>LS997567.1:22129757-22219757 GCA_000469685.2 Haemonchus contortus | reverse complement strand
AGTGTATCACTGGGAGCTCCTCCTTTCAACATTACTTTTACGAGCGAGCTATCAACTAAGAATTTCGGCAGAAAACATCTACCGATCTATACGGAGTTCGACAACGTATACCTGCCCTAAGACGATGCAATGCTCATATCTCGACGACGATACAGCTCGAGTTTCTGAAGCTCATTTAGGAAGTTTTTTGGCACCCTCTTCCGACTACCTCCTATTGGCAATCAGCAGCCAACTTGCGGGCAAGAAAAACAATTTTCCGATTCTGAAATGACCTGGCCCCTTTCCACTTCGAAACGCAGGACTTCGGCAGAAGCGGTATACGCTCTTCGCCAATTCGTTGACAACAGATTGTTGATAGTGATGGAGCACTCATAGTATGCTGCGAATTGATATTGAATTGTTTCTTAAACAGGCAGAACTATTGAAGCAAAGTCTTTCTTTGCTTCGATTTGAATCGAAATTTAGGCGGATGCGGGAATCGACAGCGGTGTGTGATTATTTCGCGCGACCAGTCCATGATCATTACACGAAAATTGGGACTCATGATAACGACTTGCTGGAATAGTTACCAATTGCTGCCCTTAAGGGATGTTTTTTAGAACAGATCAATTTGGAGATGTTCACTAAGAAGGGTTGCGTGACTTGGCAATGATTTTCGTTTGCTTTGGTCGGCGTAATTTCCAAAGAAGAAGACATTTCGTTCGATTACCTCGTGATAACACATTAACAGTGCGTGTTAACTGATGAGTTTTTTCTTGCAAGTACCTATCTTATCTATTTCATTCCTTTTCTACCCAAAATACCGTTTCCATCCGACCTGACCTTCTCCACAAGACTTCCCAGCAAAGGCTGGTGTCACGGGAGCAAAGGGGAGACCGGTTAGGTCTTGGAAGTGATACTAATCGACAAGGCTACGTGAGGATGAAAAAGAATGAAGAGGATCACGAAGGGTAAGATTAAGGTGGTACAAAAGAGTGAGTAAAGAGGAATAAACACTCATACGTCTTACTCTGTAGGCCGGTCCACTAGAGAACAGAAGACGAAGCCTTCGGAGGAGAAAAAGCAGGGAGCCCGGCTCACATAAGCAAGGACAGTAAGGACTAGGGGGCCTCCAAAGAAGCAATCCACTCGTACAGAAGAAATGGATCTGGAGGGAACAAGGGCGGTATTTCAAGAATAGCCAACGGAGCGAGAGCAGCGCGAGAGATCCCACTTTTTTGGCAAACCAGGACCCCATCACAGCACCAATGTGGGCTTAAGTTCAAGCCTAAGGCCATATGAGGCCGGGACTTACCTGGTGGAGGCCTTTCGATTTTGCTCTTGCGGACAGCACTGGTTGGAGGCGACAAACACATCCTATTTCTCTAAGGGCTTGATACTTTGAATTACGAGTTGTTTGAGCCCTGTCTGTTCGAGATGTGACTTTTCACTTCCTGGCCTGTGCGACCGCGACCATTCACGCCGATGGAAGCTGCTTGGCAGCGTACATGGACTGCAGGGTAATGATCGCCTGTCACACCCGATTCCCGTCGGTACACCCGATTCCCGTCGGTAAGGAAAACTTTTAAATAACGACTTTATACAAACAACGAATAATCACAGAGTTCCCGGTTGAAACAACGCAAACAAAAGCTTCCACGAACGGCTTTCTATGAACCTCGGCATAATTGTTCTGCTACTGAGTTGTTTTCTTTAACTCTTCACGAGGTTTGTATACAAGCTTTATTAGGCTGACGTTTCGGTGGAGTCGCCTTCTTCAGAGCCTAGAAAGATCATAACAATTCATGACTATCCGACCAAACGTCTCCACTGCCACACTGAAGTTCGAGACCCCCAGGGCACGCAGGTGATTAAAGGAGAACCACTCACCGTAGCTTGGTGGATTCTTCGAAACCAACCAGCAATCGACGATGGTAATAATCGACCAGTCTCAGCTGGGGTAGGTCTTCATTCAGAGTCTCTATGGGAAGGCCAACTTTATATAAGGCCGCAGCTCCCGCGTGATTGCGAGGCGTTCTTCCCTACGATTCATTTTTGGATCAGTGGTTTTACGCGCGCATAATTGCGATTCCTGTGCCACGACCTCCACGGAGACTTCAGGAACGCCTCCGCTGTGCTTTTGTATTCGATGACTCCCTAAGGCAGTGGACTCATTCAATCGCTTAATACCATCTATGTGCTCCTTAACCCTTACGTGGAGTGGTCTTGCCGTTTCTCCAATATACTCTTCCCCACAATCACGGCAAGTAATTTTGTAGACCACCCCAGACATGTTACAATCACCTTCCCTTCCAGCCGTACAAACCACACAGTTTGAGGTTGTACATAGACGATCGTACAGCCTATCCGAACCAGGCGCTTCTTTAGATTGAGGGGTGGTACGTTAACAATAGCAACCACATTTTCCAAGCCCGATCTCTTTAGAGACTTCCTAATGGTTGCACTGACCTCATCAGAGATAAATGGTAATACAAAAGGAATCTTCCCATCGATCGAAGTACTACCATGTCTGAGGATCACGCCACCAGAAGGTGCTCTTCTTGTAGTTGGAAAATTGCGGTAGCCACTTTCCAACTACAAACTATCACGCAGGAGCTGCTGCCTTATATAAAGTTGGCCTTCCCATAGAGACTCTGAATGCAGATCTACCCCAGCTGAGATTGGTCGATTGTTATCGTCGATTGCTGGTTGGTTTTGAAGGATCCACAGAGCTACTGTGAGTGGTTCTCCTTTGATCACCTGCGTGCCTTGGGAGTCTCGAACTTCAGTGTGGCAGTGGAGACGTTTGGTCGGACAGTCATGAATTGTTATGATCTTTCTAGGCTCTGGAGAAGGCGACTCCGCCGAAACGTCAGCCTAATAAAGCTTGTATACAAACCTCGTGAAGAGTTAAAGAAAACAACTCAGTAGCAAACAAAAGCAATTTTTCGCAAACAGAACACTTGGTATGAACTACAGTAACACTTTTCCTGGCTTTGAATCTGCCATCTCTGATGGTAGCAGGAATAACAGTTTTCCGCCGCAGCTTTCCAACGGGTTTGACGATCATTCCGAGCGTACTCTTCTGACATCGAGTTATATCTTGTTTATTTTCCAACAACTTCATAGCGTCTTCTTCATACAGCAAAAAGAATTTCTGAATCATTCTGCAGTACAGTAACCACGCATTGACCATTGACGTTTGCAAAACAAGATGGAAAAATGCGCATGTATCACTCGCAAGCCCTCCTGATAAAATGATGTACGAGATCATTTAATCCGATGAGTCCTTGAATAACATGAACATGTCGCGGTCCCTTATCATTATGGTAACACCCCTTCCTTTCGTCTCCATGACATGTTAATGTATAGAACACGCTTCGTTTGTCGCGCCACTGAATGATGATTATCTCTTTTGAGACTGCATAGCTTTAGGCGCTCTCTTCTTTGCGAGTGCAAAAAGGAAACCTTTCTATTGTTAGCGGAAATTTTCACAAAATCCATTTTTCCTTGCAAGTGCTTTCGAACTAGACCAGCTGAGGAGCACCAATTGTCACAGAGAACTCTTTGGCGAGAATAAACTAACCATGCATCAAACACATGATTACGTTCCCCGCAACACTTCCTTCACTGTCGTGAACTTCTCCAACATAAGTTTGATTACAAACTTGTTTCTCGTTAGGCATATACTGCTTGAACTTCGAACGACCTCGAAAACGTACAATCGACACATCAGTAGCGACATTCTTTTCGGAAACAACAGCGGGTGTTGATATCTTGTCGGAATTGCCTAGCACTGCTCTAATCTTGAAGAGTTGTTCAGTCCCATTCGCGGTGGATAACATACAAAACTATAAGACATAAGAAGGCTCCCCGAGAAAAAGAAAATTCGAAGTAAGCGGTGGAAAATGGCTGGGTTCGGAATTGACAGTAACTTTTGGTGACTGTTGATGGGTATCATCAAATCGTTGCCAGCCAAGCACTGGCATGCAATAAACAAACTGGCGAAGAACGGTCGGACATATCGAATCGTAGAGTATAATATTATTGCCTTGGTTGAAGTAATTAAGCAAGTACCACTCACGCAATATAGAACAACTCTCGGACCGTCCAGCTGAAGCTAACCTCCTCCAAGTTTATACTTTTAACAGCCCTTATCGCTTGTTATCAGTCTTTGTCACCAACTATTTACGGTCCCTTACACCCCACCATACCTACCGTAGTTGCAAGGTTTCACCTTCAACACGAAGTTATCAACGGATCCAGTGGCTTTTGCCTTTAAGCCTACTTACCAGTTCATATCAATCGATATTGCTTCCTAATGGCTATCATCAGCGCTCCAATCCTGTACCCCTTCCAAATTTGAACGCCCTCTTTGCAGGGCGACAGCAGTTATGAATGTCAGCTCAAACGCATACAGACAAATCAACAGACACAGTTAGTGGCTTGTATACAGTGGGATTATTTCATCTGAGCAAAGCAGAGGAGTCATCTGACCTAATTTAGATCTAAAACTTGCATACCCATGTTTATCTGTTCTACACCTTTTTTTCGGTAGAGAATGGAGAGTCGGAAAGGTTTTGAATAAAGGTGAAACTATTGGTGGAGTCGAAGTGCATGAACCTGTTCAGTTTTTCACGCAACACTCAATATAGACAAGAAACCATTTCTTAAAGGGGTTTTATGAAATCAACATTTATGTGCGCTTATGCTATGTGTGTGTAGTAACCTAAAGCTTCACATTTGTTCCAAAAGTGAACGCTGTGACACTGCTGAACAGATTGCAAGTACCTTCTCCATTTGCTGCAAGAGTCGCGATGCTCGTTTCCTCAGTGAGGCCACAGACGAGTCCATATTATTCACTAGTGCCACCCAGCCATAAAAATGTAAGTATTGAAAGGGAAGAAGCAAGGCTCCGCTGAAAAAAATAAAGGCTAACAGGAATTGAATATAATACTTGGAGCATAAGGCGATGTTCTTCGGCAATGCGAGCACACGCTTGTACAGCGTTCTGAGCTGCCAAACGACATTCGCTAGCCCGATGGGGAACGTCGTGACAGATTTCATGCATATCTGGAGCTTGCAATAGCTGGTTTGCCTGCAATCGAACATCTCCAGCGGATTAGACATGATATAATGATCATAAGAACGAACATTCTCCATAGAAACGTCAATTATGCTGGTGATCTCCTTTATTTCTTGTTCCCACATACGGCTGTCCTGTTTATCATGCTTGCCGCTACGTTGGAAAAGATATACAGGAGCGTCAACAGCGTCTAAAAACGAGGCAGTTTAAAAATGAACCGAAACAGTACTTGAAAATTGGAATGCACACCCATATTTGAAAATCCTCTACTTCCCTCATCGTTACCAAAACAGTTTTCTCTCTTTTCCAAACCTATCCTTCAAATCGATACTGTATTAATAATCCTTTCCATGAATATAATTCATCAACAATAATAGCTCATGACTTTATTGAAAAGCCATTAACACCCTATGTCTGGTTATGGACTAAATTGCCAAGGCTAAAAATCTCTAAAATGTCCAAATATGTCTATGTCTACAGGGTGGGCCAAAATTATGATTACACAGAAGTCACATCGCAGAAAACGAATAGAAAGCCAATGGAGCAAACCAATATCATTAAAGGGTTTATAACAAATTTCTTATCAAAACTGTACAATGAAACTGGGATCTGTTGCTTTCTGCTCTCACCCAACTCCAAAGACGACGATGGACGGCATTGACGGTGGCACGCAGCAAGGGTTATCGAGTTGGTCCCGGTTTTTTGCCAAGCATTTTCGAGATCATTTCTTCTCTTGTTTGGACTGAAGGATGCTTTCATCTCAGAGGCTGACCACATGGAGACATTCATGGGATTTAGGTCAGGGCTAAAGAGTGGTCACTGATCGAAAGTTATGAAGTCAAGAAACCCCTTTTACGAAATTTCTAGGCAATTTCTGTTCTGCGGTCTGGAGCTTCATCTTGACAATATGACCGGTTCGAATCACCAAAGTGTCCTATTGCGCACGAAGAGATCGAACAGGCCTCCTAACCAACTTTCACTCCATAATTTACAAGAATAATCGGTGTCTTTGCCTCGGCGGTGACGCTAGCACAGGCCATCACAGAAAGTTAGTGAGCCAGACGCTGTATCACTTTCAATCATTTAAGCTTCATATAAATCTTATCGCTCTACTTATTGAGCACCTATTTCACTGTGAATTTCTTTTCGTCGGTGAACAGGAATTCCGTAGGACAATTTTTTCAGATGCGACAGGCAGCTTTTGTTAGCCAACCTTTCTCTTCTCTTTAACCTGATCTCTGGGGAAATCACTTTCTGATCGTGTAAGGGTCTCGTTGTGCAGGTGATGCTTCACGAGTTCACGCAGAAAATTTCGTGACATATCCATTCATTTAGCCTTTTTGGACTCAGAATGAATTTTGCTCCTACGTAGACCTTTGCCCTGCTTCCTTAACACTTCCCCTAAATATAACCACAGCTCTCCTAGGTTCACCACTCCTATCTGCAATTGTTCCCAACTCTCGAGAGCGTCTTATGGTCGAATGCAATACCTGCCTTGTTTCGTTAGTTCGTTTGTAGATGCACCGTGCCAAAAGTGTTTGTAAATGCAAAGCGACGTTTAATTCACGGACTAGTTACGCTTATATTATGTTAAAAATCTACCAAAAGTTCAGTATCATTAGAAAGGTAATAACGTAAGCTACTTCGTGAAAAGGAAGAAATTCAATGAATTGTTATGAACTCAGAAAAAATTTGCTATGAACGTCAGTGCGCGCTGTAGTCATAATTTTGGCCCACCCTGTAATATGGGTAAATTGCAAGGAACATGGAAAAACCAATTAAATTGAAGAGAAGGTACGCAGAAATAATATATAATTCTCCTGTAAACCGATATCTGTTACTGTTACTGCGATACTGTTATTACTAAATACTTACTACTATTATTACTTACTACATATTATTACTATTACTGCTTACAATATTATTGCTTGCTATTATTATATTATTACTTATACTACTATTACTTACTATTAGTATTACTTGTTATAAGTATTACTTACTTTCATTATCACTTATAAACATTATTACATACTATTATTACCATCAGTCGGGTCACCCGGCTGACGCCGGACATCCTTGCTCCTAATGAAGTAAGTAATAATAAAAATAAGTAATAATAATAGGAAGTAATAATAATAATAAGAAATAATAATAGTAAGTGATAATAGTTGTAAATAATAATAACAGCAATAATATGATAGAGTTGTGATAATCGGCAAACACCACCCTCCTTTGGAACAAATGATACTTTTCGGAACATGGAATTCGATAGAGGAGCAATAAGGCAAACGAAATTCAAAATGTGCCGATGCCTATGCCTTCGTTTAGAAGACTCGATCAATCGCTGTTCATCTTAAAAATAAAGACCTATTGAAGGTTTGACTGGTAGGCATCCAGAGCCCTGAATGGTATTCACAAATGTTGTCGAGTCATAATAATAGCATTATCAAGTGTCTTTATGAATGTAGGACCTTTTTTCTACGGTTACATCTTGAATGAGAATCCACGATTATTAGCGGTTGGATAAGCTTTGTTAGGAATGATATCAAAGCAGGGAGAAACTGTGATCCTTCATTGAATCACAAGCTCCGGTGGGTAGAAGTCGTAAGCGAAAAGTGACCTAATTTCATTTCCTTATAACCGGTCCCTATCGCTGTACTTACCCTTCTTGCCGAATATCAAAGAATCAAATCTAGATCATAAATAACAAAGGCGCTAAAATTTAATTGGTGATTGGATCTTGGTTTCTAACAAGGAAGGTCTTTCTTGTCAGAAATTTTCGTTTATCCCAATAAGGGTCGTTTGTTTCATTCGTGGCGTCGATTGTCCTTCTAGTAGAAGGCGCCAGTGGACTACGCATTCAAAATAACGTGAACGGTATCCAGAAAGGAAGCCACATGTTGAAACATGTTGAAAGATACGGGAAGTTTCATATGTGCTCTCCACAGTCGAGCTGCTGGCAGCGACGGATGGTGGGACGGACAGCGATGTGGACTTCGAGTTGGGACGACTAGGATGGGTTGATGGTTCGGATCTCTGAGGCATTGGAGTTTTTGCGTTTTATGCTGCCACCTCCAGATTGGCTCCGTATTGCACCAGGGCAAAGCAATTGCCTGACTGGTCATGGTCGTGACTAGGACCAGCGATAACCTCTGCAAGTCGTTAGAATTTGATGTGGGAAGCACTATCAGTGGAAAAGCTTTCAGGCTTCACACTCCTAGGAGTATAAAGGGGTCCCTTCATTTCGCACTATATAAGTGTTTGAATGTGGATCAAGACCCTATAATATGGTTCCTGTTCGATGGAAGCTGTCCTCGACATCGTTCGTCAATGCAAGGACAACAGGATTCCCATATTCATTGTAGCTGCCGACTACGACCTTTCTCTGGGCGTCAGCCGCGGACTTCTGTGGGAAAACGAATCAGATTCTCTTTCAACTTCAACTTCCTGCTGAAGCATCCATGAGCATCAGGCTTGCTATAAAAAGCTGTCACCTCTGAAGGAAATCATTCTAGCGCCGGATTACTAGATTAATGACTAGATGAAGGGTTTGGGCGATATCCGTTCCCAACGTACGATCCCCTAACTCTGCGTCCTGCTATGAAGGGCTGGCAGGACACGATCAAGAAGGACATTGCTGAAGTGGAGATGACTGCAGAAGATACTGATCGTGAGGAGAGAAGAAAATGGAGTTGACCAACCAGAACAGTGGACAAAAACCTTTTCACAGCGCAAGGTCAACGCTAGGGTAAAAAACGGTGAAATCGCCCAAATTAGATGCGCTTTTTACCAGTTTGAAGGAATTCGGTAGAAATAAAACAACAATCGAACCAACCCATAAACTGTTGAGCTAATCAGTTCCAATTTAAGTTGGTATCACGAGATTCAAGATACCTTTCCATGATTTCAGATCAATAGAACTTTCAAATCTAGTGCGATTCAGAATGGAAGTGTTCCTTCATGATCGCGTCCTGCCAGCTCTTCATAGCAGGACGCGGAGTTAGGGGATCGTACGTTGGGAACGGGTATCGCCCGAACCCTTCATCTAGTCATTAATCTAGTAATCAGCATGAGAACGATTTCCTTCAGAGGTGAAAGCTTTTTATATCAAGCCTACTGTCATGGATGCTTCAGCAAGAAGACGAGTTGAAAGAGAATCTGATTCGTTCTCCCACAGAAGTCCGCGGTTGACGCCCAGAGGTTATCGCTGGTATTGGTCACGACCATGACCAGCCAGGCAATTGCTTTGCCCCTGGTGCAATATGGAACCAGTCTGGAGGTGGCAGCATAAAATGCAAAAACGACAATGCCTCGGGGATCCGAACCATCAACCCATCCTAGTCGTCCCAACTTGAAGTCCACAGCGCTATCGACCACACCATCCGTCGCTGCCAGCAGCTCGACTGTGGAGAGCACACATGAAACTTCCCCGCACTTTTCAACATGTTTCAACATGTGGCTTCTTTTCTGGCTACCGTTCACCTTATTTCCAATGCGTAGTCTACTGGCGCCTTCTACCAGAAGGACAATCGACGCCACGAATGAAAAAAACGACGCTTATTGGGTTAAAACGAAAATTTCAGACAAAATCATTTTAACTCCTTTTTTGGCAATCAGAAGGCCATTTAGTGGAAGTGGACCATAGTTCTGTACTCAGTGCTCATGCTCCTACACCATGCAAAGAACTATTTTCAAAAAGCGCACCACACCCTGGAAGACCTTCCTTGCGAGGGCTCTGCTATCGTCAGTGCTCCCATCCTGCCCCCTCTACTCCTGTTGATTTTGCCATGGGATCAGGAGTTATGGGTTTCCGCTCAGACATTTATTTCGCGGAAACTCCGCCTCCTGTGGGCAGAGTTCGGCCCTACCTCTCACCATAAGTCTTCCCATACTGCCGCCTGTCCTCCTACCAATTTTAAGCGCCCTAGAGCCAAATTTAAAATTTTCGCGCACACCCCGCCGCTTAGGGATGCGGTCCGGTAACCCACCTACCATGAATGTTCCCATTCTGCCCTCAGTATTCCTACCGAATTTCAACGCTCTAGGTCTGAGGACATGAGTTATGAACTTCCGTGCAATTAGACAGAGGGACAGACGTACAGACAGACGCGAGCGCTATATATATATATTTATATATATATATAGTAAGTATTATAATAGTGTTATTATGATATCATTATTATATTAATACTAATATTATTAGGTTGGCAAGAAAGTCCTGCGACAAAATGGAAGCCATTTTGTCACAGGACCTTCTTGCCAACCTAATAATAATAGTAATAATCCTCATTTTATATAAAGGGCTCGCTCCTGTCTGTCTGTCTGTCCATATGCACGGAAATTCATAACTCCTGTATCCTTGGACGCCAAACTTGTGGTTTATATATAGTAGGGATTGGCCAAATTTGTTCTTTTACACCTTAACACTTTTTGCCGCATCCCAAAACGCCTCTGAGCAAAGTTATAAATTTTTTCTCTAAGCCCCGCCCACTTTAGTGCCCACCCCGCCCACCTATGGGATTTGACCACATTTGTTCTTTTACACCTCAACACCATTTTGCTGCAGTTTAAAACGTTTCCAAGCAAAGTTTCGTTCATTTTTGAAAAGTATCTTTCGTCTCAACGCACGCCCCGCCCACCGTGGGCTTCGCTAAGCTTATGCACGCCCAGCACGCATAGGGTCCTGCCAACTCCTTTTACTTCTTTCCTGGCCTCTGCGCCTCAATTGAATCGAGTTATGAATACGTATGAGAAGTACCGCCCATTTGGAGGCAGCTCCGCCCACAGCACGTGGGTCTCCCCCGTCGAGTTTTTTGTTCCAATCCTCACCTCTGAACATTTTTTTCCGGCGTCTGGACCTTTTTCGAAGCCAAAATAAGACGTTTGGCTATTCGCACCGCCCATTCCGGCACTTGTCCCGCTCCCTGCGGGCGGAGCTCCGCAGAGCTCATATGTGCTCCGTTGATCTTATCTTAGGCTCCAGCCATCTCTAACTTGCCCCGACCTCTAAAATTGTTTTTCAAGGGACTAAAGTTGTTTTTCAAGTGATACTGAATTTCACGTTGAACATACAGACAAACATACATACATACATGCATTCATACATACATACAAACAGACACACCAAACTTGTAGATTATATATAGAGAGATTACTATAACTATTCTCAACGGTGTGAAAGGCTCTCTTCAAATCGATGAAGGTTCGAAGGTTCCCACACGGAACACCCCCTTGCAATGGGCAGATTCCATCGGAGCCGTTGTCTCAGAAGATGAGCTGTCCCAATATCGACAGCATCCCCTCTAACTTCCGGTGAGAAACTTCCTTTTTCTCTTTTTTCGATGTACGTTCTCAAAGTTCGGGTCGGATTTTGGGTAAAGGGGGAGGTGTGAACCGCGCCTTGCAAGCGCGGCTATTAGTTGACCATGTCACAAGATGACTCATTATGGTATTTCAGGGCGGAGCGGCGACCGTGAAGAACTTCAACGGGGAGTCGACTGGAGCTCGCCACCGAGGACGGCAGCCCCAAGATTTCTATCTCTATGGGGGCGAAGCCCTGGACACCACCTTCATATCCTCCTTGACCTCAGCCTCTGTCTGGTGTTATGTAATTGTTGTATTCTATGACTGTTTGTTATCATATAAATTGCGAATTCCTATTGTTATCTGTTTGTCTATTATTAATGTTATTAGGATAAATTACATATGATTTAACGGTTTTCTACAGAAGCAGAGACTGAGCCCGCTTCCCTGTGCGCGCGAGCTCACTCCATTACTATTACTATTACTATTACTATTACTATTACTATTACTATTACTATTACTATCACTATATTTATATTATTCTTCTTCTTCTTCTTCTTCTTCTTCTTCTTCTTCTTCTAATTATTATTATTATTATTATTATTATTATTATTATTATTATTATTATTATTATTATTATTATTACTATTACTACTATTAATATTATATAACTATTGCATTGATGTTCTGTAATTCCTCAGAGAATTATACAGTACACTCTTTTTGCCTATAAAATGTGCTAATCACGGATCTTTTGAGTTATTACCAAAGTCATTCCGAGAAAGCAAAGGTAGTAAATGGACTATTTCAGGTGGGTTATCCAGCAAACCCTGTTTCCTTTCCAAAATCGATTTTTGAGTTGAAGGGAACTCGAGGATATAGGTATGGTGTCCTTGCCGAATAGGACTTTGTTCTCCAACTTCCAAATTTGGCACCACCAAATCTCTACTCCTACGCTACCCGAATCGGCCGGTTTTATTGCAGTTCCGTTATAGGCAGACATTCAACTGCGCTATGGTAACTTGCGCTAGGAAAGCCCGGGATAAAGAACACTTCCGTCGACTTCTTTTTCGCTTTTAATGAGGGTATTATCGTTGTTAAAATGCTTTTGATACCTTTCTTGGGATGTGTATAGTGAATCCTTTTTCACTGAACTGAAAAATCTTGATCAAAACCTTTCCTCATACACTGCAACTTCTTGCACTTCAGATATGGAGATTCTCCTACGGAACTCTCCTCGCTTAGCCACAATATTCAGAGAAGAGCATGAAAAATAGCTAGAAAGTAATCAGAGTTTTAAACGACAACAACCTCCTGACTGAACTACTACAAAGCGGCTTTACAGAGCTTGAGTGCTGGTTTTCCCTCGGTAACCTATTACTAAAACAGGCACTCACGCGAATGACTGGTTGAAGGCAGAAGAAAAATGCTCTGATCCTTTTCAAAGTACGGCTTTCTATGAACCTTGGCATAACTGTATTGTTGGATAGATCGTTCCCTTGAACTCTTCACGAGGTTTGTAAACAAGCTTTATTGGGCAGATGTTCCGGCGATATCGTCTTCTGTTACGAACCGCGTCACGAATGGAAGTTCCATTGAGATGAACACCTTCTAACAGTTCTGGAGCAATATGTACACGGCGCTATAGGAAGGAATTTCACTCTGATTGGCGATTAAGGCTCATATACAACAACATGCGAACCTATGTCTGGACTGTTGGCTCATTCAATAAAATATGATTCGTAGCTTTAACACGTTGACGACAACGCGCGTTTGGGCATTTTTGGCGGCGTGGAACCGACGCAATATTTGCGGCCCCGTGGACCGCGGGATTTCGAAGCTTGAGAGTGAAAACTACCTCCAACTACATATCGCTACTTAGTAACTCGATTGATAAAATGAAAAACACACAAAAGGGTTCTATATAATTAATATTCCGCCTTATGGAAAGCTTATACAGACATGAAAATGGCTGGGAGAGAAGAAAACTCGGAAGATGCTTCACAACTCAGCCATGTTCTGACATAGAACTAGAACTCCTTAATGCTGTTGAAACTCAAATTTAATAGCTTGCTTTTAATGTTTTCCTTTTACTTGCTTATTGATTTCAACGAAAATGTCGATGTTTGAAGTAGGCTCATAATTTTGTGAGACTTGGAAAACCTGTGTGAAGATGAACCATAGCTGATCATATTATGAACCATTCTGTTTATAGCTTTGTTACTGCTCGGTCTATTATATAAACACAAAAAACATATGAATAAATCACACATGCGCAAAAAAAAAGTTGCGGAATGAGCGCGGGACACATGTGTCCCGCGTTGTCCCACGTGGCCTGCGAAACGCGGGACATATATGTCCCGCGCTGTCGTCAACGTGTTAACATTTGAGGGGCAGAGTATTTTAATCTCAAGTGATCGAAGTAGAAGCACTCACCGCAGGTTCGTGGATTCTTCGAAACCACCCAGCAAGTGATGGTACCAATGCTTTTGAATTCGGTGACTCCCTAAGGCAGTAGACTTTTTCAATCGCCTCACACGGTTTATTTGTTCCCTAACCTTCACGTGGAGTGCTCTTGCCATCTCGCCAGTATACTCATCACCCCAATCATGGCCTGTAATTTTGTAGACCACCACAGACATGTTACAATCACCCCCTCTTCCAGCTGGGCAGACCACACAGTTTGAGGTTGTACATAGGCGATCGTATAGCCTGTTTCGAAGTGGGCACTCTTTCCATTTGAAGGGTGGTACGTTAACAATAGCAACTGATTTTTCCAAACACGATCTCGTTAGACATTTTCTGATGGAGGCACTGACCTCATCAAAAATAAATGTACAGTAGTACAAAAGGATAGTACAAAAGGAATCATTCCTCTCATTGAAGTCTACCATGTCTGAGGGTAAAACCGCCTGCAGAAGCTCTATGTGTAGTTGAAAATTTGTAGTAGCCATTCGACCAGGCTATATCGTGTGCCATTTTAATCCACTCCGCTCATCCTCTTCGATGCAAACCTTCTTAGCAGTGTGGAACATATTCCTAACAACCGCTCGTTTTACATAAAAAGGATGAGCTGAGTGATAATGGACAATGATATTCTTATTGCTGGACTTTCTATAGTACTTGGTAACAATCATGTCTACCTGTAATCTCGTTTGAACGTTCAATAAAGGAAGCCATGGTCCGATTGTGAGTTTAGTAGGCCAAAACACACATCTACTTCTTCGTGTGTTGTACAGACTGAGAAGCAATCATAGATATACCTGCAGTAAAGTAAGGGCAGGTATTCCAGTACAGATGCCTTAATCCTGTCCATAATTATATGGCCAAAACTGGCGCCAATCGCTGCTCTATAGCCAAGCCTCTAGATTAAGCGAAATACTGAAAAAAAGCCGCCTAAATACATTCGATCAATCTATATCATGTGCTTAAAATGGCACATGATATAGCTTGATCGAATGCTACTACGATTTTTCAATTCCGCGTAGAGCTTCTGCTGGCGGTTTGATCTTCAGGGATGGTAGTACTTTGATGGGAGGAAGATTCCTTTGGTATAATACTACCATTTACTTCTGATGAGGTCAGTGCCTCCATTAGAAAATGTCCAAAGAGATCGTGTTTGGAAAATTCAGTTGGTGTTGTAAACGTACCACCCCTTAACCTAAAAAAGCGCCTAGTTCGGTACAGGCTATACGATTGCCTATGCACAACCTTGAACTGTGTGGTCTGTCCAGCGGAAGGGAGGGTGGTTGTAACATGTGTGGGGGGTCTACAAAATTACTTACCATGATTGTGGTGATGAGTATGTATATTGGCGAGATGGCAAGACCACTCCACGTGAGGATTAAGGAACAAATAAATGGTATGAGGTGATTGAAAAAGTCTACTGCTCTAGGGAGTCACCGAGTTCAAAAGCATTGGTTCCATCACTTGCTGGGTGGTTTTGAAGAATCCACGGCGCTTCTCCTTTCGACCACCTGCGTGCCCTCGGGCTTCTCGAACTTCGGTGACTTAGTGGAGGCGTTCGGCCGGATATTCACAGATTGTTATGATCCTTTCAGACTCTGAAGATGCATTGGAAGGCATGAAATTGAAAGATTAGAAGGTATCGCCCGTTCAAGAAGAACTGTTCCTTGGACATGCGGCAAGAGAGGCGTCGGCAGTGTAGTTGTCCCCGTCAACACGCACTTGGTCATGAACATCGATTCTTAGGAAAGCTCAACAACTCGAATCGGAAGTTCGCAATTAAGAAGATTGGCTCAACTCCACTCTAACCATCTTCGTTGCCTACGTACCCACATCAAGCTACAAAGAAGAGGAGTTGGAAGCGTTTTATATGGATCTGGACAGGCTCTACAGAGAAGATCATACTCTCTTCAAAATCATCGTCGGTGATCTCAGAAGGACGGCTGAAGAAGTCCACATCGGGACTCATGGAATGGAATGGAATGAGCAGGGGGAAAGGCTGTCTCAGTTCATCATGTCGACCCACACCATCCAGGCTAACTCGCATTCCAGAAGCCTTCTCATTTGCCATGGACATGGGAGTCACTTGGTAGAAAGTACCTAATGAAATAGGACACACCATCTTCAACCGGAGATTTGCCTGACTGATGTCGCTCTTTTCCGAAGTTCTGAAAGGGAACGGAGCACCGTCTCCATCAGTTTCTGATTCTCAGCTTTGAAGTGCAGGAAACGAAGCCCCAAGACTTCCATCAACTTGGATCACTTCGCTTCCCCTGCGAGCGACTGTGACATTTCCGTAATCGACAGCACCGACGAAGAATGCAACCGGCACATCGAACATCTTCACGATAGCGCTAGGAAAGCAGAGAGTCTACAAGATGGGATTTGCGCCATCTGTAGGGAATCATCAACAAACGTCCAAACTTGCGGAGCTATGCAGAGGAAGATGAAGGAAGACCTGAAAGAGAGACGAGCAGCAGTCACGGACGAAGCCGGCGAGGCCGGAAAGATCATTCGCAAAGCCCGACGCAGCTTCGCCAACTATAAGGGCAATGGGGAAGTTTATTTACGACTTCTACTCGGATTCTTCGACCATCACGTCTACCTGCCTACCTACCATATTATTCGTTAGGCAAGACGGATATGTTGTCCCTTCAGTTTTCCCATCCAAAACTCGACATGCTACTACCTCGACGAAGAATTGTACGGCTCCCGATCCCGATAGGATCAAACCATAACATCTAAAGACCCATTATCGTCGGAAATCTGACTAGACTATTCACGCGGTACCTGCCGGAATGCAAAATGCCCATGTCGTTGAAAACTAGCGAGACTAAGTTGCTGTACAAGAATGGGAATCCCGACGATATTGGCGACTATGCCCAATATGCCTGCTGTCATAATCTACAAATCGCTTTAATCTGTCGCTTTTCGCAAGCGTCATCCTGAACAGGATAGTCAGAATATTGGATGATTGACAGCCATGTGAGCGTACAGGGCTTTGGAGAGGGTTCACTGCAATCACTCATATCCACACTGTTACAAAATTCGCTGAAGTATCACGAGAGCTTAAAAGCCGTTATATCTAACGTCAATCGACTTGCAGAAAGCCTTTGATATCATCGAGACAGAGGCGGTAATTGAAGCCCTGGGCAACCAGGGTGCTACTATATAATATAAAAGGATGATTTGTGAGCTCTACAACAACTTCACGACCAAGACCTCGCCATTCTATAGGGAAGTCATCATCAACGTGAAGAGGTTCGACAAGGCGATACCATCTCGCCGAAACTTTTTAGGGCCGCTCTCGGGAACATCGTGCTTCATATGGAATGGGAATACTTGAGAGTGAAGGTCTATGACCGGTACTCACATCATCTCCGCTTTCCATACGACAACAGACAGACCGTTCTTACAACACCGGTCATCGAGCAGGCGGAACGAATGCTGGCAGAGTTTGACAGTGCTTGTGGAAAGATCGGCTTGAGGATGAACCACGAAGACGGTGTCCATGAAAAACGTATTGGTACCAGATGCTTCCTTTAAGCTAACAAATATCTTCGAATGCTCTAGCTATGTGTATCTGGGTCCGGAGGCCAACATGATAAACGACCTTCCTTCAGAGCTGAGCAAAAAGGACCCTCCGCGAGGAGAGCATTCAAGAGCATAGAGGGAGTAGTGAAGAAGAGAAAGAACATTCGGCTCCATGCTCACCTTTTCAGCACTGCTGTCCTTCCTGCTTTGACGTACGCTTCAGAGACTTGGATTCTACGAAAGCAGGATGAGCATGTAGTATGCGTCATTCAACGCGCTGTGGAAAGGACGATGCTCGCAATTCCCGTATACACGCAAATGCAGAAGGGAATCAGAAGTTCCATGTTAACGAATGAAGATCAGAGAGGACGTTGATTACGCTATGAATTCGAAAACTAGGTGGGCCAGGCACGTTATGCCATGCTATGATATAATGATGACCGTGGGGCCAGGGTGGTTACTGACTGGATCCCCTGTACGTCAAGCGAACACCAGGACGGCCGCCAACGAGATGCTCAGACGTCTTCACGGAACCTCTGAACTGAAGGAATGCTGGGCTTCGTGTCCCTGAAGAAAGGCCAATTCACTGGACCACTCTGGGTCGTGACAATGACGAATGGAGACGTTACTAACGCCAGCTCGAGGAAGTCGATGATCAACGGGACGACAGGCGATACAAGTGACAGGTGATTTTATACAAGCAGTCTAGTAGCACCCATTGATGAAAGGGATGCTAAGCGAGAAATATAGCTTGAAGGTAAAATGTACAATATTTGGTGTGCAAATTAATAAAAAAAACTTCACTTGTGGATCTCAGCCGTCATTTCGACAACGGCTTGAATACGACTGGATATGTCATATGAGGCAGAAATTCGATAAATACCGTTCGACAAGAATGCTGATGTGCTGATTTCATTAACTTCGAAAAAAGGAAAGCCTTACTCTCTGGACAGCAATTACAGATAGTTTCTTCGCATTTGATGACCTCACCGCTATGTTTCAGCAGCACCTGGAAAAAAATATATATGCATACATAAACAAAGCCTTGCCCACTTCGGGATAGCCTGGCCAGCCCCAACGTCAGGGCTACATAGTGAATGGCCTGGCAGCCTAGATAGTAAATAGCCAGCCAAAAGTCGCCAATACTTGCCCAGAGACGCAGGTGGATTCAGGGGATATGCTCCCTGATTCTGCTGTGCTGGTCGATGTACCTTCTGTTTCTCGCAGGTGTATCCACGCATACGTGTGTGGAGAGTCTGTGGGTGCAGTTGGTATCCTGCCCATCGACTCTGCCAAAAGCTCGCATCCGAGTGATTGAGAAGTACCTGGGAGGCGAAAAAAATCGCCTTTAAAAACAAAGCCCCTCGTCCACTTCGGGATAGCCTGGCAAGCCCCCGGAATCAACAGCCCCCACGTCAGAGCCTAGCAAGCTGCACGTTGGGTAGCTACAAGCCAAAGACAGTAGTAGAAACGGGCCTCATTCCTTTGAACTTGAGGGACCCCCCAATACGGCAGCGTTGGGTAGGACCGCTCAGGAGAGGCTGCTAAAATCTCAGGGCCAAAACAGACTGCCCAAAAGGAGAAGGAGTAAGATGGCGATCTTACTTTCAACGCACGGACGCTTGCATCGGAAGCGTGTATAGAAGACCTGATGATGTAGGCAAGGAAGATCAAGTACGACGTCATTGGACTGACCGAGACGAGAAGGCATCGCCCGCTGCACTGCACGCAGTATTTGAGACTGGAGAAGAACTGTTTCTTGGAACATGCGACAGCAGAGGCGTCGGCGGCGTAGGTGTCCTCGTCAATACGCACCTGGCCATGAACATCGATTCGTACAAGCTTACCAAGCCGAAGCGAACGTTTGCGATTCGCACCAACATCAAGCTACGAAGAGGAGTTGTAGGATAGATATGGATCTGGAGAGGCTCTACAGAGAGGACCACACTTTCTTTAAGGTCATCGTCGGTGATTTTAACGCCAAGATTCGCCTCAGAAGAACGGCTGAAGAGCTTCACATCGAGACTCACGGAACAGAATGGAATGAGCAGGGCGAAAGGTTGCCCGAGTTTATAATGTCGACCCACTCCATCCAGGCAACTGGGACCACTTCGCTTCCGTTGCAAGTGACTGGGAAAAATCCGTTATCAACAACGTCGATGGAGAATGCAACCAGCTCGTCGAACATCTTCACGATAGCGCTAGGAAAGCAGAGAGTCTACAAGTAGCAAAGAAACGGCTCTCTTCGAAGACTCCCGAGCTGATACGCCGGCGTGGGATCGCGCGAGCTGCAGGTAGTCATCAAAAAATGTCCGAACTCGGGAAGCTAGGCAGAGAAGCGATAAGAGAAGATCTGAAATGGAGAGGAGCAGCAGATATGGTGAAACCGCGGGTGGAAAGAGCATTGGCAAAGCCCGACAAGTTTCAACAGTCACAAGACCAAGTTGACTTCCCTTTGTCGCTCTGACGGAGCAGTTACTGCACCTCGAAGTGCAATGGAGAAAGTCATCTACGACTTCTACTCGCATCCCTTCGACAGCCACGTCGACCTGCCTATCCACCATCTCAGGCAAGACGAATACATCGCTCCATCGGTTCTCTCTTCTGAAGTTCGATATGCCATCACGTCGATGAAGAAAACAATTATATAATCGGTCGTTCGGAAAGTTCTCGCCGATTCCAATATAAACTCAACGTACAATATATTTTCTGGAAAGGTAAACATTCTTCCTTATTTTGATTCGTAGTATGTTTTTTCTTGAGTTTAGTTTCCGTATATTTGTACAGTCGGTGAGAGAGATGAGCGACTTCGATAGCATTTTCGACACTTGATGCTTTTCCAACACTGTAAAAGCAGAGGCGAAGCACGAACCGCGAAAGAGGTGAGCGATATTTACGGAGACAATGCTCAATGAGAAATCGGCAAAGGTCGACCATCGGATGATAACGATAAATCGAAATGTGAATCGAATCGGATCAGCGCATAACCACTCGTGAGCAAGCGGAAAGGCTCAGAGTGTCACATTCGACTACTCACGGCCATTTGATGGAACATGATTTGGTAGCCGCCTTAATGTTCAAATACCTCACAAACTGGGTGAGCGCAGTCTACTGAACCTCGTTTCCGTGTGCTATTTGTCGCTTGGAATCATTCCTGAAATGCATGGTCAGTGAAGAAGAGAAAAATTGTGCGCGACAACGTAGAGTGGGAACGATTGTCGGGTAATCTCAGAGAACCGCTACAAATCACTCCAAAAACGAAATCCATGGGCTGAAGACTGCACTCTGGAGTTGCTGGTGAGACTGGAAAGAAATTAACTATTGAGAGCTGCTGCCACACAGGCAAACAATAACTTCTGAAAGTTGGTCATTTGAAGGCAGGAGTCGACAGAAGCACCCACAACTACTAGTCAACCGTGAAGATTTGCTTGCCATTAGTTCATGGACCTGAACAACTCATAGCCTAATTGTGCTTTATCTGAAATATACGAGCGCGACGTCTCATACAACACCGTATACTACTCCATATATTATTACATATACACAATTAGGCTATGAGTTGTTCAGATCCCTGAATTCCTTTCGCGGGAGATCGTTTGATTCACTGGAGGACTGCAAAATACACCTAAAACAGTGACTCTAGAGCCTTCTATGAGAATGCGACAATGAAACTTGTAGAAAGATGACAAACCATTACATAGCAAAACGTAGTATACACGATCTAAATATACGAATTTGTTCTCTGTGAAGTTGTTACCGATAATCTACCTCAAAAATTCGAATAACCCAATAAATGGACCCAATTTCGCTGAAGGTGCTTGAGTAACCGAGTCGAGAAGGGCTGCTCGGGAGACGTTGTCACGGCAGCTTACCCAAGGGGAAGAACTGAGAAAGCGATTCGGTTGCATACACAAAGTGTATCGGATCATGTATCGAAGATCTGATGATGCAAATCAGAAAGATCAAGAACGACGTCAGCACACGGCAACGGGACATAAGAAGCCATCGCAAGCTGACTGCAGTTTCCGGGATCGACGATGTGATTATTGAAACATGGGACCGGCTGACCCCACATTGGAATAGGTGTCCACGTCACACGCATTTGTCCTTTAACATCGATTTGTACAAGAGCTTGACAACTCGGACCGGGGTTTGCGATTAATAGAACGGCTGCCATCAAAACTGACTTACTTAACGAATTTTCAAGATTATCTTCTACTATCTTATAGAACGAAGCAACAACCGAAATTATTTTAAAAAGAAATGTTAAGACATGATGCAACCAATATTTGTAAACAGGGTTAATTTAAGGTTAGAACCTGATAAATGGGCACTGCATAGTAACATCCCCACTTGGTTGCTTATTCTAGAACTGGAGAATCTGAAGGCTCTCTTACATCAAGTTAGCAGGAAAGCTTTTTGATAAAAAAAATCTGAGCCTTACATATTTTTTATGAGAAGGTGAACACGAGACTGGGGTAATTAAGTTCGTTGACTTTTCCCTGGAATTCTACTCATTAGTAAAGGGCACGCACAGGGGTCTCCGCAACTTTACAACACCACCTTCGTACCGTCATCTACTAGACACGGCTACACGGCTAGGGAAAAAACGCGAGTATAATTGCTAAAATTTATAGTAACTCAGTCGCTAAAAGCACTGCTCGCTGACAACGGACAGCAATTGGTTGATTGCTTTACTGCGGGAGATACCAGCCTTCGATGTAACGCAAGCGTTTGATAAATTCGGGGAAGAGATGTGAGTCATTCACTACACCGCTGTCGCTCATAGAGCCCATTTGGACAACGCGATTAGAGAAAGTTGTCCAAGACCATAAATGAGGTATCTATATAGCGACAAGGCACGTCGGAACTTCGCTTACACACCCGTCGAAAATTGACGGGATTGGCTCGGTTCCGTGTGCCCTTTTGATTACCGTGTGCATCACCTTCTCAAGCATCCCATTCTGCAACTTGGTGATCCGAAAGCGGCAATCGACGATTACTTTGAGTCATCGCTTCCCGACTTCTGTACCAAGGCATCGGTGATTTGCTCAAAGGATAAGGGGAGGTCGTTTTTCTCTGTGGTGAATATATTTTTCAAGATTGGAAAACCCTAGAAAACTATTCAAAGTAACTTTCTTTTTATCATAGACCTTTCTTGCCGAGTTTGTATTTGTGAAACGCACTGTATATGTGGGTATGTGGACCTGATGTAGGTAAGATATATAGTTATATAGGTATATACAGAGTGTGTAGTGAAATCAAATACATAAACAGTCCTCCAGTCATATATAATATATATATATATATATATATATATATATATATATATATATATATATATATATATATATATATATATATATATATATATATATATATATATATATATATATATATATATATATATATATATATATATATATATATATATATATATATATATATATATATATATATATATATATATATATATATATATATATATATATATATATATATATATATATATTGCAACAGTTCTTAAGAACGTGAGTGAAAATTTGAATTCAAAAGAGAAAAGTGGTTATTTTTGGGGTGGAGAAGTCAGAGTGCACGAAATGTTCGAGTCGAGTTCGCGCGCCGACACATGCATGAATCTCGGCTGAGTAGAGCACAGTACTTTAACGGATGAAAGCAAATTCAACCAGTATAGAAGTGATGCAATAAAGTACGTGCGACGTCTATCAGGTGAGCGGTTCAATTTTAAAAATATCAGGCCTACAGAGAAGCATGGTGGAGGATCAGTGATGGTCTACAAAGCTTTCATGAGATGGCATGGGTCCTAAGAGTAAACGGAGCGGTGACGGGCAGAAGCTACAGGGACATGATGGGGAGTGGTGTCCTAACATGGGCGCAACAGAACATGGATGGATTCTGCAGTAAGATATCGATCCGAAGCACACATCAAATGTCGTGAGGGCCTCAACTGATGAACAAAAGTCAGACTTCTCGATTGGTCAAGCCGGTCTCCACAACCCCAGAAACTCCAACTCTAGCACACGTATGGGAAAAGCTTGGGAGGTTGTGTTTGAAGAGTCTAACACCAAAAACATGGATGAGGAATTTGCTCTGTCAGCTACAGGATGGAAAGCAATACCACTGACTTTCATACGGGAGCTAATCGACTCAATGCGTTCTCGCAGTGATAGAGAATCACGGTTTTCCTACCAAGTATTAGCCATTCGAATTTTTCTAGTATTTTTAGTTTGTAATCAAACGATTTTACTGGAGCTTTCCTTCTCCGTCGTCTTCACTGAATTTGTTTGCGCGGGCTTCGACACACAGATTTTATTTATCAAGCCCCTTTATTGTGCGACTGATGACTGACATAGGCTGATAACGACTGATGACTACCAAATGCAAGGCACAGCTGAGGACTAAAGGCAAGGAACAACTGAAGACTGAAGGCGAAGAGTAACTGAAGACTACGGGTCAGGAACGACTGAAGACTACAGGCCCGGAACGACCGTATTGTCTCCTCGGTCGAGAAAACTGAGGGCAGGAGGCGGAGCCTCTGCATGCTTTCAACATACATTAAACTATGAAACGTAGCGGCTGCGGGGTCTGCCGCGACATTCCCCGGCCGCGGAAAATTTTTGAGTAGTGCGAAGCAGCATGAGAAACCAACATAGGAAAAGGAAAATAAGCATACATTCGAATTATTGAAGTATGAAAGAGATGAATGGAAATGGATAAGTACGCAAAATAATGCTCACTTGACATTGACTTTTTGATGGGTCAATCGCGTACCAATAGGAGCCGGTTCCTGCCCCTGAACTGACGACAGAGTGTGAGTTGAGACTGAACTGACGACTAAGCATTGTGAGAATAAACATAATGAGACATATGTGATAGTGTGCTTTCATCGCCGAGCCGCGAGAGATTGGCCAGAGAGCGAGTGATTTTTGTTTGGTGTGGTGTGAACGGTAATTTTGCGTTTACATTATGAGGATTGGGCATTTGAATGAATACAAAGTGAATGAGAAGTAAAACAAACAAACTTGTAAAACATGTAACAACATATAAAACGTCCCCAAATAAAATGCAGTGGATCAAAATCGACTCATCGTCAATCCGATCGATGGCGCTTTGCTGGTGGCCCACTTGTTGGTTTTGTGTTGCAGAGAATCGCATGATACGGTCCTCCGCAGTTGCGACACTTTTTGAGACAAATACCATGTGCAGTTGCCAGACAGGACGTGCACTTGTCTCGATCTCTCAAACGGAGAGAACGAGACACAGTATCGGGAAATAGGGTGCAGGAAGAAGAACGGTGTTCTTCAATGTCGCAAAACATGCATGGTAGGGTGGGCAACCAAAGAGTCGATCTTAGTTTCGATGGAATTCAGTCTACTCTGAATAGCTTGCATTGTAGTAGTCAGCATGTTCAGAGTGAGTTGAATCGATGCCTGGAATGGGTCGAGACGACGTGTAGCTGCGAGATCCAGTACAGGAGTTTTGCTATTTCCAGGCGCGCTGCTATTCCTAGTGCGCTCTTCCAGCGTGTGAGATACGTGCATTAGGGGACCTAGGTCCGGGATGTCATTCCACCAGCTGTTGTTCGCATTGGTGTTTTCGCCGGTGTTGAAGATTTCTTCGTCCGTTATTGCCCTGTGATAGAGGAGGGTACCTGTTACTGTGATAGAGGAGGGTACCTGTTAGGGAAATTGTTTGGCGTTTTCCTGCACAACGGAATGAACAGATATCATTTACGTGTGTACGATTGTATTCTAGAGATATAGCGTTGTTTTCGTTTTAAGGTGAACATTTTAGCAGGCGTGACTGGTCTGTGCAGTCAAGGACGACTACACTGCTTTAATGGAATAACAGTACGCCGTTATTTTTGAAGCTTCTTGACAGCTATAGCAACCCGTTATAGTTGTTGTATGCAAGAAACAAGGTGGATCAACCAGATGTTGTGCCATTTGAAGTTGCTTATGGGACCCAATCAGTAATGAGATTTCGGTATCGTGAGTGTCCGCTGCAACCGTATCTGCTGCACTTATGTTGAGATGAGGTGTTATAAGTGGTAGCTCTTGCGCTGTGTATTTCATTCCGCGCATCGTACTTTGAGCACAATTGCATTGCACCGCGTCCTTACTGGGAGTGCATGCACAAGTTACGGCATTGGCATGCGTAGAAATGTTCAGCTGCCGTTGCCGCATCTGGACATTTAACTGATACTTTGAATTGATCGTCCAGTATCACATTCATGTACGGTGATGCGGCAAAACGTCTATTGAGGATTGGAGGTGATGTATGCTAGATGGAAATTACTTTTATGTCCTATCCCTGAAGTGGTGAACGTACGTAGGGGTGTATCCGTAGAGGGACCTTTGTGGAGTTGTCTGGAGTGGAGAATTGGGAGTCTAAGTGGATTCCTAAGCTCCCAAGCTCCACAATGAGCATGCAAAGACGTAGTTTACATCTTAAGTGTGTGGAACATGTGCAACTCTATAAAACAAGCAAGATGGGAATGGTAGGACTGTGAAGCAACCGCATGCTATGCCTCCACAGGAAGCGGTGCACGTTGAATAACCAGGATAGATTTCTGCTTCACGCAATTCGGGTATCGATTCATTGTGCTTCATTGTTGCGCAACTATGGGTTAAACATGATCCCATAAACGCGCACATTTTTTCATAGTTCACTTTAGTGAAGGTATCTCTTGTATAGAACAGAACTTTCTTGTTGCAGATCTGTCGTAAAAGTGGAAATGTGATTTTGAGATTCCCTATGGTTCGATTTTGATGCCGTAAGAGAATACACGCGTCCCTATTGAGTCTGTTGAATAGAAATTCTTGTTCAAGTTCGAGTTTGCAATTATGCTGTCGTTACAGATCAGCCCAGTAACATAGCGCATGTGCGTGTGTTGACAGCTTAGCGTACACACGGTGGCCAAAGCTAAGAGTGTTAAAGCAGTGGTCACATATAAAGGCGGCTTCAAATCTTCCAGCGAAAACTGAACTGGCTGGAGAGTTTCCAAGAGTGTGGGACGGGAAGTTTGAGTTTTTCAGGCTTAATTGGCATGCGTTTCAAAATGGTGATTGCGAGCAATATTAAAATGAGGATTGGTGTGATGAATGGTGGCACTACTGACAAAATTGCACCTATGGGCCAAGAGTGGGGGTTGCCCAGAAAACCCAGTGTGAAAAATGTTTTGTCATCGCAAAATGGGCGTCTTTTGCAGTTTTCAGTATAGCTGAGTGATGTTGTATCGTTATTGGAATGAATCGCTACATTTAGGTTGAGGTTATGAACCGAAGGAGGCAACGTAAATAAGGTGGAGGTGTTTTGCGTTTGAGGTCGACATACTTGATTGAAGCACAGGGTGTATTCTGACATTGCATGCGTTATTTTTCCAATTCTATTTTTGCAAGATAAGGCTGCGCATGGCCTGGTACTGCGAATTGTAGAAGGAGAAGAGGATAGAGAAGGCATCGTGTTGGCCTGTGTAGGTTAGCCGTTCTGGAATTATTAGGGGAATTGCAGTCCTGAGTGGACTCATAGTA
Organism: Haemonchus contortus; assembly: GCA_000469685.2. Lineage (NCBI taxonomy): Eukaryota > Metazoa > Nematoda > Chromadorea > Rhabditida > Trichostrongylidae > Haemonchus > Haemonchus contortus. Next base: position 22,192,835 of record LS997567.1, on the reverse strand, counting down.
CTTTACGTTTTCTTTTGCCTTTCTGGGCAGCGACGTTCTCTAAAGGTTTTGCTTCGTCTTGGATTCCGTTGCTATGTTACGTGTCATATTTCCCCAGTGAAACTGCTTTGAATTTCAAGTGGAACGAGTTTTGTTGTAAGATCATAGGATGTCTTTCCGGAAGACGTGATAACTCTCACTGATCTTACTAGGCCATCGGAACCTCGTATAAGCTCAGCGATACGTCCAAGATGCCAGTTGCTACGAGGGACGGGTTCGTCTGGCAGTATTAGTACGACTTCGCCAATTTTGGGTTCTGAGCAGGAGTTGTGCCTGGTTCGGTTCGGAGACGACTTGTGTGTGTCGCGTAGCTCTGTCAAGTATTCTCTGTACCACTTAATCCAAAAGGAGTTGGCGGCGTCTCCTGCAAACTTGAGAGCTTCTTTTTCTTACTCTATGTGGTAATGGTTATTTCCCCGTAAGAAGGGTCTTCGCGTTCGTCTGAGTTGGAGCTCTCGGGTAGGGAGAACTTCAGGTTTCCCTGTGGAAAATCTACGGGACGAAGTGGTAGTAAATAAATAAATAATAAATACCCATTTGATGTTCTTGGTGGCTGAATACGACATGATTGAATTTCCCGTTTTTGTGGTGTTCTGGAAGAGATGGTCAATGACCTTTGCCCCCAGGAAAAAGTTGGTACCGCAATAAGATCTTATTATTGTAGGGACTCCACGGCGGTTTATAAAGCGTAGGAAACTGTCGGCAAAAGCTGACGCGGAGAGGCTGTCGACAAGTTCTATGTGGATAGCGCGTGTTGTCAAGCAGGTGTACAGTGATATGTACGCTTTTTCACTGTTGTCGCCGTGAAAGGTACTATATAGTCGCAACCGACATGTTGGAATGGTTTGCAGATAATAGAGCGGTCTCGTAGTAGAGGCGCCATCGGTGGGGGATAGAACAGAAGTCTTTGTTCCCTTTTGCATACTTCGCACTGACCAAGAAACTTTCTTATTTTCGCCGATGGTTTGGGGACCCATATCGCATTCTTAGGAGCGATGAAACATGATTTCGTCCGCAGTGCATGTTCGTGACGTGTATTTCGTTTATTATTAGGCGCACCAATTCGGAATCATTTCGGAAAAAGAGGCTCTTATGTATCACGAGGGAAGGCAGCGGTGTTCAGCCGCGACTTCACTCCTATCAAATTGTTCTCGTCGTAAAATAGGGTTTTATCTTTTTGTTTGGACTGTAGTTCGTTGAAATTAGTGTTCTTAGTTTCATTATGGAGAATAACGGCTTTCACAACGTCTGATTTCGTCTGCCGTTATGTTGTGGTCTACGGCAAATTGACCAATTACTGTCGCGTTTATTTGCCTACTAGTACGCGCACTGAGCTTTAATGTCCAGTGCGCAAGCGCTTTCATAGCGCGCGCGAGTGTTCTCAATGCCTGTGAGTAGTGGCGGAAGCGTGTAAGGTCGAAAATGGGTATATCTTCTGGTGGTTTTGCTTTGATTACGGATGCGCAGCTGGTTGTGCTATTGTCTTCAGCGGCGACGAGTCGGCGCTTGTGACTCCTGCCTCACTGCATGGCGTGTCGATTGGCCACTGCGGTTCAAGTATTTGGAGCCACTGTGGTCCCGTTAGCCAATCGCTGTTTCGAAACTGTTCTTTGTCTGTCGGTCGAGTGGCGATGTCGGCTGGGTTGTGGGCTGATTTTATGTATTTGAAGTCCAGAGTGATGCCGAGCTCATGAATTTGGCTAATTAACTTGTGTATACGGTCGACTTGATTTGATACGAAAATGGGGAGTTTTCGTGATGACTGTAGCCATGCGAGTGCTATTTTACTGTCATTCACGATGTGGAGCGATTGAATTCTTTTTTTGTACACGTGCAATATTGTTTTTGCTAGGCACGAGGATATCAATATTGTGATGAGTTCGAATCGCGGGGTCGGTAGTTTTCTTTTGAGTGGGGCCAGTCTCACTTTTGCGCATAATAGTCCATCTGTGTGATGGTTTGAAAGGTGGGTCACATAAGCGCAACATACGATGGCGAGTTGGCTGGCGTCGGCGAAAATCCATAGGACGGATTTGCCCACTTTTCATTTCCTCTCCCAATATTACGGTGGAGTGAAATGATAGTATCGTTGATCTTAGTGTGAATTTCGTTCCATTTATCAACGTAGTGCTGTGGTAGTATGCTATTCCATGGGCTTTTTATCAAAACAACCTCTCGCATTCGTAAGTTGGCATTCAGCGATAAGGGTAATGCGAGTCCGAGTGGGTCGTATATTTTGGCTACTTCGCTTGCAAGTTCTCGTTTGGTTATCCTCTCTCTTGGTGATGATTTTATGTGTAGTGATATTCGATCATTGTCGGTGTTATAGCTTACACCTAGCAATTTGGTGAGGCCTGTTTTTCCTTTGATAGATTCTGGAATCATGCTGTTGACCTCAGCTGAACTGCTGGTGAAGTCTCTTAGATTCATACCTATTTGACTTAAGAGCTTTCGGGAAAGCTCTACCTTTTGAATTGCTTCCTCGCTTGACTCTGCTGCTAAGAAGACGTTATCAACGTGGATATTGTTCAGTATTTCTTTCGAGAGTTCCGTGCCTATCCTGGTGCGGAATGTGGTTGTGGCCATATTTAGAGTGCTAGGAGACGCTTTTGTTCCGAATGGAAGTCTTTTGAATCGGTGATGTACAATATTAGCCTGGCTCGGGGATTGGTCAGGATCTCTGAGCCACAAGAATCGTAGCAAGTTGCAATGCTCAGGAGTGACCCGGATTTGCGTGAATGCTGCTCGAATGTCTGCGGTGAAAAGTATTTTGCACCACCGGCTCACTGTGAGTATGTCTTGGATTTTGTTTGTGAAATTGCGAAACTATCTCCAGTGTGCATCACATCGTTGAGTGAAAGTTTCCCTTTTGCTTTTGATGAAGCATCGAATACAATTCTTTACGGAGTGGGTTTTTCTTTCCTCCATACTCCTGAATGAGGTGAGTAGAAGATGATGATGTTGGGCTGGTACTTTTCTTCGTCAGGGATTTTTTCGATAATGTCGTTATTTTCGTACTCCTTTAGTATTTCGATGTACCACTGTTTCTGTAATTCATGAGCTCTGTGGATTTTGAAAAGAGCATTCAGTCTTGATGCTGCGACGCCATAATTGTTCTCAAGGTCCACTATGTTATACTTGAAGGGGAAAGAAGCTGTGATTGTTCTATTTTCGGTAGTTATATGCTTTGAGAAACTGTCCATGTAGTTAAATGCAGTGTCATCATTGTTGTATTCGTCGGTTGATATGCCCATTCCTTCTAGTTCGTACATGTCTCTGAATTCTTTGATTTCGGATATCAATACTGGGCATACGAACATATGATGTTCCTCGTTTGGTTGGTAAAGTGGTTTGTCGGACTTGCCTAAGAGAGCAGGTCCAAATACGGTATTTTGTGCCAGAAGTCCACAGGGAAGCCTAGTTGGGGCATAATCGGGGAGTACGATGTGCTCGAACGATTCTACTCCTATTAGTATCGATGGTTTTATAGATTTCCCATTAGTCGCAGTATTGGAAAGAAGGATGTTGTTTTCTTTGAGGAATTGTATGTCAGAGTTTGACAAGGTAGCTGCTGGGACGCGCTGGTAAGCAATGGTTTCGTTATCAGGTTCAATGATATATTATCTCCGAACCTTGTTTTGAAAACAGCTGTTACTTGATGCGATATGTATGTCTCGATGTTTCCTCCAATGCCATGCATGGTGCACTGGTATGGGTTTCCTTTGTGGAGTCCAAGCGATTCTGCGACGCTTGTCTCAATGAGGTTGCACTGCGCTTCAGAACCATGGAAAATCAAGATGTGCTCGAAGATGCCAGTGTTGTTGTTTTTGATTTGACCTTCTGCCGTCATGAGGACCAGCTGTTTCTCGGAGCCTAGCGCCTTTATTTGATAAGATACATTTCTTATATTAATTCCTTGCTCCTTTTTGGATGCAGCTGGAACAGCTGGAGAGCGTTCTCACACTCCGCTATCTTGGTGACGAGGCGAAGTTTTTGTTGGCTGGTTACTGAAGTGAAAAGATTGGCGTTCGTGACCCTGACTCTGAATGTTGTCGGGGGTTTCGGAAGTGCGAGTTTGATACAAAGGGACGTGTGATGGCCCCCGTTACATTTTGTGCAGTTTACTGAGGGACACGCTCGACTTTTATGGTTCACAGTGAAGCATTTCCAACATACTACTACGCCTCTCAATGCGGCTCTGCGTTCTGATGCTGTAATCACTGTACGGCAATTCTTGGTTTGATGGTTAGTGCGGTAGCAAAAAAGACATAGCTGCTTTGGAACAGATCTAGGATTAAAGGAATCGGTGGAGGTTGTATGGCTTGTTGAGAGTGAGGCGAATCGTTTTTCGAAGACTACTCTAGAGGAGATTTTTGTATTAAGTTCGTCTAATAGAGTGCCTACTGTCAATGTTAGATCTTGTGTTGTTCTCTTCATAAGTTGACTACATCATAAGGAAATTTGGCGAGAATGGTGTCGATCCAGATAGGGCCATGCTTTCTCAGTACGTCATATCCTGTAGCAACCATTTGGTATACGACGTCGTTTACCTTATCGAGTGTTTCTGCACACTTTTCTGCTTTTCTGCCTTCTTTAGGTAGTAGTTTTTGCACTATGTGTGGTTCATTATTGCCTTTATTACCGAATTTTCTCTTCAATATATCAACAATTAGTTTGTAGTTGGATGTTTTCATTGGGATGCTTTTTATGGCATTGAATGCTTTGCCACGTACTGCATCCTTGAGATAGAGAATCCTTTCTAGTTCTTCGAGTTGCGAATTTTGGTCAACTATAAGTTAATAAGTATCCCAAAACTCTTCCCATGATATGTTTTCACCGTCGAAATGAGGAAGTTTTACTTGTGGGTATCTTATTTTCAATAGTGTAGAGAGTTCCATTCGGTTGGGTTCTACAGTAGGATAATCTTGGTCGTGACGTATTGGTTGAGATTCTTCAACATCCGTTTGCTCGCTTTGCCGACGACTGAATTGTTCAGTGTCGTCATATTCCTCTTCGCTCATGTGTCCGGAATTATCGTGGCCGGGGCCTTTGCTGGGAGGTGGGAGCGATTCAAATCGAGGAAAGCGATCTGTGTACCAACTTCTCGTTTCCTGGCTTCGAGTGCCATTACCATGGTTTCGGCTTCTTGCTTTATTGCGTGAAAATTGGACCTTTGTTGAGGTCGTTCATCTCTTGGAGCACGTCTTTTTTCTCAGCTTCGGTTGCGTTTGCGTATGTAGTCATGATATCTTGATACACTTCTTTTAATGCACTCAATCTGGTTGTCACATTGTCCAAAGCTAATTGCAGTCCGCATGGCCTTATGTGGCAGTAAATGCGGATTTCATGATCATCTGTTGGTGGGTGGTTGAGCTCTACCGTGTTTTTGTAAAAATTGTCTGTAAAGAGTCGTGCTCATGCTCCAAGTTGTGCAAGAGAAGTGCTATTTTGCTCATTTTGAGTTAAACCTGGTGTCTCTCTCGTTCTAGGTAGAAGACTGGCTTTCGTGTGCCACGAGGGACTTCCTGGGTGAAGGTTGGCCGATGCACCACAATTCTGTACGGGCTTCGACACACAGATTTTATTTATCAAGCCCCTTTATTGTGCGACTGATGACTGACATAGGCTGATAACGACTGATGACTACCAAATGCAAGGCACAACTGAGGACTAAAGGCTAGGAACAATTGAAGACTGAAAGCAAGGAATAACTGAAGACTACGGATCAGGAACGACTGAAGACTACAGGCCCGGAACGACCGTATTGTCTCCTCGGTCGAGATAACTAAGGAAACGAGGCGGAGCCTCCGCATGCTTTCAACATACATAAAACTATCAAACGTAGCAGCTGCGGGGTCTGCCGCGACAGATTCCTTTCCTATAAAGTACCGGCAACTACGTACTAATACCAGCTCCCGTATGAAAGTCGGCGGTATTGCTTCCCATCCTGTGGCTGACTGAGCAAATTCCTCATCCATGTTTTTGTTGTTGGCCTCTTCAAACACAACCTTTCAAGCTCTCCCCATACGTGTTCTAATGGAGTTGTGGAGAATGGCTTGACCAATCGAGAAGTCTGACTTTTGTTCATCAAATGAGCCCTCACGATACTTGATATATGCTTTGGATCGAAACCTAGCTGCAGAATCCATCCATCAGGCATGTTGGTGAATATGTTTATCAGCAGGACATCATTCACCACCATGTCCCTGTACTGCGCGTCGTCGCTCCGTTCACTCTCAAGACCCATGCCGTCTCATGAGAAAGTACCGTAGGCCTTCACTGATCCCCTTCACTGATTCATAGCTTGACTTCGTGCGTAGGGCAAGCCATGAAACAATTGCCAGTGTCACCGATCGATAAAACAGCACAGAGAGACGTTCGAGCACGAGCACTACTATTTTGGCCATGGAGTCGATCTATCAGTTGCGTAGGTGGTCCCACTGACAGAATTGATGGTTTCTCAACGTTATATTGACACAACTACTTCATTACATACCATCACACCTTACTAACACCCACGTGTTCTCAAATCAACTTCGCAAAGTGCCTTAAAGCGGAACATGTGCCATGCATGTTAGCGCGAATTCACCCCTATATAAGCTAGCCTGTGACCGCGATTTTCGAAATCGATACAGCCGATACGTACTCACGAAGGCGGATCCTGCTGATCAGGAATGCACAGTATCTTCATCCACTTTAGATGGTTTGATGAATAGGATGTTCATGAAGGTCTCGCAGGGTGTTAAGATATTTGTTCGGGTATCTTCATAAGTTTGATTTCATCCTTCCAGGCACGAAGGCGGTTTCGCCGAAACCTAAGCAACAAATGTATTGTGAACCTCATAAGAGTTAAATTGATAAGGTTATTCAGCTACTCAGTGTGCTCTACAATCCTAAGAAGTTGACTGCTATTCAAAGGGAAACGCGTACATGATCAGAAAGGGAGAAGAGGGCAGATGGGCAGAACCAACTACAAAATTCATAATCTGTTCCAAACGTTCTTGGAAGTCACGCACGTACTAGCGTGCAACTGTTGGGCATAGACTTGGCTAAATGCGTCCGCTGAAGTGCTCGCGTACTTGTTTGGTTACGTACAAGGCATGGCCCATGGAGCGAATCCCGGATCGGTACCCGCCCAGACCTACCGGATTTGCTTGAAAGAGCGCTTTCTATGTCATCATGTTTCCCGCTCATTACAGCTACTGAATCTGTGACTCCCTTATCCTGAAGGACGAACTATGACATTTCGATGGGCGATAATGGTGAAAGAAATAGGGATTGTGGGTGTAAGGTGATGAGAGTTGGTGGGTGTCAGAAACCGATAAAAACATTATAGGTTGATAAGGGGCCATAAAATGATGTGGGCGCACCGAGATTAGGGACGGTTCGTGAAAAGAGCTGATAACAAGTGATAACGGTCAGTAGTGAGCGTTGGAATGGAGAACCCACATATTCACATCGTTCTTTTGAGCCTTCTCTAATATGCTATGGAGGGTGGGTGGGTCGTGGATGCAAGAAGGATAAGAGCTGCAAAAGGACGACTGGCAGTCTAACACGAGAAGGTTGACAATTTGTTTTTGAGTCTAGAAAACCCTTTATGTTGAACCAGGCGGCTACGCACGCTATTGCGTGCGCTGGGGGCTCTAGCCATACGGGACGGGGAAACATAAGCTTCTGATTTTCGTTATGAACTTTTATCATCTGAGCCTGTTCCCTGAAACCTCTGTAGCGGCCATCATTTTTTTGGGACGTGAAATGTAGCTGTGTGTGGCAATGAAGAGTATTCCGATGAATCCAAATCAAATACCTCTGCAGTCCATGTAGTCGAAGAAACCCTGCGCATTTTGGGCTGTGTGTGGCCATGAAGAGTACTCCGATGTATCCAAATCAAGTACCTCTGCAGTCCATGTAGTCGAAGAAACCCTATGCAGTTTGGGCTGTGTGTGGCCATGAAGAGTACTCCGATGTATCCAAATCAAGTACCTCTGCAGTCCATGTAGTCGACGAAATCCTGTGCAGTTTGGGCTGTGTGTGGCCATGAGCACTAACCTCGAAAGAACAGCCTCTTTGGGTAGTTGTAGGGATTTATATGTCTCTGCAGTGTACGCACCTGTGTATCCGGGGCTATTGTAGAACTTATTTTATGATGAATGAAGTCAATGTAGCGCGTTTGCCTTTGCTTAGAAGGCACTACTGTGTGTGGAACCATGGATAATAAATTTTAAGAAATTATAGCCTAATTTTTAAAAAAGTTCAGTGGTATCCCCTAGTTTTACACCTATGTGGTCAGGGTTGGTGTAAAGTACAAATGCATAAAATTTTGATCTCAGCTCCGCCCACCCCCCCCCCCCCCCCCAAATCCATCCACTTTAAACTTCGAATCACATTACTTCTACTACCTCCAGACGCATTTTTTCTGAAACACATCTGAGGAGACTTAATAATTTCGATGTAAGCCCCGCCCACTTGTGGGATCCGAAAACATTTGTTCTACTACACCTTACCACTTTCTTCCCGCAACCCAGAATGTTTCTGGATAGAGTTGTGAATTTTTGCCTAAGCTCCGCCCATTTTAGTGCCCACCACGCCCACTTCGAGGATTTGACCACATTTGCTATTTAACACTTTACCACCTTTTTGACGCATCCCGGAACGTTTCTGAACAGAGCCATAAATTTCTGATCTGAGCTCCGCCCACTTTAGTGCCAACCACGCCCAATTCTGGGATTTGACCACATTTGTTCTTTTACACCTTGTCACTTTCTTGCCGCATCCCGGATCGTTTCTGAACAGAGTTATAAATTTTTGTCTAAGCTCCGCCCATTTTAGTGCCCACCACGCCCACTTCGAAGATTTGACCACATTTGCTATTTAACACTTTACCACCTTTTTGCCGCATCCGGGAACGTTTCTGAACAGAGTCATAAATTTCTGATCCGAGCTCCGCCCACTTTAGTGCCAACCCCGCCCACTTCTGGGATTTCGCTATATTTGTTCCATCACCCCTAACCACTTTTTCCGCATTCTAGAACGTTTCCAAACAAAGTTGCATTCGTTTTTGAGAAGTGGCTTTTGTCTCAACGCACGCCCCGCCCATCGTGGGCGGGGTTTCGCTGAGCTTACGCATGCTAAGCACGCATAAGACCCTGCTTACTCTTCTTATTTTTTTCCTGGCCTCTGCGCCCTAATTGAATCGAATCTCCGCCAATCGAGGAAGCTCCGCCCACTGCATGTGGGTCTCCTCCGTCTGGTTTGTTGACCCTATACTCACCTTCGAACATTTTTCCCCGGCGTCTGGACTTTTTTGAAGCAAAAATGAGATGTTAGACCGCCCCGGTGGGCGGAGCTCCGCAGAGCTCATATGTGCTCTGTTAATCTTGTCCCAGGCTCCACCAATCCCGAACTTGTCCCGACTTCTAAAGTTGTTTCTGTGACAAAACCGGACAACGTGACATACATTACATACATACATTACATACATACATACATACATACATACATACATGCATACGTACGTACATACATACATACATACATACATACATACATACATACATACATACATACATACATACATACATACATACATACATACATACATACATACATACATACATACATACATTACATACATACATACATCACATACATACATAATACATAAACATACCAATACCATAGCATACATACCATACATACATACAATACATACATACATACATACATACATACATACATACATACCATACATACATACATACATACATACATACCATACATACATACATACATACATACATACATACATTTACATAACATACATACATACATACATACATACATACATTACATACATACATACATACCATACATACATATCCATACATACATACCATACATACATACATACATACATACATACATACATACATACATACATACATACATACATACATACATACATACATACATACATACATACATACATACATACATACATACATACATACATACATACATACATACATACATACATACATACATACATACATACATACATACATACATACATACATACATACATACATACATACATACATACATACATACATACATACATACATACATACATACATACATACATACATACATACATACATACATACATACATACATACATACATACATACATACATACATACATACATACATACATACATACATACATACATACATACATACATACATACATACATACATACATACATACATACATACATACATACATACATACATACATACATACATACATACATACATACATACATACATACATACATACATACATACATACATACATACATACATACATACATACATACATACATACATACATACATACATACATTACATACTCATTACAACAATACATACAATAACATACATACATACATAACCATACATAAACATACATACACATACATACATACATACATACAAACAGACATACACCATAACTAATACTACATACATTATATCATATAGATACATTACATTACATCATACATTTACATACATACATACATCATACGAACCATACATACATACATACATAACATACATTGACTACATACATGCATACATTACATAATACTAATCATCATACTCAAACAGACCACAAACTTCGTGGATAATATAGAAAATTTACGTTTTCTACACTCTACGAAACAATTGATTTGATTGATTCGCGCCAACCATAGACCATCAGTTTGCTCGTCCCATATCACACTACTTTCCAGGTTTTGTTTCTATTATGTTTTAGTGAGAAATAAAAGGTATTTGAGAGCCGGTGCTACATAAACCAGTTGGGCTCCCCCACACAAGCAAGCGTCACAGCAAAGAAGGCGTCGGACAGAAATGAGGATTGTGATCTCCACTCCTTGAGATTCTGGCAATGATGCGCCATTAGTTCATGCAAAAACGTCGGGAACATTCGGCTCACTGCGAATGGGTCCCCTTTGTTCGAATTGTTGACCTATTCCTAACATTTGCCCAATTTTTCCGTTGTCTGGGCTTTTTGCAGCAAAATTATTAACGTGCCCGAGGTTCCAAGCATCCCTAGTTTCAACGGCCTCTTCAGCTATTATCGAATTTCTGAACAGCTAGACAAACAGAAGTGAATATTCTTTGCATTTATTAAATGATGATGATGACCATAAATAAGTGAGTACTGATGACGTCCTCACAGATAGAACGATTCCGGAATGTTAAGAACGTCTTTGGAATGTATAAGGAATTTTCAGTGCTAGCTCGCCCACCTCGGTGCAGTCCCCTCCACCGTAAAGTGAAGGCCGTCCTTACTTTAGGGAACCTGGCCATTTTCTCCGCGTTCTTCTAAACATAGTTAAAATTTTCGTTCTTAGCCCCGCCCCCCCCCCCCCCCACGTAAGAATCCCACCCACTTCAGAGGCCTTCCACTACTAACCACATTCCCACCACTACCTCAAACCACTTCTCTTGCGTTTAGAACGTTTTTGAAGAGTTAAAAAATTCGAACTTAGTCCCGCCGACCTTAGTACAAGCCCCGTCCACTTCAAGGATATGGCCACATTTCTTCTATACCCTCTAACCACTTATCCACGTTATAGAACGTTTTTGAACAGAATTATGAATTTGTAGAAAAAGCACCTGACAGTTGCATGCACGACCCCCCCCCCCCCCCCCATTGCGGGCGAGGTTTCAATATGTTTGAGTACGCCCAGCACGTTTGAGGCATTGCTTACATCTTCTATTTTTTTTCCGGGCCTACACGCTTCCGATGAAACGAACTATGTCTTATGCGGTAATGACCCCCCCACTGCGAGAACACTCCGCCCAGGGAGTCTCCTTTATTTCACTTGTAGACCCATCCATCACCTTCGCTCAATTTCTCCTGGCAGCTGGGCTGTTACGAAACCTAATTCTGAGATTTTGCTCAAAACACTGCCCATTCCCGTTCATGCCCCGCTCCTGCAAGCGGAGCTGCGCTGAGCTCACATGTTTCTGTTGGTCTTGCCCCATGCCCAACCCATCTCAAACCTGACCTGACTTCTGCCACAGCAAACCACGACTTCTCTGATGTTTCTCTCTCTAATAGTTTGCCTATTGTAGTCATATTCTCATTCGATAGAATTTGCTTCGTTCTTGCCCCGTCACATGTACACTTCTTGTTTGACTAACTGTGGATGCTGTGACATCTCTCATGTTTATTCCCGTAAATAAGAGCAGAAAAGTGTTATACCATGCTTTTCGCGCGATGAACCGTTTTCACCGAACGGTGCCTCGGCCAAAACAAGGTAAGTTTGGAACCGGAGAGGTTCGACACCCACAGAGGTGAAGATAAGAAATCCACAGAGGTTCAGCACCCTCACAGGTGAAAACGACCTGCCCGCAGTGGTAAAACTCAAAAGGTTCAGCACTAGCAGTGGTGCACAATACTCCTCAGTAGAAGTACACCAAAGTACAGTCGAATGCAAAATGCAGTCAATCATGCCTGACGAGGTGCAGTGTGAGGAAACAATAGATGTGTCAAAAGGAAGCATGCCACAGATCGACGCTGCAGAAGCAGGCTTGCAAGCGCTAATCGAGCAAAATAAAGAAAGCTACGACAATACGAGAAGCAAGGAGGAGAGAAGATCTTTTCAAGAGCTAGATAAGATAGATTAAGCGACTCGTTTTAACGACGTGGCTAGAGTGGCGATCGATCTTCACTTCATGTTGGGAATACGTCTAACCTAAGCCAACAGCAACGGAAAAGGCTTGAGCGCAATCTAGGCATCTACGGAAGAACAGGACCACATGCGGCGCGCGCGGACCACAAATGATATCCACGCAGGGCTTTAGAGTTCGAGTAGCAAAAATGAAGCATCCAAACAGCCGCCTTCCACTACTCTCGATCGCACCTCCTTCAGCAACTGGGAAGGAAGAGTAGTTCTCAGGATTCTGGGCAGACTATGAACATTCGTGCACAACAACACGACGTTTAGCACAACAGAAAAATGCTCTTGCTAAAAAAAGGCTTTAGGGCAGATCCGACAAGTCAATTTGAGGCATCCAGTTGATCCCGCAGAATTACGAGTGGATGATCAGAAGCTACACAAAAAATATGGCAACAAGCCCGCCAAAGGGGCCGCATAGTCCAGCAACTCCAGGACTTGCCAAGAGCGACAGAACAGCGTAAAGCTGTGAAAAGGTGTTGGACGAAATATGCATGCTTTTGAATCAGATGTTCTCCACGAGACAAAACATTCGAGCTTGCAAGGATGCCTCATGCATCGAGGCAATCCTAAACAGGCTCCCCAAAGACACTGTAGAGCCGGTACTTTTAAAAATGGTGAAGTGCGATGACCTTGCAGTGAATTCTACCCACGTTCTACCGTGGTCCCGAGGTTCTCCCCGCCGATGCATATGTCCCTGGAACCCGGGTCGCGAGAACACATAGGTGAACAGTGCTTCAGGAATAATTGCCGCTTACGTGCATCATATCAAGCTGTGTTTCACGACCGAAAGCGCAGGAGAGCGCGATCAATAAGAACAAAACATACTTTCGGTCAGCGAAGAAAAACAAAGAGTTCCCTCCACTGAGACAAACAAACGAATGTACGATACGCCTGGAAAGCTGCATTACAACACATGTCCACAACGGCGCAAAAAGCATAGTGCCATATACACAATGCGTGTGACGTAAAAACATATCCAGAAGATGCTGTTGAGAGTGATCAACTCGAGTATAAGGAAGAAACAACTGAGCATCACACCAACATTGAATGCAAAACTTCGACGCTGAATGAGAGCAAACAGCTTCAATGATAGCCAAGGGATCCATCTTGGAACACCATTCTCAGAGGTTCGAGAAAGTCATGTTCTTCTTTGACACTGGCGCTCAGAATACGGTAGTTCAGGAAGATTCCGCAATGCGTTCAAAGCACCAACACTGAAAACAGACACGCGCATCATGTCTGGTATAGGAGGATAAACTGATACTTTTCGAAGTAACATCGTGCATGTAAAGATCGGCACGGCCTACGGAAGAGATTGGGAAATACTAAAACATGCTCGTCGATCAGCATCGATTTCTCAAAAAATGAAACCTTGTCTGAAATCCAAATATAGGAGCAGAGCACTATATACCTGACATTTTGATAGGTCTAGACCACTATTACAGCTGTGTACTCGACAGCGGCGAGCACCTCATGATTGCTTCAGGGTTGCGAATAGCTAGTACAATCTTCGGTCCTACACTGTATAGGCGTGGATTCACTGATATAGGTGGTGGCAACTCCCTATTTCTCCTACAACATGACGGCGATCGCAGAGACGGAAAGAGAACTGTTGCGTACGCTTTCCAAACACAAGGCATCGAGATAAATCCAAGATGCGATAAAATTTTTGAATAACGACAACTAGCGAAGCCGAACCTCCTCACCGTTAGCCAGACCTTCACCACACATATCACTCCTCATGGGGCCGCATGTTTAACGCCCAGAGTGGGGAAGGGGAGAGTCACCTCTACGAAATGTCTGTTTTGCCGTGAGTCAGTTAGTGACGCCGGAGCGCAGTATTTTACTCCTCTAGTACAGTGTTAAATTGATATCCTGTGTTCGCGTTTTCGATTAGATGAACCGGAGTTTGGAGAGTGTGGATTTTTGCAAAGGGAAGCCCTCCAACAGGGCGGAGCGGAACTATACCCTAAGAACTTTCAAGGAAATAGCGAAAGGTCAGCATGTAACACGAAATGCATTTTGAGGTGTGGAAACTTAGAAACGCGCATCCAGTATCGCGCACCTTTTACAAAAAGACCTTAATTAAATACGAATATTCAACTGTTATAGCACTGCTCCCATGCCTTTATCAATTGTGTAAAAAATAAATAAATGAAGAGGACAATAAGATAGCGAAGCGTTTAGAGAAAAATGCCACAAACAAGTTTGTATACCAGATGTCAGACGAATAGTTGGTATTGTGGTTACTAGTTGGTAGATAGTCATCAAATACCATTCGGCGGACGAGTTGGGCTATTTTTCTCTTTCTACAGGATTTAGAAAGATTTAGGGCTGAATACAGCGCCATGAGAAGAGGTCGCTAAAACTATATCACACGAAAACCGTTCATGATTACTTATTCGATACGTGCCAGTCCCTCCACTCTTCAAAATTCACACTTCTACGCCATCCTCGGCTCGAGAACCTCATACCTCCTCGAAAACTCCACAATGCATACGCACTCAACACTGTGATCCTCATTGGCTGATGCTTCAAATCTCTTAATATTCAGTCCTCGTCACTATCACTATATCCTTTTGGTAGATATACTTCTGCCCAAATCGGCCGCGTCGACGTATTTCACTTCGTTGCAGCGTTATTTCACCATTGATACTGCATACCGCATACTTCTTGTCCAACCACATGCTTCTTTTTCTCCATGCGCTGAACCTTCTCACTTTTGCTACAAACATACATCATGAACTTCTTCACCCTTTGCTCACTTATGAAGGATGTTGATAGCATAGTGAACCTCTAGTCCAAGACTCTTCCATGTAAGGGTCCGCATATATTTTTCTAAGGCAGGGTTCGATAAAGAATGAGGAGCAAAGCGATGGGAAGGTGCGCTATAGAACTACATAATACTATTAGGTGTGTGTGTTAATTTTCGGAGAGTCATTGCGCGAACCACGTTAGAGGTTTACCTGTGAAACTTGTCATATTCTGTAAAATGGTGTACTGGCTATCTATTAGGTTGGCAAATAAGTCTGCTACAAAAAATTCGAAACGTTGAAAATTTGTACCAACAGTGTGAACACGGTAGCAAGAGTGATAAACTTGTAGCACATTCTTCAGGTAATCAACACATGAGTAAATAATGAAACGCGTGTGGGCTTTCGCAGCATTACGGTCAAGGAATGGACAACATCCGATTCGTACCACCACCTTCTACTAAGCACGCCAAGGAAAAAACGCGGGTGTAGCGGCTCGAAATATCAGAAACCTATTCGATGCTAGCACTGCTCACCGATCGACGGTCAACAATCGGTTGTATCGCTTCACTGGAGGAGATACTAGCCTTCGAAGTAACGCAAGCATCGTCCCTTCATTCAGTGGAGGTTAAAGGGATCCATTCACTATGAGTTGCTAAACGCAGAGTGGATGGACACAGCTATTGCTTGCCCCTATGATCCCCTTAATTTGGCCAACGGAGTTAGAGAAGGGCGATCAAACCGTAAACCAGGTCCCTACAGAGGGACAACTCACGTCGAAAATTCGCTTTGGACAGACGTCAAAAGTTCACCGATCCCGATTGGTTTCAGATTACCCATCAGTCCTACTTCCGGAGTGTTCCCCCTTTTAACTACCATATGTTCCGCCTTTTTGAGCATCCCGTTGTAGAAAAGAAATTCGTCACTTAATGTGATCCAAAAGTGGCTGTAAATTGCTTCTATGAGTCACAGCTCCCTCAATCCTGAACAGATGGCATCGGTGTTTGGCTCAAAGAATAAAAGAAGGTTGTTGACTTCTTCGATAAATATTTTTCCGAAAATTGATTGACATGAAAAAATTTAGAAATGATTCAAAAAGATCTCCACTTTGTCGCACGACTTATTTGCCAACCTAATATTTAAGGGCAGACAGGTCTGTTTTTCCCCAAAATCTCGTTGCTCTTAAACTGATTGTTCATGGAACGTGATGAATCGTTTTTCCGGGAGGTCTTTCTCCTGCTGTTTGGTTTCATGAAAACTGGCAGTGAAGCTCACCGGATGCTTTTTGATACTTATGGTGAACAAGCTCCATTTGATCGAACCTGCAGCTCACACACAAAAGCGGCCGTGAATTGCAAGAAACATCATAATGTGCTGTTCCACCACGACTGTTCTTAAAAGATTGCACATCTTGGATGGGATCAGCTTGTCCAGCCCGCATACTCCCCGCATCTTGCTTCATCTGATTACCACTGATTCCGGAATTGCCGGAGAATTGCGGAAATGGGTGGATGATTGGAGCCAGCAACAGGGAATTATCGTGAACTGTGCCTTTAACACAAGACTTGAGCGAGACTTTGCTCGTGACGGATGGGGTGCGCATGCTCACGAAGTGTGTTGGTGTGAGTTTGTTTCTATGTAGGTCAGTGGCTCCTATGCCACAGCTTTCAAACTCAGAAGAATGCAGGCGACTAGTCAACTTTACACGGGGAGGAGAGCCCAGTGTTAGCCAGGCGATCCCACGGTAGTATATATAGAATAGTATACACAGGCCCTTGTCGGGCCGAAAAATGGCCACGGAGGGCGTAATAAGGGCTCGGTTTAGTCGACGCAGACAAATCGCTAATTTAAAGGCACAGTTCACAATAATTTTCGGTAACCCATATTATTACGAAAATGGAAGACAAGATGGAAAATAGTGCGATGGAGGCGAAGGAACTGCGTGAAACCGCGTTTCCGTGGTGAAAAAAGGCTTCAAAAAATAGTTCAAAAAGGGGCTGGACGGGAATGAGAATAGAAGAATAAAGAAGGGCGGGGCGTCTGGACGAGCTACGCATAGCGCCTCATTGCGTACGTGTGGGCCCTGATGCAAATATCTGGCTACGGTAAGCCTAAATTCATCCTTTTACAAGCACAAGTAAACAAAAAAACCCCTACTAACAGCAGAAATTGCTCACCTTTTTCAGCTTCTCGGGTTAGGAAGTTGAAAAAGGGATCGCGGCAGCAAAAAGAATAACAGAGGAAAAAAGAATAGGAAAAAACATCGCCTCATCACTCGGCGATCAGCTGATTGTGTGTGGGTCCTAGAACGAATAATCGCCATCTGTATTGCCTCGACTGACGTGACATCGATCGAGAGGAGGGAAAGCGACCCTAGAGAGCAACAGGGCTTCCTCTATGCCCTGACCGTCGAGATTCTGAGATTCTGGGAGCGAGAGGGACCCTTTTAGACCCATAGGGGCCACTGAGTATTCCTAAAGGAAGAACTCAGTGACCATCTCCATCGTGAACCGTGCCTTTAAGTGAATATGAACGGTATAAGAGCTTCTATTCGGAGGAAAGTACGATTTGCAAAAACGACAAGGAGCGAATTCTCGTCGCTCATTTGGAGAGGGAGAGCACTGCCATTACGCCACGGTGACCCTTGTAGCCATTGCGGGCATCTGCGTCAACAAGCACTATCTCTCCATGCTTTGATAATGCAAACTTGAAACGCTCACAACTTTTCTGGCGGATTCAATTAGCAGCTTCAATTTCCATGTTTGATGACAGCTTTCCAAGCCCTATCGGTCCCTAGTTCTCTATTCAGAGTTCCATGGGAATTTGAAACCCTTCACTGGTCAGTAAAAAGGGCCGAATTCAACTATTTAGTTTTCACAGTGTTATTTGAAAATTCCGCAAAGAACAAGGTTTTGGAGTTAAGCTTATCCAAATTTGTAATCTATCACATCTATGGGATTGAAGCCTACAAATGCAGTTAACATCACATAGTGACATAGAATCGAACGTTTAGCCATACTGAACTCATTCTGCGGAAAACGGTTCCCCTAACTGACATCCTGTTCATCTACCGCTGCTTTTCTTGAAGTCGACTTGTAGAGCAATACCGAGGAAATTGAGTTCGAGCCGAAGAATGCGAAAATGGATGCGTCCTCTTCCAATACTGCTTGCTTTGTGTTGATACCTTGCGCAACAGCATAAGCACCGCAAAAAAAGCGCTGTGAGCTGTCACGGTTGGGTTTGTAGTAATGATTCTCTGTGAGTGAAAAAGAATAGAGGTAGAGTAGTTGACAAGGGAGGATACATGGTCGCAGTGGCCATTCAAGAAGAGATGTGTACCGCCAAAGTGATTTTAACGCTGACCTCCGATCGGTGTTCAAAATCTGCTAAACGATTCTGGAAACAATTCGATTCTTCATAATCTTATACATCTGTACTGAACAGATCACTGAACCGAGCAAAGGCGCAGTAGTGAAATGGTCACGCAGCTGGTAAGATGGTTTATCGGTAGGCATGACATCAAGGTTCGATCCCTTGATGCATGCGCTCGTTTTGCTTTCCCATAAAATGCGTCCCAAAATTTTAAACAAGTCTCTGGGCCTAATGTTGGGCATCTATGGAGCTCCCTCACAGTTTAGGATTTCAGGGAAAAGTAACCAATAGAAATTACTTTTTTCCACTACTGATCATATAGGTAAGCCTCTCTACCCAGAACATTCAAGATGGATGTTTCGCAAATGTCGGCGCTCCCGACACTTATGATAGAGGGCGGTCGAATGACTCATCTGACCATAGCCTTCTTTGGAAGGGATACGGCCCACACACTCGAGGAAAGCTATCCGTACTTTCGAAACGGTGGTACAAGTTAACTGACATTATCGATGAAATACTTTAGAATAATCGTTTATCGATTTGTGAGAACATATGATTACTCGCTAATTCTTGAGGTGAGCGCTCTTTCAAAAAGCCCTTCCATGTGGTAAACGTAGTCGGACCTGATGCCACGGCCGCACATTGAATCCACATACGAATTGCTGAAGTTGTCTCCTATGAGCATCCGTTGATAATTTTAAATGGCACTCAGTGGAAATGACTGTCATGCAATGGGCCCCCTATATCAATTTTATGATAACTTATACTTCCAACTTATCTGCTAGTCTCCATAGGCAGAAAGATCGGTCTGCTTGTTTTGTGCCTGACAGTTACAACCACATAAGACATCGTAAGTTGTCGATAACAGACTAATTCGGAAGCTCTTGTCCTCTCGCACTTCCCCTTAATTTCCTCCCCACTGTCCTCCCGCACTTCCCCACTTCCCTTAGATGGCACTCTGTCGTGATGAAACAAAACGTGTTTACATGCACGAGCGAGTGCGGCTTCTTTTGACACTGAATTTCGCAGTGAATAATATGCTTGTCTACGCAGCATTAGAAGGTGCGTTTGGGTAGCTCTGTCACCTCCCAACACTTCCGAGATGGTGCTCACGGTATACTGCATGAACGAAGCTTCGACAAATACGATGACACCACCTTCGGCCTGAATATTTCGCCAATAACGTGTTGAAGAGCGTTTGATCTGATGAATCATTTGAAACCTTTCTCCTTGAAGCTTATGAAACCCATTTTGAGCGAACGTTTAGAATTACTCTTCGCTCGAATGGACCCCCACCCTTATTCGGCCGGTTAAGTGCAGAAAACTTTCCTTGTAGTACCTTTTCAGTGTTCTTGAAATGAGAGGGAACTCCGCAGATGCCCAACATCGAGCTCAAAAAACATTAACTTACAACCGTTGGGGCACTTTTTATAAAAAAAGCAAAATAAGCGCATGATCAAGGATTCGAGCCTCAATGTCAAAATCTATACCTTTCTAACGGAGAGAGACTTACTTCACAAAAGCCAGCATGGGTTTCTTAGTCGTAGATCAACCTTGTCTGCCCTCATCTCTACAGTCCCGCTGTGGCATAGGGAGATTGACAAAGGAAATTTAGTTTCAGTCTGCTTCACTGACTATGCAAAAGCCTTTGACACTATCTCTATCCCATTACTTTTAAGGAAGTTAGAAGCGTTCGGTATCAAAGGTTGCCTTTTATATTTTTGCACTCCTTCCTTAGTGACAGGCTTCAAACTGCTCTCATAAACTAGGCTCGTTCTTGCTGTTATCCAACACCTAGTGGTGTCCCCCAAAGCACTTGTATTGGGCCACTGATGTTTATTATATGTGTCAAAGACTTAGCCGATTCCATATGTTAAGGACTTAGCCGATTCCATTTCTTCAGGTGGGTTCTGCAAATTGTATACTGATGACTCTTTACAATTAATGATTGTCACAAACTCCAGATTGCCATTGACTGCGCCGAGCGCTAGTCTAAGGAACGGGGTATTCAAGTCTCTATACAAAAACTGCTATAATGGGATTAGGCAGAAACCATCCAGACTTAACCTTTACCATGTGTGGCGGTAGTCTTGCTCGCGTCGCACAGATTCGAGACCGTAGGAGTTATTTACAGATATAAGCTCGATTTTGATAGCTTCGTACATGATGTTGCTGCTAGAGGCAGTTCTAGGGCAAACTTCAAACTTACATCTTTCAAAATGCGTGATCCTTTGCTGACCTTCCGACTTTTCAACATCTACGTCAGGCCTGTCATGGAGTATTGTTACCCCATCTGGTCACCGTACATGCGGCCACTAATTCATGAACTTGAGAAAATTCATAAAAGTTACACCTACCGCTGCTTCATTCGTAAGGGAATTACTTCTCTTTCGTATGGCGAACGACTTCAGAAACTCGGAGGTGTATCACTCGAATTTCGACGAAAAGTAATCGATTATGGTCTGATGTATATGCTGATCATCGATGAAATCGACTTAGATTAGAAGGACATATTCGAAATGTCATCTTTCAAAGGGACCACCCCTATCGTGTGCGCACGGAAAAACCTAATAGTCGGGCTTATGAAGGCACCTTTCCTGTTCGAGTTGTGCCATTATGAAACAGGCTTAGTTCCGAATTTTTCAGATGAAGAAGTTCGCATTTGTTCTAGATTCAGATTGCCCGTTACTCAAAGAGCAACATGCAATTTTAGGGATGCTTGACTGCGTAGAAGTTACTGAAGGCTTATCTTTTCTGCTTTTTCTTCTTATTTTTCTTTCTGCTTTTTCTGCTTTCTTTTTTCTCTCTGTTTTTCCTGCTTTTTTCGCTTCCATTTTCCTTTCTCCCTTATAAATGTGATCCTTGTTGTCTAATCTAGCTATTCGCTTGTGGAATGTATTATCTTAATGGTTAACTACGCTGTTGTTCTGCTGCGGTGTTCCCACCATTTTTGGCCCAGTAAGTCAGCGTTTTTTCACCCTGTAGCCCTTCTCTGGGCCCTGGGAGAGGTTGGCGGACCTACTGAGCTGGTATCTGGAGCTGTGATTCCTCTCAGCGCTTGCCGTGTTTTGGCCGGGGCACTGCCCTTTCTCTCCCTGGCGACTCGTTGACGTTGAACTGATATTGATCTTATGGATTGGAAACTTTATTATTACTATTATTATTAATATCATAATCATTATTTGTTATTATTACACTTTTCAAATAATATACAGTAGGGGCAATAGAATGTGAAAACAACAACAACGGGTTTCTGAAAATGAAGGGTTTTGGTTCACAGAGCTCACAGTGCTTTCGGGTGCTGAGGATAAATAAAAGGAATTCGGTGCTACAGCACTCGGGGTAACAGAAGGTGAAGTTGCAAGTGGTGGAAGGGGTGAAGGTGCATAAAATAGGGGTTTTACAGTGTATTGTGGTGGGTTAGCTATATACAGGGACTCGTAGGAATAAGAAGGAGCAACAGGAGCAGCTAATCCCGAGTTCTAGCCGGAGAAACCGCTGCAGCCGAATTCACAGTAGCACAAGTGAGACATCGTGCTCATGCGATGACAATCACACTACACAGGTGATTTATGACGCTTTCATCCGCATGTTTAAATACCTACAAATGACCTACTGGCGGCGTCCAAAGAAAGCGATATAGGGTGTAAAAAAAAGTGTGAGAGGTCACTCTGCTAATTAGCTTGCCTGGAGGCACCTTGTGAGAATGACTGCTTACACGCTGGGATAAATTCATTTCCCCATCCTATGATCTTTCCAATCATTACTTTGGCCTCCACAGCTTTCTGTGTATCATTATCAATGAGTTGCATGATTATTTTTTGTTTTGCTTTATTTTATTTTTCATGTTCTAGAAGTTTCTCAATCATATAATCGATATTGTTACTCCTGAGCATTGTGGTCTGGCAGAGAGGTCAGCAGCCAACCAATTAAGCGAGGTCACCCCACAGGCGGGTGAGTGGATGGGCGAGGAAGGTGCGAAGTAATTAGACGTGGAACCAAATAGATTCACCCCTCTCCCTGGCGACTCGTTGACTCCCCCCCCCCCTCCCCGCTCTCCCACCCCTTTCCGTGCTTCAGTATATGGCAACAGTATTATCCATTTTATCTATTCATCCTTTTTAATTGTATTAGAGAAGTACTGTTTATGCTAAAATGTTGTGAAACTGACGCTACACTTGTTTCTCACCTTTTCGTTAACTGTGACAATAGATAAGTAAATAAATAAATGTCACGCCTACCAGTCCTACCAAATACGCTATCGTTGCATGTTTGACTACCGCTCGGTTCGCTTATATAATAAAAGCAAATCAGTGGCATGACACCTGGAGGAAACAGATCCGTAAGTTATTTCGAACACGGATTTGAGATCAGTGTTTGAAAGCACTAACGTCAGTATATATCTCATCTTGAATGGCCACTGCGACCTAGAATTACTCCCTTGTAGGGAGAGTTGTTGGATCTCATCAAATTAGACGTTTTAGAAACTCACTTGGTCATCTATTTGAATTCCAGTCACCTGCACAACAGTTTCTTGTAGTTGGCGAACTTTCCATTGGAGCTGCAACGAACCAAACTTCTTCCAAGTCCAACACAAAAGATTAAGGTATGCCTATGCCCGGCACGAGTAAGAAACTGAAGTTGGATGTGATGAAATTTTCGAAGCTTTTGTTATAATTTCCTCCCCTTCTATGCAAGTTCAGGAGATCCTTATTACCATAAAACATTTCGACACTGAAGTTAAGCGTCTAATCTGTAGACTGAAGGTTCCTTCTTCCAAGGCAGACGAGTTTGTTGCACAATGCAGAACAAATTCAAGGAAACTTACAAATATGCAAATTAATTGATGGCATTGTTCAAGCATTATAATCTATATGTGTATTCCAATTCCAGACAAGTTACAGCGTTGAACATTCATAAAAAAAAACTTTGTGTAAGGAAAATAACGGTTCATAGAGTCTAAGGCATATAAGTACGATCGCTAATATTGCATTCAAATTCTGAATTCTATATTTACCAAAGAAATTCGCGCACTCCTGTTTGATGCAACAGTATTCAGAATGTTTGACCGCTCTGCGTAAGCAACCAGAAGTAATACATAGTTAACACACTGACGACGAGACAGTTTTTTTAGTGACCGGCGCGGGGGACGACACAGTTTGACAACTTGTTACTCTCAAAAATGGGTGGTTACGATCAAAAACACTTGAACTCTTGAATAATACTATCCTATGAGCTCTCCGATATTGAAGAATCCAACGGAAGCTTCGAGAAGTTGTTGCTCGACAACGACGATCCTTACTATATATAAAGGGCTCGCGTCTGTCTGTCTGTCTGTCTGTCTGTCTGTCTGTCTGTCTGTCTGTCTGTCTGTCTGTCTGTCTGTCTGTCTGTCTGTCTGTCTGTCTGTCTGTCTGTCTGTCTGTCTGTCTGTCTGTCTGTCTGTCTGTCTGTCTGTCTGTCTGTCTGTCTGTCTGTCTGTCTGTCTGTCTGTCTGTCTGTCTGTCTGTCTGTCTGTCTGTCTGTCTGTCTGTCTGTCTGTCTGTCTGTCTGTCTGTCTGTCTGTCTGTCTGTCTGTCTGTCTGTCTGTCTGTCTGTCTGTCTGTCTGTCTGTCTGTCTGTCTGTCTGTCTGTCTGTCTGTCTGTCTGTCTGTCTGTCTGTCTGTCTGTCTGTCTGTCTGTCTGTCTGTCTGTCTGTCTGTCTGTCTGTCTGTCTGTCTGTCTGTCTGTCTGTCTGTCTGTCTGTCTGTCTGTCTGTCTGTCTGTCTGTCTGTCTGTCTGTCTGTCTGTCTGTCTGTCTGTCTGTCTGTCTGTCTGTCTGTCTGTCTGTCTGTCTGTCTGTCTGTCTGTCTGTCTGTCTGTCTGTCTGTCTGTCTGTCTGTCTGTCTGTCTGTCTGTCTGTCTGTCTGTCTGTCTGTCTGTCTGTCTGTCTGTCTGTCTGTCTGTCTGTCTGTCTGTCTGTCTGTCTGTCTGTCTGTCTGTCTGTCTGTCTGTCTGTCTGTCTGTCTGTCTGTCTGTTCGTTTGTTTCTTTGTTTGTACGGAAATTCGATATAACTTGAACAAGCACCTGGAGAAGACGGGTCATGTTTGGAATGGGTTGACCATAGGGTTAGTGCAACAGAGCACATGTGAGCCTAGCGGAGCTTCGCCATCAAGGGACGGGGCATGCGCTGGAATTGGGAGCGATCATGGGCAAATTCTTCTCATTCGGTCTCATGCCCAGACGCCGGAAAAAATGTGCAAAGTTGAGGGCTGGGTCAACAATTCAAATAAAGGAAACTTACCGGTGGTGGGCGGAGCGCTCTTCATAGGGCGGTACGTTCCACAGAGATTCATAACTCGATTCAACGAAGGCTTCGAGGCCAGGAAAAAAATAAAGATAAACAAATCCTCATGCGCGCTGGGCATGCGTAAGCTTAGCGAAGCCCCGCCCAAGATGGGCTTGGCGTGCATTGATAAATACTTTTCAAAAATGAATGTAACTTCGTTCGGAAACGTTCTAGAATGCGGGAAAAAGTGGTTAGAGGTAATGGAACAAATGTGGACAAATCCTCGAGGGCGGGGTTGGCACTAAAGTGGGTCGGGCTTAAATCAAAAATTTATAGTTCTGCTCAGAAACGCTCTCGACAGAGGAAAAAGTGGTCGCAGGCATTGGAATGTGGTTCAGTCCACAAATCGGGCGTAGCTAGCACAGGTAAGCTAGGACCCAAATCCCATCTCTTCGAAAACTTTTTAGAATGCGGAGAAAATGGTGAGAAGCAGTCAAAAGAAGGGTGGTCGAGTTCATAGTGGGAAGGGTTTGCACTGAAGCTATGATCAACCACTAACAATTCTGCTCGAATGAAATATATCGAGCGTGATACCTTCAGCAGCTCAAAGCTCGAATCTAGAGAGAACTATCTTATCCTGCTAATCTAACATTCCGCTGAATGAATTCATCGTGGAGAAGCGGTCATCGACATATAATGTACGCATTAGCGTGCATAGCCCAACTGGTGAAGTTATAAGGTGGATAGCGATGATACGGCTCCTGCTAGTTGTGCTTGACACTGATGAATCCGAAAGTGAAATCTCAGAAGAAGCGTAGATTACATGGATAGACGGCGCTCAAAAATATGACAGATGTATTATACTTTTTCAGAGAATGTCGGAAACAATTCAGAGGTGGATAACAGCGAGACGCTAATCCACTTTATGGCTATTTTTCTCTGAGAACTGATTGCTATGGTATCAAAAACGTCATAACTGGATTCCCACCGACATGGATAAACTCGGAGGATCCTTGGCCGCTTTACAGAGTCTCGCTGTCCATTTTATAAACAGCGGGAATAGAGAAGCTGAAATTTTGGAATTTGGCCAGAAGCGAACATTCGACTGCCGGAAAATTTATGACCAGAAATCGATTTGAGGAGAACCAAAGGCTTCTTCGCTTTGACAACAACGGTACTGCCGATGAGACGAATAGCCCTCATAAACTGTTCTCAACTACTTGAAGGGATCATGCGGATCCGTAAAGCCTCTAGATGGAGAGCCCAGCACGATGGAATCTGCATCAGCAGCGCTTGTGAGGGCGACATGAAGACATCTGCTGCGGTAAAAGCTCAGGTAAAGTGCAAATCCAACAGACGATGGGGTGACAAGATCATAAGATTTGTCTAGTAGACGTGCAATCAAATGTTCTCAGAGATGTGATACGGCGATGGTAGCGCAGTAAACAGGCAAGTTCAAACAAAGATTCAAATGAAAGCGAAGACAATGGCGAGTTCGGTAACAGTTGCCCGACTGGTACTTTACGGCATGCCATAGGTTGAGAACTGACCATGACCTACGGCATGCCGTAGGTTGAGAATTGATGTTGTGGTTCCAACGATTACGTTGTCACGTAATTCCTTAGGCATGTTAACTAAATGATCGAATCGGAACCGAACCGTTACCTTAATGTCTCGGCTGGAGTATTAGCATGGTATACATAACACTTGATTTTGAAACATGTATAATTTATCAAGGCAACACTTCTGTATACACAACATATCGGCTCGCCTGGTCCTGCCACCAACCATAAGTGTTCCCATCCTGCCCCCCGTACTCCTACCAAGTTTGAACTTTCTAGGTCTATGGGGACAGGAGTTCTGAATTTTCGTATATAAATGCAAGAAGGGATGTGAGCTTCAAGGATCGCTCCGCCCATTGTTGGCGGGCCTACGCTGACGTCATCTACGCTGGAGACACCTTCGACAATGCTTCTTATACATCAACTTTTTCCTGCTCTGTTGGCTTTCTTCAAACCAAGTTATAAACGTTTTCATAAAGCATTGCATTTTTGGAGAACGCCCCGCCCACCGGGGATGTGTCTCTTCAGTTCGATCTAACTTACCAATGCACACCTCTAGCCACCTTCAAACCCTAGTTTTGAAGCCGTCTTGTTACTGAATTTGAAATCATGGTTCTCAATGGCTCATTCTGATGCACGCCACGCTCACTGTGGGCGGGGCTCCGCCAAGCTGATGTGTGCTTCATAATTCTCGGGACATGGCCCACCCATCCCACGCTTGAGCCGATCTCTCCAGGCAGATCTAAAGGGGCTAAGGAAATTCGAGACAGACATACAGACAGACAGACAGACAGACAGACAACAGACGACAAACGAAGCGCTTTATAGTAAGTAGGATGTACAAAACATATATTAGCAATTGTTTTGAATGAGGTCTTTTGCTGTAGTAAAAAAGATTTTAATTGTTCTATTGGATTTCTCGATTGATTGCTCTTTTTGATAAAGAATTTTATCACCAAGCAGTGCGCTTTCGCTCGAACGGTTCGTAGCCGTAACGTTCTTGGTTTCTTTTAAATTCTTTTAATCTACCGAAACCTAATATGGGGGCCAAGCCGCCGTTTGAAAGGCGCAGGGGTTGGTGAAGGATTCTTTTTGAAGGTCTAGCGATTATCTTTTTCCCGTGTGTTTCGCATCAACGGCAAAGCTCCTTGACGTGGCCGTGAGTGGCTTTAGCGTAGCGCACTGCTAGCGGTTCAACGATTTTTCTGAGGAAAAATCCAAGTGGCTGAGACCGGTGTGGTGTCTGGTTCCCACTTTTTGTAGGATTTGATAGCGGTACACCCTTTTTCCTAAGGGTAACCCCTGCCCAAATTTTTTTGGTGCGTGCGGGGCTATCGATTCCTGCAATAAGAGGAAACTGGGCACCACACCGTACTGACCCCCGCGAAATGGCTGAGTTGGTAGCGTCCGAGGATGCGGAAAGAACCCTGAATAACGCCTTGGCTGCAGGCGATGAGCAGGTCCACCGGACCGCCATGGATGTCGATATGGCAGGAGCGAGTGGCGTCAGAGATGCCGAGTTAGAATAGCTCAAGGTATGCGGTCAAATACATAAGAAATGGATAGAGGCAGAGATTGCAATGGTAGCAGAGGTAGCGCGGCATTGGCGAAGTGGGGATGCAAAGAGAGATAAGTTTGAAGTAGTGGCGAGAGCTGCGATACAGGCAGTAGAGTTAGACTGCCTGAAGGATCTGTATGCCAAAAAGCGAGAGGAAAACATGGGAGTGCGTGAACTCATGATTTCCTTGGGCTGCGGATCACGTGTGGAGATTGTGCAGGTGGTGGAAGAGCTCGTAGAAAAAGCGAGTGTGCTCGAGGAGGTGCAGAAGTGCACTGGGTGGGCCAAGGAGGACCTTGTGCGAGAGTGTAGTGAGTTGAAACGGAAATTAACTAGTTTGTCACGGAAGAACCACGAAATACTGTCGTTGCAGCGCCAACTCGAGGAAAAACAGAGAGAGATTGAGCACTTGCGCGCAGAGCAGGCAGCATTGAAAAAAGTATAGTCAGCGACTGATGAAGCAATCCCAGGTACGTCGTGTCAGATCAGACCCAAGTACGATTTGGACGGTCTGATGAGGTTAAGAAATGCATGGAGTGGTGATGATATGGTCTTGCAGAATGGGCGAGAGTTGCGGCCGACATTGCATCGCTTGACGCAGAACAGCTCCAGGCAGTGTTTGAGGAAGACATTGGAGTCGAACGGTGAGTGCAAAGCCGTTTCAAGTGATGATGAGTGAACTAACAAGGGAAGGATACTAGGTCGCAGTGGCCATCTGAGATGAGATGTTTACTGCCGAATGTGTCTCCAGGTGAGTATCTCAAATCCGCTTTCCAAATCTGCTAAACGATTCTGGGGTCAGAGTTATGGGACCATTTCCTCTCCTGTGTTAAACGCCCCGAGATGCCTATATAAGCCAACCGAAAACAAGACCGAATGTGCGGCGATGGAGCAGTTGGTACGATGGCGGACTCTCAGGATGGTCACGGAGGTTCGGATCCTTGATGCTTCTGCTCGTTTTGCATTTTGAAAAAACATCTCCCAAACGCTTGCAAAATGCTTTTACGCTTCATATCCACCATCTATAGGGTTCCCTTACGTTTGACAAATGCTGTAAAGGATAATGTAATGGAAGTTTTCCTTTACCCCCATTTACCCCCACCCACCGAATAGAGATGCAGTCCTATCCCAATCACTCGAAGGGGTTGCGAAATTTATGAATTTATGGCAGCACCGTGCAGTTTCGACAGAGGGGAGAGCGGGGGGGGGGAGGTCGGATGACTCATCTGACCGTAATACTCGCTGTTAGAGCAATGCCCTCTGCAATGAACCATTATGGGTACTATTCTACTATTACACCCCCAAAACCTCAAAATCTTGATTTTCGATGAAACTTCGCCTATAGGGGTAATCCGATGCCCTGATAATGAATATGACCTGTATTTTTGGCGTTGGCACCATTTGGAGCCAATTGGCGCCAATTTGGCGCCAAAGGTGTTTTCACCGAAATTGCTGAAAACATGCGTTCAGGGGTTATTTGAGGTCCTGATGACGAATATAACATTCATTTTTGGCGCTGGCGCCATTTGACTCCAATTGGCGCCAAATTGGCGCCAATTGGCTCCAAATGGTGCCAACGCCAAAAATACAGGTCATATTCATTATCAGGGCATCGGATTACCCCTATAGGCGAAGTTTCATCGAAAATCAAGATTTTGAGGTTTTGGGGGTGTAATAGTAGAATAGTACCCATAATGGTTCATTTCTGGCGGAGCAGAGGGCATTGCTCTAACAGCGAGTATTACGGTCAGATGAGTCATCCGACCCCCCCCCCCGCTCTCCCGCTCTCCCCTCTGTCGAAACTGCACGGTGCTGCCATAAATTTCGCAACCCCATCGAGTGATTGGGATAGGACTGCATCTCTATTCGGTGGGTGGGGGTAAATGGGGGTAAAGGAAAACTTCCATTATCCTTTACAGCATTTGTCAAACGTAAGGGAACCCTATAGATGGTGGATATGAAGCGTAAAAGCATTTTGCAAGCGTTTGGGAGATGTTTTTTCAAAATGCAAAACGAGCAGAAGCATCAAGGATCCGAACCTCCGTGACCATCCTGAGAGTCCGCCATCGTACCAACTGCTCCATCGCCGCACATTCGGTCTTGTTTTCGGTTGGCTTATATAGGCATCTCGGGGCGTTTAACACAGGAGAGGAAATGGTCCCATAACTCTGACCCCAGAATCGTTTAGCAGATTTGGAAAGCGGATTTGAGATACTCACCTGGAGACACATTCGGCCGTATATATCTCATCTCAGATGGCCACTGCGACCTAGTATCCTTCCCTTGTAAGTGAGATTGATAGCCACTTAAGTTCGAGATCGAGTAAGTGTAGTGGTAGGGATAGCTCAGCATGCAGTCACAATGGCATAACTTCTTACCCAAAGTACATAGCTTTGCCTGAAGTGTGAGTATATACTAGGAGAGATAGAAACTAATCGTTGGAAAACTTTTTGGAATCGTTCCAATTAAAATATCCTGAAGATAGTTGGTCCCAGAAAGAGCTGAAAGCGCTGTTGAAGTCTAAGTTGAGTGATAAGCTTAATATATACATACGTAGAAGTATGACTGCAGCAGAGCGCAAGCACGAGTTCGAGTTGAGAGAGGAATGTAGGGCGCGTAACAAACAATCAAAGGAACGCATTTGGGTGGTTTACCGTGGCGAAATCAGACGCGTTGACGAGCTCCATAAAATACGGGGATCGGGAAACGCCTGAGTTGTCACGGTCCACTCCTTGGTATGAGATGTTTTCTATTTAATGCAAGGAGTTTGGTTAATAAGATACACCATTTACAATTCTTTTTAGACACGCATACCCCAGACCTTGTTTTTATCACAGAGACATGGCTATCATCGAAAATATCTAGCTCTGAACTCCTTGGAAATCGCCCCTACATCATTTTTCGTTTTGATCGTAAAGATAAGAAAGGGGGAGGAGTTTGTTGTATAGCTAGAAATTTTTTCATCTTAGCCAATGTTACCACCCCAAGCCTTCTCAACTCTGAACTTCTCTGCCTTGATGGATTTGATAGGTCTTCCAGTGCGATGTTTAGGATATTACTGATCTATCGCCCACCTAATTGCTCTACAGAAGATGACAGTAGACTTATTTGATGCTTTGTTTGATCTTTGTAGTTTTAACAAGCACTTAATTGTTTTGGGAGACCTTAACGCTGATATTGATTGGAGGAGAGGCAGAGCTAAGAATTCGGGCCGCTAATAGGTTTCTGGAATTCTTTAAATGCTGTGGCTTAATTCAACATGTAAAAATGCCCACACGTGGAAAGTCTATTCTGGACATAATCTTATCAAATGCTCCTATTGTTAAGAACGTCCTCGGTGATTCCGCCTTTTGCAGCATCCGATCACAGTATAATAGTATTTGAAGTCCTTATTTCTTCGCCTTCACCAAGCATACTTCCACTACCGAATTTTCACAAAGCAGATTACTCTGCGTTGTCGAAATATTTTTCTTCTATTGATTGGTGGGGCGCTTTTGATGGCTACAATTCTGTTGATGACATTTACAAAAGGTTTTGTCGCATTGTCTATGCAGGTTTAGCTGAGTATGTACCTTTTCAGTCCATGACGGTCCCAGTAATACGATATCCGAAACATATCAAAAATTTATTAGCTCAAAAATCTCGGCTCTATGATAGGTTACAGGATTATCCGCTACTGATTTTTCAGTACAAAAAAGTTTGCCAGGAGCTTGATCATCATCTGAGGAGATTTTTAGCCTATAAAGAAAAGCGAGCCACTGATAACTCTCGAAAGAAAGCTCTTTTTGCATTGATCAAGTATAAGATTAAACCACGTCCATATATACCTTTACTTCAAGATGAAAATGGCAGAAAGTTTTTGGCTGATCCTCAAAAAGCAGAAGCCCTTGCGCAGTTCTTTTCTTCTGTTTTCACCCCAAAATCGGATGCCAACTCTGCAGTGGCTCCTATGCGCTGTACGTGCTCGAGTTCTGTCATTCACTGCGTGATAACTTCTCAAGAAGTGCGTAGAGTATTGAAATCGCTGAACTGTTCTACTTCGGTACCTTACGACGGTATTCCTCAAATTGTTTACAAGAACTGCGCCACCTCGCTGAGTGAACCTATATGTATGATACTTAACGTATCGCTGATGTATAGTGAGGTCCCGTCCTGCTGGAAGGAATCTGTCATCACAGCTATACCCAAAATACCTGAACCGAAACTAGTTTCCTCTTTCCGACCTATAAGTATTACCGCGCCACCAGTTAAAGTCCTGGAAAGAATCTTACGTGATAAAATTGCATCGAATCTAATGAAAAACAAACTTATACCTATGGAACAACATGGTTTCATTAGCAGTGCTTCCACAGTTACACTTATGGCAGATTGCGTATTTGATTGGAATCTTGCTATGAATGAGGGGAAGGGTGTAGATATCATCTACTTCGATTTGACAAAGGCTTTCGATAAAGTGAGTCATGAAAAGTTACTTCTCAAACTTCAACAGTTAGGGATTGAATGCAACATTCTTAGCTGGATTCAGTCTTACTTGGAGGATAGGCATATGTGCGTCAGGGTAGGTAACAGCTTTTCACAGAGGTTTCATTGCTCTAGCGGAGTCCCACAAGGTGGTGTGTTGTCTCCCTTGTTATTTGTGGCGTACACATACGACTTACCTTCATATCTATACACTCATCCTTCGATCAAAATAAAAATGTATGCCGATGACATTAAAGTATATGGTGTTTACAGCAATGATAATCATTGTCAAATACATCAAGCTTTGACCCAGTCTATTCGCAATATGATGGATTGGGCTACCTGCTTGGGGAATACCTGTAAACTTCACGAAAACATCTGTACTTCATTTAGGTAAAGCCATAATTGAACCATACATAGTCGACAACATTTCACTAAATACTTCATATGAAGTTCGTGACCTTGGGTTTCTTATCAATTCCAACTTGGACTTTTCTCACCACATCGATGTAATCGTTCGAAAAGCATACGCAACACTTTTCGCCATTTTTAGAAATGTTCTATGTAACGATGTTTCAATTTTGATAAGGCTCTATAAGGCATACGTTGTTCCCATACTCGAGTACGGTTCACAGATATGGAACCCTCATACCAAGAAACTTCAAGCAAAAATTGAGAAAGTTCAGCAAACTTTCACGAGAATATTAATGTATAAATGTTTTCCTGACCCAACATACCCACGATCTTTACCGACCTACGATGACCGCCTGCATCGTTTCAATCTTAAAACATTGTTGTACAGAAGAGTATTCAATGATATAGTATTCTGTTTTAAAACGCTGAGAGGTGAACTCAAGCTACGTCCGAGCAAGTACTGGATAATCAGACCGTGTAGAGGTCGTACCACTTCGCTATCACTACAATGCCCTAAACTGAGCGGTAATCATAAGGGCTGTGTGTTTCATTCGCTTTTCTTCCGAGGAGCCAGATGGCTTCAAATGTTACCATTAGACCTGCAAAAGGCGCGAAGTACCGATGCGTTCAAAAAGAAATTGAGGAAGATAGACCTTCTTGCGTCGTTAGGCATACAAGATTTCTAGACGTGTATAGCCAAAAGAATATCCACTTATGGGTATGATTTTCTTAATGTGCGTTTTTTTGACTTTTTCTGCTGTTTAAATTTGTAACTGGTTTCATTTTCTTGCTTGCTACTGTAGCGCACCTTCGTGTGTATTTTGAATAAATAAATAAATAAATAAATAAGGCTAAAGCACTATACGAGGCACTTCCGAGGGAAGTAACGCATGGGCCTTACGGGGGTATTGTAGCTGCATGGTCTAAATTCAATCGAGTCGAGGAGAAGACCGAGAGGATAAGAGCCTTAGGGAAACTCAGAAGACCGAAAAAGGCAGAGGCGCAGACAGTGGCGAGCTGGAAAGGTTGTCGGCCATCTTATCCGGAGTTTGTCTTATCCGGAGCTGGATGAGAAGGCACTAGGAACAACAAAGGCGCAACAGCTACACGAGCAGATAGTACACTGGCCAGAATCGTACTACTTCTTGGAAGCTATGGAAAAGGAAGGGCCCAGCGCGTAAGAAAGCCTGAAGGAGGACGCAATGCGCGTGGAAAGAAGAAGGCTAACATCAGAGTGTTAGGGCGCAAAGCTACCAAGCGAGAGGAGAATGATTGGGAAGCACATGCCTATGCCACCCAGGACCCTAGAGAAGCGATGTCCTTCAACTGTAGTGCCACCGTTTGGGAAGAAGTCCGTTACAAATGTGTGATTTTTGGCAACGTTTGGTCCGCATTGCTAGACATGGGATCCGAAATTTTGACTGTGCCTCAAAAGGTGCTGCAGAGGATCGAAGAGGAGGGTCATCGGCTGCAAGAGTGCCCGATAGACATGCGTAAAAGGATTCTGGATGTGTCGGGAAATCGGATGATGTTTCTGAAGGTGGTGGAAGCGCCTCTGAAGAAAGGCACGGGGACAGAGATAAACTTGCGAATGCATGTGTCAGTGCAGAAAGGGCATATGCTGGTTCTGGGCACGAATGCATTACATGCACTGAACTATACGTTAGTCGGACGATCAGGCGACGGTTGTAGAAAGGGCGAAGTGGCAGAGGAAGCGTTGGTGGAGCCTTCGCAAGAAGCCCAAGGTGCAAGTAAAATCACAATATGTAAAAGAGTTTACGTAGCTCATGCTGAGTTCAAGTGGGTAGAATCAAGGGAAAAACACAAGCTGGTGAGCGAGTGTTCAAGTCTAGCTCTGAGTGGATAATCTCGGGTCTATGTACAGTCGGTGAGACTGGCATGGCCGAAGAGCCGGTGTGGAATACATCATCAGAGCCTCTGGTGCTGAAAAACGACCAGGAGGTGGGTGACTGGGAGTCGGATGATGCAGAGTATTCCAAGGCAATGGCGAGAGAGATGGCAGCAGATATGCTTATGTTAGGGAAACTCGAATTGCAAGCCATGGAAAGAAGACGTATGCTGAGTGCATACCTCAGGAACAACAGAGACAAAGGGGTTCCGGATGAGCCGGAGTTGTGGAGCATTGTAGAAGAGTACAATGACGTGTTCGCAGTAGAAGATCGCGAATTAACGCAGACCAGTTTGGTAACCCACGAGGTGGAAAACGGAGATGCTCCTCCCATACATACATACATACATACATACATACATACATACATACATACATACATACATACATACATACATACATACCATACATACCATACATACCATACATACCATACATACCATACATACCATACATACCATACATACCATACATACCATACATACCATACATACCATACATACCATACATACCATACATACCATACATACCATACATACCATACATACCATACATACCATACATACCATACATACCATACATACCATACATACCATACATACCATACATACCATACATACCATACATACCATACATACCATACATACCATACATACCATACATACCATACATACCATACATACCATACATACCATACATACCATACATACCATACATACCATACATACCATACATACCATACATACCATACATACATACATACATACATACATACATACATACATACATACATACATACATACATACATACATACATACATACATACATACATACATACATACATACATACATACATACATACATACATACATACATACATACATACATACATACATACATACATACATACATACATACATACATACATACATACATACATACATACATACATACATACGTACATACATACATACATACATACATACATACATACATACATACATACATACATACATACATACATACATACATACATACATACATACATACATACATACATACGCACATACATACATACATACATACATACCATACATACCATACATACCATACATACCATACATACCATACATACCATACATACCATACATACCATACATACCATACATACCATACATACCATACATACCATACATACCATACATACCATACATACCATACATACCATACATACCATACATACCATACATACCATACATACCATACATACCATACATACCATACATACCATACATACCATACATACCATACATACCATACATACCATACATACCATACATACCATACATACCATACATACCAATACATACCATACATACCATACATACCATACATACCCATACATACCATACATACCATACATACCATACATACCATACATACCATACATACCATACATACCATACATACCATACATACCATACATACCATACATACCATACATACCATACATACCATACATACCATACATACCATACATACCATACATACCATACATACCATACATACCATACATACCATACATACCATACATACCATACATACCATACATACCATACATACCATACATACCATACATACCATACATACCATACATACCATACATTCCATACATACCATACATACCATACATACCATACATACCATACATACCATACATACCATACATACCATACATACCATACATACCATACATACATACATACCATACATACCATACATACCATACATACCATACATACCATACATACCATACATACCATACATACCATACATACCATACATACCATACATACCATACATACCATACATACCATACATACCATACATACCATACATACCATACATACCATACATACCATACATACCATACATACCATACATACCATACATACCATACATACCATACATACCATACATACCATACATACCATACATACCATACATACCATACATACCATACATACCATACATACCATACATACCATACATACCATACATACCATACATACCATACATACCATACATACCATACATACCATACATACCATACATACCATACATACCAATACATACCATACATACCATACATACCATACATACCATACATACCATACATACCATACATACCATACATACCATACATACCATACATACCATACATACCATACATACCATACATACCATACATACCATACATACCATACATACCATACATACCATACATACCATACATACCATACATACCATACATACCATACATACCATACATACCATACATACCATACATACCATACATACCATACATACCATACATACCATACATACCATACATACCATACATACCATACATACCATACATACCATACATACCATACATACCATACATACCATACATACCATACATACCATACATACCATACATACCATACATACCATACATACCATACATACCATACATACCATACATACCATACATACCATACATACCATACATACCATACATACCATACATACCATACATACCATACATACCATACATACCATACATACCATACATACCATACATACCATACATACCATACATACCATACATACCATACATACCATACATACCATACATACCATACATACCATACATACCATACATACCATACATACCATACATACCATACATACCATACATACCATACATACCATACATACCATACATACCATACATACCATACATACCATACATACCATACATACCATACATACCATACATACCATACATACCATACATACCATACATACCATACATACCATACATACCATACATACCATACATACCAATACATACCATACATACCATACATACCATACATACCATACATACCATACATACCATACATACCATACATACCATACATACCATACATACCATACATACCATACATACCATACATACCATACACACCATACATACCATACATACCATACATACCATACATACCATACATACCATACATACCATACATACCATACATACCATACATACCATACATACCATACATACCATACATACCATACATACCATACATACCATACATACCATACATACCATACATACCATACATACCATACATACCATACATACCATACATACCATACATACCATACATACCATACATACCATACATACCATACATACCATACATACCATACATACCATACATACCATACATACCATACATACCATACATACCATACATACCATACATACCATACATACCATACATACCATACCTACCATACATACCATACATACCATACATACCATACATACCATACATACCATACATACCATACATACCATACATACCATACATACCATACATACCATACATACCATACATACCATACATACCATACATACCATACATACCATACATACCATACATACCATACATACCATACATACCATACATACCATAACATACCATACATACCATACATACCATACATACCATACATACCATACATACCATACATACCATACATACCATACATACCATACATACCATACATACCATACATACCATACATACCATACATACCATACATACCATACATACCATACATACCATACATACCATACATACCATACATACCATACATACCATACATACCATACATACCATACATACCATACATACCATACATACCATACATACCATACATACCATACATACCATACATACCATACATACCATACATACATACATACCATACATACCATACATACCATACATACCATACATACCATACATACCATACATACACATACATACCATACATACCATACATACCATACATACCATACATACCATACATACCATACATACATACATACCATACATACCATACATACCATACATACCATACATACCATACATACCATACATACCATACATACCATACATACCATACATACCATACATACCATACATACCATACATACCATACATACCATACATACCATACATACCATACATACCATACATACCATACATACCATACATACCATACATACCATACATACCATACATACCATACATACCATACATACCATACATACCATACATACCATACATACCATACATACCATACATACCATACATATCATACATACCATACATACCATACATACCATACATACCATACATACCATACATACCATACATACCATACATACCATACATACCATACATACCATACATACCATACATACCATACATACCATACATACATACATACCATACATACCATACATACCATACATACCATACATACCATACATACCATACATACCATACATACCATACATACCATACATACCATCCATACCATACATACCATACATACCATACATACCATACATACCATACATACCATACATACCATACATACCATACATACCATACATACCATACATACCATACATACCATACATACCATACATACCATACATACCATACATACCATACATACCATACCATACATACAACCATACATACCATACATACCATACATACCATACATACCATACATACCATACATACCATACATACCATACATACCATACATACCATACATACCATACATACCATACATACCATACATACCATACATACCATACATACCATACATACCATACATACCATACATACCATACATACCATACATACCATACATACCATACATACCATACATACCATACATACCATACATACCAAACATACCATACATACCATACATACCATACATACCATACATACCATACATACCATACATACCATACATACCATACATACCATACATACCATACATACCATACATACCATACATACCATACATACCATACATACCATACATACCATACATACCATACATACCATACATACCATACATACCATACATACCATACATACCATACCATACCATACATACCATACATACCATACATACCATACATACCATACATACCATACATACCATACATACCATACCATACCATACATACCATACATACCATACATACCATACATACCATACATACCATACATACCATACATACCATACATACCATACATACCATACATACCATACATACCATACATACATAACATACCATACATACCATACATACCATACATACCATACATACCATACATACCATACATACCATACATACCATACATACCATACATACCATACATACCATAACATACCATACATACCATACATACCATACATACCATACATACCATACATACCATACATACCATACATACCATACATACCATACATACCATACATACCATACATACCATACATACCCATACATACCATACATACCATACATACCATACATACCATACATACCATACATACCATACATACCATACATACCATACATACCATACATACCCATACATACCATACATACCATACATACCATACATACCATACATACCATACATACCATACATACCATACATACCATACATACCATACATACCATACAATACCATACATACCTACATTACATTACCATACATACCATACATACCATACATACCATACATACCATACATACCATACATACCATACATACCATACATACCATACATACCATACATACCATACATACCATACATACCATACATACCATACAAACCATACATACCATACATACCATACATACCATACATACCATACATACCATACATACCATACATACCATACATACCATACATACCATACATACCATACATACCATACATACCATACATACCATACATACCATACATACCATACATACCATACAGACCATACATACCATACATACCATACATACCATACATACCATACATACCATACATACCATACATACCATACATACCATACATACCATACATACCATACATACCATACATACCATACATACCATACATACCATACATACCATACATACCATACATACCGCATACATACCATACATACATACCATTACCATACATTACCATACATACCATACATACCATACATACCATACATACATACATTACCATACATACCATACATACCATACATACCATACATACCATACATACCATACATACCATACATACCATACATACCATACATACCATACATACCATTACATACCATACATACCATACATACCATATACCATACATACCATACATACCATACATACCATACATACCATACATACCATACATACCATACATACCATACATACCAATACATACCATACATACCATACATACCATACATACCATACATACCATACATACCATACATACCATACATACCATACATACCATACATACCATACATACCATACATACCATACATACCATACATACCATACATACCATACATACCATACATACCATACATACCATACATACCATACATACCATACATACCATACATACCATACATTACCATACATACCATACATACCATACATACCATACATACCATACATACCATACATACATACATTACCATACATACCATACATACCATACATACCATACATACCATACATACCATACATACCATACATACCATACCATACCATACATACCATACAATACCATAC
Source organism: Haemonchus contortus (assembly GCA_000469685.2). Lineage (NCBI taxonomy): Eukaryota > Metazoa > Nematoda > Chromadorea > Rhabditida > Trichostrongylidae > Haemonchus > Haemonchus contortus. The sequence continues at coordinate 22,150,999 of LS997567.1, read as the reverse complement.
CATACATACCATACATACCATACATACCATACATACCATACATACCATACATAACCATACATACCATACATACCATACATACCATACATACCATACATACCATACATTACCATACATACCATACATACCATACATACCATACATACCATACATACCATACATACCATACATACCATACATACATACCATACATACCATACATACCATACATACCATACATACCATACATACCATACATACCATACATACCATACATACCATACATACCATACATACCATACATACCATACATACCATACATACCATACATACCATACATACCATACATACCATACATACCATACATACCATACATACCATTACATACCATACATACCATACATACCATACATACCATACATACCATACATACCATACATACCATACATACCATACATACCATACATACCATACATACCATACATACCATACATACCATACATACCATACATACCATAACATACCATTACATACCATACATACCATACATACCATACATTACCATACATACCATACATACCATACATACCATACATACCATACATACCATACATACCATACATACCATACATACCATACATACCATACATACCATACATACCATACATACCATACATACCATACATACCATACATACCATACATACCATACATACCATACATACCATACATACCATACATACCATACATACCATACATACCATACATACCATACATACCATACATACCATACATACCATACATACCATACATACATACATACCATACATACCATACATACCATACATACCATACATACCATACATACCATACATACCATACATACCATACATACCATACATACCATACATACCATACATACCATACATACCATACATACCATACATACCATACATACCATACATACCATACATACCATACATACCATACATACCATACATACCATACATACCATACATACCATACATACCATACATACCATACATACCATACATACCATACATACCATACATACCATACATACCATACATACCATACATACCATACATACCATACATACCATACATACCATACATACCATACATACCATACATACCATACATACCATACATACCATACATACCATACATACCATACATACCATACATACCATACATACCATACATACCATACATACCATACATACCATACATACCAGACATACCATACATACCATACATACCATACATACCATACATACCATACATACCATACATACCATACATACCATACATACCATACATACCATACATACCATACATACCATACATACCATACATACCATACATACCAAACATACCATACATACCATACATACCATACATACCATACATACCATACATACCATACATACCATACATACCATACATACCATACATACCATACATACCATACATACCATACATACCATACATACCATACATACCATACATACCATACATACCATACATACCATACATACCATACATACCATACATACCATACATACCATACATACCATACATACCATACATACCATACATACCATACATACCATACATACCATACATACCATACATACCATACATACCATACATACCATACATACCATACATACCATACATACCATACATACCATACATACCATACATACCATACATACCATACATACCATACATACCATACATACCATACATACCCATACCATACATACCATACATACCATACATACCATACATACCATACATACCATACATACCATACATACCATACATACCATACATACCATACATACCATACATACCATACATACCATACATACCATACATACCATACATACCATACATACCATACATACCATACATACCATACATACCATACATACCATACATACCATACATACCATACATACCATACATACCATACATACCATACATACCATACATACCATACATACCATACATACACATACATACCATACATACCATACATACCATACATACCATACATACCATACATACCATACATACCATACATACCATACATACCATACATACCATACATACCATACATACCATACATACCATACATACCATACATACCATACATACCGTACATACCATACATACCATACATACCATACATACCATACATACCATACATACCATACATACCATACATACCATACATACCATACATACCATACATACCATACATACCATACATACCATACATACCATACATACCATACATACCATACATACCATACATACCATACATACCATACATACCATACATACCATACATACCATACATACATACATACCATACATACCATACATACCATACATACCATACATACCATACATACCATACATACCATACATACCATACATACCATACATACCATACATACCATACATACCATACATACCAATACATACCATACATACCATACATACCATACATACCATACATACCATACATACCATACATACCATACATACCATACATACCATACATACCATACATACCATACATACCATACATACCATACATACCATACATACCATACATACCATACATACCATACATACCATACATACCATACATACCATACATACCATACATATACATACCATACATACCATACATACCATACATACCATACATACCATACATACCATACATACCATACATACCATACATACCATACATACCATACATACCATACATACCATACATACCATACATACCATACATACCATTACATACCATACATACCATACATACCATACATACCATACATACCATACATACCATACATACCATACATACCATACATACCATACATACCATACATACCATACATACCATACATACCATACATACCATACATACCATACATACCATACATACCATACATACCATACATACCATACATACCATACATACCATACATACCATACATACCATACATACCATACATACCATACATACCATACATACCATACATACCATACATACCATACATACCATACATACCATACATACCATACATACCATACATACCATACATACCATACATACCATACATACCATACAACCATACATACCATACATACCATACATACCATACATACCATACATACCATACATACCATACATACCATACATACCATACATACCATACATACCATACATACCATACATACCATACATACCATACATACCATACATACCATACATACAATACATACCATACATACCATACATACCATACATACCATACATACCATACATACCATACATACCATACATACCATACATACCATACATACCATACATACCATACATACCATACATACCATACATACCATACATACCATACATACCATACATACCATACATACCATACATACCATACCATACCATACATACAACCATACATACCATACATACCATACATACCATACATACCATACATACCATACATACCATACATACCATACATACCATACATACCATACATACCATACATACCATACATACCATACATACCATACATACCATACATACCATACATACCATACATACCATACATACCATACATACCATACATACCATACATACCATACATACCATACATACCATACATACCATACATACCATACATACCATACATACCATACATACCATACATACCATACATACCATACATACCATACATACCATACATACCATACATACCATACATACCATACATACCATACATTCCATACATACCATACATACCATACATACCATACATACCATACATACCATACATACCATACATACCATACATACCATACATACCATACATACCATACATACCATACATACCATACATACCATACATACCATACATACCATACATACCATACATACCATACATACCATACATACCATACATACCATACATACCATACATACCATTACATACCATACATACCATTCATACCATACATACCATACATACCATACATACCATACATACCATACATACCATACATACCATACATACCATACATACCATACATACCATACATACCATACATACCATACATACCATACATACCATACATACCATACATACCATACATACCATACATACCATACATACCATACATACCATACATACCATACATACCATACATACCATACATACCATACATACCATACATACCATACATAACCATACATACCATACATACCATACATACCATACATACCATACATACCATACATACCATACCATACATACATACATACCATACATACCATACATACCATACATACCATACATACCATACATACCATACATACCATACATACCATACATACATACATACCATACATACCATACATACCATACATACCATACATACCATACATACCATACATACCATACATACCATACATACCATACATACCATACATACCATACATACCATACATACCATACATACCATACATACCATACATACCATACATACCATACATACCATACATACCATACATACCATACATACCATACATACCATACATACCATACATACCATACATACCATACATACATACATACCATACATACCATACATACCATACATACCATACATACCATACATACCATACATACCATACATACCATACATACCATACATACCATACATACCATACATACCATACATACCATACATACCATACATACCATACATACCATACATACCATACATACCATACATACCATACATACCATACATACCATACATACCATACATACCATACATACCATACATACCATACATACCATACATACCATACATACCATACATACCATACATACCATACATACCATACATACCATACATACCATACATACCATACATACCATACATACCATACATACCATACATACCATACATACCATACATACCATACATACCATACATACCATACATACCATACATACCATACATACCATACATACCATACATACCATACATACCATACATACCATACATACCATACATACCATACATACCATACATACCATACATACCATACATACCATACATACCATACATACCATACATACCATACATACCATACATACCATACATACCATACATACCATACATACCATACATACCATACATACCATACATACCATACATACCATACATACCATAATACCATACATACCATACATACCATACATACCATACATACCATACATACCATACATACCATACATACCATACATACCATACATACCATACATACCATACATACCATACATACCATACATACCATACATACCATACATACCATACATACCATACATACCATACATACCATACATACCATACATACCATACATACCATACATACCATACATACCATACATACCATACATACCATACATACCATACATACCATACATACCATACATACCATACATACCATACATACCATACATACCATACATACCATACATACCATACATACCATACATACCATACATACCATACATACCATACATACCATACATACCATACATACCATACATACCATACATACCATACATACCATACATACCATACATACCATACATACCATACATACCATACATACCATACATACCATACATACCATACATACCATACATACCATACATACCATACATCTACCATACATACCATACATACCATACATACCATACATACCATACATACCATACATACCATACATACCATACATACCATACATACCATACATACCATACATACCATACATACCATACATACCATACATACCATACATACCATACATACCATACATACCATACATACCATACATACCATACATACCATACATACCATACATACCATACATACCATACATACCATACATACCATACATACCATACATACCATACATACCATACATACCATACATACCATACATACCATACATACCATACATACCATACATACCATACATACCATACATACCATACATACCATACATACCATACATACCATACATACCATACATACCATACATACCATACATACCATACATACCATACATACCATACATACCATACATACCATACATACCATACATACCATACATACCATACATACCATACATACCATACATACCATACATACCATACATACCATACATACCATACATACCATACATACCATACATACCATACATACCATACATACCATACATACCATACATACCATACATACCATACATACCATACATACATACATACATACATACATACATACATACATACATACATACATACATACATACATACATACATACATACATACATACCATACATACCATACATACCATACATACCATACATACCATACATACCATACATACCATACATACATACATACCATACATACCATACATACCATACATACCATACATACCATACATACCATACATACCATACATACCATACATACCATACATTACCATACATACCATACATACCATACATACATACCATACATACCATACATACCATACATACCATACATACCATACATACCATACATACCATACATACCATACATTACCATACATACCATACATACCATACATACCATACATACCATACATACCATACATACCATACATTACCATACATACCATACATACCATACCAACATACATACATTACATACATACCATACATACCATTACATACCATAACATAACCATACATACCATAACATACCATCATACATACTACATACAACCATACATACATACATACATACCATACATACATACCATACATACATACATACATACATACATACATACATAACATACATACATACATACATACATACATACATACATACATACATACATACATACATACATACTACATACATACATACATACATACATACATACATACATACATACATACATACATACATACATACATACATACATACATACATACATACATACATACATACATACATACATACATACATACATACATACATACATACATACATACATACATACAACACTTACAACTACATACATAACATACATACAATACATACATACATACATACATCATACATACCATACATACATCTATACATACATACATACATACATACGCACATACATACATACATACATACATCAGTTGGGGCTATGCACACAAACGTGTGCACCATGCCATGCCCACCACCGCTTACCTACGACTTGTTAGGGGACCAGTACAAACAGTAACGGCTGGATTCCCCTTTTCATAACCGTTTCCCCATTAGGTGATATTCCCCAATTTGAACGATCTGATGCCGCTTTGTGGGTATTGATCTCTTGACTCCAATAGGTGATCGTGGACTTGTTTCCATTCTAACCTCCTCTAGCTCCTAGGGTTTGAATAGTCCTGCGTCGTGGGGGCGAGTTGTGATTTTTAGTCTGTGACGTCATAAATAGACTGGACATAAATCAAAGGACCATATAAAGAGCATCGGTTGACTTTCCATTTCATAACTGTTTCCTCACCGCGCTTTTGTGATCTTCACGCTCTTGATCGTGCCTACATGACTTTTGGGAGGACACACAGACGGGCATACAAACAGACACACAAAGTTAGCGGTTTATATATAGAGGATATGCATGTATACATGAATGCATACATATCATGCACACATACTACATTTACATATACCAACTGGCCTGTGCACGATATCGTGCAAGAAAATGAGCCAAGCCACATGAAAACTCAATACTTAAGCTAGAATCCGCCACTGTAAAGGGTCGTACTCAACATGAGGAGAGAAAGATGGGAAAAGGACGCGACCAAAGAAAAAGATTTCATTGAGTTCTCAACAGCCAAAAAGGTGACATCGTGCTGTTTCCCTGATGGTTCCGGTTTGCTTCGAAGCGGCTGCTTTAGTGTTTACGTGTCAGGTGAGCAGTGCGTGCGGATGTATACACGGTGGTGTTGCGAGAGTAAGATATCACGCTGATACAATATCGGTCGGTATCAATCCATCCTTTAATTGATCGGTGTTGTTCAAGCATTGCGGAATTCACTCTGCAAGGATATCGGTCGATATCGATCAATACATACTGATAAGTATCAGTTCGACGTACAACTAATCGTTCACTACCTTGGGACGTTTTAACTCTCAAGGTGTTTGGGAAGTGTTAGAGAATATAGGTCGAATCGCCTGGCTAACGCTGGCTCCCCTCCTTTTCGAGTTGATGTTGGCCCATTTTTCAAAATTCGGTTGCTCTGGTCCAAGAGAGAAGGAGCTACTCATTGCCAGCGACACACACGCGCACACACATCCACAATCACACTTCGCGCGCTCCCCTTCGCTATGAGCAATATCCTGCGAGTTTCAGTAACTTGATTCATTCCTACTTACTCCTAATTCACTGCATATTCTTACTGAGATTACGCTCATTTCATGCACGCCCCGCTGAATTCAACCCGCTTACGCTCTAGTGGGTGGGATACAGCTCAGTCACTTTCCAGCTCCTAACATCAGTTAATAATGTTGTCACCTGTCCTCGTACCGATTCAAAGTCCCAGGCCTAAAGAAACGACTTTGCGCAAACACCGCCCCTTGTAGCGGAGTCTAGCCGTGTCACCTATCGTCACCAACCCCTTACTGCCGCGTGTATTGCTAACAAGTTGAAGGCTCTAGGTTTAAATTAGCTAACTTCTCGCACGTTACGCCCCCTGCTGGCGCAATTTAGCCGCTTCACCTATCATTAGGATCCTCATACCGCAGCCTATACCCCTAAGTAATTTGAAGCACACCGGTAAAAATTAACATTTTTGCCTTGCTCCTTGCTGTTGAAGTCTAGTCGTGTCACCTCCCATGAGCACTCTCATACTGTCGCCTGCAATTGCACCCCTATGAAGTTTGAACGCTTCACGCTCAGGTAACAGGAGTTATGAATTTCCGGTTGGACACACACAAACAAACGAACAAACAAACAGACACGCTTATCGCGTTCTATACAGTAGGACGGCGATGAGGAGCGGCCAACGTTGATCATTACGTCGATACTAACCAACGTCCATTCGTACTAAGAGATAGCGGCTATTCATTATTTCAAATTATTTCAAAAAAAAAAAAAAACGGAGAACAAATGTGCCACCAGGGCAATCCGGATTCAACGCAGAAAGGAGAGGCAGAATTACCGGACTTTCTTCCCTTCTGTAGTCAGACTGTCCTTGAAATCAAGAACCACAATCCTGCTAAGGGCCCTCTAGAGTAATAGGAAAGGGAGGTGAAATATCCTAGTGGCGAGGTGTGCATCGAAAAGGATGATAATGAACCAAAAACTGCGAAGCCATTCGAACTCAGTTCTATTCAAAGAACGTTGCAGAAATCAGAAGGAAAATTGACGGGAACTAATGTAGGAAGGGAGGAGGTTGAGCAATGTTAATGGTAGGCGGATTTCGCGCAGAGGGCAGAACTAAAGATCAAATTCCACAAATCCTCAAAACGTCCTAAACTTCGGGAAAAGAAGAGTGAATAGATGTCACTTGAGGGCGCACGGAAATCAAACAAGTCGGCAGAGCGAACATGGAGGCAGGAGCTGAAGAAAAACTAGATTGTCTTTTTACCCTGACGTCCTTGGGATCGAAGAAAAGTGCACGGAGATAAGCAATGATGGGACGTCTACAGTAAATAAAGAGTGGAGCACGCAGGGAAATAAGCGCGGTTAGAAAAAATATGTCCCAGCGCGATTCTGCCCTTCGGCCGCCTCCCTACATTCATTAGTAACGCGTCAACATGAAAGCACATGGTGGAAGGGTTGCATGACAAGCCCATCTGAAAATCTGAATGGCGCAGCGCGTGGTAGTGCGGGTAGCAACCACAGCTCAAACGTTCGTAGGTCTCGTCACCACCAAGAACTACACCAATCTTTTCATTCCGATTCACGTAACCACGATCATGTTTCGAAAAATAATACAAAATCCATCACTCTGCTGAATCTGACTGACCGATATTTCTACATGAAAACGATGCCCACTTGAAATGTTGAATAAGTGAAACAACTCCATTGAGACTGTGAGAACGATACCTGAAATACTTGTACTAAGTGGGCATCTATGAACTTCCCTGCTACGAAACGATCAACATTGGAACAATAGAACCTAAAACCTGATCTGCAACGTTGCGTTAAAAAAATCAAGGGTTCTCAACCGATTCCGAAGAAAGAAACTTCCTTAGAGTGAAAATCATGGTGCTTTTACAGTTGACGCGCTCTATTGTCGACCTACCGTCGAGGTGCAGTGTTGGGCCGCTTCAGACGTCGACGACCGTCCGTCTGTCTGCCCGCCCGTCCGTCCAACGCGTGCGCGACGGCGGTCGCACGCGTGCCCGCGGTTCTAGAATGGTGTTGGCAGCGCTGTCACGTGATCTAATGTTGTTAGCACCTTTCTAGAACCAACGTCGCGACACGTACGCGACCGCCGTCGCGCACCCGTTGAACGGTCGGAAGGACGGTAGTCGAAGTCTGAAAGCAGCCTCACGCAGTCTCCACCACCAGTCCCTAAAATCCTTAAACCCACGGCCTCCAGTTGCTTTAAAGAAGGCAGTGATTCCCCTGGTATACCGAACATATCTGTCTCTTACAATTATTGCTGGCTGTTAATTTTTCGTATCATTGCGCGTGCCATCGTTCATGACATTGACAGACACACACATTTTTGCTTGCATTCTTGAGGTGAACGGTCCTATATAGTCGCAGCCGATGCTTTCGAACGGTTTCGTCGACTCCATCGGGTCTTTAAGGAATGGCGGCTTTAGGGGAGCACTCAAAGGTAGTCCCTGAAAGCGCTTGAAAGTAACACAGCTGTCGATCCACTTTTATAAGTAGCTGCTGCTCGTGGTATCCGGTAACATTGTCGAATGACTGCGAGGGTATGATCCTCCCAACAATGAGTATTGTCGGAAAGAATCTTCCTCGTGTTTCTCGTCAGGTGTGTATATAGGTGAATTGGTATCGTGTGGTAAGATTGCGTTCTGTAGCCGGGACTCATGACGAGTAATGCCTTTAGTGTCGCAGATAACCTTCTTTTCGCTTTGTAATTCTGTAATATCCACGTTCTTCTGTTCTTGTTGGATCAAAAGTTCATCTGAAATTTCAAAATCCGTGGCAGATATCTCCGAACATGTTCCGTATTCTGAGACGATTCTTATATGACGACTCGCACCCAGTTTTGGGTGGTTTTTCCGATAACGAACAATGTTCTTACTGCTTTGTTCAGGAGTGGAAATCATGAAAAATCAAAGATTTTTTCGAGCCTTTTGTCTTCAATGGTGGATTTGGATGTTTCCTGATGAAGCTAGTTTTTTATGCTCTTGTTGCTCAGAAACGTTTTTTATAGCATCCACTAGACGCAGAGGCCACGTTTCGGCACCTTTTCCGCGCCAACGCGGGCCTTTTACCCAGTCACGATTGCTGATTAGCCGATTAATCCTCTTGTATCGGCGTCTGCGGGGTTATGGCAAGTGATGACGTGTAAAAATGCCCACTGTGTTTTTCATGTACTCTTTGGCTGCAATCTCATTTTTCAACGACCCGTGAGATTCTTGATTGTTTGCCTGTCTTGCGCAAGATTAGATGGCAAGACAGGTTTGACTACATTATGAGGGAATTTGCTTAAGATGGCTTTAAACCACATTGGGTCGCAAATTTTACGCACGTCGTAACCGGCGGACACTATTTGATTGATAAATATTTGGATCTGATTGAAAACAGTAAAGCGGCTATCCGCAAACTTGTTTGCTGCCTTCAGAATGACCAATTTTTGCACCACATGGGATCCATTTGTGGGTTGTATGCATGGCTTTCTTTTGAAGTTTGAATAATCCATTTGTAGTTTCGTGGTACGAGTTGTATTCCTCTTATTGAGGCTTGGGCTCTGCCTTTAAGACTTCCCTTAAGTAGCAAACTTCTCTTGAGTAGCAAAATCTTTTCTAGAACGTCTAGTTCATGACTGTTGTGTACGAGGGTTTCGAAGACTGCTCTGTATTCAGGGAAACCCTTGCTATTGCCGTAAAGTTTGGGCGATGTAGTTTAGGGAGGCCTCATGGATCGGATGGATCCCACATTATTCTTCGCTCTATCGACTACTGCTGAACTTGACGTAGCTTGAGAATGATTGCTGTCGCTATTCTGTGTTTCTTCAATTATAATGTGATCTTGTTCCTGATAAATTCGCTGTTCTAGACTTCCATTGTTACGTCCTGAAGTATTAATGATTTCTGGGAAATAAAGCCGAGTTTGACGCTCACTTTATTCCTTATGGTTTTAGATTCGTCGTGTCGTGCAGTTAGCATGAAGATAAGATCGTCTGCACTATCCAATTCCTTGTGCAATTGAGACTCGTTCTCAATTTGCTCGATTTCCAGCGTCATATCCATTATGTCTGACTTGTTTTTGCAACTTCCTATACTCTTCTCTTATTTCGTCATAGAGTTTATGAGGCTCGCTTGGTTCTTTGATTTGGTTAGTACCACTTATTAGTAGTGATTGTTTATTTTTTCAATTTCGTAGCTATCCTCATATGTTGTAAGATACTCTACCTACCTTGTGTACTCTGTGTATCTGGAGAACAGATTTTCAAGCGTTTGTTGCGCTGTTCATGATCGGAATTTCATGGAAGTGCAACAACAGCTTGTACGAGAATTCCGAAATAAATTCGGCAAATTCTGTTTGATACAACAGAAGAGTTCTCCAGACATGTATATAGTACGGGAGAGTTTCCTGATATGAAATGAATAAGTTAAGATTCGCGGTCTTGGAAAAGATCGTGAGAATGTGCTCGTGAAAAGAGCTTTGGGTGAAAATGTAGTTGGGGGGTGCCAGGCACTTTTGTGCTCTGCAACTCTTCATTTCTTACCCCATCTAATCATCTCACCCATCCCGGAGCTCCTCCCCTTCCAAAAGTTAGGGAAGGATCTCCGGGGTGGGTGAACCAATTGGATGTTCAATTCCTAACTCATTCCAGCTTTTTACACTAGATAATCATCTCTCCCATCCCGGAGCTCCTCCCCTAACTTTTAAAAGGAGAGGAATCTATTTCTGCGTTCTCTATGCACTCTGCCGAGGGTGTCAGGGACACAGAGCACAAAGGGGCGCTGGCACCCCCCAACTACATTTTCACCGAGCTTTCTTCGAGGCCCCAAAGATGTTACTATTTGACGCGGGAAAGTAGCGTTAGGCAGGTGCACCAGATAACCAGGATGGGTGCTGAAGACTTGGCTGGTGACCCTTCTGAAGCGAGAATGACAACGGTCAATATATTTATTAGATGAGAGGGATAGATGAGGAGCGTGATTGGCCCGTTCCCGACGATGAGCAAAAATATGAGAAGTCCTAATAACAACAAAAAAATCAAGTCTCACTAGATATCAAAAATCGTTCGGGCTTGCTATCAACACGAATATAATACCTACAGAGATCCAAGAGCCATACCGCAACCAAAGCACTATTCATCCTAAACATGAGTTGCCACCTACTAATCCTGAAGAAAGAAGGTTGTTTACAATAGTTAGTAAATAAAAAAAACCAAGAAGGGACCTGAAAATGAACATGTCGTACTCAATCCATGAAGAGCTGCTAATTAACAAATCGAGATGAATAAGCTGTTCAAGCCGTTGGCTTGAACAAAGGTTTCGGGAATCCTGGACCTAACAAATGAACAGTTACTAACAATTTTCTAAAAACCTTGTTCAATCAGGCATCGTCAGTTTTCAATGAACATAAATGACGGTTCTGCAAAAAGAGTACAGAGCTCGACAAATTCGTGAAACAACGGTCGTTCCCTATTAACGTGCTAATATAAGCCCACTCTAGGAGCAGAAAGAATTTACATACATACTAGCCTGAGATAGACCATAAAACCAGAGGATTTGAATTACAAGTCAGATCGCATTGATGGGGAAATTGGCCGTTCAGTGCGGCCTTCCGCAGGATCGCGTTTATTTGGTGGATGGTTCTGCAGCTTAAATTATTTTCCTGCACGCGCATATTTGAATGCATGTACCATTGGAGCGCTTTAACCTCGCAGTAGCCCATCGCTTCAAAGGCACCGTTTACGAAAAATTTAGGGTACCCTTTTTGACGGGAATTCATAGAACTACCCTAGAATAAAGCGATAACAACAAAAAAAGCGCAAAGAACGATGAACAAAAAGAAATAGAAAGGGTCAAAAAAGAGCTGGAAAGGGGTGGTTGGACGAGTTCACATTGGAAGAACGGGGGTTAAGGGAGTGCTCGGGCGAGTGCACGAAGGCGACGCAATTGGGTGTGTTGTCTGCAATAGCAGACAACACACCCAATTTGCCTGACAATCTAACTGGGTATGGGTACTTACGTGCGTCCGAGGATGCGCGCGACAAGTTCCGCGGCGAAATTCATGGTGATTCGAACGACACTGGCGCCCATTCTTGGGGCATAAACTTGTAGTGGAGTAGTTTGTTAGGGTCAGGCGGTCCTAGTAATTCACTCTAGTTCAAAATTGGCCCCCATTGATAGGCGCTAAAGCGCTAAACCTTTTTTGAAAACTGACCGCAACCTGCACCTTTTTTAAAAACTGATCAATAGCAAAGGAAGACGGTTCAACCCTTTGACGACAGCGCGGCTCAACGGTGAGCCACGGGTTTTTGGTCGCGTGGGACAGCGCGGCTCAACGGTGGACCGCACCCTTCTCATTGGTTGTTTTTCTCGATTATTTGTTCTACTTGGAGTTTTTGTATTTAATGGGTTTGCAATCACGAAATAACATTATACACAAAGTGGGTCAAGAAAGACATTGCTAATTTCTGAACATTACTAGTAAATTCCACTCTCTCCCTGGAAATCACACTTTTTGTGCATTTTTTGAAAACAGTCAATGTAAAAATGGCTTTCACAGCTACTGTCCCTAGAATGGACTGGTCTTGTGAGAACGTGATCACTTCCATAAGTTCGAGTTAATTGTTTGTAACAAATCTTTCGAAAACTTGCCCTCTTTTTTAACTGCCTATCTTCAACTTCAATTAGTATTCCTTTTCGTCTTTTCGAGTGTCGGAAAAAAGGGTGCTATGTTTCAACAAGCCATCCACTAAAGAGATATGAAGATGCATTCCTTGACTCCAGAGTCCGTCCATTAGTCATGACCACAGCAAACACAGCTGTTGAATCCTTGCTCGTGGGCTGACTACCGAACTGAACCTTGAATCTGAATCTTGAACAAATCCTAGCCCCCCAAGTATAACACCTTCAAAACATAGCTTGAAAAGTTTTATTCTTCAATTTTATTTTCGTCGGTTCGGCCAATAACCTTTCAAAACCACCTTCCAAATTATCCACTGCAGACTGATCCATTTTGACTTCCAAAGCTATATTATGCATAAAACCAAGCTTAACTAAAGCTAAAAGCTCGTAATTGCCCAATTTACACCTATTTCAAACTGAATCATGAAAAGAACGCTTGAAAAAAAGCGAAAAATATCCACTTTGGAAAAATGTATAACCCGTGGGACAGCGCGGCTCAACGGTGAGCCGCAGAAGCGGAAAGCTTCGAAATGCGTCTGTCCCGCGCGCCAGACACGCAAAAAGCCGCGCTGTCGTCAAAGGGTTAAGTAGAAAATGACTCGCCCCAGCAACTAGAAAGTCGCTGAAGGAACATAAAAAGCTTTTTACAACCTGGAGGAAAAAGTCCTGCAAGATGCAAAAATGCCGCCGCCCACCAAACCCGTTCCTTGGTCCCGTGCCTGCAAAGCGTCACGCTTACCTCCACCCCAAGCCGCCACTGCTGGACTGCCGGCGACCATGGCTTTGGTGCTTTCCCCTGTTGAGCGCTCTCCGGAGACCGCCTCCATAACTTCATTCAGAGAATCGTTCCGCAAATTTTGAATGCAGATTTGAAATAAGCGTAAAAAAGTCTATCAATATAGGTCTCATTCCAAATGGCCACTTCGATTTGGGATCCTTCCCTTGTGAGGCTCAAGTCTCGGTTAAATACATACTTTACATCACATAATTAGGGAGAGCTCGAGTTGGAAGAGAAGACTCCAGCCGGATTCTAATCACTTTGCTTCTTTTCCAGTCAAAAATCAGACCGCTTTGTCTCGGAAATTCTTTTAAGAAGCTGCCATGATCTCTCGGTCCATAGAGCATTGTCGTTGGGATTGAAAGGTCCCTCCCAACCGGATTCTAATCACTTTGCTTCTCTTCCAATCAAAAATCGGTCTGCTTTGTCTCGAAAATTCTTTTAAGAAGCTGCCATGATCTCTCGGTCCGTAGAGCATTGTCGTTGGGATTGGAAGGTCCCTTCCAACCGGCTACATCGATCCAACCACATTCATCCCTTTCTAATCGAAAATTCAATTCCTCTCAACTGAAAATTTTTTCGAGAAACTGCCATGCTCTCTCGGTCCGTATAGCATTGTCGTTGGGATTGAAAGGTCCCTCCCAACCGGATTCTAATCACTTTGCTTCTCTTCCAATCAAAAATCGGACCGCTTTCTCTCGGAAATTCTTTTAAGAAGTTGCCATGATCTCTCGATCCGTAGAGCATTGTCGTTGGGATTGGAAGGTCCCTTCCAACAGGCTACATCGATCCAACCACATTCATCCCTTTCTAATCGAAAATTCAATTCCTTTCTACTAAAAATCCTTTTGAGGAGCCGGATTCTAATCACTTTGCTTCTTTTCCAATCAAAAATCGGTCTGCTTTGTCTCGAAAGTTCTTTTGAGAAGCTGCCGTGCCCCTCAGTCCGTAGAGAACCGGACTCTGATCACTTTGCTTCTCTTGAAATCAAAAATCAGTCTGCATTGTCTCGAAAATTCTTTTAAGAAGCTGCCATGCTCTCTCGGTCCGTATAGCATTGTCGCTGGGGTTGAAAGGTCCCTCCCAACCGGATTCTAATCACTTTGCTTCTCTTCCAATCAGGAATCGGTCTGCTTTGTCTCGAAAATTCTCTTGAGAAGCTGCCATGCTCTCTCGGTCCGTAGAGAACCGGATTCTAATCACTTCGCTTCTCTCCTAATCAAAAATCGGACTCCTTTGTCTCGAAAATTCTTTTAAGAAGCTGCCGTGCTCTCTCGGTCCGTAGAGAACCGGATTCTAATCACTTTGCTTCTCTTCCAATCAAAAATCGGTCTGCTTTGTCTCGAAAGTTCTTTTGAGAAGCTGCCGTGCTCTCTCGGTCCGTAGAGAACCGGATTCTAATCACTTTGCTTCTCTTCCAATCAAAAATCGGTCTGCTTTGTCTCGAAAATTCTTTTAAGAAGCTGCCATGATCTCTCGGTCCGTAGAGCATTGTCGTTGGGATTGGAAGGTCCCTTCCAACCGGCTACATCGATCCAACCACATTCATCCCTTTCTAATCGAAAATTCAATTCCTCTCAACTGAAAATTTTTTCGAGAAACTGCCATGCTCTCTCGGTCCGTATAGCATTGTCGTTGGGATTGAAAGGTCCCTCCCAACCGGATTCTAATCACTTTGCTTCTCTTCCAATCAAAAATCGGACCGCTTTCTCTCGGAAATTCTTTTAAGAAGCTGCCATGATCTCTCGGTCCGTAGAGCATTGTCGTTGGGATTGGAAGGTCCCTTCCAACAGGCTACATCGATCCAACCACATTCATCCCTTTCCAACCGAAAATTCAATTCCTTTCTACCAAAAATCCTTTTGAGGAGCCGGATTCTAATCACTTTGCTTCTTTTCCAATCAAAAATCGGTCTGCTTTGTCTCGAAAGTTCTTTTGAGAAGCTGCCGTGCCCCTCAGTCCGTAGAGAACCGGACTCTGATCACTTTGCTTCTCTTGAAATCAAAAATCAGTCTGCATTGTCTCGAAAATTCTTTTAAGAAGCTGCCATGCTCTCTCGGTCCGTATAGCATTGTCGCTGGGGTTGAAAGGTCCCTCCCAACCGGATTCTAATCACTTTGCTTCTCTTCCAATCAGGAATCGGTCTGCTTTGTCTCGAAAATTCTCTTGAGAAGCTGCCATGCTCTCTCGGTCCGTAGAGAACCGGATTCTAATCACTTCGCTTCTCTCCTAATCAAAAATCGGACTCCTTTGTCTCGAAAATTCTTTTAAGAAGCTGACGTGCTCTCTCGGTCCGTAGAGAACCGGATTCTAATCACTTTGCTTCTCTTCCAATCAAAAATCGGTCTGCTTTGTCTTGAAAGTTTTTTTGAGAAGCTGCCGTGCTCTCTCGGTCCGTAGAGAACCGGATTCTAATCACTTTGCTTCTCTTCCAATCAAAAATCGGACTCCTTTGTCTCGAAAATTCTTTTAAGAAGCTGCCGTGCTCTCTCGGTCCGTAGAGAACCGGATTCTAATCACTTTGCTTCTCTTCCAATCAAAAATCGGTCTGCTTTGTCTCGAAAGTTCTTTTGAGAAGCTGCCGTGCTCTCTCGGTCCGTAGAGAACCGGATTCTAATCACTTTGCTTCTCTTCCAATCAAAAATCGGTCTGCTTTGTCTCGAAAATTCTTTTAAGAAGCTGCCGTGATCTCTCGGTCCGTAGAGCATTGTCGTTGGGATTGGAAGGTCCCTTCCAACCGGCTACATCGATCCAACCACATTCATCCCTTTCTAATCGAAAATTCAATTCCTCTCAACTGAAAATTTTTTCGAGAAACTGCCATGCTCTCTCGGTCCGTATAGCATTGTCGTTGGGATTGGAAGGTCCCTTCCAACCGGCTACATCGATCCAACCACATTCATCCCTTTCTAATCGAAAATTCAATTCCTCTCAACTGAAAATTTTTTCGAGAAACTGCCATGCTCTCTCGGTCCGTATAGCATTGTCGTTGGGATTGAAAGGTCCCTCCCAACCGGATTCTAATCACTTTGCTTCTCTTCCAATCAAAAATCGGACCGCTTTCTCTCGGAAATTCTTTTAAGAAGCTGCCATGATCTCTCGGTCCGTAGAGCATTGTCGTTGGGATTGGAAGGTCCCTTCCAACAGGCTACATCGATCCAACCACATTCATCCCTTTCCAATCGAAAATTCAATTCCTTTCTACTAAAAATCCTTTTGAGGAGCCGGATTCTAATCACTTTGCTTCTCTTCCAATCAAAAATCGGTCTGCTTTGTCTCGAAAGTTCTTTTGAGAAGCTGCCGTGCCCCTCAGTCCGTAGAGAACCGGATTCTGATCACTTTGCTTCTCTTAAAATCAAAAATCGGTCTGCATTGTCTCGAAAATTCTTTTAAGAAGCTGCCATGCTCTCTCGGTCCGTATAGCATTGTCGCTGGGATTGAAAGGTCCCTCCCAACCGGATTCTAATCACTTTGCTTCTCTTCCAATCAGGAATCGGTCTGCTTTGTCTCGAAAATTCTCTTGAGAAGCTGCCATGCTCTCTCGGTCCGTAGAGAACCGGATTCTAATCACTTCGCTTCTCTCCTAATCAAAAATCGGACTCCTTTGTCTCGAAAATTCTTTTAAGAAGCTGCCGTGCTCTCTCGGTCCGTAGAGAACCGGATTCTAATCACTTTGCTTCTCTTCCAATCAAAAATCGGTCTGCTTTGTCTTGAAAGTTTTTTTGAGAAGCTGCCGTGCTCTCTCGGTCCGTAGAGAACCGGATTCTAATCACTTTGCTTCTCTTCCAATCAAAAATCGGTCTGCTTTGTCTCGAAAATTCTTTTAAGAAGCTGCCATGATCTCTCGGTCCGTAGAGCATTGTCGTTGGGATTGGAAGGTCCCTTCCAACCGGCTACATCGATCCAACCACATTCATCCCTTTCTAATCGAAAATTCAATTCCTCTCAACTGAAAATTTTTTCGAGAAACTGCCATGCTCTCTCGGTCCGTATAGCATTGTCGTTGGGATTGAAAGGTCCCTCCCAACCGGATTCTAATCACTTTGCTTCTCTTCCAATCAAAAATCGGTCTGCTTTGTCTCGAAAGTTCTTTTGAGAAGCTGCCGTGCTCTCTCGGTCCGTAGAGAACCGGATTCTAATCACTTTGCTTCTCTTCCAATCAAAAATCGGACCGCTTTCTCTCGGAAATTCTTTTAAGAAGCTGCCATGATCTCTCGGTCCGTAGAGCATTGTCGTTGGGATTGGAAGGTCCCTTCCAACAGGCTACATCGATCCAACCACATTCATCCCTTTCCAATCGAAAATTCAATTCCTTTCTACTAAAAATCCTTTTGAGGAGCCGGATTCTAATCACTTTGCTTCTTTTCCAATCAAAAATCGGTCTGCTTTGTCTCGAAAGTTCTTTTGAGAAGCTGCCGTGCCCCTCAGTCCGTAGAGAACCGGACTCTGATCACTTTGCTTCTCTTGAAATCAAAAATCGGTCTGCATTGTCTCGAAAATTCTTTTAAGAAGCTGCCATGCTCTCTCGGTCCGTATAGCATTGTCGCTGGGGTTGAAAGGTCCCTCCCAACCGGATTCTAATCACTTTGCTTCTCTTCCAATCAGGAATCGGTCTGCTTTGCCTCGAAAATTCTCTTGAGAAGCTGCCATGCTCTCTCGGTCCGTAGAGAACCGGATTTTAATCACTTCGCTTCTCTCCTAATCAAAAATCGGACTCCTTTGTCTCGAAAATTCTTTTAAGAAGCTGCCGTGCTCTCTCGGTCCGTAGAGAACCGGATTCTAATCACTTTGCTTCTCTTCCAATCAAAAATCGGTCTGCTTTGTCTCGAAAGTTCTTTTGAGAAGCTGCCGTGCTCTCTCGGTCCGTAGAGAACCGGATTCTAATCACTTTGCTTCTCTTCCAATCAAAAATCGGTCTGCTTTGTCTCGAAAATTCTTTTAAGAAGCTGCCATGATCTCTCGGTCCGTAGAGCATTGTCGTTGGGATTGGAAGGTCCCTCCCAACCGGATTCTAATCACTTTGCTTCTCTTCCAATCAAAAATCGGACCGCTTTCTCTCGGAAATTCTTTTAAGAAGCTGCCATGATCTCTCGGTCCGTAGAGCATTGTCGTTGGGATTGGAAGGTCCCTTCCAACAGGCTACATCGATCCAACCACATTCATCCCTTTCCAATCGAAAATTCAATTCCTTTCTACTAAAAATCCTTTTGAGGAGCCGGATTCTAATCACTTTGCTTCTCTTCCAATCAAAAATCGGTCTGCTTTTGTCCTCGA
>LS997567.1:22094012-22117757 GCA_000469685.2 Haemonchus contortus | reverse complement strand
ATCTACTGCACAATGGACGCTATACACTACGACTGCGGACTTTGCCCTTTAAAAACTAGCTCCAGAAACTGTATCTACCAATTTTATACTGGAAGATGTTCTAAAAATCCAGCAGGCACCGTCAAATAGTTTGTTAAACTGGGTGAAATCTTTCTGCCTTTGTGACTAACTCAAGGAAAGTTAATCATAAGAATCCGAGCCACTATCGAGTTATTAAGTTTTCCCCAACCGCTCCTAAAATTGGCGATTATCATGTGCGATGAAATCTACTGCACAATGGACGCTATACACTACGACTGCGGGACTTTGCCCTTTAAAAAACTAGCTCCAGAAAAACTGTATCTACCAATTTTATACTGGGTCAAATAGTTTGTCAAACTGGGTAGGGATCTTTCTGCCTTTGTGACTAACTCAAGGAAAGTTAATCATAAGAATCCGAGCCACTATCGAGTTATTAAGTTTTCCCCAACCGCTCCTAAAATTGGCGATTATCATGTGCGATGAAATCTACTGCACAATGGACGCTATACACTACGACTGCGGACTTTGCCCTTTAAAAAACTAGCTCCAGAAAACTGGATCTACCATTTTATACTGGAAGATGTTCTAAAATCCAGCAGGCACCGTCAAATAGTTTGTCAAACTGGGTAGGGATCTTTCTGCCTTTGTGACTAACTCAAGGAAAGTTAATCATAAGAATCCGAGCCACTATCGAGTTATTAAGTTTTCCCCAACCGCTCCTAAAATTAGCGATTATCATGTGCGAGGAAATCCACTGCACAATGGACGCTATACACTACGACTGCGGACTTTGCCCTTTAAAAACTAGCTCCAGAAAACTGGATCTACCAATTTTATACTGGGAAGATGTTCTAAAATCCAGCAGGCATCGTCAAATAGTTTGTCAAACTGGGTAGGGATCTTTCTGCCTTTGTGACTAACTCAAGGAAAGTTAATCATAAGAATCCGAGCCACTATCGAGTTATTAAGTTTTTCCCCAACCGCTCCTAAAATTGGCGATTATCATGTGCGATGAAATCTACTGCACAATGGACGCTATACACTACGACTGCGGACTTTGCCCTTTAAAAACTAGCTCCAGAAAACTGGATCTACCATTTTATACTGGAAGATGTTCTAAAATCCAGCAGGCACCGGTCAAATAGTTTGTCAAACTGGGTAGGGATCTTTCTGCCTTTGGTGGACTAACTCAAGGAAAGTTAATCATAAGAATCCGAGCCACTATCGAGTTATTAAGTTTCCCCAACCGCTCCTAAAATTAGCGATTATCATGTGCGAGGAAATCCACTGCACAATGGACGCTATACACTACGACTGCGGACTTTGCCCTTTAAAAACTAGCTCCAGAAAACTGTATCTACCAATTTTATACTGGAAGATGTTCTAAAATCCAGCAGGCACCGTCAAATAGTTTGTTAAACTGGGTAGGGATCTTTCTGCCTTTGTGACTAACTCAAGGAAAGTTAATCATAAGAATCCGAGCCACTATCGAGTTATTAAGTTTTCCCCAACCGCTCCTAAAATTGGCGATTATCATGTGCGATGAAATCTACTGCACAATGGACGCTATACACTACGACTGCGGACTTTGCCCTTTAAAAACTAGCTCCAGAAAACTGTATCTACCAATTTTTATACTGGAAGATGTTCTAAAAATCCAGCAGGCACCGTCAAATAGTTTGTTAACTGGGTAGGGATCTTTCTGCCTTTGTGACTAACTCAAGGAAAGTTAATCATAAGAATCCGAGCCACTATCGAGTTATTAAGTTTTCCCCAACCGCTCCTAAAATTGGCGATTATCATGTGCGATGAAATCTACTGCACAATGGACGCTATACACTACGACTGCGGACTTTGCCCTTTAAAAACTAGCTCCAGAAAACTGTATCTACCAATTTTATACTGGAAGATGTTCTAAAATCCAGCAGGCCACCGTCAAATAGTTTGTAAACTGGGTAGGGATCTTTCCTGCCTTTGTGACTAACTCAAGGAAAGTTAATCATAAGAATCCGAGCCACTATCGAGTTATTAGTTTTCCCCAACCGCTCCTAAAATTGGCGATTATCATGTGCGATGAAATCTACTGCACAATGGACGCTATACACTACGACTGCGGACTTTGCCCTTTAAAAACTAGCTCCAGAAAACTGTATCTACCAATTTTATACTGGAAGATGTTCTAAAATCCAGCAGGCACCGTCAAATAGTTTGTTAAACTGGGTGAAATCTTTCTGCCTTTGTGACTAACTCAAGGAAAGTTAATCATAAGAATCCGAGCCACTATCGAGTTATTAAGTTTTCCCCAACCGCTCCTAAAATTGGCGATTATCATGTGCGATGAAATCTACTGCCACAATGGACGCTATACACTACGACTGCGGACTTTGCCCTTTAAAAACTAGCTCCAGAAAACTGTATCTACCAATTTTATACTGGGTCAAATAGTTTGTCAAACTGGGTAGGGATCTTTCTGCCTTTGTGACTAACTCAAGGAAAGTTAATCATAAGAATCCGAGCCACTATCGAGTTATTAAGTTTTCCCCAACCGCTCCTAAAATTGGCGATTATCATGTGCGATGAAATCTACTGCACAATGGACGCTATACACTACGACTGCGGACTTTGCCCTTTAAAAACTAGCTCCAGAAAACTGGATCTACCAATTTTATACTGGAAGATGTTCTAAAATCCAGCAGGCACCGTCAAATAGTTTGTCAAACTGGGTAGGGATCTTTCTGCCTTTGTGACTAACTCAAGGAAAGTTAATCATAAGAATCCGAGCCACTATCGAGTTATTAAGCTTTCCCCAACCGCTCCTAAAATTAGCGATTATCATGTGCGAGGAAATCCACTGCACAATGGACGCTATACACTACGACTGCGGACTTTGCCCTTTAAAAACTAGCTCCAGAAAACTGGATCTACCAATTTTATACTGGAAGATGTTCTAAAATCCAGCAGGCATCGTCAAATAGTTTGTCAAACTGGGTAGGGATCTTTCTGCCTTTGTGACTAACTCAAGGAAAGTTAATCATAAGAATCCGAGCCACTATCGAGTTATTAAGTTTTCCCCAACCGCTCCTAAAATTGGCGATTATCATGTGCGATGAAATCTACTGCACAATGGACGCTATACACTACGACTGCGGACTTTGCCCTTTAAAAACTAGCTCCAGAAAACTGGATCTACCAATTTTATACTGGAAGATGTTCTAAAATCCAGCAGGCACCGTCAAATAGTTTGTCAAACTGGGTAGGGATCTTTCTGCCTTTGTGACTAACTCAAGGAAAGTTAATCATAAGAATCCGAGCCACTATCGAGTTATTAAGTTTTCCCCAACCGCTCCTAAAATTAGCGATTATCATGTGCGAGGAAATCCACTGCACAATGGACGCTATACACTACGACTGCGGACTTTGCCCTTTAAAAACTAGCTCCAGAAAACTGGATCTACCAATTTTATACTGGAAGATGTTCTAAAATCCAGCAGGCACCGTCAAATAGTTTGTTAAACTGGGTAGGGATCTTTCTGCCTTTGTGACTAACTCAAGGAAAGTTAATCATAAGAATCCGAGCCACTATCGAGTTATTAAGTTTTCCCCAACCGCTCCTAAAATTGGCGATTATCATGTGCGATGAAATCTACTGCACAATGGACGCTATACACTACGACTGCGGACTTTGCCCTTTAAAAACTAGCTCCAGAAAACTGGATCTACCAATTTTATACTGGAAGATGTTCTAAAATCCAGCAGGCACCGTCAAATAGTTTGTTAAACTGGGTAGGGATCTTTCTGCCTTTGTGACTAACTCAAGGAAAGTTAATCATAAGAATCCGAGCCACTATCGAGTTATTAAGTTTTCCCCAACCGCTCCTAAAATTGGCGATTATCATGTGCGATGAAATCTACTGCACAATGGACGCTATACACTACGACTGCGGACTTTGCCCTTTAAAAACTAGCTCCAGAAAACTGTATCTACCAATTTTATACTGGAAGATGTTCTAAAATCCAGCAGGCATCGTCAAATAGTTTGTCAAACTGGGTAGGGATCTTTCTGCCTTTGTGACTAACTCAAGGAAAGTTAATCATAAGAATCCGAGCCACTATCGAGTTATTAAGTTACAATTGAAAAGTAGGGATCTTTCTACGTATTGCCTTTGTGACTAACTAATGGACAGTTAACCATAAGGATCCGAGCCACTATCGAGTCAAAGAGCTGATCGCCTTCGACCCGCCTACAGCACTGCGTCTTCCTGTAGCAATTGTTAGCGCATTACCTTTGTTTCCTTAACAAAATCAAGGTATGGTTAATGAACATGAGAAGTTCCAGAATGGAGCCTTCAATTGTACAATACAGCATTCATTTAGCGCCAGAGTAAGTGATGGGTCGCAGTAACATCTCAGAATTTCGCACTGCACGCATCTTAATTTCTCGAGAACATTCCGAGACTCGCGAAATCAAGCCTTTAAGCTCACTGCAATTTGATCCCATAAATAAGCCGCTGTGGGGCTGTTTGACCGATCGAAAGGGAGAAGCTGATATCTCACGATTTCAGAAAAAAAAACCCTCAAGCCCTGGGTAGAATCAGAAGAATATTGACTGTCCCTAATACATTAAACAGAAATCCCGGAAATCGACAATACAAACCGTAGTGTCCCCCGAAGAAGTGGGGGCTTGAAAGTAGTTCGCTTGGGAACGCAATGACAACTTCGTGTGCCATTTGAAAACCCCCCGAAATGTAGCTTTTTTTGCATATAAAGTCACCTTTGGCATGACAAATTTACATTATCTTGCCTTATGCATAATGTAATTACCTCATGAGGCTCGATGACGGGGATGGTATGTGAAAACGGGAAGCAACTCGGTTCTCAGTATCTACTGCACTTCGCGGCCCGTCACTGCCAAAGATGGAGAACAAAGTCTACTTTCTTTGCGAAATGTAACATCGTACGTCGAAGAGACGTCTTCTAGGCATTTGTCCAGGCAACGCTTGGCCATTTCTAATGCAGAATCTGAGACAGTTATCGGTTTATTTGTTTCAGCAGTAACAAATCCGACAAAATTTCATCCTTTCCCAACATCGCTCCTAAAATCAGCGATTACCAGATACGAAGAAAACTACTGCAGAATAGACGTTATAGACTACAACTGCGTCCTTCGTCCTTCAAAATTTAGCTGCAGAAATTGGATCAACCAATTTTATACTGGAGGGTGTTGTAAGATCCAGAAAAGCCATTGCCAAAAAGTTTATCAAACTGAGTAGTGATCTTTCTACGGATTGCCTTTGTGACTGACTCGAGGACAGTTAACCATAAGAATCCGAGCCACTATCGAGTTATTAAGTCACATTTGAAAATCAGCTCTGAGTAAGATAGAATTCCACTTATGCCGATCGGAAGTATTTGAGAGATAATCTCACGCATTCTCTTGAGAGAGTTCGGCCCCAACTAGATCGTAAAAATTGCAGTGAGCACCTGAGGACGGGTCCCCATCCGCAGGTGCAATGAGCGTTGGCCCCTATCTCCTCACTATACTGCTACCGTAATGCCACGCCCCAAAAAGCTCCACTAGATGGCTTTAATACACTTTCAATCTATCACACCTTTGTCTATCCTCCGATTTACCTATGATTGCGATTTCGTAATGTTAATTGAGACTTTATAGGCATTTCAAACTTCCGAAATACGACTTGGTAAAATACCGGCGAACTTGAACGAACTTCTCGAAAGAACTTGAATAACGACAGGTACGCTTACCGAGATAGAATGAAAACTTGACTTTTTTTCGAGTACACTCCTTTCCTAAAAATTCTTGAGCTTTTTTCTCTGAAAATACCTTTCGAAAGAAACCCATGCACTACGGGCCCGTAAAGTACTGTCGTAGTGATAGGAAGGTCCCTTCCAACCGGCTGCCTCGATTTAAATCACTTTGCTTCTTTCCAAGCAAGAAAAGAATACTTTTCTTTTGAAAATCCTTCCAAGAAGCTGCCATGCCCTCCTTCGGGTCCATAGAATATAGTCGTAGTGATTGGAAGAATGCTTTTGGACGGATACCTCCATACAACCAGATTGCTTCTTTTCCAATCAGAAATCGAACTCCTTTGTCTTGAAAATTCTTTTGAGAAGCTGCCATGCTCTCCAGGCCCATAGAAAACTGTGGTAGTGATTGGAATGTCCTTTCCAACAGGGTACCTCGACTCAAACCAAATTTATTCTCTTCAAATTGAAAATGGAACTCCTTTTTAGTGAAAACCTTTCAGGAGGTGCCATTCCCTCTCCGAGTCCGCAGAATCACTTTCATATTTGTTACGGTATTACTTTTCAAGTGTAAAAGTTCGCCTCCGAAACCACCGTGATTTCGATCTGATAGCGCACTTCAGGTGCACACATATCATTGGTTCCCACACCACCCACTTCTAAAATAATCAGAACAGAATGCAGACCGAAAGTATCTGAAAGATAATCTCACACTTCTCTTGAGAAAGTTCGGCCCCAACAAGATCGTAAACATGGCAGTGAGCACCTAAGGACGGGTCCCTATCCGCAGGTGCAGTGAGCGTTGACCCCTATCTCCTCACTAAACTGCTACCGTAATGCCACGCCCCAAAAAGCTCCACTAGATTATTTCGATAAACTTTCAATCTATCACACCTTTGTTTAACCTCCGATTTACACATGATTGCGACTTTCTTAATGCTAATTTAGACTTTATAGGCATCTCAAACTTCCGAAATACGACTTGGTAAAGTACCGCTGAACTTGGACTAACTTCTCGAAAGAAATTGCATAAAGACAGGTACGCTTTCCGATAACAGACGTTATAGAATGAGAACTTGACTTTTTTCCGAGTATACTCCCTTTTCTAAAAAAAAAATCTTGAGCCTCTTTCTCTGAAAACGCTTGCTCTCTCGGCCCGTATGGTACTGCCGTAGTGATTGGAAGGTCCTTTCCAACCGGCTACCTTTATTCTAATCACTCTGCTTCTTTTGCAATCAAAAATCGGACTCCTCTGTCTCGAAAATTCTTTTGAGAAGCTGCGGTGCTCTCTCGGTCCGTAGAGCATTGTCGTAGTGATTGGAAGGTCCTTTCCAACCGGCTACCTTTATTCTAATCACTCTGCTTCTTTTGCAATCAAAAATCGGACTCCTCTGTCTCGAAAATTCTTTTGAGAAGCTGCCATGCTCTCTCGGCCTGTAAGGTACTGCCGTAGTGATTGGAAGGTCCCCTCCAACCGGCTACCTCGATTCTTATCACTCTGCTTCTTTTCTAATCGACAATTGAACCCCTTTTTCCTGAGTATCCTTTTGAGTAGTTGCCATGCTCTCTCGGTCCGTAGAGCATTGTCGTAGTGATTGGAAGGATCGGACTCCTTTGCCCCGAAAGTTCTTTTGAGAAGCTGCCATGCTCTCTCGGCCTGTAAGGTACTGCCGTAGTGATTGGAAGGTGCTCTCCAATCGGCTACCGCGGTTCTTATCACTTTGCTTCTTTTGCAATCAAAAATCGGACTCCTCTGTCTCGAAAATTCTTTTGAGAAGCTGCCGTGCTCTCTCGGTCCGTAGAGCGTTGTCAGAGTGATTAGAAGGTCCCCTCCAACCGGCTCCCTCCGTTCTAATTACTTTGCTTCTTTTTGAAACCAAAAATCGGACTCCTTTGCCCCGAAAATTCTTTTGAGAAGCTGCCATGCTCTCTCGGCCTGTAAGGTACTGCCGTAGTGATTGGAAGGTCCCCTCCAACCGGCTCCCTCGATTCTAATTACTTTGCTTCTTTTAAAACCAAAAATCGGACTCCTTTGCCCCGAAAATTCTTTGAGAAGCTGCCATGCTGTCTCGGCCTGTAAGGTACTGCCGTAGTGATTGGAAGGTCCCCTCCAAGCGGCTACCGCGGTTCTTATCACTTTGCTTCTTTTGCAATCAAAAATCGGACTCCTCTGTCTCGAAAATTCTTTTGAGAAGCTGCGGTGCTCTCTCGGTCCGTAGAGCATTGTCGTAGTGATTAGAAGGTCCTCTCCAACCGGCTCCCTCCGTTCTAATTACTTTGCTTCTTTTGAAACCAAAAATCGGACTCCTTTGCCCCGAAAATTCTTTTGAGAAGCTGCCATGCTCTCTCGGCCTGTAAGGTACTGCCGTAGTGATTGGAAGGTCCCCTCCAACCGGCTACCGCGATTCTTATCACTCTGCTTCTTTTGCAATCAAAAATCGGACTCCTTTGCCCCGAAAGTTTTTTTGAGAAGCTGCCATGCTCTCTCGGTCCGTAGAGCATGGGCGTAGTGATTGGAAGGTCCCCTTCAACCGGCTACCGCGATTCTTATCACTTTGTTTCTTTTAAAACCGAAAATCGGACTCCTTTGCCCCGAAAATTCTTTTGAGAAGCTGCCATGCTCTCTCGGCCTGTAAGGTACTGCCGTAGTGATTGGAAGGTCCCTTCCAACCGGCTACCTCGATTCTCATCACTATGTTTTCTTTTGCAACCAAAAATCGGACTCCTTTGCCCCGAAAATTCTTTTTGAGAAGCTGCGGTGCTCTCTCGGTCCGTAGAGCATTGTCGTAGTGATTAGAAGGTCCTCTCCAACCGGCTCCCTCCGTTCTAATTACTTTGCTTCTTTTGAAACCAAAAAATCGGACTCCTTTTGCCCCGAAAATTCTTTTGAGAAGCTGCCATGCTCTCTCGGCCTGTAAGGTACTGCCGTAGTGATTGGAAGGTCCCCTCCAACCGGCCTACCGCGATTCTTATCACTCTGCTTCTTTTGCAATCAAAAATCGGACTCCTTTGCCCCGAAAGTTTTTTTGAGAAGCTGCCATGCTCTCTCGGTCCGTAGAGCATGGTCGTAGTGATTGGAAGGTCCCCTTCAACCGGCTACCGCGATTCTTATCACTTTGTTTCTTTTAAAACCGAAAATCGGACTCCTTTGCCCCGAAAATTCTTTTGAGAAGCTGCCATGCTCTCTCGGCCTGTAAGGTACTGCCGTAGTGATTGGAAGGTCCCTTCCAACCGGCTACCTCGATTCTCATCACTATGTTTCTTTTGCAACCAAAAATCGGACTCCTTTGCCCCGAAAATTCTTTTGAGTAGTTGCCATGCTCTCTCGGTCCCGTAGAGCATGGTCGTAGTGATTGGAAGGTCCCCTCCAACCGGCTCCCTCCGTTCTAATTACTTTGCTTCTTTTGAAACCAAAAATCGGACTCCTTTGCCCCGAAAATTCTTTTGAGAAGCTGCCATGCTCTCTCGGCCTGTAAGGTACTGCCGTAGTGATTGGAAGGTCCCCTCCAACCGGCTACCGCGATTCTTATCACTCTGCTTCTTTTGCAATCAAAAATCGGACTCCTTTGCCCCGAAAGTTTTTTTGAGAAGCTGCCATGCTCTCTCGGTCCGTAGAGCATGGTCGTAGTGATTGGAAGGTCCCCTCCAACCGGCTACCGCGATTCTTATCACTTTGTTTCTTTTTAAAACCGAAAATCGGACTCCTTTGCCCCGAAAATTCTTTTGAGAAGCTGCCATGCTCTCTCGGCCTGTAAGGTACTGCCGTAGTGATTGGAAGGTCCCTTCCAACCGGCTACCTCGATTCTCATCACTATGTTTCTTTTGCAACCAAAAATCGGACTCCTTTGCCCCGAAAATTCTTTTGAGTAGTTGCCATGCTCTCTCGGTCCGTTGAGCATTGTCGTAGTGATTGGAAGGTCCCCTCCAACCGGCTACCGCTATTCTAATTACTTTGCTTCTTTTAAAACCAAAAATCGGACTCCTTTGCCCCGAAAGTTTTTTTGAGAAGCTGCCATGCTCTCTCGGCCTGTAAGGTACTGCCGTAGTGATTGGAAGGTCCCCTCCAACGGCTACCGCGATTCTTATCACTCTGCTTCTTTTGCAATCAAAAATCGGACTCCTCTGTCTCGAAAATTCTTTTGAGAAGCTGCCATGCTCTCTCGGTCCGTAGAGCATGGTCGTAGTGATTGGAAGGTCCCCTCCAACCGGCTACCGCGATTCTTATCACTTTGTTTCTTTTGCAACCAAAAATCGGACTCCTTTGCCCCGAAAATTCTTTTGAGTAGTTGCCATGCTCTCTCGGCCTGTAAGGTACTGCCGTAGTGATTGGAGGGTCCTTTCCAACCGGCTACCTTTATTCTAATCACTTTGCTTCTTTTCTAATCAACAATTGAACCCCTTTTTCCTGAGTATCCTTTTGAGTAGTTGCCATGCTCTCTCGGTCCGTAGAGCATTGTCGTAGTGATTGGAAGGTCCCCTCCAACCGGCTACCGCGATTCTTATCACTCTGCTTCTTTTGCAATCAAAAATCGGACTCCTTTGCCCCGAAAGTTTTTTTGAGAAGCTGCCATGCTCTCTCGGTCCGTAGAGCATGGTCGTAGTGATTGGAAGGTCCCCTCCAACCGGCTACCGCGATTCTTATCACTTTGTTTCTTTTAAAACCGAAAATCGGACTCCTTTGCCCCGAAATTCTTTTTGAGAAGCTGCCATGCTCTCTCGGCCTGTAAGGTACTGCCGTAGTGATTGGAAGGTCCCTTCCAAACCGGCTACCTCGATTCTCATCACTATGTTTCTTTTGCAACCAAAAATCGAACTCCTTTGCCCCGAAAATTCTTTTAAGTAGTTGCCATGCTCTCTCGGTCCGTAGAGTATTTTCGTAGTGATTGGAAGGTCCCTTCCAACCGGCTACCTCGATTCTCATCACTATGTTTCTTTTGCAACCAAAAATCGGACTCCTTTGCCCCGAATATTCTTTTTAAGTAGTTGCCATGCTCTCTCGGTCCGTAGAGTATTTTCCGTAGTGATTGGAAGGTCCCTTCCAACCGGCTACCTCGATTCTCATCACTATGTTTCTTTTGCAACCAAAAATCGGACTCCTTTGCCCCGAATATTCTTTTAAGTAGTTGCCATGCTCTCTCGGTCCATAGAGTATTTTCGTAGTGATTGGAAGGTCCTTCCAACGGCTACCGATTCACTATGCTTTTGCAATCAAAAACCGAAACTCCTTTGCCCCGAAAATTCTTTTGAGAAGTTGCCATGCTCTCTCGGTCCGTAGAGCATTGTCGTAGTGATTGGAAGGTCCCATTTTACCGGTACTCTGATTTAACCACTTTGCTTCTTCTCCAATCGACAATTGAATACTTTTCTTTTAAAAATCCTCCCGGGAAGCTGCCATGTCCTCTTTCGGGTCCATAGAATATAGTCGTAGTGATTGGGAATGTCTCATCCTACCGGGTACTTCGATTTTAACTACTTTGCTTCATTTCCTATCGAAAATGAACCCCTTTCTCTTGAGTATCCTTTTGAAATGGTGCCATGCTCTTTCGGTCCGTTGAGCATTGGTCGTAGTGATTGGAAGGTCTCTTCCAACGGCTACCTCGATTCTTTTTACTTTGCTTCTTTTGCAATCGAAACCCGAACTCTTTTTTCCGAAAATCTCTTTGAGAAGCTGCCATGCTCTATTCGTCCGTAGAGCATTGTCGTAGTGATTGGAAGGTCCCATTTTACCGGTACTTTGATTTAACCACTTTGCTTCTTCTCCAATCGACAATTGAATACTTTTCTTTTAAAAATCCTTCCGGGAAGCTGCCATGTCCTCTTTCGGGTCCATAGAATATAGTCGTAGTGATTGGAAGGTCTCATCCTACCGGGTACTTCGATTTAAACCACTTTGCTTCTTTTCCAGTCGACAAATGAACCCCTTTTTCTTGAGTAACCTTTTGAGAAGCTGCCATACTCTATTGGTCCGTAGGGCATTGTCGCAGTGATTGGAAGGTCCCTCAAAAACCGGCTTCCTCGATTCTTATCACTTTACTTCTTTTACAATCAAAAATCGGACTCTTTTTTTCCCGAAAATTCTTTTGAGAAGTTGCCATGCTCTTTCGGTACGTAGAGCATTGTCGTAATGATTGGAAGGAGAAAAGTATCGTAGTGATTGAAATATTCCTTCTAGCTGAATTACTCATTTCAACCACATTTGCTCTCTTGAATTCTAAAATTGACCTGAAATTCCCTCTACGAACTGCTATGCCCTCCGGATCGGTAGGGTACGGTCGCACTGATTGAAAGTTTGAACTTCTTCCCTCTGAAAATTCCTTCGAGGAGGCGCTATTCTCTTTGGCTCGCAGAGCACTGATTTAGTGGTTGAAAGGTTCCTTCTTACCGAAATCCTCAATTCAACCACATTTATTCCTTTCAATTCTAAAATTGAATCCTAAAATTTTTTGCTTCAGGGTTTTCCTTTAAAAATTCATAGACGGAGTCCGTTCCGTGTCCGTGTGGTACTGTCAGAGTGATTGGAAAAGCTACTTCAGGCAGAATACAACCACGAAATCACATTGATGCCTTTCAACTAAAAAAAATAATTTTCTTCTCAAAAATTCTCATATAAAAGGTGCCATGCTCTCCGAATCCATGGAGTATTGGAGCAGAGAGTGGAAAGAAAGAACTCCTCCGAGTTGGACATAAAGTTTTAACAAAATAATCATGTCTGTCACTTATTTTGAAACCAAAACCCTATGATACACTTCCTTTGTGCATTGGTGACCGTACTTACTCAAGCTGAAAACTATGCAGAAACGTCGCTGCTGCATTATTTTCCGCGAGTATTGAAGTGATTGTTCATTAAAGAATTTAAGTCCCGACAGTTTAAGAAATGGAGGCGCAAATATGGCGTGGTCGACTCAGGAGCCGTCGCACCAGCGATGAGCCTCATAGTCCCTCCACACAGGAAGGAAGTCATCGTGTAGAAGAGGATTTGATGGAAACTGGAACCACCTCCGCAGGTGATTAATAATGTTGGCTTTTCCAATTTTGTAGGATGCGCCTAACTTATTGGCTTACTTCAGTCAATGTTTGGAGTGGTCGACTAAGGAGTCATCGCCCCAGCGATAGACGGCAGAGTGTTCCTCCTCAGATAGAACCCCATGATGCGGGAGCGTACGCTTTAATGGAAATTGATGCTGCACCAGCAGGTACTCCTATTAATTTTACTATTTTTTCGATATCGGGTATTTTTACGTCAGGCTCACATAAGTGTAGCGTTTAAGTGAGAGTGCTGCAGTTTGGGCAGGCACGTTATCGAAAGAGTACAGTTAGCATTGGCCGACTTACTTATCGTGTTTGTAAGATCATACAGTTGTGCTCTTCCGAGTACTAAAAAGTCATCGCGCTTATTGCTGCGTGTGAAAATAAACTCATTTTTGTTGGTATAATTACCCATACACAATATGACTTTTCACCCTTTTCTCCATTTTCTTTTTCACCCGCTTTTTTTCACGTTTTCCGTTCATTTCTTCGCAATGCATATTTGATCAGCTTATGACGAGCTTATTCTTCCCAGCAGTTGCTATAAGCGAGAAGCAGGGCGGATCTTTTTACATTTATTCTCCTCTTTTGCGGGTATGTGGTGGAGACCACCTCGATATCTTGGCTCAGTACTTTGTTCCAGGCAATATACAAGAAAGTGTGTCGCAGAGACGACGTGGACGTCCAAGGATCCATCCCAGCGATGTCGAGCGTCAAAGAAGAAGACGTCAGGTTGAATCTTCGCAGGAAAGGGATGCACGCTTGCGGAGGGATGTCTCCCGCCGTCGGCAAAGGCGTGGCAGAGAAACAGATCAAGAGCGAAGCGAAAGATCACAGCAGCTATCACAAAGCCAACAGCGGACGCGTGAACAAGAAAGCCGTGAAGAACGAGCTGCACGACGCAGGGAAGACGCGGAACGCCACCGGCAAATGCGAGCAAGGGAAAGCAGTGAGGAAAGAGCTGCACGACGCAGGGAAGATGTGGAACGCCACCTACATAGGCGAGCAAGAGAAAGCAGTGAGGAAAGATCTGCACGAGAAAGGTATGATGCTGAACGTCTACGAAGGATGCGTGAACGAGAAAGCCGTGATGAACGAGCCGCACGACGGAGGGAAGACGCGGAACGCCATCGGCAAATGCGAGCAAGAGAGAGCAGTGAGGAAAGAGCTGCGCGAGAAAGGGAAGATGCGGAACGCCATCGGCAAATGCGAGCAAGAGAGAGCAGTGAGGAAAGAGCTGCACGAGAAAGGGAAGATGCGGAACGCCATCGGCAAATGCGAGCAAGAGAGAGCAGTGAGGAAAGAGCTGCACGAGAAAGGGAAGATGCGGAACGCCATCGGCAAATGCGAGCAAGAGAGAGCAGTGAGGAAAGAACTGCACGAGAAAGGGAAGATGCGGAACGCCATCGGCAAATGCGAGCAAGAGAGAGCAGTGAGGAAAGAGCTGCACGGGAAAGGGAAGATGCGGAACGCCATTGGCAAATGCGAGCAAGAGAGAGCAGTGAGGAAAGAGCTGTACGAGAAAGGGAAGATGCGGAACGCCACCGGCAAATGCGAGCAAGAGAAAGCAGTGAGGAAAGGCGTATTCGTCTCGCGAGTGATGCTGACCGTCACCGAATGTCACGCAATCCACCATCCAGAGTGCTTGGAGTAGCCACGAGGAATCGCCTCGCAGAATGCAG
This sequence comes from Haemonchus contortus, assembly GCA_000469685.2. Classification (NCBI taxonomy): domain Eukaryota; kingdom Metazoa; phylum Nematoda; class Chromadorea; order Rhabditida; family Trichostrongylidae; genus Haemonchus; species Haemonchus contortus. The sequence goes on along the minus strand of LS997567.1, from coordinate 22,103,265 downwards.
TTACCTCGGTGGTTTGGACAATATCTGTGAGCATTGCGGCGCACAACACTTCCTCTGTGAAGTGAAGCCTCAGCATCCGGAGCTATTTTTTGAGTGCTGTGACTTGGGTCGTTTCAATTTAAATTTCTTCGGAGAATTTCCGGACAGATTACGTAGACTTTACGTTCGAGACCCTACGAACACGGATGAAGAGCAGCGGATTCAGAGGAATTTTTTCGAGAACATTAGAAGTTTTAACTCTGCACTGGCAATGGCGTCAATGGGAGCGCAAATCGACACAATAAGAGGACGTGGGCCGTATTGTTATAGAATACATGGCCAAATTTATCATCGGATAGGACCCCTCCACCCGAGAGAAGGGGAGCAGCGTCAGTATGGGCAGATCTATATATTGGACACAGAAATGGCGGCTGGCCATCGTCTTGGAGACCCAAGGAATGTGGACTGTGATCCCGAATTGATGCGGTCCCTAAGCGAGCTGCTGTCGGAAGTCAACGTCTATGCACAGTCCTTCAAGATGATGGCCGAAATCGAGCAAGCTGAAATTGCAGCCGCAATAAGGGAACATCGTGCTCCTCTCAATATCCGGATGATATTCGAGAAGAGCAGTGAGAGCGGGCTGAGGCGCCGTCAGTACGACTTGCCGACGGCCAATGAAGTCGCAGTTATATACGTGGGGGAAAATGATGATGTGCCGCCTACGAGGAGTTTGGCAGTTCATCTTAGGAACGCCTCTGGAGAACAACTCCAGAGCATACGCGACATTGATAAGATATGCGATCCACTCACATATCCTCTTCTATTCCCCACTGGAGATGGCGGATGGGAGCCATCCATGACTAAAGAGAACGGTTTCCGGCTCTCACAACGAGAGTACTACGCGTATCTCTCTTCAGTTAGGGACCAATTCAATCCCATTCTATATGCTGGAAAGCTCTTCCAGCAGTTCGCAGTTGACGCCTACGTCAAAATAGAGCAAAATCGGCTCAATTTCACGAGAAGGAATCAACTCAGATTGCGATCAGACTCATACAGAGGTCTGCAGGATTATCTGGCCGGTGATGATTTTAGTGGCCCTCCGGGAGCCCGAGTCATTTTACCGTCATCCTTTTTCGGTGGGCCACGCTCTATGATGCAGTCATATCAGGACGCAATGGCTATAGTCGCACGTCACGGTAAGCCAACTTACTTTTTGACGATGACGTGCAATCCACAATGGAAGGAGATCCAAGAAAATCTCTTTAGTGGGCAAACGGCGTCGGATCGCCCCGATTTGGTCTCGCGAGTGTTCAACGCCAAGGTGCAGGAACTTTGCTTCGACCTCTTCAAAAAACACGTTCTTGGAGAAGTACAAGCCTATGTATATGTGATTGAATTCCAAAAGCGAGGCCTCCCCCATTGCCACATGCTACTCATAATGAAAGAAGAGTGGAGAGTGCGAACGGCGGACGATGTGGACAGATCAATTTGTGCGGAGATTCCTAATCCTGCAGAAGAGCCGGTACTTCATGCAGCTGTAATGTCGTACATGATCCACAGGCGATGTGGACAGAGGGACTCTCCCTGTACGCTACCCAATGGATCGTGTTCAAGACGATTCCCGAAGCAAATAAGGGAACATACCTCAGTGGACGTGGATGGCTACCCAAACTACCGACGTCGGAACCTTCATCCCTCCGAGATCAATAATGTTTTATATGGCGACCAGTGGGTAGTACCATCAAACCCGTACCTTCTCACGAAATTCGATTGTCATGTAAATTTGGAGGTTTGCGGCATGATCTCGGCGGTGAAGTACCTATACAAGTATGTATACAAGGGTCCCGATCGTGCCCGGATCAACATCGAAAGCAGTCGAAACGGAGACGAAACGACGAATGTCGATGAAATCAAACAACACTTGGATACTCGCTATGTGTGCGCCCCAGAAAGCATGTACAGGATCTTCAGTTTCGAGATGCAGGACAAGTCACACTCGATCGTCAGGCTAGCTGTTCACTTGCCTGGATTTCAGACGGTTTTATTCGTGGAAGGACGGGAGCAACAATACCTCGATAACGCACGTACATCATTTACGACTCTCACGGCATACTTCGAGTTAAACAGGCAGTATGTTCAGATGGGTGACAATGTACACTATGCTATTGATCCCAGGGAGCTTTACTATTACCAGCTCCCTGAGTATTTCACATTCAAGCCACGTCGTGGTTGGAAAGCGAGGGAACGCTCTGGAAAATATATTGGAAGGATGTACACCGTTTCGCCTCGAGACACCGAACGATATTGCCTCCGAATTCTGTTACTGAACACAAAAGGTAAATTATCATTCGAAGACCTACGAACAGTGGACGGCGTTACATATGATTCGTTTGCTGAGGCGGCTAGGTGTGCAGGATTCCTCGATGATGACAGATACTTCCGACAAAGCTTGCAGGAGGCAGCTCACTATCAGTCAGCAGCATGCCTTCGGAGTTTTTTCGCCTGCTTGCTTTGTTTTGCGGAAGTAGTTCACGCACAGGATTTGTGGAACGAATTCGCCCAAGCAATGTCAGATGATTTCTTCTACCAGGGAATCGAACGAGAGCTTGCTATAGCGCATGCGTACTTCGATGTGCTGGATCGGATGGCAGTTCTAGGCAGGGATTTGCGAGAGACTGTTACTCCTCCCATGGCTGAACGTCCCGTAGCACCTCCTATGACGGTGGACTATGAAGAGCACGAAAGGAACGGTATGCTGCAATATGAAACTCTAAATACAGAACAGAAGGCTGCTGCAGACGACATAATCGATGCACTAGACAGACCTCGGAATCGATGCATTTTTATAGACGGACCTGGAGGAAGTGGAAAAACCTACTTATACAACACTGTATACAACATTGCTGTTGGAAGAAGACTTCAAGTAGCTTGCGTCGCTTGGACAGGAATAGCTGCTAATCTCCTGCCGGGAGGGCGTACAGTTAATTCTGTTTTCAAGCTCAACATTGCTGATGGCAACCGAACTTCTACTATGAAGCGTCAACAAAAGGAGGCTAGAGAGCTGTTTTCGACGGACATTATAATCTGGGACGAAATTTCTATGACACCAAAAGTCGCTTTGGAAGCTGTTGACACCCTTCTAAAGGATATCATGCAAAACAGTGAACCGTTTGGCGGGAAGATAATGATTATTGGTGGGGATTTCCGCCAAGTTCTGCCAGTAGTCGAGCACGGTGGAAGGCAGGATTCCGTTGAGGCCTGCGTTCACAAATCCGCTCTTTGGTCGCTGTTTACCATTCATCATCTGAGCGTCAACATGAGAGCAAGAGACGCTGGAAGCGACTGGCATGAACGTCTCATTGAAATAGGCAACGGAGACTGCAACGATGCCGACGAGTGTGTACAGATGCCTGAAGAGATGATGTGCTCTTCAGATATTGTTACGGAAGTATTCGGAGCCACCCTCGACCCGGATAGGACGTCGGAATTGTACGAGTGTGCCATCCTTGCACCCAAGAATGTTCACGTACAACGCTTAAACGACACAGCCCTTGACCGTCTGCGTGTGGATAGATCTGAGGACGAAAAAACTTACAAAAGTGTCGATGAAGCTATTTACTTGGAAGGACAGTACAATCAACTCTTCCAGCAGGAATACCTTAATTCCTTGACACCCACTGGCATGCCACCCCATGAGCTGCGTCTCAAGAGGGGGACAATTGTTATGCTTCTGAGAAACCTCGACGTGACTAACGGACTTTGTAATGGAACCCGATTGAGAATTGAGACACTAGGACGTTTCACACTCGCATGCAAATTCATCTGCGGAGACAGAGCAGGCCGGCTTGCCATCATCCCAAGAATCGACAACTACTGGGAAAAACGAGTCCCCTTTCGCCTTCGCAGACGACAATTCCCTGTACGAGTAGCCTTTGCAATGACAATTAATAAAGCACAAGGGCAGTCATTCAACAAAGTGGGCGTATATCTTCCACAGGATGTTTTTTCTCATGGTCAATTATACGTTGCTCTCTCGCGTGCGAGGACCCCAAGTGGAATAAGGATCAACTCGTCTAAAGATGCTATCAAGAATATCGTATTCCCTGAAGCTCTACTATGAGCATTGTTAGGTTAGTTTTGAAGAAATATTAGTGCTTTCACGTGATGAAATAATTATTGGAATTGCAGAAACGACAACTTCACAAGAATCACATTTCTTCGTCAGAATCTCAAGATGCCATGAATTCTCCTCTAGAAAGTTAGCGATTTCAAGATTGGCCTCGCACAAAACATCAACACTGAGCTCTATTTTAGCAAAAACATCTCCGTCCATATTCTATCGTTCTTCATCAGTCCAAAATATACCCCACGTCATTCATCCCAAAGTGAGTGTCTACTAGCCGCAAATTTATTTTTGTATTTCTTAGATTCCAAAAGTTGTTCGGTCCAGACTTTCCCAAAAGATCGAAGTTGATCTCTTTTTCAGAATCAACGTCATTCTCAACATCATCGTCATTTCGCCTGCACACCAGATTCTTTCCATTCTTCTCAATGTCCACTAAATGTAAAAATTTCTTCTGCAGTTTTTTAGCTTTTTCGAGACTTTTAAGATTAGCCTCTCCCATAACATCAAAACTGAACTCTATTTCAGCAACCAGATCTCCGTTCATATTCCGTCGTTCCTCATCAGCCCAAAAGATACACCACGTCATTCATCCTAAAGTGAGTGTCCACTACCCGAACATTTGATTTTGTATTTCTTAGATTCCAAAAGTTGTTCGGTTCAGACTTTCCCAAAAGATCGAAGTTGATCTCTTTTTCAGAATCAACGTCATTCTCAACATCATCGTCATTTCGCCTGCACACCAGATTCTTTCCATTCTTCTCAATGTCCACTAAATGTAAAAATTTCTTCTGCAGTTTTTTAGCTTTTTCGAGAATCTTTTAAGATCAGCCTCTCCCATAACATCAGAACTGAACTCTATTTCAGCAACCAGATCTCCGTTCATATTCCGTCGTTCCTCATCAGCCCAAAAGATACACCACGTCATTCATCCTAAAGTGAGTGTCCACTACCCGAACATTTGATTTTGTATTTCTTAGATTCCAAAAGTTGTTCGGTTCAGACTTTCCCAAAAGATCGAAGTTGATCTCTTTTTCAGAATCAACGTCATTCTCAACATCATCGTCATTTCGCCTGCACACCAGATTCTTTCCATTCTTCTCAATGTCCACTAAATGTAAAAATTTCTTCTGCAGTTTTTTAGCTTTTTCGAGAATCTTTTAAGATCAGCCTCTCCCATAACATCAAAACTGAACTCTATTTCAGCAACCAGATCTCCGTTCATATTCCGTGGTTCCTCATCAGCCCAAAAGATACACCACGTCATTCATCCTATAGTGAGTGTCCACTACCCGAACATTTGATTTTGTATTTCTTAGATTCCAACAGTTGTTCGGTTCAGACTTTCCCAGAAGATCGAAGTTGATCTCTTTTTCAGAATCAACGTCATTCTCAACATCATCGTCATTTCGCCTGCACACCAGATTCTTTCCATTCTTCTCAATGTCCACTAAATGTAAAAATTTCTTCTGCAGTTTTTTAGCTTTTTCGAGAATCTTTTAAGATCAGCCTCTCCCATAACATCAAAACTGAACTCTATTTCAGCAACCAGATCTCCGTTCATATTCCGTCGTTCCTCATCAGCCCAAAAGATACACCACGTCATTCATCCTAAAGTGAGTGTCCACTACCCGAACATTTGATTTTGTATTTCTTAGATTCCAAAAGTTGTTCGGTTCGGACTTTCCCAAAAGATCGAAGTTGATCTCTTTTTCAGAATCAACGTCATTCTCAACATCATGGTCATTTCGCCTGCACACCAGATTCTTTCCATTCTTCTCAATGTCCACTAAATGTAAAAATTTCTTCTGCAGTTTTTTAGCTTTTTCGAGAATCTTTTAAGATCAGCCTCTCCCATAACATCAAAACTGAACTCTATTTCAGCAACCAGATCTCCGTTCATATTCCGTCGTTCCTCATCAGCCCAAAAGATACACCACGTCATTCATCCTAAAGTGAGTGTCCACTACCCCGAACATTTGATTTTGTATTTCTTAGATTCCAAAAGTTGTTCGGTTCAGACTTTCCCAAAAGATCGAAGTTGATCTCTTTTTCAGAATCAACGTCATTCTCAACATCATCGTCATTTCGCCTGCACACCATATTCTTTCCATTCTTCTCAATGTCCACTAAATGTAAAAATTTCTTCTGCAGTTTTTTAGCTTTTTCGAGAATCTTTTAAGATCAGCCTCTCCCATAACATCAAAACTGAACTCTATTTCAGCAACCAGATCTCCGTTCATATTCCGTCGTTCTTCATCAGCCCAAAAGATACACCACACCATTCATCCTAAAGTGAGTGTCCACTACCCGAACATTTGATTTTGTATTTCTTAAATTCAGAAAGTTGTTCGGTTCAGACTTTCCCAAAAGATCGAAGTTGATCTCTTTTTCAGAATCAACGTCATTCTCAACATCATCGTCATTTCGCCTGCACACCAGATTCTTTCCATTCTTCTCAATGTCCACTAAATGTAAAAATTTCTTCTGCAGTTTTTTAGCTTTTTCGAGAATCTTTTAAGATCAGCCTCTCCCATAACATCAAAACTGAACTCTATTTCAGCAACCAGATCTCCGTTCATATTCCGTCGTTCCTCATCAGCCCAAAAGATACACCACGTCATTCATCCTAAGTGAGTGTCCACTACCCGAACATTTGATTTTGTATTTCTTAAATTCCAAAAGTTGTTCGGGTCAGACTTTGAGAAAAGATCGACATTGATCTCTTTTTCAGAATCAACGTCATTCTCAACATCATCGTCATTTCGCCTGCACACCAGATTCTTTCCATTCTTCTCAATGTCCACTAAATGTAAAAATTTCTTCTGCAGTTTTTTAGCTTTTTCGAGAATCTTTTAAGATCAGCCTCTCCCATAACATCAAAACTGAACTCTATTTCAGCAACCAGATCTCCGTTCATATTCCGTCGTTCCTCATCAGCCCAAAAGATACACCACGTCATTCATCCTAAAGTGAGTGTCCACTACCCGAACATTTGATTTTGTATTTCTTAAATTCCAAAAGTTGTTCGGGTCAGACTTTGAGAAAAGATCGACATTGATCTCTTTTTCAGAATCAACGTCATTCTCAACATCATCGTCATTTCGCCTGCACACCAGATTCTTTCCATTCTTCTCAATGTCCACTAAATGTAAAAATTTCTTCTGCAGTTTTTTAGCTTTTTCGAGAATCTTTTAAGATCAGCCTCTCCCATAACATCAAAACTGAACTCTATTTCAGCAACCAGATCTCCGTTCATATTCCGTCGTTCCTCATCAGCCCAAAAGATACACCACACCATTCATCCTAAAGTGAGTGTCCACTACCCGAACATTTGATTTTGTATTTCTTAAATTCAGAAAGTTGTTCGGTTCAGACTTTCCCAAAAGATCGAAGTTGATCTCTTTTTCAGAATCAACGTCATTCTCAACATCATCGTCATTTCGCCTGCACACCAGATTCTTTCCATTCTTCTCAATGTCCACTAAATGTAAAAATTTCTTCTGCAGTTTTTTAGCTTTTTCGAGAATCTTTTAAGATCAGCCTCTCCCATAACATCAAAACTGAACTCTATTTCAGCAACCAGATCTCCGTTCATATTCCGTCGTTCCTCATCAGCCCAAAAGATACACCACGTCATTCATCCTAAAGTGAGTGTCCACTACCCGAACATTTGATTTTGTATTTCTTAAATTCCAAAAGTTGTTCGGGTCAGACTTTGAGAAAAGATCGACATTGTTCTCTGTCATTCGGCCTGCACACCAGATTTTTCCATTCTTCTCAATGTCCACTAAATGTAAAAATTTCTTCTGCAGTTTTTCTTAGCTTTTTCAAAAATCTTTTAAGATCAGCCTCTCCCAAAACATCAAAACTGAACTCTATTTCAGCAACCAGATCTCAGTCCATATTCCGCCGTCTTTCGTCAGCCCAAAAGATACCCCACGTCATTCATACCAAAGTGAGTGTCTACTAGCCGTAAATTTAGTTTTGTATTTCTTAGACTCCAAAAGTTGTTCGGTCCGGACTTTCCCAAAAGATCGAAGTTGATCTCTTTTCCAGAATCAACGTCTTTCTCAACATCATCGTCATTCCGCCTGCACACCAGAGTTTTTCCATTCTTCTCAAGCAACCAGATCTCCGTCCATTTTCCGTCGTCTTTCGTCAGCCCAAAAGATACCCCACGTCATTCATCCCAAAGTGAGTGTCCACTACCCAAAAATATAAATTTGTATTTCTCAGATTCCAAAAGTTGTTCGGTTCAGACTTTCCCAAGATCGAAGTTGATCTCTTTTCCAGAATCAACGTCTTTCTAAACATCATCGTCATTTCGCCTGCACACCAGAGGTTTTCCATTCTTCTCAATGTCCACTAAATGTAAAAATTTCTTCTGCAGTTTTTTAGCTTTCTCGAAAATCTTTTAAGATCAGCCTCTCTCAAAGCATTTCTATTTCAGTAACCAGATCTCCGTCCATTTTCCGTCGTCTTTCGTCAGCCCAAAAGATACACCACGTCATTCATCCTAAAGTGAGTGTCTACTACCCAAAAATATAAATTTGTATTTCTCAGATTCCGAAGGTTGTTCGGTTCAGACTTTTCCAAAAGATCGACATTGATCTCTTTTTCAGAATCAACGTCATTCTCAACATCATCGTCATTCCGCCTGCACACCAGAGTTTTTCCATTCTTCTCAAGCAACCAGATCTCCGTCCATTTTCCGTCGTCTTTCGTCAGCCCAAAAGATACCCCACGTCATTCATCCCAAAGTGAGTGTCCACTACCCAAAAATATAAATTTGTATTTCTCAGATTCCAAAAGTTGTTCGGTTCCGACTTTTCCCAAGATCGAAGTTGATCTCTTTTCCAGAATCAACGTCTTTCTAAACATCATCGTCATTTCGCCTGCACACCAGAGGTTTTCCATTCTTCTCAATGTCCACTAAATGTAAAAATTTCTTCTGCAGTTTTTTAGCTTTCTCGAAAATCTTTTAAGATCAGCCTCTCTCAAAGCATTTCTATTTCAGTAACCAGATCTCCGTCCATTTTCCGTCGTCTTTCGTCAGCCCAAAAGATACACCACGTCATTCATCCTAAAGTGAGTGTCTACTACCCAAAAATATAAATTTGTATTTCTCAGATTCCCGAAGGTTGTTCG
>LS997567.1:22052607-22082035 GCA_000469685.2 Haemonchus contortus | reverse complement strand
TTTCGAGACAAAGGAGTCCGATTTTGATTGGAGAAGAACCAAAGTGATTAGAATCGATGTAGCCGGTTGGCAAGGGACCTTCCAATCACTACGGCAGTACTCTACGGACCGAGAGATCATGGCAGCTTCTCGAAAAAAATTTCGAGACAAAGCAGACCGATTTTTTACCGGAAAAGAAGCAAAGTGGTTAGAATCCGGTTGGGAGGGACCTTTCAATCCCAACGACAATGCTCTACGGAACGAGAGAGCATGGCAGTCTCTCAAAAGAATTTTCGAGACAAAGGAGTCCGATTTTTGATTGGAAAAGAACCAAAGTGATTAGAATCGATGTAGCCGGTTGCAAGGGACCTTCCAATCACTACGGCAGTACTCTACGGACCGAGAGATCATGGCAGCTTCTCGAAAAAAATTTCGAGACAAAGCAGACCGATTTTTTACCGGAAAAGAAGCAAAGTGGTTAGAATCCGGTTGGGAGGGACCTTTCAATCCCAACGACAATGCTCTACGGAACGAGAGAGCATGGCTGTTTCTCAAAAGAGTTTTCGAGACAAAGGAGTCCGATTTTTGATTGGAAAAGAACCAAAGTGATTAGAATCGATGTAGCCGGTTGCAAGGGACCTTCCAATCACTACGGCAGTACTCTACGGACCGAGAGATCATGGCAGCTTCCTAAAAGAATTTCGAGACAAAGGAGTCCGATTTTTGATTGCAAAAGAAGGAAAGCGATTAGAATCCGGTTGGGAGGGACCTTTCAATCCCAACGACAATGCTCTACGGAACGAGAGAGCATGGCAGTCTCTCAAAAGAATTTTCGAGACAAAGGAGTCCGATTTTTGATTGGAGAAGAACCAAAGTGATTAGAATCGATGTAGCCGGTTGCAAGGGACCTTCCAATCACTACGGCAGTACTCTACGGACCGAGAGATCATGGCAGCTTCCTAAAAGAATTTTCGAGACAAAGGAGTCCGATTTTTGATTGCAAAAGAAGGAAAGCGATTAGAATCCGGTTGGGAGGGACCTTTCAATCCCAACGACAATGCTCTACGGAACGAGAGAGCATGGCAGTCTCTCAAAAGAATTTTCGAGACAAAGGAGTCCGATTTTTGATTGGAAAAGAACCAAAGTGATTAGAATCGATGTAGCCGGTTGCAAGGGACCTTCCAATCACTACGGCAGTACTCTACGGACCGAGAGATCATGGCAGCTTCTCGAAAAAAATTTCGAGACAAAGCAGACCGATTTTTTACCGGAAAAGAAGCAAAGTGGTTAGAATCCGGTTGGGAGGGACCTTTCAATCCCAACGACAATGCTCTACGGAACGAGAGAGCATGGCTGTTTCTCAAAAGAGTTTTCGAGACAAAGGAGTCCGATTTTTGATTGGAGAAGAACCAAAGTGATTAGAATCGATGTAGCCGGTTGCAAGGGACCTTCCAATCACTACGGCAGTACTCTACGGACCGAGAGATCATGGCAGCTTCTCGAAAAAAATTTTCGAGACAAAGCAGACCGATTTTTTACCGGAAAAGAAGCAAAGTGGTTAGAATCCGGTTGGGAGGGACCTTTCAATCCCAACGACAATGCTCTACGGAACGAGAGAGCATGGCTGTTTCTCAAAAGAGTTTTCGAGACAAAGGAGTCCGATTTTTGATTGGAAAAGAACCAAAGTGATTAGAATCGATGTAGCCGGTTGCAAGGGACCTTCCAATCACTACGGCAGTACTCTACGGACCGAGAGATCATGGCAGCTTCTCGAAAAAAATTTCGAGACAAAGCAGACCGATTTTTTACCGGAAAAGAAGCAAAGTGGTTAGAATCCGGTTGGGAGGGACCTTTCAATCCCAACGACAATGCTCTACGGAACGAGAGAGCATGGCTGTTTCTCAAAAGAGTTTTCGAGACAAAGGAGTCCGATTTTCGATTGGAAAAGAACCAAAGTGATTAGAATCGATGTAGCCGGTTGCAAGGGACCTTCCAATCACTACGGCAGTACTCTACGGACCGAGAGATCATGGCAGCTTCTCGAAAAAAATTTCGAGACAAAGCAGACCGATTTTTTACCGGAAAAGAAGCAAAGTGGTTAGAATCCGGTTGGGAGGGACCTTTCAATCCCAACGACAATGCTCTACGGAACGAGAGAGCATGGCAGTCTCTCAAAAGAATTTTCGAGACAAAGGAGTCCGATTTTTGATTGGAGAAGAACCAAAGTGATTAGAATCGATGTAGCCGGTTGCAAGGGACCTTCCAATCACTACGGCAGTACTCTACGGACCGAGAAATCATGGCAGCTTCTTAAAAGAATTTTCGAGACAAAGGAGTCCGATTTTTGATTGCAAAAGAAGGAAAGCGATTAGAATCCGGTTAGGAGGGACCTTTCAATCCCAACGACAATGCTCTACGGAACGAGAGAGCATGGCAGTCTCTCAAAAGAATTTTCGAGACAAAGGAGTCCGATTTTTGATTGGAGAAGAACCAAAGTGATTAGAATCGATGTAGCCGGTTGGAAGGGACCTTCCAATCATTACGGCAGTACTCTACGGACCGAGAGATCATGGCAGCTTCCTAAAAGAATTTTCGAGACAAAGGAGTCCGATTTTTGATTGCAAAAGAAGGAAAGCGATTAGAATCCTGTTGGGAGGGACCTTTCAATCCCAACGACAATGCTCTACGGAACGAGAGAGCATGGCAGTCTCTCAAAAGAATTTTCGAGACAAAGGAGCCCGATTTTTCGATTGGAAAAGAACCAAAGTGATTAGAATCGATGTAGCCGGTTGCAAGGGACCTTCCATTCACTACGGCAGTACTCTACGGACCGAGAGATCATGGCAGCTTCTTAAAAGAATTTTCGAGACAAAGGAGTCCGATTTTTGATTGCAAAAGAAGCGAAGTGATTAGAATCCGGCTGGAAGGGACCTTCCATTCACTACGGCAACACTCTACAGACCGAGAGATCATGGCAGCTTCTTGAAAAAATTTTCAGTAGAGAGGAGTTGAAAGACGGAATTGATTTACGCCCAAAGACTTTTTCTTTAATCCTTGAGAAGACTCTGGATGCGCTCGTTTTGAGCCCGTTGCTCTCTTTCTCTATGTCCGCAATCCCCTCCCTCCCCTCCCCCAGGTGGGATCCGTCTCAGCCGCTTCCTACTACCTTTCATCAGTGTTCCCATCTTGCCGCCTGTACTGGTGCGCATGTAGTCTGCAGTAGTTCGGACTAGTTCGCAGTACATAATTTCAGACGGGCTAATCGTCTGGTGATTTGAAGCGCTAACGTTTCTTTTCATTTATCCTTGCTTATAAAGTGTTGTGCCACGTTTTTTCGAAATGTTGTTGCCATTGGTTTGTCTAGAAGAAACACCTGCTTTTTTTTCTTTTCTATTATCCTATGACTTATCAAGCTTTATTATTGAGCTTACTATATTCATTCAATTACCTTTTGTATTCGGCTATCTTCTGTATTCGACTACTATCTCTGTTGGATGTCGTTCGGTGTGCGATCCTCTTCTGCATTCGGCTATTATCTTGGCTGGACTACTTTTCGTACTCGACTATCTCCTTCTTTTGACTGCTAACGTTATCGGACTACAATATGTATTCGATTTGCTTTATTCTTTTGAGGCTGCCATCTTTATTCCATCGCAGACAAGTGCCGAGATTGTATTCGACTAGTTCGATTTCTTAAAGTATCAAACTATCTTCCGCATTCGACTTTCTTTAATGTTCTTCCGTTAATATGATGTTTGTTTGCCGAGGGCGTAGTTTCATGGTCAATATGGGATAATGACACATTCTCCTTTTCAAATGACTCGCAACTAGTTTCTTTTGTTGAATGTCTGCGCGGTTCCAGTACTATCCGAAATCTGATACGGAAAATTTATCCCAAAACTATCAGCAGACCAGTGCTGAATGAACTGACCACAATTGATCGTGACCGTTTTAGAAGAAAACGCAAATCATTTTATAAGATTTTAATAAAACCTGCAGCCAAGATGGTAAATAAATTCTTATCAACTTACGTTTCGGCGTTATCGCCTTCTTCAGGGTTGGAAACCTCCAACAACAACCCAACTCGGAAGAAGGCGATAACGCCGAAACGTAAGTTGATAAGAATTTATACCACCCTAACTGCAGGTTTTATTAAAATCCTATAAAATTAATGCAAAGCTATGCCAAGATTTATTGAGAGTCGAACATGGACGCTTATGAAAACGCAAATATTTGTGAAGAGGCATACGTCGAGTGAGTTCTTGTCCGAGTTTCTTTTCATTTTGTACGGAAGCAGTTCGTATGAAGGTATATAGAGCTCCAGATGAGGTATGTGAGAGCTCTAGAAGAGCAAGAATGTGGGTTGCTCAGAACTAAATTTCACTGTCTTTGCATACATTGTTCCCTTTTGTGACCTCTTCGCAGCTTATTGTTTTACTCTCGGTACGCTTTGGGTAGTGGTGTTTATGGTTTGGATGGGAAATAGAAAACTATAAGCAGAGAGAAACTAACTTTCTTGCCCTAGTCAGCGTCTATAAAGGCACGTTACAAATAGCTTGCTCTATGTTCTCCTTGAAAATGGCGAGCGTCGCGCAGTATCATTTGGAGCTTACGTGTCTGCATAGTAGCATTAGTATTACGAAATTTCAAAGAAAATTTTCCGCACTAGCTAGGAATATGGTGAATAATTTCAGACCCTCAGTTACAACATCAAATCTAACAGTGTTATCTAAGCGGATGCGGAAAGGGCAGACAGCAGGGGATAACTGCATGTACTTATTATTCCTGCCCTTTTTTCTACAACGTAACCGCAGCTATCTACGTATCTGCTTGATTCTATCCCAAGTATTTTTGTTGACGATCTGACTAATCTATTTGGTTTTCCCTCAATCCCGGCGGCTCGAACTCAATGGGCTCATTCAGGCTTCATCGAAAAGAAGGGCTCCCATGCTTGATAAATAAAAATGTTGCAAATGATATGTTTCAGGCCTATTTCATGAGGGATAGCGATGAGTGATTCCCAGTTTGGTACGTTCCGTACATTCTTTTTTTTGTTCCAGTTACCCCTACTCAGACGTAAATGGTGTTTCGTGTGAGCAAGAAATTCGTCAAATTGGTGACGTTCATTAGTTCATTCGTAAATCGTTATTTTTGGGGGTCAGAGCTGGGCAACCAGGAGATCATCGGTTATGTGGAGGGACTCAAGTTTCTGTTTTTTGTTGTTTAGGATTTGTTTGATGTATAGTTTCAGTGCTTTACCTAGTCACCAGACTGTAAATTGCATCCCTTCTTGTCCGTGTATTTTCAGCTATGGCCATTCCTCGATTGGTGTTTCATTTACGTGGTTCAGTTAGAGTGTGACATGCTTTGTGTCCTTAACGAATCATCAACGAACACGATTTCTCGAAGACCTCAATTTCTTTTTTTCTTTTCAAGCACATTAGTACGTACGTTACAATTTTGCTGTTTGTTGTTTTCCTTATCTTTGTATGTTTGTCTCACTGTATACTATCCTCAAATTTTTACCGTATGAAGTTTGTGTCATTTGCTGTTCTTCTCCAGCGTTTTCTGCAGCTCCCATGCAACGAGACACAGTTTTTTCCGACATTAACATAAAATGCGCATATGTATTTATTATTGCCATAAGAGAAATGGTATAGAGCACCATCCTCTCAAAATTTGTTTACTGATGCTCCTTCAAGATTCCCACTCTGGATGTTTCATCGGCTTCCACTTTAGTTGAAATCAAAATTTTGATACTCTATCAAATATACCATCGAGATTGATAAATGCCTTCCTAAAACTTCAATATTATACTCACTTTTTTGTGCGACAGCATGAGATGTTAAATACGTGTATACCACACATATAGACCCCTAATTCAAGCAAAACTGCAATGAAGTATGCATTCATTATACCCCTGAAATCACGAGCTAATGCAAAGTTGAAAATGTAAGTGCAATACAATTCTTGAAGGCACACCTCACGATAAAAATGGTTTCTAAGATGTCCCGCTAGAATAAATTCGTGGTTCAAACAAATAGTACATGGGCCGTTGTTGAGCCAAAAAGCGGTATAGACAGGGCGTAACAAGGGCTCTAAACTGGCCGACGCAGACACACAAAGTGGTCGTGTTATGCCGGCCTTATTATTACTGCTATAACGACAGGAACCGTACGCTTGAAAGAGAGACATCCGGACGACCAATTTGTACAAGCTTCTTTCTTGCAGCTTTTTTGAAGTGTTTGAATCAACCATTTTCGCGATTTCTTTGCTACCTCGCACCATGGCGTTCATTATTTGACTCAAAACAGATGTATTTAGGAGTCAGGGGCTATGATCTTAGAAGTTCCGCCACCAACCAAATATTCTATGACATCTCATGATGCGATAATATAATAGATGAACATCAAAGCTAGAACTGATATAAATGGTAACAAGCTTTAGCGATATAATTCGAAAATTGGATGAAAACAAATAACTCACCATAAAGTCAGTTATGCCGGGCTTTTTTGGTTATTCGGGAAATACTTGAACACAGACAAATAGCAGAACTATTAGAAATATAGAAGGACAGCAGGCTTTGAGAAAAAAAGTGTTGTTATCAGAAATAGTAGTGCAGCAATTGCTCTTCATGCCAAACAAATTTAAAAGAGGCTAGAATCTCAAAAGTCCTGCTACTACTCAAGTATTGCTAGCAACAAAAGAGGATTAGTATAAAAGTAAAACAAATACAGTTGATAATAAAAGCTAGCAAGATCAAGCAGTAATAATGAAATTACTTCACTGTGGTTATCCCACTACTTTTAATAAAGCAATTAAGATGAGTGATAGTCAGATAGTCGATAGTCTTTGCTTAGTATTTCTATAGCTTCTTTAAGTAAAATTTGCTGAAAAGAAAGAATCGTGTTAGCTAAACACATAGGTCTTGAGCAGGACTCCGCCAAAGACGGCGATGCGCGCACGAGGTGTCGGAGCGCTCATGTGCGTTTAGCCGAAAATCAATGGTTACTGTTTTCCTTTCACATAGCGTTAGAATGTGAAAAGAATGCAGGCAGCTGGCCAATTTGAACGCGATAAGGAGGAGACGCTAGAGTTACCCGTGCAATCCAACGAGCTATGCGACTAAGCGCCCTTGAAATACGCAGCAATGTCGCTTGCGAGGTTTTGGCTGGCAGTACACATAATACGTTAACATTAACATACATTATAACATTTGTCTGGCACTGAACTACATACGACTCGCGCCTGAACGTATACCCAGTAAACTTAGAAGTGATTTGCGATGCAACTATCTGTTCTTGTACCGCGATCACCTCATGAGTTGTCTCACAAGTTCGTGCGTATTCAGAAATTGTTTCATTAAACTCTATCTCAACGAAATCTATTGTTAAGGCTCAATATATGCGTCATCCTTATCAACAACTTGGCATCGGTTGCCTCGCCTTCAGAAATCGCGCATTTCCGAGCTGGAGAAGGAGTGAGGTTTTGTTTAAGAACTTTAAAAAAATCGTAATTCTTGCCTACAAGATGGTTGCTGAGGTACAAGAATAGGTAGAAGGCGACAGGAGCTAGAACAGAGTTGTATGAAAGGTGTGCGGAAATTCCTCAGCCAATTTGCAGGTTCCCAAGCTGTGTCGTCGTCAAGACATGCGGTCTTACATCGTCGTGAAGCAGGTATACATTGCGGAACGGAGCGGTTTGCCGTAGCTTTTCAACTTACTTCGTATTTGGCAGCCATAGACCTCGCTCGTAACAGTGGCGTTGGAAGAGAGGAGCTGTCAGTGATACATTTGCGAAAACCCACCAGACGTACAGAATGATCTTCTTGATCTTAGCTCATGGTTGATTTGGCCTTTTCCTGATGGAGCCAACCACTGCTGCTTCCGCACGTGATCTACCTGAAGCTAGCTAGTTTCTAGACTCATAAGGACAGACCAAAATTCAAGCCCTTATTGAGACAGGGAGGACCTCTGATAATTGGAGCAGCCGAGAGTGTTTGCTACAGAACGAGTAGTTTCATACAAATTCGGTATGAGCAGAAAGTGTTATAGGTCCAAATCTAGGGTAGGTAGATGGCCTCTCTGGACGAGGCTTGTCCCTCAGGTCCTAATCATCTGAGCTGAACCGGTCGCATACCACCAAGGTGTTAGGGAAATTACGACCTAACGCGGATAGATTTTATGGATGGCTTCGACTACGTTGTGGCCCAGTAGAAATTATGCAGCAAACTCGCAACATAGTTGCTGCTATTCATCTACCTTACACTTATACTTTTACGGCTCGTCTTTACTCATGTGCAGCACGCACCAGCAACAAACCATTCGCTTCTGTCCTTCGCGATCGTCACCAACGGTAGACTCAGAATCCAACGAAGATGACAATGTGGGGAGTCGTTCGGCTGCGTCGCAGCTGTTTCACGAGGTCGACAAGCACATTCCCCATCGCAGCAGGCCTACCCTTAAATCGTGTAGATCCTACGGGAGCCCACTCGACTGTCCTTCTTGTCCATCTGTCATCATCTCTTCTCATTATGTGACCGGCCCACCAAAATTTTGTGACCCAAACTCTGCGGTTGTGAGCAGCTTCGGTGAAATAGTGTCGCCTTATCCCACACCCTTCCCTATAGCGATGAGGAGAGGTCTAGCTTCACTGTCGCGCTTCAGCGACTACTGCAGTCAGCTAGGGCTCTCATGCAGGGAGGGTCCACTCATTGATCAACCAGTGCTGACAGCACCGCACTCGTTTCGAACCTGTCAAAAGCTTTTTCATAGTTAACAAAGGTAAGGACAAGAGGCATTCGGAGTTCTCGGCACATTTCGATGATCATTGCGACCGTTTGAACGTGGTCTAAGAAGCTGAATCCCATCCGAAATCCGGCCTGCTCTACAGGTTGAGCTTCGTCCAATGCTCGCGATATACGCGTTAGAATGATCTTCGTAAACAGCTTGTAAAGCATGCTTAACAAGTTTGATGGGCGGTAGTTGCGAAGATCATCCCGGTCTCTCTTATTGTGAAGAGTGCTCACCTGCGAGTTCCTCTAGGTTGGGGATCTTCTCCTTCTAGAGGTAGGATGTCATGTAAGTTGCGAGAAGCGCATGAAGTTCGTGACCCCTGCACGGAGTAGGTCGGCTGAGATCCCGTCGGGGCCTGGAGTTGTGCCCCATTTCATACTTGCAATCGCAACTCTCACCTCCGAAGGAAGGATTCGAGGTGCTGTTCAGCCAGTAGCGATTTATTTCGCATGTGTGTGGTGTATCAGTGCAGGTTGCTATAAAACCCCCGCGTAACTTCCTCCATCCCAAATCTCGATGTTGTAATTGTTCCGTCCTCCTTCTTCGAACAAGAAAGTGGAATGCTGTGGTCATGAAGATCCCGATGGCATTTTCTCAGACTACTTCTGTTCGAGGCTGCCTCCAGTAGTCTCCTCTCCCTGTATAGCTGAGGGTCTCGACTGCCTGTCTGCAGCTGATATTCGCTTGCAGTCTTTCAAGGTGTGTGGCGTCTTGGTCAAGCCTCAATTTTGTCCAGAAATGTCAGTAATTAAGTTGAGGAATCGATCATGTGGGCCGAACACGTTATGCGATATTTCGATGACCGCTGGACCACGACACTTACTAACAGCGCCACACGAAAGCCAAGACAGCAGCCAAAGCGATGGTTGGCTTTCTTCACGAAGCTTCGAAGGAACTAACTGTTTTCGTCGTATTTCTCGAGCCAGCGCGATCCATCCAAAGGACCAACCTGGCTCGCGAAGGGACGTACGGAGTCGTTACTGGCGCCCACTCAAGGATATCGATGAACAACGGGACGACAGGTGATACCGGTGAAACTATGCTTTTCTATACAGCGCTTCCTCGTTAAACAAAGTGTCTTGTTAGGATTTGCGCGCTCAACAGCAAAATGGATTGGCACTTTCTACTTGACCACATCTCTGTATCAAAGTGGGACTGGAACTATGTGAGCAACACCTTTGGCTTGCCCCTCAAATGATATGTTTTGCTCTGGCAAAACGCTGTTTTAGCGCCTTTTAGCGCCCTCTGTGACACCGACGGTAACTCACCTTCGGAGCCGAATAGGCTGAATCGATCTCAGGCCTGCTTAACACACCAGAGCTCATAATGTGTAAATGCCTCCCCTAAAGTGCTCATCGGAACCTCAGTGTTTTCGGTTTTTGTGATCTAATTGTGTAATTTATTCGCGGAGTCACAGAAAACCGTCTACCTTCATCACTCACTATTCCGACTTCTTCCCTCTTCTTCCACCGTCGTTCATTCCGTGTCCGCTGATGTTGACAAATGTGTTCACTCTCTTCTTTCTATGACATCTTCCCCGTTTCATGTAGTTCAAAGAGTCCTTCTTGATCGTGATCCTCCATCTTTCTTTGGCTCTCTTTGTGTTCGCTTACACGAGCCTACACTATTCCAACTACCAGGGGATAAGATTTACCTGAAACTGTACGTCACCAGTCTGCAGGGGAATTGGGAGACCCGCCCCCACTTGACCAAATTAGTTCGTGTCCAAGCCCGCTGCAGATGCCATTTTTCAAAGAGATGACAGATATTTCCCCTATTTCATAGCTAGACAAGTGGTATAGAAGCCCCAAAAAGCGTAGACTGTGCTACGTAGCCTCTTTCGGCCTGAAAACGGAGCACTACTGTTTACAACGACCAGCAAATTGTGTAATAAAGAGCAGTATAAAAAATGAGCAGTGCCGCACATTGAACAAAAGTTCGTTTCGGCTACTCAAATAGTGCACTTGTACAGCATCACTTTCACCGTCGTTGCTATTTTGAAGATGGTAGTGTTGAGTATTTTTCTTGCTACGGTCGATTGAACCGGTTAGGGAGAAGCGGCTTACGAGAAAGGCTCTGTAGATCAGCAAAAATCATTCGCTACGGAGCATCGGATTTAAAAGGAAAGATTAAACTGAGATATCTCACTTGTCTCAACTGCAACAAGTCCAGTGTTAATTGTTCACATAAACCCTTAGCGATACCTGTGGTCATGGTGTTGCGATCTGACGTAAGAACCAGTATTACATCAAGAATAACTGAGTAACCGTCAACGCAACTGACCAGGGAGGGGTAGTATTTTTACCATCGAGATTTGAATGGGGACGCAGATAAATCGATAAAGATTTGAATGCTGATGTTGAAAGATGGGAATCATAGCTGTAAAATTGCCTTGCCAGAAAAGTTGTGGTGACTCGAAATTCCCTGCCTATAGTACCAATTGGGAATGCGAACTCGTCGCTTTGATATCAAGCGTCCATGTGGCTCAGTGGTAGTGGTCTTGCTTAAAAGGCGCAAATTGCGAGCTCGCTCCCCGCCATCGTCGACATTTTTGCACGTGTTTTTTCCTGCCACTAAAGGCCTTCTGAGCCTTTTATGACAACTGTTCAAGTGAACGCCTTATTTCTGCTTTTATTGTGCTCGTCCTCCCTATTCACGGAAGAATGGTTCTGCAAGTTAGTCGCATGCCTTTGTTTTATTTCGCACTTCGAGAAACATTTGAGAGAATGATGCCAGAGATATGGAAGATGCGAGGAACTCAACACTGATCGTTCAACACATCGACTCAAGATCGAAAAACTCGGTCGTTGTGACGCAGGAGCCTGGCAGACTCAGCAAAATGGAGCTCACGCATTCCTATACCGTCCTTCCATAGCTGTCGGCAAGTTGGTGAAAAAGTGTGTTGTTCTTGAAAAAAACTTTCCCGCGTCAAAACTGCTTTAAAGCACCAAATCTGGCAGGCAGAGCCGGGACAACACATGTTATTTATTTATTTATTTATACACTCAACTGAGTGCGCCACAACTGCATAGTAGCAAATAAACCACCCGTCGCCACAGTACACAAGTGAGATTAGGAAGAGAGAGAGGACAAAAATACCGATCTCCAGAGCTGCAATGGAAGTGTGTTCAACGAAGATGCCCTCATAGCCAGTAACCGCACCAGTTGGCCAAGGTGCCCTCATTCCGTAAGGAGTCATAGGACCAACTCGGAACACGGGTACGCCAACTTCCCTCGTGGAACCGACTTGTATGCTACTGGCTGAACGGCGAGATGTGAACTGTTGGGTCGGACAATGACCAAATTAGAAACTTCGATATGGCAGACTCAGCAATGGTGGCGACGGACTATCAGATCAAGAACAAAAAAGAAGCTCAACAAGAAAAAACAGGACAAAAGGAAAAAAACATTCAAGAAGGAAAACGCAACCCGTAGGGAGACACAGAAAGGAAGTTAAACTCGAGAGACAAAGTTATTGGAAGAAAAACGGCGACACGTTTCAGTCAAGAGAATCCTGAACCAGGATGCATGATCGCAGGACAAGAAGAAGAAATTTGCATCCGAAAGACTGTGGATGAAACTTCGAGGCAACGAGATTAACCGGAGAGGCATTTCATCGTACACGGTTGTCCCTACATACCGCTACAGGAATAGCTGCTACCCGATCGATATCGGGTAGCAACTATTCGTTGGCGAACTACCTCAAGACCTGTAAATGATGGCAACATGACAATGAACAAGCTCACGAGTCGATTATCTGAGTATCTAAGGCTCTCAATTTGGCATTGAAAATCTTACCATTACCCGATTGTAGCACCTCTCGTGGAAGCTTTTCAAGCCATCTTGCTGCCCGGAAGAAGAAGGAATTAAATGTTAAGGCATGGCTGAATCTTTTAATCTTTTGCTTTGTAATGAGAAGCCGTAAGATCTAGCACTACTAGTCCAGAAGACCCAGTACTTACTAGCTTTGAGCTTGATTTCTTTGCGAATTATGCGAAAGCAGAAAACGAGATCATTTATGATACGTCTGTTCATTAAACTCATTAAACCAAACATTTTTAGACGATCTTCATTAATAGGTATCAGCCTGTACTCCGTGCCCGGAAACATTCTGAGAAACAAGATCCTCGTGAAAGTTCTCTGGACTTTCTCAAGTTTAACAATATCCCTTTTAAGCACTGGGCTCCATACCTGAGAGCAGTATACGAGATGAGGGAGGACATATGCCTTGTACAAACGAATTAAAATTCTGTGGTCGTTTGTTAGAACATTGCGCAGGGTGAGAAATAAGGCAGAGGAGGCTTTATTTATCACGCTGTCTATATGGGAAGAAAACTTGAGATCAGGGCCGTAAGTGAGTCCAAGTCCTTGGCAGACGAACAGCGGGGCAGCTTGATGCCACAAATTTCATAGTCCAAAGGAGATCCTACACCAACGTGTAACACCGAACATTTCTTAAGATTAATGGGAAGACGCCACGGCGTGGCCCACTCAGCCATCTTCACAAGGGAGCGTTGAAGAGATGACTGAGCTTCTTCCCGGTTCTCCATACCATACGAGACATAGATCTTAATGTCATCAGCATAGATTTGTGTTTTGATGTAACTAGAAGTCGTTATGAAAGCTGGAAGATCAATTGTGTATATGAGAAACAGAAGGGGTGACAACACACCACCTTGGGGAACTCCATTGTGACAATAATAAAGCTGCAAGAAACTCTGACCAGCTTTTATAGTCGTATGTCTATCGCTTAAGTAAGATCTAAACCAACTTAGCAGCTGCCCACTGATGCCAAGATCATGTAGTCTTGATAGAAGCCTGGAGTGACTGACCTTGTCAAAGGCTTTAGAAAGATCAATGAATACAATATCCACTGCTTCCTCATTATTTAAGGAAATAGTCCAATCGAAGAAAGTGTCAAGAAGATGAGAAGCTGTAGAAGCACCACTTAAGAACCCATGCTGCTCTACTGGAACTACATTGAACCTATTGAGCCAGGCTAAGATCTTTTCTCTAATCAAGGCTTCCGTGACCTTGGCAGCAGTGGGTAAATTGCTAATAGGGCGGAAATCAGATAGGAGTCGGCTGTCGGACTTCTCAAGGAACCTCATGGCTGAAACTATGGATTCTTTCCAGATATCAGGTAGAAGCAAAGAAGTGTTGAAAATGTGTGCTAATGGTTTGCATAATGAACGAGAACACTTACGGAAAAGTATCCGGGGGTGCCATCATACGGTTCAGTCATGGATGGCTTGAGCTTAGACAGTACACTGAAAACCTCTTGAGGATGAAAGGAAATCCAAGAGAAGGAATGATTGATCCCGAACTGATTGCTAGTCCTAACTTCGTCCTCAGAGTTATCTGTGGAAAGAACACTAGCAAAGTAGGTACCTAAAGCTTCAGCTTTCTCCTCATCGGCAACAAAGAGAGCCGAAGCAGTGCGGGTAGCTTTAGAAAGGTTTTACCTCTTCGTCCGACTAGGCTGAAAAGATGCCTAGAATTAGCCTTAGCCGACAGCCGCTTGTCACGATTTTCCACAAATTTTTTGACATGCTTTTCGAGGTCAGAGCACACTTTCCTGTATAATATATTTGTCAAAGGATTCGGGAGCACCCGGAAAAGCCGTAACTCATGGGTCAACAGATTATCGATATGAGCAGGACAACTTACATTATGCATAGAAGGAGTCTTAAAAGAAACGGAGGAAGCAAGAATGGAGTAAATTTTTTTGCAAAATCTCCTGTAAATATCGTTAATGCAAGTATAATTGTTGAAAAGAGCAAACCAGTCAACAGCGAGAAAGACCGAATCTAGTAATCGAAAGTCAAGGTTAGCAAAATTGGGTGCAGGAACAGAGTGAGGTAGCGTCATAGTTTGAGCCAGCTTGAAGGCAACGACGTTATGGTTAGAATTTGAGAAAGGTGGCAGAATCGAAATACAACTAACAGTTTAGGAAGAAGACAGAAGAAGATCTATTATCTTGTCACTGTAGTCCGCCTCTGTAACATACTGCGCGAAACCGAATGTGTCAAAAAAGCGAAGGTACTGCGAAGCGACACTATTAAACGGATGCTTATTGGACCAGTCGATATTGAGGTTGAAATCTTCAATAACTAATGTGTGGGATCGCACAGAGCAGAGATCCGAAAGAAACTCAACGAAGGCATCATCAATGGCTGCAGAGGTACTGGGTGGGCGGTAGAATGCCACAAGCCTGATAGTAGACGCAGAGGAGGCACCGTTCAAAAGCTCAATACAGATTAGGTCCAGACCAAGCTCCAAATCAACTTTAATTTCTTTTGAGATCAGGAAGGAATTCGCTAAACAGCAAACCCCACCTCAAACAGCTCTCCTACCTCTACGATCATGCCTGTAAACAGAATATGGGAATCCTCCAGTCAATTCAGTGTCGCGAACCTTAGCACTCGGCCATGTCTCAGTAATCGTCAGAACATTGGGTTTGAATTTACTCAAGAACATATGCAAGTGATGCATTTTATTCACAATACTTCGGGCATAACAGAAAGCACTTTAGGTTACCGTTATCGGGGGAACCATGTATCTTTAAGCGTTTCCCGAGGGCCTCTGCGACAATTTTGAGACAGGTCTGAGCTCTCCTTTGTACACCACCCATTCGCGAACCGTCTTACCTCTATTCCGCTCTCTCGCCTGCTGCCGAACTTCATATTCCTGTTTCCTTTCCTCATGTGTCATACTCCTTCAGACAAATATATTCGCAAATCCATTCGTCTTCAAATTGCTTGCATTAGCTAGTGCCGTGCGCCAATGGAAACGCAAAGGGGACTCTCACAAGTCTGGGACGCGAAGGAACCTTTTTCCCCATCCTATAGACTTCAACAGGCCGACACTCCACATTCAAAACATCTAAAATATCAAGAACTTTCGACTCCAGATCTCTCTGCTTCTCGGACGGCAGTGAATGTGGATGAGCCTTTTCGAGCCCACTCAAAACGATTCTTCTGGAGCGTTTCTCAGCTTCCAAAAGCTCTGACATTTCCTTGGGTACCTTGTCCGCTAAAACTAGAAGCATCTTCTCGATTTCTGGATCAGTATTCCGCTCCAGAACTGCCTTAATAAGCTGGCTTGCCGAAAGCCCAGCGTAATCTGTGTCCACCGAAAAAGTTCCAGAAGACTGGGAAGGAGCACATTGGGCTATCTTGGAACTACCTGAATTATCAAGCGCCTCTTTCTTCCTGTGAAGTCGATCTATCTTGGGTTGCATGGTCAAACGCGCACACTAATGACAAAATCGATTAGCAAATAAATTAAACGAGCACCAAACGGACGATGGAAAAGCAAGAACAGGTAATTAGCTGAAGTAATTAAGTTCAAGAAGAATCAGAGACCAAAAACACTGAAGAAGGAGGAAGTTATTATAAACGAAAAAAGCACAGAAATCACTTATTAGCAAGGGAATAAAGGAAACAAGGGAATTAAGGAGATAAAACGCCGCCGCACGATACCAGTAACTAGGTTGCCGAAACGATGAAGATTATGACTAAGAGACACAGAGATAATAGTATACTTGAGGTTCTATCACAAATATATCGAATGTTTTGTGCACTTCGGTGTTCTGATTTTTTTAAAAACCTCTTGGTACAAGGCTGGGTATGTTGATAAATACCCAGACTCCTGTGTCACACCGGCCGACTATTTGTTCCATCTCAAGACAAATGACTGTTTTGTCACAGATTTTAGACCACCTGCATGTGCAAGATGTGAAGTTTGTGAACAACACGTGAGCTTCACACAGTTTTTTTAGACTTTTCCATCAATGTCGAGTTCCTCTCAGGCATCCAATACATCATTGTAACCTTCCTCTTGAATGTTTCTCGAAATTTAAAAACAAAACAGAAGCATGCAACTAACCTGCAGAACCATTCTTCCTTGAATAGGGAGGACGAGCACAAATAAAAGCAGAAATGGCGTTCATTCGAACAAATGTCAGAAGAGTTTAGCAAGCTTCTGATGAAACGGAAAAACACTGTGCCAAAGTTTCAACGATGACGGGGAGCAAACCTGCAATCTGCGCATTGAAGCGAGACCACTACCACTATGCCACGTCGACGCTTTATATTAAGGCGACGACATCGCATTTCCAATTGATACTACAGTCAGGCGGATTTTGAGCCTCCATAACTTTTCTGGTACGACCATTTTGCAGTTTTAATTTCTATTCTCGTAATCAGCATTCCAAACTATCGATTTATTTGGGTTCCCGTTCAAATCTCCATGGTAAGCATACTACTCCTCCTTGGCGAGTGTACAGGTCCTATGTGCATTATTTTTCGCACCTTTCCCTTTGGCTTGCCATTTTCCAAGCGCGTGATGAACACCTTCGCAAGCACTTGTATCTCTATGTCTGTAAAAAGCTTCCCAAGACCCATACTTTTATCAAAATGACATTGTTGAGATTATGCTTAGGTCAAACATCCTTTTGTGAGTCAAGTTTTGAAATGTGTTTCAAAAACACTACATGTCACGCTCATAATCGGACCAGTACTCTGTAGGCAGGACTTCCCATCGTTAAAGATGCTTTAAATCAACAGTAACGATTCTAGTTATAACTTCTTGTGTAAGCATTTCTACCCGAGGTTCAACATTATAGCGTGAATTTTCCGATACTACTCTCATATAGTTCAGCTCAATAGTTGTAACAGAGCTCTAGTAGAGAATCTTCAGGAACAAGAGTCATTGAATCACAGTACCGGAGAACACTTCAATTTCTTTACTTTCCGATCAAATAGATAGTAAATAAAAAGGATCCGGAAGTAGTGATCCGAAGATATGTTGTTTGAGAAATTCAAAGACTCAGCATATTTATTACAAATTCACAAAAACCAAATATAAGAAAACTGCTGAACAAAACGCTGAACACCGAAGTTGTGACTATGCGTTATCGAAAATCATGTGTTCAATAAAATTGAGACTGAGATGAAGGCTGTATTCCTGAGCAGCTTGACAGTTGACAAGAACCATTGACTAACTACTTGATGGGGGACTTGGCGGAGATGCGGAATCCTGTGAGCAAGAAAGAAGATGACATTCTCCAAATGGATTCATTCTGTGTAAAAAGCATAGGTTGCAGACGCGAACCTGAATCATAGAGGGGGAATTAGTTTTAGAGCGTCTCCGAGGTAAGATAAAACAAATCAAGCAGAGCTGTACACCTGGCTTCATCGGCAATAATCAGTATTACCCGATGATGAGGGCAGAAATGATTTTCATATCGTTGAAAGCTATTACTCTTTCAAGTGAAGTCAACATTTCTGAACTATCACTGAATGCCTTAAGGAACGCATGGCGCCAAAAAAAGTGACCTGGCAGAGACGGATTCTGGATTGAAGCCGCCTTCTGAGATAAGCACGCAGTAACGATCAAACGTATCCCCCAAACGATTACTTCGGAAATGACTTTCGTCTGTTTATTCAGCCAGTACTATGCAAAATTCTAATATGATATGTATTACATTTTAATGTGTTGCGACCGAACTTTACTATTTGTCTTTGTGTACCAATTGGCAATATACGATACATAAGCTCTAACGGTATCTTTACATGGACCAGTTATCGATGCACCATTTATTACTATAGTGTAACTACTTTCACAACTTCCCCAAACTAAAACCAGTTCTCAACCTTTTCAACTATCATCAGCGATTAGGTGGCTTACAAGGGAAGGTTTTCGATTCCCCATGTAACTTTGAGAAGAGACCTAGCTGTATCGATATAGTTTAGAATGTTGGTTACATATTCTCGAAAACTATATCGATAAACCTACAGGGTGCGCCATAAATAAAGGATAAGGATAAAGTTTTTGGCGTTAATCAATCCCGTCTGAGGGCTGCGCCCCCGCACTCGACTTCCATTCAGAATCGTAGTGGCGTAATGAGTGCGTATGTGGCCTATACAATACCCTCCCTAATTGTTCAAAAAAAGGCGAAAAAGACGCGGATTTGCGTCTTTTTCGTCTTTTCTCTATAACTAGGTTAGTTTACGCTTTTTTCATGTATGATGTTATATAGTTCGACTCAGCTCGTCGAGGTCTATAAAATGGTGAGTTCAAAACTTGGAAGACTTCAATTTTTAAGTCTTCGGTCCATCGAAGTTCCTGGGGGTACGTCATTAGCGGCGACGCTCGCCATAATTATAACCAGAAGACATTCTCCTCAATTGAAAGTATTCAGTGAGTTGTAGGGCAGCTGTCATATTTCAAAACTAAGCAGAAAGTAGACCATTGCATTATTCATGCTTTTCTGATCATTTTGGTACCATTTTTTCTGAAATGGACGAATTTAGTCGTGCACCATTCTTGAACGATAGCGACTTTTTAATTTGAGAAATAGCGAATATGAGTTGATTTCCAATGCTAGTAAATGATCTACCTACACTTCAGAAATAGTGCTTCCCTACAGTATGCATATTGTATGCACGAGTTCAATAGTAAAAGCGTTTTTATCGTCCAAATTCCGGTTTGCGGCATATTTTCGCACAAAACACACGTTTTCTTGCGTTTTCAAGTAGGATTTTCGATGCTCATGAGGAAGTTACGCCTATCATCGGAACTATTCATACTAAACTTTTTGTGAACAACCACGGATATGAGTAATAGTTATTTGTTTGGATCCTCAGGCTACATAAATAGCTTCCGATCTCAGCCCAAAGCACAGGAGACTGAACCACATATTTTATATTTGAAGTAAACGTATGAAACCCTACACCATTAAAATCCATTTCCAAAAAGCTATTCAGCGGTATAAAAATCACTTAACGAATCACACTTCGAATTAACACCTTTAGCACCATCATTCCATTCTACTCCGCCACTCGGCCACCTAATTAGGCATAAGGCTCGAGTGGCCGAGGCAGCATATTGATTGACTGCCTGTTTGCTTTGATGTGCGCCATCAATCGAACATTTTTAGAAGTTTGCTCTTGTGATTGAATGTGCACAATTCTAACACGCAACTGTTTCACCTCGCTTTGCAAAACAAGATGATTTTCAAGAAATGTAAGTTTTTGGTGACAACTCCTCCCACAACACGAATTTTTCATGGTAATTGTGGATATTCTTGTGTTTGCAACAAAAACTTTGCAACTTGAATAATTGTATCACTTTCATGCTCACTATTAAGAGATAATAGCGGCTGTATTTGAATGTGTAGGTTGTGAAATAGTTTACGACTGCGGCACCATTAGTAGGCAGGCTATTGTCGACGTGCGAAGAAACTCCTTCGGTAATTACTGTGGGAGCCGCTAAGGTCGAGGGACAATACCTGGGATCGACTCAAGGTGCTGTAACCAGCTTCTGTGGGAAGACGATGCATCATCGGCTCCCAGAAATGTACAAGGTGGAAATGATACAAATGCAAACTAGAAATACGACCATCACTTCATAAAATGAATTTCAAAAGTATGACCAACCCCAGTAGAAAGGAAATATCGTAATCTGCAAAGTGAGGTTTATTGGAAACAGTTGCGTGTAATAGTTGTGCACATTCAATCACAAGAGCAAATTTCTGAGAATGTCCGATTGACGGCGCACATCAAAGCAAACAGGCAATCAATCAATATGCTGCCTCGGCCACTCGAGCCACATGCCTAATTAGGTGGCCAAGTGGCGGAGTAGAATGAAATGATGGTGCTAAAGGTGTTAATTCGAAGTGTGATTCGTTGAGTGATTTTTATACCGCTGAATAGCTTTTTGGAAATGGATTCAAACGGTGTAGGATTCCATACGTTTACTTCAAATAAAAAATATGTGGTTCAGTCTCCTGTGCTTTGGGCTGAGATCGGAAGCTATTTATGTAGCCTGAGGATCCAAACAAGTAACAATACCTCATATCGGTGGTTGTTCACAAAAAGTTTAGTATGAATACTTTCGATGATAAGCGTAACTTCCTCATGAACATAGAAAATCCTACTTGAAAACGCAAGAAAACCTGTGTTTTGTGCGAAAATATGCCGCAAACCGGAATTTTGACGATAAAAACGCTTTTACTATTGAACTCGTGCATACAATATGCATACTGTAGGGAAGCACTATTTCTGAAGTGTAGGTAGATCATTTACTAGCATTGGGAATCAACTCATATTTCCTATTTCTCAAATCAAAAAGTCGCTATCGTTCAAGAATGGTGCACGACTGAATTCGTCCATTTCGGAAAAAATGGTACCAAAATGATCAGAAAAGCATGAATAATGCAATGGTCTACTTTCTGCTTAGTTTTGAAATATGACAGTTGCCCTACAACTCACTGAATACTTCCTATTGAGGAGAATGCCTTCTGGTTATAATTATGGCGAGCGTCGCCGCTAAAGACGTACCCCCAGGAACTTCGATGGACCGAAGACTTAAAAATTGAAGTTTTCCAAATTTTGAACTCACCATTTTATAGAACTCGACGAGCTGAGTCGAACTATATAACATCATACATTAAAAAGCGTAAACTCACCTAATTATAGCGAAAAGACGAAAAAGACGCGAATCCGCGTCTTTTTCGCCTTTTTTTGAATAATTAGGGAGGGTATTGTACAATGACTTGCGGTGGCCAGCCGATGTACAAGTCAGTGCTTTTATCCTCCCAGACGAGTCTGGTACCAATTCACCGACCCCGGAGGGATGGAAGGCTTGGTTGGCCTAGGCGGGTATCGATCCGGGATTCGAACCCCTGACCGTGCTTGTGATATAGTGCGCCACTTGCCACTACACCACCTCCGCCCTAGTCCGCCATAAATATGGTAACAAAATAATTCCTGTGCAAAAACCTCAATACATATTCATACATGATGTGACTTATGTCAATTATTCACTATGCATCGCATCAACAAAATGAACGCACGGTCATCTGATACAACGTATACTGTACTATGTATAGCTCTAAGACGCTTCTACTGCTCATAGACGGCGACACGCAGAGTTCCTTGAGAAACTCTAGCCCTGGCTTTTCAACGATTCCTAATAAACAGCAGCAGTGGTGTGTTCTAAAGCGTAGGCTTTCTTCTCCAGTATTTACTACACCCACGGGCTCACTGGGTTGAGAGCCGGATAATTCGTAGACCAATTGGATGCAGAGATGAAATTGTGAGCATCTCCTCAGCACCAGTTTTGACCTTTTTCCATTCGTAAGCAAGTACGCAAGTGTTTCAGATCGTATCCCAGAGATAATCTTTGATTTTGACCAGCACCTTCTCAGAAATGTTCTTTGAGAAGCGTTCTGAACAATTTTAATATGTTTCTCGGCAAAAAATAAGCGATATCGTACTGATGGCACATGTTTCAACCTAAATCATCATAGGAGAGGAAAATCGCTACGACAAACAATCTGACCCTTCTCAACTTACTCTTCACTTGTAGTAAGAAATATCAGGTAGTCTGTGACCTGGACATTTCTTTCACTCTGAACATCTGTTTGTCAGAAAGAATTGTGTCAAGCGTGTGCCGGGGGCACGTACAAGTGAGGCACGGGACGTTTGCTCCCTCTCAAGCTTCTTCTCATCGAGAAGCTTATAGAGTTTTTAAATCTATCTAGATACCATTGTATGCACTCTGAAAGACTTTTCTCACTAAGGTAGAACATACATTCAACTCCGCAT
Source organism: Haemonchus contortus (assembly GCA_000469685.2). Lineage (NCBI taxonomy): Eukaryota > Metazoa > Nematoda > Chromadorea > Rhabditida > Trichostrongylidae > Haemonchus > Haemonchus contortus. The sequence continues at coordinate 22,059,645 of LS997567.1, read as the reverse complement.
TTTTCGCGTTTTTCTGAAGGTTTCACAGCGTAATCACTTCCAAGAATTGCCTTCGGAGAAGGGGTCGTGATGACGATAGGGCGACCAACTTTAGAATGGTTGTTGACCTGTCCACGCATCGCGATACAAGAGACTATCATGCGATAAATGTCGAAATGATACGAGATCCCGGAAGTGAATTCATCAAATGCGCGAAAAGAGGGAACGGTTGCTGTATGATGGCGAGGCCTTACCATTTCTCAGAAACAGGCGAACTGAAAGCAACAAAACAGATATGTGAGCTAAGGGATACCATAAACATGAGAGAAGGTGCAGATTTCTACGATTCCTCAAAACAAGGAAGTTAAGGAATTCCGTAAAATTGTTTCCATAATAATGGCGCACCCTGTGTCGAAACTAAAACTGCTGAATGAATCAGAAAAGTCGTGAAACATCAAAGTTTGCACGTTCAAAGCTCGAAGAGGGTGCTAATTGAAATAGACAATTGCGCCCTCGAACCCGCCGTGACGCAGTAATCTCCCTCTTCAGACGATCGACAAGGGTTTGCTACCCGTCGTGGTTTGTCGTCACAGCTCTTGCAGAGCTGCTTTCTTTCAATCAAATGCTCCCTAATCGTGATTTCGACACTAATTAGCGCAAACGCGTTGTTTCAGCAATCATTTACAATAACTGCACTTATTTGGAATAACCTTTCTCCACGCAATTTGTTAAACGCTCTTTTATCTTCAACACTGGAACATACACTCAAGCGAAATGGCCTAGGAACATAGAAAAAGTCAGCATCAATGGGAAAATCCAAAAAAGCTGCGGAGGTGATATGCTATTCACTAATTTACACCTTATTCATGCTGTTCCTCTACAATCATACAGGAGTGAAACAATCGTCCCAAGAGCAGACTTGGCCCATCAGGTTGGATCACAGCTTCGACATAACAAATTAATAGGCATTCATCATAGCACTATTGGCTAGCCTCATTTACCATGCTTTTTCCACCTGCATGGTCGTAGCAATACTTTTGCTGAGTTTGGACCACCTGAAAACAGCAGTGCTGCAAATCGTCGAGAGGAGGATACCTGCACAGTTTGTCGCTATACCTCGTGACAGTGCCGCATCTGTTGTTGACGCTGAGTGAGGGGAAAGCTTGGAGCCAGATTTTTTGGTAGAATTAAACGGGGACCTCTGGGTAATAAAGAATGCGGCACCTCTAGCTCAAACGACAAGGAGAACCAAGATCACCTCGGCGACTCGTCAGAGGCTTGCGATCAAGTACGTTGCGTGTTTCTTCTATGGGTGCCGCGGTAAAAACTCATTGCATTTGGTAAATAGGCGACGAGGGCATCGAACACTGCATAAGTTCGTCAAAAGGACACCGCTCGTACCGAGCACAGTGGAAGGCTTCGCTGGATCAGAGATGACGATCATTCAAGAAAGCTTCGTAGGATCCAAAATGAACGGCAAGAAGCGACTGCGGCGAGGATTATTCGATTATGGAGTTAAAAAGGATCGGCGAGCTGCTTCACGAAAAAGTGAAAAGGAAAGCGCAGCAAGTGAATGTCTTACCAAATACCTGTTTTCAAAAATTCTCTTACAAGTGAGCATGCAATTTTGAGGTATCACGTTGCATGATGAGAACCTGTGTTTAATGGATCTTGAGTTTTGTCAAAAGCACGCCAAGGGCTTCAAGGCCTACCAATATTGGATGAAGTCCTTCAACCGTCTTTATGGAATTGTATCAAGGAAGATAACTGCGTTTGTGACAAGAATGAACCACAGATGCAGTGAGGAAATAGAGCTCAGAGCACAAGAATTTGTTAGCGTCGCGAAAAGGGAAACGGAAATTAAACCACTGACTTGTTTCTGTAATGTCGACCAGTCAGAATTTATCAGGGAAATGACAAGTGGAAGATCATTAGCAACAGTACTACAGATGCAGTGAGGAAATAGAGATGGTAGAGTTCAAAAGAATGGTGTACCATATCCGGGGCTATAAAGGTAAAGTCTTTTGGCGTTAATCAATCCCGTCTGAGGGATACGCCGCCGAATTCGACTTCCATCCAGAATCGTACTGGCGTAATGAAGGCGTATGTGGCCCATACAACGACTTCTACGGTGGCCACTCGATGTACAAGTCAGTGCTTTTATCCTCGCAGACGAGTCTGTGCCAATTAACCGACTTCGGAGGGATGTAAGGCTTGGTTGGCCTGGGCGGATATCGATCGGGAAATTCGAATCCGCGACCGTGCGTGTGATTTGGTCCGCCACTTGCTGCTACACCACCTCCGCCATCGTTTCAAAAATTAAGACAAAAAAATTTTAGAAGTTAGTATCCATGGTTCCACACACAGTAGTCCCTTCTAAACAGGAGCAAATGCACCACTTAACTTCAGACCTCATAAAATAAATTCTACAGTAACCACGGCCACACAGGTGCATAACCTGCAGAGACGTGTAAATCCCTATAACTACCCAAAGGGGCAACTATATATGTATGTACAGTAGCGCTCAAAAGTCTTCGGTGAAATGCTTCGACGCTTTTCCGTTCATAACTTTTTTCTTAGTAGACCAAATCGCGCGAAATCTGGATATGCCTAACCAGAGCATATTTCACCCTACCCAACCCTATTTCACTGCAAAGCTGCAATATCCACAGGTAGAGTAAGGTGTTTGTTGAGGTAGCAGATTTTGCTAAAACTAAAGTTGTTGACGTCTGCACTTATTCCCACCTTATGTGCGTTTTTCTCATCTATTGTGATCGGCGTTACCGCTCGTACACTTTTGACACGATAAAAAGGAAAGAGATTCTAGAAGGACCATCATCTGTATTTTCAGTTGATTTTGAGATCAAGCCCTTTGGGATATCTAGAACACGATAAGATTGCAGGTTTCGCATGACCAGATTGAGTAAGAAAGAAGTTACGAATGAAAAGTACGGCTGAAGAACCATTCCACCGAGGACTTTTGAGCGCTACTGTATATATATATATATATATATGTATGTAATACCTATACTATATATGAAGCGCTCGCGTCTGTCTGTCTGTCTGTCTGACTGTCTGTCTGTCTGTCTGTCTGTCTGTCTGTCTGTCTGTCTGTCTGTCTGTCTGTCTGTCTGTCTGTCTGTCTGTCTGTCTGCCACGAAATTCGAACTACCTGAAGGAACACCTGGAGAGGTCGGAACAAGTTTGGAATGGGTTGAGCATAGGGCAAGACCAACAGAGCATGGGTGAGCTCAGCAGAGCTCCGCCCCCAAGGGGCGGGGCATGCGCCGGAATTGGGCGGGGCCATGGGCATATTCTTCTCATTCGGTCTCATAATAGTCCAGGCGCCGGGGAAACTTGTGCAAAGGTGGAATACGGATCATTAATTAAAAAAAGGGAAACTACCGGCGGTGGGTGGAGCGTTTGCGCAGTGGGCGGTACTTTCCACAGAAATTCATAACTCGATTCAACGAAGGCGTCGAAGTCAGGAAAAAATAAAAAAGAGTGAGCACGGCCTTATGCGTGCTGGGCATGCGTGAGCTTAGCGACGCCCCGCCCACGATGGGCGGGGCGCGCGTTAAGGTGAATGCTACTTTTTAAAAAGGAGTGTAACTTCGTTCGGAAGCGTTCTAGAATGCGGGAAAAAGTGGATAGAAGTAGAAGAACAAACGTGGTTAAATCCCAGCAGTGGGCGGGGCTTCGATCAAAAATTTATAATTCTATTCAGAAACGTTTTGGGATACGGCAAAAAGGAGTTAAGGTGTAAAAGAACAAATGTTGTCAGATATCGGAGGTGAGCGGGGCTGGCACTAAAGTGGGCGGAGTTGGCACTAAAAAGGGTGGGGCTGAGACAAAAATTTATAACTTTATTCAGAAACGTTCTGGGATGCGGGAAAAAGTGGTATGATGTGGTAGAACGAATAAGGTCAGATCCCAGAATTGGGCGGGATTGGCACTGAAATAGGCGGGGCTTACATCTAAACTGTTAAGTCTTTTTTGGTGCAATTTAGAACGAGGGAAAAGGTGTCTGGAGGCAATAAAAGTAATGCGGTTCGAAGTTTGAAGTGGGTGGAGTTTGCAAAGAGGGGGGGGGGGCTGATTTCATAGATTTATACAAATCCCTACAATCCCTAAATCCCTACAACTATCCAAAGGGGCTTTCCTTTCATAGTGTTCATGGTCACATACAGCCCGAACTACACAGGGTTTCTTCGACTACATGGACTGCAGAGGTATTTGACTTGGATACATCAGCTTGATTGGATACAGTACTCTTCATGACCACACACAGTCCCATTTCACATCCCAAAAAATGATGGCCGCACAGAAGTGTCCTGGAAGAGGCTTAGACGATAAAGGTCTATAATAAAAATCAGAAGCTCATGTGGCTCCGTCCCTCATGGCTAAAGCCCCTAGTGCATATATATATATATATATATATATATATATACATATATATACATATATATAGGGTGCGCCGCGCCATAAGTATGGTAACAAAAGAATTGGGCTACAAAAACCGCAGTTAATATTGATACATGATGAATTCACGTGTTATTTACTATGCATCGCATCTACAAAACGAACACACGGTCATCTTACATACCCATCTCCTGTGATAATTATAGCTCAAAGTTGCGACGGCGGCGCGTAGAGTTTTTTGAGAAACTTCAGCTTGGGAATTTTTGCAATGGTTTTTTATGAGCAGCAGCAGTGGTGCGTTATGAAGCGCAGGCTTTCCTCTCTAGTATGAATTACATCCAGCGACCCATCACATTGTGGTCCTGGTAATCGGAGGAGGATGGGAAGCTGGTGTAAAGTCGCGCACACTCCCTCTGCACCAGTTTTGATCTTTTCCATTCGCAACCAGGTGCACCGTAGTTTCCAAATCGTATCCTTAAAACATCTTTGACTCTCAGCTGCATCAGTTTAGAAGGGCCCTCCTCAAAGAGATTTGGATTGGATTTTGTACTTCTTTCGACTAAAATTTGCGATATCGCTTTAATGGTAGAGATGCTAGCAAAAATTATCATCAAAGAGGGGAAATGGCTATGAGAATTGATCTGACTCTTCTCAGCGGCTTCAGCAATCAAACTATGAAATATACATATACTTTGGGATCTCAGCATTTCTTCCAAGCTGAACACCCTTTAGGCAGAAAAGGGATTGTCGAAGCTCGTGCCGCGCGCAAGTAGAACACGGCGTTTGTTTTTTCTCCTCAACTTCTCGTCAAGAAGCTCATATGTAGGGCTTTCGAATCTTATCTGGATTCAATTGTATTTACTAGGGGTAGACTCTCCTTATCGAAGTAGAACATACAAAAAAATCAGAATCATTTTTCTCGTATTTCGACAGGTTTTGCAGCGTACTCCTTCCCAAGTAATTCTGTTCGGAAAAAGAGTTGTGTGTGAGGCAAGACTACCGTCTTGAGGTTTGTCGCTGACCTGTCTACGCATCGCGATCCAAGAGACAGTCAGTGTGGGAAATGATGGGACGATGAGCGCTTCCGGAAAGGGACCCACCAAATGCGCGCAAAGACGCAACGGCTGATGGATGTTTGCGAGGCTCCGCCGTTTTTCGAAATCTGACGAAATGAGAGCACCAAAGTAGATATGTCGTCTAAGGTATATCATAAACATAAGAGAGTAGATTTGGAGAAACCCTCCGAATAAGAAGATTAGGGACGCCCGAATAGTTGTTACCATATTTGTGGCGCACCCTATATATACAGGATGCGCCATAAATATGGTAACAACTTTTCGAACCTCCGTTATTTCCTTGTTCGGAAGGTTTCTCCAAATCCGCACCTGCCCTTATTTTTATGATATACTTTGGGCCACATACCTACTTTGGTGCTTTCAAGTCGTCAGATTTCGGAAAACGGTGGAGCCCCGCAGCCATCCATCAGCCGTCACGTCTCTGCGCGAATTCGGTGAATTCTTTTCGTTTCAACATTTCCCACATGGCAGACTCTTAAATCGCGATGCGCAGACAGGTCAAAGATAAGCCTTGAAACGGTCGTCTTGTCCCACATACCACCCCTTTTCTGAGTACAATAGCTTGGGAAGCAGTACGCTGCGGAACCTTCAAAAACACGAAAAAATGGCTGCTGATTTGTTTGTATGTTCGCATCCGATGGGAATAGTCGACCTAGAGTAAATAAATTGTAATCAAATAAAATTTGAAAGCCTCATAAGCTTCTTGGCGTGAGAAAGTTGGAGAGAAAAAGCAAAAGCCGTGTGCTACTTGCGCGCGGCACGCGCTTCGCCACGCCTGCTCCTGAGTAAAGATTGTTTAGCGTGGGAGAAATGTTGAAATCCCAGAGTAAACGTGTATTTCACACTACGAGTGCTGAAGTCGCCGAGAAGAGTCAGATCCTTCTCAACACCATTTTCCCTCTTTTATGATAGTTTGAGCTAGAATCTCTACCACCAGAGCGATACAGCAAATTTTGGTCGAGAAAAGTACAAAACTAAATCCGAACCTCTCCAAGAAGGGTTTTTCGGGAAGGATGCAGCTGAGATTCGAAGATTTTTCTAGAGATAGGTTTTGAAAAATACGGCGCATTCGCTCACGAAAAGGAAAGGATCAAGAGTGATGCTGAAGGAATGTTCGCAATTCTATCCCAGCTTCCAATCCTCCTACGAATTCCCCAGACCACAATTTTATGGGTCGTTGGAGATAGTCTGTACTAAAGAGGAAAGCCTGCGCCTCTAAAGGAATCATTATTGCTGCTCCAGAGAAATCATTGAAAAAAGCCTGGGCTGAAGTGCGTGCCACAGTCTCCCAGCTATAATTAGAACAAGAGACGGTTATATAAGATCGTTCTGTGTTCGTTTTGTAGATGCGATGCATAGTAAAATAACTCACATGAAGTCACTATGCATCAATGAGAAGTTCTGTAGCCCAATTCTTTTGTTACCATATTTATGGCGCACCCCGTATATATATAGTGCGTTTTATAAATATAAGGCCACAGTATGTATATGTGTGGGTGTTTGTGTTTGTGTGCGAATGTTTGTGTGTGTGAGTTTTTGGGTGTGTTTGTGTGTGTGTTTG
>LS997567.1:21810107-22035107 GCA_000469685.2 Haemonchus contortus | reverse complement strand
AACTTGAAATAAATCACTCGATTTAAATGGTATCGTCGTGAGATCAGAACCTAATTGGCTAGTGGTCTAATACTTTGTAGTGAAGCCGTTGGCATCGATGACGGCTTGGCATCTGCGAGGCATTAATTCGATCAACTTGTCGATCAGGCACTCATCGATTTCTTTCCATTCTTCTTCGAATAAGCCAAACTTCTGAGCAGCATTTGTGACTGTTTTACTGGCTGTCCTTTTCTTGAGTTCTTTCCACGAGGGTTCAATGATTTTCAGGTGAGGGGACTGGCTGGGTCAGCAAGGCATCAAATTTCCCGGTGAGTCAACCATTTGCGCCTCCTTCTAGATCTGTGTTCGGGGTCGTTATATCGCTGGAAAGTGAATTTCGTTCCGGGCAGAGGACGGGAGAAAGGTAGCATGCATTTCTGCAGAATGTCTACGTACATATACTGGGCCGTAGTGGTGGGAATATGGAGCATGGACCCCATGCCTAGACTTGGAGACCATCCCCAAACCAATACTGAGCCGACACCATGCCTGAGAGTTGCCGAATGGTACTTGGAGTCGGAACTTGTGCTTTAGAAGGTCGTCTACGAGCGAAACCCAAGTGTACCAAGCAAAACAATCTTTGACTAGTCGCTCTAGATGGCTTCGCATCATTGGTCGAAGGCCCAGTGAAGGTGCTTATGCACCCATTGAACTTCAGCTCGTCTGTTTTTTCAGAGATCCAAATACTTTTCACAAAACTTATTCCATACAATCCAGCATTCAACAGGCGTCCGTTGACGGTACCTCTAGATGGTAGCAACATCGTCGTCGTCGATATCTCGGCCACTATATCGGGAGGTGCTCGTCTGGAATCTTGGGTTGACGCACAAATGATCTTCCTATCGCCCTATGGAGCTGCAATCCGTGGCCTTCTCGAGCTGGCTTGTTTGATTAGGCCTGTGAAAGACTCAACACCCGATGGCCTTCGTAATCGTAGACATTAGTACATGAAACAGCCTTGTATGTTGAGCATGGGTCAATTCCTGACCATTCGTGGGATTCAAGTGAGTCAAGTTCTGGCAAGTAGAATGACCATTCCTCTTCACCAATGAAGTCGAGCAGCTGTCGTCGACACCACTCGCGGGCAAACTTGGCTCTGTGGGCTGGAGTAGCGTCCTGCTGGAAGTACTATGAGATGGTCAGAAAACGTAGTCGGATCAATGTTTTATTTACTTCCATTAGTACGCCGTTTGAGTACTGGTCTTGGTCAATTTCCACGCCTGCACCGAAGAAACCACGAGCGGCTTACCCTTGCCAGTAATTTCCTCGAAAAACATCATTTTACTGTTCTGATAACAACCTTTTTGTGAGATATTACACGCTGGATGTTTCTTTCCGTAACGCGAACGTTTTGGTTGTTGAGGGATGGTTTTATCGTAAAAAATTTTTTGATCAGAGAAAACGACGTAGTGTTGCGTGTCATCACTCAAGTGGGTCTGCGAGTTTCTGCATTTTTTGGCCCTGCAGAATCTATTGAGATCGGGATTGGAGCATACGATAGGAATGGTAGTGAGGCTTCTGCATGACATTCTTCCATCGTGATAACTCCTGTAAGCCGTGCCCATTGACTTCCTTTTGATGGGTCACCCAGGATCCCGACCGGTTGGCATACGGACCATTTTATAATAGCCCTACCTTCAGAAACATTCTACCTTTCTATCTTTCCTGGTTTGTCTCTGATTCAATCTTCTTTTCTATTGGCCGACATGCATATTGCAAGAAAACCTTCTTATGCAACTAATTAAGAGCAGGTAATGTGAATTTGCTAGATTATTTATACCTTAAAAATTATTGAACTTTGGCGCAAATAATTTTGGGACACCCTATATATATATATATATATATATATATATATATATATATATATATATATATATATATATATATATATATATATATATATATATATACATATATATATTGTTTTGCATGATCATAAAGCCACCCACGAATTGCTCAAAACCCACTTTCAGGAAATTTCAGTAATAGGCTCAATATGGAAATTGTGCCCTGCTCGGACCGCAACTTTCAGATCAACAATGGGTTCTATCTCAGTAATATGGACAATTGTCACTTCATTTTTCGTTGAAAGTCACTTTGTCTATTTTGCAGAATGATAAAGCCACCGAGCGAATCAATTTGTTCAGCAGCTGAATGACGACAAAGAGAAGACGTAGCATAACTAGTAATTAATTGAGCCCCCATTCCTTCGAATTATCTGAAGAATACGGTTGTCTAAGATAGAGTATAGGCTATCAAGGAGTTCCTGGTCAACTTGTTGCCCCAGCTGTTGACGATTGCTTTCTTCAGCTCACTGATACCTCCAACTGACCGTTTCCTTTACAAATCTTTCCTATCATGAATACTCACAAATTTCCATTACAGAGATTCAAGTCCAGGTTTTTGCCAGCAGAGCACAAGGTCGATTTGGTGTCGACTAAACCGGGCCTGAGTGCTCCAGCTGACGTGAATCGGGCATTATCCTGCATGAACACGAGCATCTGCTGCCGCATCTGACACCAAAAAGGAAGAACACGTCGCTTTACGACTCGATACCCAGAAGAACTGAGCTCCTTCGGAACAATCACAAATGAAGACCTTAATGAGAAGCTGCCGCCCACACTATGACCCCTCCTCCTTTGAAATTTCGACTGGAAAAGTGAAGTCTACCTTTCCTCGGATCGTGCCAGCAGAACCGGGTTCGATCTGGGGCATCACAGTTGATCACGACAAGCCATGAAAAGGCACCTTACTGCAATCGGTTAGGTTGGCAAGAGCGACCCGGTTATCGCGAAGCTTTTTGGTCATAAAAATGCCTCCCTCATTTTTCATCGGCGATAAACTCAGACTATTCCTATCACGTTCTAAACAGTAATCATTGGGACATTGAGCTTCGAAGAAGACTTGTTTTCCGTACATGACTTCGTCGTATTCGATGCTTCTTTCAAAATCGTTCGCTTATGCCCTCCCGAAAGTAGCGAAAGACGTCGCGTACTTTATCTGGTTCGTTACTCGTTAGGATTCCTGACGAAATTGCCGACAAATAAGTGGCATCGGCTCAAATTTCGAGCGATTTTGCGATTTGAAAGTCCCTGTTCCTTTTTTGCAGGGATTTGACCGTTCTCAAGACCAGATAGCAACTTTTCCTTACCAATTACCTGTAATTGGAAAACTTGACACAAATTAAGCAATTGTGTGAGGTGAAAATGAATATCTACGGGAAAATGAGGTCGTTTATCATTCTGCAGCGTAGGCAAAGTGACTTTTTCCGAGAAAATGAAGTGACAATTGTCCATGTTATTGAGATGGAACTCTTTGTTGGCCTACATGTTACGGTCCATGTAGGGCACAAATTCGGCATTAACCCTTTTCCTGAAGTGCTCTAGAATGTAGGTGGTTTTATGACTATGCAAAGCAGCATGTAGCAGTATATATATGCTTTGCATAATCGTCATACTACATATATATGCTGGGTGGCTGAAAAACATAAGACGCTCCGTTTGGCGCTTGTGCATACTTTGGCAATGGGGATTTTCAAAATCTTTTTGAAAGCACAGGAGCTGTGCATAAATCCTTTTAAATCATTCGATGAGACCGTCCGTCTTAACCATCGCTATGAAAGTTTCTTCGCATCGACCCTTCACCGAGAAGTTGCTCAGGGAGGTTCACGAGTCGTGACATCGCGAAACGACTTGGCTTTCCCTATTCAACCGTTCGAAATGTCTCTGCTGTTCTCAGGGCTCGAAGACAAGTCTCTGAAATGCCGAAAAATCGACGCCAAGGTTCACCAAAAGGTACTTTTAATGGATGATTGTTACCTTATTGATTTGGGTCAGTGATCACTTTGGTTACCGATCGTTCGTCCTTCAACAAGCTTGGCTTCTCCGAATGCCTCAGAATCGGCGAAAGCCGTAACCGCTGCGCACTTCCCTGGGTACTGCGGGGAGGACATCTGACCTCCCTCTTCGCCAGACCTCAATCGAATGAATTTCTCTGCATGGGGCTTTTGAAGGGCAAAATCACAGGACCGCTCATTAGACGCTCTGGAGTTGCTGGTTCAGAAGGCGTAGGATAATACAGACGTAGACTAGGGCTTTGTTGGTTCAGTTACCGAACGTTCAGACACCTGTGTAAGGGCGAAAGGACCGAACTCTGAACGTCCGAGGTGATCGTGCTACTTTACTCTAATCCTCAATACAGCAGATTTGTCTACCTGTCCTATATTTTCGAAGTTGCGCTTACAAATGTGGCGTCCTGTACTTTTCAGCTATACATCTATAGTGAATAAATCCGAACCAATCCTCTAGATTGGAAGGATCACACTATTTTACCACTTCTCTATGCTGATGGCAACTAGGAGAAAAGTTTTTGTCATACGACAAGGAAAGGAAGTGTTCCTTCGCGACAAGACCACTTTGGAGCTCCAAATCTAATACTCAGAGATGTACAACACATGTAATGACCACGGAGCTCATGATCGACTAAAAAAAGACTTGCCGGGCACGGGCAGGGATGTTCACGAAGAAACACACCTCATTGTAGACTATTGGTCGTCATTCCGTGATGCTGACACCATCAAGAAAGCTGTGCCTGCAGGTGTGTAGCTCGACTTATATTTGCATAAGTGTAGTGGGATTCGGCTCCTAATGCGCACCTTTTTACAGGTTGCAAAATTGAAGTCTACAATATTCTTCCCTGCGCTTCATCACTAATCAAACATCTGAACGTTTTCTTTGGAACCATAAAGAACGTCATAAAAAGGTTCAGAACCTGCGCAACGATGAACAGTGCCGGCCTCAATATGCTGCAGAGATATAATACACTCTTGAAAAAGACTCAAAGATTCTACTTGTAGGAAAATTCTGCCCTATACCCTTATACAAGCACAATGACCGTCAAGGAAAGTTGGAATGTAGAATAAAGATCGCAAATATAAACATCCTCAATATAACTCAGAAAACCTTATCGGAGCCTCTCTCAGGAAAACACAAACTTTGCAAAACTTGCACGGTGTCAGGGAGCAAACCCACTTCGCTCGCTTGATTAGGCAGACCATTGCCACTACGCCACGGCGGCTCTCCCGCTGGTAGCAGGCAACTGTGCATTTCAATTGGTACTGTCTCTTGAAGCTTTGAGCGCACAAATTTCGAGAGCTCACAACTTTTTTGGCAGACTCACAATGCAATTTTTGATTTCGAAACTCGAAAATAACACATGAAACTTTATCGAAATACCTAGGTCTCCCACAAAGCTTCATAGGAAGTTGAAGCTCTCAACTGGTTAGACCTTGTGAGCACGTCAAGGCGTTTTGAACATAAAGGAAGAAGGCAGGGAAGTTCTATTCTTTGCATTTTGGATAACATGTGCTGTGTCATCGTTTTCGCTTTCGTTTATAACCCGTTCTAGCAGATGTAAGACAATACTCAGCACTCTCAGGAGCGGTAAAACACATTTGAAATCTATTACTTTGGTGCATAATTCATTCTCCCGTTTGATCCTTCCGTATTTCGTCAGCATAGATGTTGGTATTTCGTCATCATGTGGGCGTGATGTGTGCATGATACTCTCTCATCACACTAGCTATCACTCGCCCACCGTGCATATGCAGACGACAATGCCGCACAACTACCACTGTGACAGAATGTACCTGCGCCACACCTTGGCTTGCTCCACGATTTCGGCTGGAATGCGAAGGAAGTTCATACCAAACTAGTGGAAGCATACAGCGAGGACGTTATCTCTTACAGCACACACAAGAATTGTTTGGCCAAGGCCAAGAAAAGAGATTTTTTGGAGACGCTCCGAGTTCGGTCGGGCGATGGAGTTGGATTTTGAAGTACTACGTGCCACCGTGGAGGAGGACCCGCACCTAACCACCAGGGAAATGGAGACCATGCTCGGCTATAATAACGACGATTGCACGTGGACTGGAATAGCTCGGCAAGGCAGCAAAGCTTGGTCGATGGGTCCCACATGAACTGTTCGCCTAAGACTTCTCGAGGAGGAAGGCCACCTGCACTTCTTTCCTCCCTTTCCGGAAGAAGCTCCACTTTCTCAACTCGATGACCACTGTAGAAGAGAACCGGGTCCTCTCAGTGACCCTGTGAGGAGGCGGCAGACGAGGGAGAACAACCAGAAGCCATCTCACAGGCCGACCTTCACCCCAAGAAAGTTCCTGTGTCCTGTTGGTGGTCCAGAAGAGGCATTGAGCACTGGGATCTGCTCGAGAAAAGACAGACGACTGACGCTTCCACATATGTTACCCAGCTGCGGAAATAGAAAGATCACGTCGACCGTACTGGTGGATCGAATGCGGAAATCTACTACTACCATGACACCGTGACAACGCCCACCTCACACCGCAAAGGCGACTAGGCCGAGCTGGAGAAGAGCAGATGGTTGTCGCCCAGCACCCCCACAGCCCTCACCTCGCTCCTTCCAACTACTGGCTGTTCAGCCACCTGCAGCGCCCCCTGGACGGAAAAGTTTGAAAGAGAGGATGAAGTTAGAAAGGCACCCGACTTCCTCAAGTCCCAGCCTCCGTCTTTTTGGGATGGAGGAACAATCCTCTGAGTGTCGGCGTAGAGTAGTGAATGGTGAGTGCAGAACCCTAATATTCAAGTTGGTTCGCTATCGAGATATTTAAAAGCAGAGAGCAATTAGCATTACAGAATCGTTCAAGCTCCTCCTGGCTCCCGTTTCGATTCAAGTACGATGCTATGATTGTAGGTGAGATGCAAAAGTGCTGAGTATTGAAGTGCTCGTCCGGAAGTGAATGTTAACTGGAGAGTTTAGTATCATGTGGTCTTACATTCAAAATCGTCTACACTAGGAGTGCGTCACCATACGTAGTACAGCAATTTATCTACACGGGAAGAAAACGATTATCATGCTTAACGAAAATTGGGGTGGCTACGTAGCTTCCCAAGTCAAAAACTTAAGTGTTATAGAAAGTATTTTTCATCGTGAAACATTGGGTTTCCACCGCTTTTCTGACATGGTACAGAAGGAAATTTAAATACTTAGTTCATATTTCTGAAGAGATACAGGAAAAAAAGAAACTCATATCCATGGCACCAATCTTGACGACACCTTCAACTTTGACACCTTCAACTTTGGAAGTATCACAAAAGCTCCCTTCAGCCACAAAATTCGATCAGCATCACGTGGAAAAGCTGTCTCCCATGTTTTTCGAGTTCTTTCCCAGCTGAGGCCAAGTCAAACAACAAATTCAATGTTGCCCCAACTGATGCCCAACTGAAGGGACTTTCGTTAGAGAATATGATATATGACGCTCTTCTTCGAAACAAATGATGGAGTGCCAATGAATTTGAGATGGATACTACTTATGACTCTATATAATCAAATAACTCTAGGGTTCGTTTCGATGAACTCATCTCAACACAAAAGCAGGGAGTGGTATGAAAGGGAGGGAAATACAACTCAGCTTCCACAAATGATATTGAATCAAAAAGAAGCTCAAACCACATTCAGTAAAGTTTATGTGTACAGTTAGCAAATAGTCTCACAAGGTTGGCGATTTGTGGACAAAGCTTCAGTCTCGGACGGGACTCGAACCCGTACTTGTCCTTTCCGGCGACCGTGCTCTAATCCCTTACACTACCGAGACCCCGCTTGCCCTCGCCTTCTTAATGGCTTATATGCCATAGCTTATCACCACTCACACATGCAACGTGTTGAGCCGGTGGGCCAATATCAGCACAGAACCGCTAAGCTGTAAGCTTTACTAGTTATAACTTGTTTTGACTTGGTGTTTTGTTAACTGCTGTTATATCGCCGCAGTACGCGTCTCGAAAGTCTCACAAGGTTGGCGCTTTGTGGACAAAACTTCAGTCTCGGACGGGACTCGAACCCGTACTTGTCCTTTCCGGGGACCGTGCTCTTATCCCTTACACTACCGAAACCCCACTTGCCCTCGCCTTCTTAATGCCTTATATGCCATAGCTTATCAGCACTCACACGTACAACGTGTTGAGCCGGTCGGCCAATATTAAGAAGGCGAGGGCAAGTGGGGTTTCGGTAGTGTAAGGGATAAGAGCACGGTCCCCGGAAAGGACAAGTACGGGTTCGAGTCCCGTCCGAGACTGAAGTTTTGTCCACAAGTCGCCATCCTTATGAGACTTTCGCGACGCGTACTGCGGCGATATAACAGCAGTTAACAAAACATCAAGTCGAAACAAGTTAGCAGATAGTTTATCGACAGTTTTTTTAAGTTCATAATATACTAGATGTGAACTATGGGTAGATTGAACGATCTAAGTCGAATATCTCGTGCAAACATTATTGGAAGTATAGCAGCGAACGTTACTGATCCTTTTGACAGATGCTCTAAGTAACCTTCTCTTTCAGGTGAACAATTTGTACGAAAGCAGAAGTCGCCTAAGACGTACTCTACAACGTGGATCCGAGTAATGCATTTTTCAATTAATTCCTAAAGATTGTACTTTGCTAGTTAATGATCAGGGAGTTCTATCTCGATTGCAGCTTCGCCGCAAACTTCAATAAAAGCCGGTAGTGTCCTTTGTACACAACGTTAAAAAGGAAAGAAAAGTGCCAACCAACCAATATTTTCTACTCTTTCTGATCTAGAAAAGGAGGAATACGTAAAATGAAGGCCATAGTACTAACATTTGCACAAGTCCTCAAAAAACTGACTTTGCTATCATACCCCAGTTCAGGTATGCATATATTGTTCCTACTGCATCGGTGGCAAAAAATACGCCCACAGCTCCGACAGTGGTGGCGTCTTCGAACAAAAGTGAATACGGAAGAACACGCAGTACACTGCTCGCAGTCCTCGTCAGGTATCCATCGGACACCTAAAGGAAGTTCCCCATCATAAAACCACACATGATGATAAGGATAACTCTATTTCTTTCATATTACTCACAACACCTACAGACGTTGATTACGGAACCTTAAAGGTAATCAAATGCTCACACTTCTGCAATGAAGCAAAAAGTATTAGGTCGAGTCATAAGTCCTCGGATAGTGTGATAGTGATGACTTCTACAGATCATAACTCGGGAAAGAGTTGACGAAAATGGACGCACGAGGCATCGTTAGATAGAGTATAAAAAGCTCTTTCAAATGCATGTGAACGAACACACAACGTTTCCCACACACTAACTGTTTCCATTCCTGCAACCATGCACCATGATTTCAAGCCGTCGCAACTCCACCTTCGCAACATCACCTTATTTCTTCTTCTTTCTGGCGAAGAACCTACGGCAATCGATAGACGTATGAAGGAAGTTTACAAGAAGGACCGGTCCGTATCAAACTACTCGTGAGCTGGCAGCCACTCTTGAGATGAGTTATTCCATAGTTGTTCGTGAGTTGAAGCCGATCGGCAAGGGGCGAAAGCTCGTTCGATGGGTGCATGATGCTATGAAGCAGTATGACATGGACCGCCGCGCCGACATGGCCCTTTCTCTCTACACGGTCAAGCGCACTCACACATGGTTCGAGCAACTAGTCACCGGTGACGAAAAGAGGGTTCTCTTCTCTAACGTTCGCCGGCGTTATCAATGGGTTGACAAAAGTGCGGATGCAGAAGACTTCCCTAAACCCAACGGACACGCCTAGGTGGTTACGATCTGAATCTGGTGGAGCGTTCACGGTGTCGAATAAGGGAGCTGCTAGGCGAATGATGTACAGTGACCGCAGACGTCTACATCAGGCACTTGAGGGATTCGAAGGCCAGTCTCGAAGCTACGCGTCCACAGCAGCACAAAGTTTACATCCAGCACGACAACGCTAGACAATTTTACCACATCCACCATATTGCCCGAACTTAGCTCCCTCGGATTACCACCTTTTTTCCCACCACCAACGCCGTCTAGATGGTCAAGCCTTAAATTAGCGACGACATCAAAATGGCACTCGAGCAGTTCTTCAAGGGACAGCCCTCAGCTTTCCGGAGCAAGGGCATATAGGATCTGCCCATGCGTTGGCAGAAGACAATCGATGCCAATAGGGCATATTTCGAACGATTCGCAATTATCTTTCAAAAATTGTGAGCTAAATATAATATAATCATTGTCAATTTGTCCGAGGACTTATTACTCAACCTAATACATATAATGGCAATCAACCGGACCGCTCAGCACTTATTGGACTTACCAATAATTGAGGGCAAAGGTAGGGCTTCCTGCACTTCCACTCCAGTCTCTTGTTCGTTTTCAGTGATTGGAGCCATCTGCCCACTTATCTGATATGTCTTCTCTTGATTAAATGACTGTACAGTCTCTCTTTTTTGCACTCATTTCACAATTCAAGCCCAGCTTTACATCAATAGCTGCTTTCATAGTCCGCCGGCGTGCGTGCCGGCGTGCCGGCGTGCCGAGGCAGCACTAGGGGGAGGAGGGAGGCAGACGGTCGGTCAGCCCCTTTGAAGGGCTGAAAACAAAAAAGAACAAGATCAAAAACCAAACAAAAGGGGCTTGTGCAAATGGTTCTTGATCTTGTCCCTCTTTGTTTACAGCCCTTCGGAGGGGCTGACCGACCGTCTGCCTCCCTCCTCCCCCCTAGTACTGCCTCGGCACGCCGACACGCACGCCGGCGGACTATGAAAGCAGCCAATGGCTGTACCCGATTTAGCCAGATCACTCGCTCAGTGACTGTTGTTTCTAAAATACCAGACTCCTGCACAAAAAAAGTTTACATGGTTTTCCACGGAATACTTAGTGGAATGCATATACCCGTTACATTACGACTGGTACCGCTTGAAGAGCCCACTGAGGATTTTCACGACAACAGCAGGAGGCCTTGGAATCTTTGGTTCGACGTTCTGACGACAGCGAAACTTCTGGATATTTGACGGTGGAACAAGTGTGTATCGAATCTTACCGCATCCAGTCTATCATATGATTGAATCTTTTTTCTTATCGCACTTTTTTTCCTTTTTCCAAAGTTATTTCACGATTCAGTTTGGAAGAGCTGTGAAATAGTTTACTCTGACCAGGGAAGGGTTTCAACTTTCCATGGAACTTCGGATAGAGACCTAGGTATATCAATAGGGCTTAGAAAGTTATTAACAAATGTGAAAATTGTAACTGCTAAATGGGTCTACCAAAAAAGTTGTGAGCATTCGAAGTTTGCATCTTGAAGCATGGAGAGATCCTGCTAGTTGATAAGCGCGTTGCCCCAACGACCGCAAGGGTCACCGTGGCGTAGTGGCAGTGCTCTCTCTCCAGGTGAGCGACGAGGGTTTCGCTTTTGCAAAACGTGCTTCCATCCAAATGAAAATCCCTAAACCGTTTTCTTTACTAGTTTAAGTTAACGCTTTGTTGATCGTTTACGATCACCTATCCATCACATATCACCACACTTATTTACAATTTATTGAGGTGGAGGGAAAACTCAAATCACTTGAAACAGACATGTTAAAAAACTGAATATCGATGAAACAATTCAAGAAGTGAGAAAAGCACGTATGTTGTTCACAAAATGAGAACCTCATATGTACATGCTGCCTCTGTACAACTGTAAATAAAACACACAATGGATTCGAGACCAAAAAATACACGTTTTCTTTACCCATTCTTTGTGTGTTCAAGACTATTTCACTTTGAGTGTGGGTATGTGTGTTTCGGTGTTGATAATGAAAGAGCGTTACAATAAAGACGTGGAGAAATTTCAAATAAGTGCGGTGATAAATGATAGATAGGCGATCGCAAATCATAGCCACAACAAAGCGCTAACTTAGATTAATAAGAAATAACAGTTTAGGAGGAGCTTTTATTCCGATGAAAGCACGTTTTGCAAAAGCGAAAACGACAAAGGGGAGCAAACACTTATCGCTCACATGTAGAGGGAGAGCATTGCCACTACGCCACGATGACCGTTGTGCCCGTTGAGGGCAACTGCGCCTATCACCTAGCTCTATCTCTCCATGTTTTAACATGCAAACTTCGAATGCTAACAGCTTTTTTGTTAGACTCATTTAGCAGTTTTGATTTCCATATTTTTTTGTAACTTTCCAAGCACTATCGATATGCTCAGGTCTCCATTCAAAGCTCCATGGGAAGTCGAAACCCTTCCCTCGTGAGTTTTAACTCATGGTAGTTTTAATTTTATGCATAATATGGCTCTGAGGAGCTAAGAATGGATTAAGCTGAAGACAAGGACGACTCGGGCATGCTCCTTCTGTTATACGCACGATCTCCTTTCTTTGACTTCGCTTCCTAGATTTTAATCGGTACATTGTTCGCTATGAGCTTTTTTCTCTAATGTGGAGAGCACTGAGCATCCCTTAGACCTTCTCAGCAACTTACGAGCACGCACAGGGTTGGAATTTACTCGAATCAACTATAGTTTACTCTACAGGTACTGCAGGTTTTACTGAACTCGTAGTTCAATGAATTATTATTTACTCTAGCTTCCGTGAAAGTAAGTATGACTTTGAGACTTAGCAGACTGTACCACGGAAAAGCAGTTGTTTTTTCGGAAAGTTAGAACCTTTACTATATATCATTTCGTGTGTAATATTACTTGAAGGTAGGGAGCCCTTCAAATACCAGAAAAATTACTTGAAAAGAAGGAAGATTCAAGAAAAGTGACCAATAAGAAGAGTGAGGCTAACCGTTGGCCCAAGATGTAATCGGCGACTTCCCTCCCCCCCCCTGTCGACCTCCCTGTCGAGATATAATGACTATTCCGACAGGATGGCGAAGGGAATCCATCCTAATCTTGCAGTTAGCGAAGCTCAGGTGGACGGACAGTGCGCATGTTTTCCCAGTGCAGTGGCCACGGCCAGACTTGCTATTCTTCGCTCCTTCAGGTCTTCCTATATTGCTTCCCTATATGTCTTGGCAAGTCCGCATGTTATTTGACCACTGCCTGTGGCTCGCACGATTCCACGCTGGTGCATCAGCTCGAGAGCCTCTCTAGGAACGATAAGAACAACAGCAATATTTCAATCACTATCCTCACCGCGCCTACGTAACATTTTGAGCGCTAACAGATAGAACGACTTACAAACAGACACAGAAACCAGTGATGTATTAGGTTGATGAAAAAGTTTTGATAGGGCTGAGATTATTCACTATTTTATTCTACAACTCAGCAATCAATGCAAGCTAATCAACAACATAATAACCACCATTAGTTATAACATTATCCCACCTTACGGTCAGGTCAGCTATTCCTTTCTCCTAGAACTGGGAGGATTAAGAGTCAAAGACGTCACATACCACGTTCATTTTGGTGATAATTCACGAATTCTTTTTTGTTGGAAAAGCTTTGAAAGGAGGGAGCAAGGGATAATCTGAGGGAGCAGTATCAGGTGAATAGGGTGAATGTGGAAAGTTGTCCCAGCCTAGCTCCTCCAATTGTGGTCTCTACCTATGTGGGGCTTTCATCTTCAGTGAGTAGTTCCTCCAAAAACTCCTTGCGATGTGAGCGAAGGAGAGTCTGACAATGGATACTCGTATGTACCGCATGCTATCGGTTAAGTCGAGAGGTATCCATCGAGCCACCACTTTTCTGTAACCGAGGGCCTGAAGGCGATCGACGAGTGTAGATTGGGCACGCTCAAGTCTCGTCGCAAGACTGCACGTATCAACTTCTTGATGTTCTCTGACGGTGTCGAGAGTGACGGAGCGGTAGACGGCGAAGGGGCGTCCCGACAGAGGCTTGTCTTCAAAGCCTGTGTCTCCCTCCTTGAAGTGAGCGAACCAACGATGAACCGTGGCGACGGAAGTGGTGTCCTTCCTCCCATACGCTGTTGATGTTGCGAACGGTTGCCTTCGCTCCATGCCGCGGCACCACTCGTAAAAGATGATGTATAGAACATTTATTTTCTCGAGGGCTCTAGAATGTTCTACCACCACCACATGGCTCATCATTGGTATCGATTAATCATTGAAAGTTCAGAAACTTCCAAAAAACCCTATCGGAAGTTTTTGATCAACCATATCCTTACTTTATATAAAGCGCTCGCGTCTGTCTGTCCGTCTGCCTGTCTGTTTGTACGGAAATTCATAACTCCTGTCCCCGTGGACCTAGGACGTTCAAATTTGGTAGGAGTACCCAAGACAGGATGGGATCACATATGGCGGGTGGCAGAACCGGACCCCGCCCACAGGGGCGGGGTTTGAGCGAAATAAGTGTTTGAGCAAAAATCATAACTCCTGATCCCGTTGACTCGGAGAGCAAATTCAATAAGAGTAGAGGGGCAGGATGGGAATACTGACGATAGAGGAGGCCTCAGAGTACAGGATTCAATCACCAATTGAATCCTAGCGCCTTTTTTATTTACGATGTAGCTTTGATTCTTTGATATGTTTCATTCGACAAGGCGGGTAAGTGCACAGATAGGGACTGATTATGAAATTTGGTTCACTTCATGCTTACGATCGCTACCCGGCGAAGTTTGCGATTCAATGAAGGATCATGGTTTCTTACTGCTCAGATATCATTCATGGCAAAACTTATACGACCGCTAATAATCTTGGATTCTCATTTAATGATGTGTCCGTAGAGAAAAGGAGCTACATTCATGAAGACATTTGATAATGGTATTATTATGACTGGACAACATTTGTGAGTATCATTCAAGGCTTTGATTGCCTACCAATTAAATCTTTACTGGGTCATTATTTTCAACTCAACAGCGACAGATAGAAACAGTCAGATTTTAATCAAAGGCATGGGCATCGGCACATTTTGAATATCGTTTGCATACCCTATTGCTCCTCTATCGAACTTCGTGTTTCGAAAAGTATCATTCGCTCCAAAGGAGTGTGCTGTTTGCAGTTTATCACAACCCTATAATAAGGAGGAGGGGAGCCCGGCGTTAGCCGGACCGGTTCACAGACTGTCTCTATATATGAAGCGGCAAGTGAGTTTTTCCGAAAGTCACGTAGGCACGACGAAGAGGGTGAATGTCATGTAAGCGCGGCGAGGAAACAGTTATGAAATGGGAAGTCAACCGATACTGTTCCATTGGTCCTCTAAAAAGTCGTAGGTAAGCGGTAGTGGGCATGTGGTGCACGCATTAGCGTACGTAGCCCAACTGGTGATACATATACGCAGTGAGTTCCAAAACTGAAGGCGCTTATCCACTGCACTTCATTTGGAGCTTCTAAGCTGAGAATGACAAGGAAAACTATGTGCACATTTGCATACATTAAGTGCAACAACGAGCAGCGATCTCATTCCAGAATATTCCCTACTAGCATGATAGAGAGCCAAAGTTTGCTCAAACACCTCGCATGTTGCTTTCGAAAGCTCTGAACTGTGACCGCAAATCAGAAAGGTTCTCCTATAATTAGTAACCACATCGAGGAGTCAACCGAATTAAGATCTAGGGAGCAGAACGGTCATTTCTCAGGGCAATGAAGTCGGTCAGCTGGTGTCGGCAATTGTTTTGGATGAGTTTGGCTCTGGAGGCTCGAGTGCCTTCTTGCTGGAAGGAGCACGAGCTGTTTCAGGAAGCGAGTCGGAACAGTGCTTCAGTAGAACCGTCAGTATGCCATTTATGTCCTTGCCAATTTTTGCACCGGCATCGACGAAAACAACGGAGTATTACCGTGTCCGTAACTCCCTCAATAAATATCATTTTTGTCATCGTATAAAGAGTTCTTCGTGAAATGCACTTTCTATGTTTCTGTCCAAAACGCGATGGTTTTATCTGTTGAGGATTGGCTTTGTCGTGAAAATGTTCCCATGAGAGAGAACGGTGGAGGGCTGCAAGTTCCTACTCAAGTAAGTCAGCAATTTTTTGCATTTTGAAACCCTGCATTGTCTGTTGAGAAGGGAAATGAAGGACATTTCTGCAAAGGATAGGTTTGAAAATGGAGCCTCTGCTTGACTTTATCCACCACATCGACAAATTCGTTAATTCCTGCTCAGTTGCATTCCTTTTGCTGGGTCACCCACTATTACGATCGACTAACAAACGAACTATGAATAGAAAGCCTTATCTTTGGAAACACTGGCCTACCCACCCCTTCCGACATTGCCTTTGATTGATCCGACAGGAACTACACGAAATTCCACGATGTCCCTACACCTCTTGCAAAAGGCAACCATCTCGAAGATACAAGGAGTGTAACCTCGGTCACTATGCAAATTGCAAGGAAATCAACATGTGCAACTGGTCAATGGCGAACGGAGTGAAATTAACGAAATATTCGTGCCTCAGAAGTTCCTCAATTTTTCGAATATACTTATATACAGGTTGTGCCATAAATATGGTAACAAAATAATCGTCGTGCAGAAATCGCATTATACTGCTTTATGGTATTTCATGTGAATTACTTTCATGCATTGCATCAACAAAATGAACGCACGGTCATCTGATATAACCGTCTCCTGAATTAATTGTAGGTCAAAGACGCTTCGGCTACCCATCGACGGCGGCACGCAGAGTTCCTTGAGCAGCTTGGCTTCTCTCTTCAGTGTACATGACACATTGGTTTGCGTGCGAAAATTCGTAGGTCAGTTGGAAGCAGGGATGGGATTGCGAACATATCCTTAGCATGATCTGATCTTTTTATTATTCGTGAGCAGAATTGCGAGTGTTCCCAAATCGCATCCCTGGAATCATCTTAGACATGAAAGAGCACCCTCCCAGAAATGTCCCTCATGAAGATGTTCTTAACGATTTTTACGTTTTTCTCGACAAAAAAGAGCTCTTATGGCACAGATTCTAGCCCAAGCCATCATAGAAGAGGAGAAAGGCCATGAGAAACATTCTAAATCTTCTCAACCTGTTCGCCACTTGTAGCGAGAAATATACGAGTACTCTGGGACCTGATAATTCCTTCCACGCTGAACACCTTCTCATTAGATAAATTGTATAGAAGCGCGTGCCGCGTGCAAGAAGGGCACGGCATTCCTTCTTTCTCCCAAACTTTTCCCCGTAGACAAGTGAACGAGCTTTTCGAAACTGATCTGGATACAACTGTATTTGCTCGGGAAAGACTACTCTTATTGAAGTAAAACATACATTCGATTCGGCAGTTTCCTTTCTCGTGTTTCTGCAGATTTCGTGGCGTAATCTTTCCCAAGCAATCGTATTTGGAAAAGAGGTCGTAATCGAGACATACGACCCTCTTAAGGCTGACCATTGACCTGTCAACGCATCGCGATACAAGAGACTGTCATGCAAAAAATGTCGAAACGACGACAAATTGCAGAAATGACCTAGCCAAATGCGCGAAAAGACGGAACAGCTACAGGAGATTGCAAGTGTTCACCATTTTCCGTGAACTATACGGTAGCGCTCGAAAGTCTACGGCCAACGCTTGTACGTTTCTTCGTTTGTAACTTTTTCCTTAAAGGAGCAAATCGCGCGATATTTTGATATGTTTATCTGAAGCATACTTCACACTATCCAACACTGATTGATTGTAAAGCAGCAATAACCACATATCGAGAGCAAGGTGTTTGTTGCGGTAGCAGACGTTGTTAAAGCGAAGTAAGTGACTCTGCAGTTATTCGCACCTTCTGGGCGTTTTTCTCCTCTACTGCTCGGCATTAGCGGTCGTACAATTTAGACATGGCAAAAGGGAAAGATATCCCAGAAGGGCCATCCTCCTTATTTCCAGTTGATTTTAAGTTCAAGCTTTCTGTGGAACATGATCGAATTGGAGGTTAATAGTGGTAAATATTCACAATACACCCGTGCTATACATATTGAAATTTCACATGGTTGGATCCAATAGGAAAGGAGCTACGACTGAAGAAGTCCCTTAAGTCCTCTTCTGATCAGGGACCATACGAAGGAGTCAAGCGAGCTAAGATTTGGAGAGCGAGATGGCTATGCCTCTTTGCTAATGAAGACGGGCAGCTAAAGTCGACACCTCTCCTGAGCAAGAGCCGGCTCTGAGGTTTGCAGTACCATCTTTTCGGGAGGACTATGAGCTGTTTTAGGAAGCGGAGTCAGTTCCTTTTTACGTCCTTCACAGGTCTTTCTCCATTTTCACTCCGGCACCAACGAAACCACGAGCGTCTTACACTTGCTAGTGACTCTCAAAAAACATCATTTTGCCGTTCTTATAGTAGCTTTTTTGTGAGAGATTGCTCGTGCGATAATTCTATACGGAACACGATCGTTTTATGCTTTGAGGAATGGCTTTTGCGTGAAATTTTTTGAGCTGGAGGAAACGACGTAGTGATGCGCGTCTCAACTCAAGCGAGTCAACAACCTTCTGCATTTTTTCACCCTATACTGCCTGTTGAGACCGAAAATGCAGTCTGATTTTTGCATACGATAGGAAGGGCTATGAAACTTCAGCACGACATTCCTCCACCGCGATCACTCCAATAAGCCGTGCCGATGACTTCCTTTTGATGGGTCACCCAGGATCACGGCCGACTGGTGGACGAACCATTTTAATAGTCCTATTTTTAGAAACATCGGTCTTTCCACATCTTCCTGATCTTCCTGATTTGTCTCCGATTCAATCTTCTTTTCTATATCGTTAAATAGCGTCCTATGCGGTTATGAAAATCTCAAGGAATTTCACAATGCCCTTCCACCTCTCGCGTGTCAATGATTGCAAGTGGCATTGAGTGAGCCTCCTCCATCCTTGAAGAATAATTCAATCATTTTCCAAAGAACTCGATGATCTCACCATGGCGATGAGGCCAGCATATTTGGTTCATGCGGTAATCGGTCATCAGGTCAAAATTGAGCGAGTCGCAAATAACTCTTAGCTGGATCTTTGACATATCAGGAAGAACAATGGGATCACTGCACTTCAATAGACATCATTCAGAGGGACATGGTTTTATCATATCCACAGGAATCGACATACGACAAGTGTGACATCTGACCATGGCACCTACCATTCTCCGAACAAAAATTCAACTGAGGACATGCAGACAAGCTGGAGAAGCTCTCTAATTCAGCCACAAATTAACAGAGCGATTCTGCATGGAGTCAACAGACTTAGAGAAGCCCATGGGCTGTCACTCGACAATAAATACAGCTCGGCCGCAACGCAACATGGACAACTGTACGTTCCTTGACTATGGACAGTGTTCCCGTGAAAATTCTGCTAATATGCATCGCAGCCCCTGTGCTGCTACACACGTCACTTCGGCAGACAAGGTATTTGGATTTTTAATCTGCATCCCAGGAGTAGTGGCAATTACCACTAAAAAGTTCGAGCGTTATGTACTTTGTGTGGAAGGGAACTATAACGTGAAAGAGAATACCCAAGAGAATGAAACGATACCTATCCCATCACATGTACTTCTACCGACCACCATGTCCAGTTAAAACTTTTCGAAAGGCATAGCTTTGCACCGCCAACATTTTTAATCCAGAGTGTTTGCTGCGAGCGGCAATCACAGCAATCGCCTTCGTCTTATACACTGGTATCGCGTTGATGTTGTACTGTGCTACGGCCCTACAGTAATGCGCAAACCATGGAATGTGTCACATGATCAAGTTCACTGGACGGTCACTGTCGCAAAATACTATTCTACCGAAGACGGCTGAATCAAAGATACGATGTACAAAAATTTCAAACAAGCCCCTTCTTATCATCATCTTTCCTTCTCTTGCGTTGGCTTGCCAGGACATTGATATTTTTTCTACCGCGACTTCACCTGCACCTTCTACCTGAGTGGGATCAAGTGGTGAACCCTGGAAAACATGCAAATCGTGAAATTCAGTACCTTCAATCAGGAAGCATGTATGCCGCTCACCAACCATCGAGCAATGAAAGGGAAACATGGATTCGATGGAGAGGGCTTCGCCTCACATGCGTCCAAGAGACAACCGCAACTACTCGGAATACTTTCCAGAAAAAGGTAGACTATAAGCGATGTGCTCACCTGGAGTCAAGGGGAGGGGGGGGGGGGGGTGGGGGCGTTGAGATGTGCGCTAGTCCATGGCTTCACCGTGGACTAGTGCAGATCTTTTTACTATGGCAGTGAAGCTCCTTCGAAGTTGAGAACTTGCTTCATAGTTCAACAATTTACTTGTCAAATGTTTAAAATAATATTGACTTTAAAGTGAAGTCCCCATTTCTCCCATTATGATGGAAGGCGTAATGTTATAGCGCGTCTTGTCCACGCCACCGCGCCGCCGTAAGACCCGCCCTTCACGCGAGATGACTTCACTATACTGAAGCGTGAATCGCAACACACCAGAGGTCAAGCACTGATGAAAAATGCGCATCAATCGACACATCATCACTTCTTCTGGAACTTGTCCACGGTAACTCCTGGCATGATCATGTGCGGAGAAAGTTGTCGAGGGATCGGGTGTGGATGAATAGCTCTCAATAATGGTCGCCTTTTTATAGGATTTCGCACGTGTCTCAGGACGAAACAATATACGAAATTTTCAAGTGTTCACATTGGAAAGATCTAGATTCGGAGACCACGACCACCTAGACGCACAAGGCGGCTAGGAATATCTTGGTAACAGTTCAACCTACTGTAACGATCAATTACAACAAGATGCGATTCACCCTCACTAGTCTCTACTTCTCACCCACTCTAATATTAGCCTCATCTTTCATCCTTAACAAATCGCAAGTTGCCCTTGAGAATCACAAGGAAACACTATATCTCCTTTGTTTGTCAGAAGAACACGCTAGGTTGTCCGATTGCACCGTCCACCAAGTGCAGATGCGAGCCGGCAGAGAACAAGGGGAGCCGTGTATGCACCGGTTTCAACTTTGCAAGCGGCTTTTCAAATAAATCGAAAGTCGTCTGCCAATACGGCGCCCTTGGATAACATTCACGACAGCGATAGACGATGCAGCTAGAGTTGTGGCTCGGATTCCCTCATTCTCTTGATACATCTGAGGAAAGAGTTCGACAACACCGTAAGGATTGTTACACACTCTATCTGTACTGTTCCAAACTGTGGCAAAAGGATGCTATCGCTGCCCGCAGAGGGCAACCGCAGAGTACGACTAACGGAAATTACACCATGGCCACGGTAGTATGGGAAGGGCAGTCCACCTTTATTCCGCGTCAATGCACAGGATCGACTTCAACTCTACGATTTTCACAGCCCAGATCAAAGAAAAACTGCAAGGTTTCATGTGGCAGCCCTGATACAACCTTTGAAATCACTGGAGTTCTCCAGAGTGTTCGAACGATTCATGGATACCCAATGAAGGCCATCAACAGTGAATGCATTTTGTATGAGAGCTAATATTTCAGATTTTGGACCACCATCGTCCCCATCATACTAGCAAACGCTTTGATACCTGGATACATATTCTCTGGTCTTGCGGATTTGCCGTCATCGGCTCGATTGGACGTGTAATGCTCAAGGTCGCTTGGAGAACTGTGTTCCTAACACCTCTCGTAATGACGTCCGCATGGAAAATCGCTGTGGTAAGATCTTGGAAAAGTAATAAAGGACCTGATAAACTTCTTTGAAATTTCATCTACATCCGCTTGCAAATTTTGTATACCTTTTGCATGGAACTATTCCACTGTTTTCGCATATTTTATTTAAAACGGCATATTTAGCCATGGATAAGCCGAGGAAGACGTCATTCGCTTTTGCTGAAACGAGCACAAGTGCCACTGCACCATCTCTGCCATAACCATCACCACAATACGAACCAACAGTGTTGCCGAAACGACCGAATCCAACAACGATGCCGGCGGCAACAGCCGGATCCAAACCCGCCCACACGTCCAAGCACATGAGAGACACGTCTTCATCCTCGCCGTCATCACCGTACAAAAGAAATCTCCACCCTTCCCCCTACCCCCAAACAAAAAAAAGCCGCACTTCCAGAACAACGAAAAAACTTCTTGAGAAGAAATTGCGCGAAGACGTGAGAGAAGCCTTAGTCACTCTCGAGCATGTCAGTGTTCAGAGGAAACCAGGAGCTGCGATAATTGCGCGGGTCAAGACGCGCGCCGAGGGTAGGAGCAACGACGCAATCAGATCACCAGCACAGAAGACCTCAATGAAGTGCTTCGAACGACAGAGGTTGGCATTCATCCAGGAGTATAGAGAATACTCTCTGTGATAGCATTCAGCATACAGTATTTGTATAAGGCATGTTTGATTGGGTGTTATGGTCAATTCATTTATGGACTTTATTTTGTACGATTCATCTTGTAAGTTGAGTTTAACGTTCTCTATAGGCTGACCGAACTTGTAGAAGGTAATCACAGTTGTTGTTTTGTCTATAAGCCTCCGTATATGAGGGTAGCGGACTGCTCCGGGAGTCAGTCATTTTTTCTTCTTTCTATTTGTCTATTGTATTCTGTATATTGCATATTGTATTGTATTCAATTCAGATAATGAAGGAATAATTACCGAACTTTAAGGTATCCGCCCATTGAACCACCTATACATCAGGTGTGTTGCGCACGTTATGCGATATCGTAATGACCGTTGTACCGAGGCGGCTACTGACCAGATCACTCGGGACTTCAAACGAAAATCAGGGCGACCGGCAACCCGAAGGTCAGACTTCTTCGCGGAAGCTCTGAACGAAAGGAATGCTAAGTTCGTGGCTCTTGAGCAAAAAGAACCACTGTAATACTCTGGCTCGCGTATTACATGTGCGGGGATTGTGCGAATTGCATTTTGGGCGCAATGAGAACTACCCATTTTCGAAGCGGATGGCGGCTGCTGATCAAATTCGAAATGTTTACGACAATGCTATCCGCAAACGATCATGGTCACAACCATATGAATCTGCTCAAACAAGGTCCAGAGCTGATCTTCATCAAAGGAAGGTCATGCTATCAATTCGATGGAATTAGGAAGGTGTGACAAAGTTTGAAGTCCTTCCGAGAAACATGAATGTCAACCTGGACTTCTATGTATGGAATTTGATGGAGGAACAGGAAAACCCTCCAAAGTTAGCCCATCGCAAAAGAGTAGAGTTGCTAAGATGATGGTAGACCGCATGCATTTTTGGTGACTCGGCAAAAATTATTGATTTTATCGAAAGCTGACACCGAGTCTACCACATTACCTTGATTTTGCGCCACCTAAAAACCCCCTGGTCCGGTCATTCTAAAAATTGTTGAATGAGAAACCATTGCTGAAGGGAGGATATCATTTCTCATGTAGTGCAGTTTTCTGCAGAAAAGACCGAAAGTTCCACGCGAGAGAGTTACGAATTACCGGATGGATGGCAAATGATAATGGGTCAAAATGTGGTATGAATGTGAATGAATGAATATGGACTGATCGAGATTAGTTCCTGAAAAGAAAAAACTTTGAATGCTCAAAAATCGTAATTACTTTACGAACAACTCAACATATAATAAGAGCAGAGATTTTTTTAACCCATTGACGACCATGACGTTTTGCGGGAAAAGCGCCGCGAGGGACCGGCGCGCTTTTCGTCCACTCGCGACTGCAGCCCACATGTGGACTTCGTGGTCCAGAATGACCTTTTTTGAAGTTTATAAGAGAAAATATAAGTTTTTCGGAATGGTCCTTGGAATGAGATTGGTAAGAATGTCCACATTGAGTGATTATTGATCTTTACTAAAGAAATGGCGTTCATTCTAGTGGTCATTCTATTATGAGTTCAATCATTACCAGAAATCGTTTCGGGGAACTTTTACGAGCTTTGTATTTGGTCGACAACAGCGAAAATGCTAAAAACGACCGTATTTTTGAAACAATATCTAATTTTTCGAGGTTATTCAACGAACGAAGAATTTACCAAGGAATGAACTCCTTCAGGAAAACACCTTTACACTTGCAAAATAGAGAAGAAAAATTGTAAAAAAAAATGGAAATATATGTAGATGAACAAAACAAAAAATACAACTGCAGTCCATATGTGGACTGCGAGGTCCCATGTGGCTGAAAAAGTGCAGTCCACATATGGACTGCACGGTCGTCAATGTGTTAATCAAGTGGAGAGTGCTGGATGAATTAGGCCGAGCTTCCACAGCTACCGATGTTACCAACTCCGCCCCCCCCCCCTCCTCCTTCAGAGTAGACTGGTGAATGTTGCATAGAAGCTTATGTAATTATTACGAAGGTATGTAGCCAATAGGGTGGTGGTGATGTCCGTTCCTCCAAGGGGTGCAAATGAGAAACTGCTTACACAGTGGGTTGATCGCGGACATTCAAATGCAGGCAACAGGCCGCTGTGACAGGCCGGTCTACGAACACCCACACCCACACCCACAAACATCAAAAATGTTAACGTCGCTATACGAATGTAATGTAATGCTACGGCCTCCACGGGAGCCGACGCGCACTCGCAAAGTGTGAAAATATGCGAGGGTTTCCTGTGCGCAAGAAGGGCGTCGAGGATCAGGAGAAGCAACTAGACTAGTCCAAAAGTCGTGCAACGTATGGAAGACTTGCATTGCAATGCTAAATGTCGAGGCAGTTTAACGGAACGCTCGTATGAGTTAGCAGAAGCTCTAGAGTGTAAGCGTTTCGAGTTTTCAGGAAACGAGGTGTTCCAGGGACACTGGCTACAGCCTCAAAGCCGTTCTCTGTGGTGGTCCGAAAACCACCAACGGCGTTGGGATAATTGTCTCTGAACGGTTCCGTGACTCGATAGTAAGCGCAAACGCTTCAATGATCGCTTAATGAAGATCTTTGTAGTATCGAACGCCAAAAACGCCAATCCTTCTCAGCATACGCTCCACAGACTGGATGCTCCGAGCAAACAAGGACAAGTTATGAAACCTGCTCGATGAAAAGAGAGCTGAGGTACCGTTACAAGAAGTGCGGGTGATCTCAATGGTCACGTGGGCGCTACAAAGACGATTATAGCTGTCAGTTGTTTTGGAAGTTGGTCACGTAGTACTGATAGTGAGCGAATTCTCGAATATGCAGACTCGCATAATCTCGCCATTGTAAGCACGAAATTTTGAAAACGTCGCTCTCATCACATCACCTCCTACAGCGGTGAGAACAGAACGCAAATTGATTTTGTCCTGGTCAGCCACCGCGATCAGGGGCTCGTTACAGGCGCGAAGATAGTACCCTATGAAACGGTCGCAACACAGCACCGACCACTGATTTGTACGTTAAAGATCGCCCCGCCAAAACCGAAATCAGCGGAAAGGTGTGGGCCAGCCAGAATCGAATGGTGGTGACCAAAGGATAAAGAAGCTGTTGTCCCCCGCATTCTATTACCAGTTGTAACGACTGTCGACGAAACTTGGAAGGGTGCTGCCGAAGCGATAACTCGGGTTGCGCGGTCGAAGCTCGGCATGACCAAGCCTAAGAAGGCGAAAGGTTGCCAAGCAAACATAGCTATAGACGGTCCATGTCAGAAATTAAGTACGTGAGAAGAAGAAGCAGTATCACACTTTTTTTCCGAAACAGATAATTACTGGCAGTGCTATGAAATAGCGAAGTAAGAGACGAAGAAGACCGTTACTTCTACGAAGACAGTTCATTATGCCGATCTTAACGAGAAATTCGGGCCTCGCGATGGCGAGCGGCACGTTCACCGACTTGCAAAGACCCGCTGCGTCCAAATCGAGGATATAGAAAAGTTCTTCGGCATAAATGACGAGAACGGTCACCTCTTGACGGACTGCAGGCAAATACTCAAACGATGTAGAGAACTTCGAAAACATCTCAAAAGTTGAATTTGCTTATTCCGCCATCCCCCCTCCAGTACAAGGTCCCGATCAGACGATAACGATGAAGGAGATCACTACGGCTATGAAGAGGATGAAAGGAGCCAAAGGAACTGGTCCCGACGACTTAGCGGCGGACCTGTGGAAATCAAAGGGCTGGAATCCTGCACGGTGCGGAGTGCTCGAGAGCTGGCAACAGAGCACGACGATCCCTGTCTGGAAGAAGAAGGGCAGTTCTGGGGACTGCACTTGCTACCGTTCAATTCGCTTACTTTTGCACAGCATAAAATCTTTGGCCGAATGGTAGACATTCGTATCAGTGATGTCGTCGAGCTAACCACCAACCAGTGCGGCCTTGTGACTGGTTGCAGCACCATCGGTGCCATGCACGCCACTCACCTTCTACTAGAAAAGCATTGGCTTTCAATTACGTTCCGATCGCTCCGCGTTCGATCGTGACGTTATGTTGTATACGGCGTTCCTGAAATGTTTGTCGAGTGCGCACGCATCCTTCACCCTAGTCCAAAGATCCGAATGCAAACGGCAGCGGTCATATCGAAGGATTTCCTCATCTAATTCGCCAATTCTTTGCGTTATCCCCCTACTATTTGCTGTTATGGATATCATCACAGGAGGTCTCCAGAACCCTGCTTTATGGACGCTCCCGGAGCTCAATGGTGCAGTGCTCACACGGACAACAACATTCAAGTATCTTGGATCGGCAATTGCGTCTGATGGCAGCGTGGTTTTTGAAACAAATTCTTGCGTGAATGCAGCGTGTTTGAAGTGGCGCTCGATGACTGAAGTATTCTGCGTTAAGACCATGCCCGAGCGTCCCTAATGCAAGAACCGTTATCCGGCCGGTCGCGATATAGGGCGCTGAGTGCTGGTCTGCGACCAAAAAAGTTGAAGCCCGTCTCACAATCAGTGTGATGGATACCAAGATGCTGCGCTGGACAGAAGGAGTAACAAGATCAGACCGCATAAGTAATGATGTCACCAGGGAGCGATTCGCTGAAGGGCCCATTGTCGGTAATATGCGCGGAGCCCGCCTTCGATGGTATAGCCATGTTCTTCGCGCGAATGATGACAGTGTCCGTAAATTCGGTCTCAACCTTGAAGTCTACGGAAACCGCCCAACGCAGCGATGGCTCGATCCGTGGCACGGAGACCTGAAAACAGTTAACATTCACCCTGATCAAGCGTTTAATCGGGAGAAGCGGCGTCAACACATCAGAAAAGTGGACCCAGTCCATAAGCGGGACAGGCGCTAGAGAATAAGTAGTCAATAGGGTTCCACTGACAAAGTCTTGGCACTTTCGTAATACTTGTGTACGTCTTAAAAGCACTGAAGACATTAGAAGCTCTGATTCGCGATCATGTTATCCCCAGATCGGTTTCAGTATGGCAGTTGCAGAGTATAAATTGGTCCTCAAAGGCCTCGAATGTTATAGGAGTTCCTGCTGCATTCACTATTCATACTATTATTATTATTATTATTATTTTATTATTTATTCATTTTCCAAAGTTCTATTCTACATTGTTTCCAAACCCAAACATCACTTTTGAGCCTCAATTATATGTGCATAAAATAATATCCTGATACTTCTATTCTACGAGAGATACTGCTATGGGAATTCAGGAAGCCAGTGATAGAATCGCGCACCACGTCGAATATGCATTGCCGTCAATGATCAACCAGCTGCGGGACTTCGGTGGTCATTGAAGTTTAATATATCCAAATACCGTCATTTATCTAGTAGGGAGTGAACAGTTGAGGAGGATAGTAACAGTTATGAAGTGTGTTTCGTTTCCTCGATAAATTAAGGTTGAAACATACGAAATAGCTTGAAACTCCTACCAAGTTACAACTACAGAATCTCAATAAATTTCAGACTGAGAATCGGAAAAAAGGTAGGAGGGTGAGCTAGTAATACAATACCTCATAAACCGGTATGATTTCAGTAGGTTGGAGAGTCAGCTTCAAAACTTTGCGCACTTCGTTGGAGTAATTCGTCTGAAGTTGATCAGCAACTCCAGAAATGCAAACGAATAACCTTAGAAGGAACTCTTTCATATATCGCAGCAGTTACGGCAACTGAACACAAAAACCTGTGGATCAGATCGTCGGCGGATTTGAATTTAGAACGCAGTTCAGGTGCAGCAGACGACATGCTGAAAATTAATGCTAATGAAATGACTGGGAAAATAGTCCAGAATGGCAACAAGCAAACCACTCCTTACCACTTTATTGCCGAACAATCTTCCGCCTCATTGCGCAAATCTTTGCATTCTGATATATGAATCTGAAGGCCGTTTGCTTCTTCAACAGCCGCTTCATTCGGAACCGCGTCAGCATAATTTCGATTATCTTCATCCGTGGACATGAAGCCTCCTGACGTCGAAAATTCTCGGTTTTTAGAAAACTGTTCTGCAACTTTACCGTAAACATCTTCAGGTGCTGCACGGTCTTCGTACTGCAGGTAAGGGAGCGAACGACACAAGTACAAGTCCTCACTGTTGAAGTTGCCTCGAAAAGCTTCCATAGTGGAGGCGTCGTTGTCTCCCACGATTTGGGCCTCACCGGTACACAGAATTTTTTCAACCTACACAGTTTACTTGACAGAGATTTTAAAGATGCAGATATTAGATTTAAGGGAATTTGGAGAAATTTTGCCATCAGAAGGTCCGAACTGGCGAAAATCTCTGATCACAACGATCATCTCGCAATCATTGGTGTAGACTAGAGATTATGCAAGAGAGCAAGACGTAATAATCTATATACACGTTCTTTTTAATTAGTAAAAAACTTTGATCCCTTCAATGAACTTAAAAGAAGCCGGTACGTAGCGCGCACATTTCGGACCCTATTGTTAAAAACATGGAAAACTTCGTGACAACTGCTGGATTGAAAGCATGCAATGTGAAAAAGCCATACCAGACAAGAAGAAGGGTGGTTTCACCGTTGTTGTTGTAAGTGAATAAAATAGATTAACCCATTGACGACCATGCAGTCCACATGTGGACTGCAGTTGTATTTTTTGTTTCATTCATCTAAACTACTACTTTCTTTTAATTCTTCTTCTGAAAACACTACATCAGGCCTAAATGGAACTACATACAGCGTGGTCCTAGCAAATCTTCCAAGTTTGCAATTGTAAAGGTGTTTTTTCGAAGGGTTACATTACCTTGGTGAATTTTTCATTCGTTGAACAACATCAAAGAATGAGATATTTTGAAAAGACGGTCGTCATTAGCATTAACAAATGCAAAGCTTGCAAAAATTCCCAGAAATGATTTCTGGTAATGATTAACCCATTAACGACCGCGCCTTTTACATTGTCCTTACATTAACTTTTAATCTCTCTTATAACTGTAGTTGGAAGTGAATGATGCCTAGACCACGATGCCTCAAGATTCTCTAGAAGGTTGTGAGCTAAGCTGATACTTGAAAACATGAAAAAAAGTTACAAGAACACTTGTTGAATAATATAAATACTACAGGGGCACGATATGGTGTGGCCCGCCGGCGGGCCACGCGGTCGTCATTGGGTTAATCATGTTTGCTCTATTGATGTCGTCAATGTTATAAACATGAAGAGAGCCGCTCAAGCCCTCCCACGAAAAATGAGAAAATCAAAAAATACGTTGCTCTCTTCTGCAATGATTAACTGGAAGAGCGGTTGGCTCTTCCCGTGCTACGATTCTATGGACATGAGAGTATATCACGCCGCTTATGCTGCCCGCAGACAATTGCGATTAATTATACACCTGTTGTTGTGAGCACGCAACGACACGATCAGGACAAGTGGGACTTCAAAAGGAAAAGGAAAAATTGGTTTTACTTCTGAAACTTCCGATCTTCTTTCTTTCATTTCTCCTGATCATGTGTGAGTTTATACATCGGACATGTTTCCCGTGGCTTCAATTTTTGGAGCAAATTGCGCTGCAAAATTCATGGCGATTCGAACAACTTTAAGGCCTGTCATCGGGGCCCAAATTTATAGTACGGTAGATTAGTAGTACCAGCTAATCCTATCAACCTTCTTTACTTTGAACTTTTGGCCCAATGATAGGCGCCAGAGTCGTTCAAATCGAAAAGAGTTTCGCCCGCAATTTGTCGTGCGCATCTCCAGAAGCACAAATTTACTCATACTCCTCCACGTTAGGATAGTAATCGTCACCTTCTGCCTCTTTAGACATGAGACAATATATCTCTCTCATTCATAAAGTAGTAACTTGGGTGTCTGTCCGCAAAACTTTATGATAACGATGAAGGTAGTGATATGGAAGACCCAGCTCAAACATTTCCTTCTTATATATGAAGCAGCAAATTGGAGAGAAGGTTGATGGAGTGGAACGAGTGCTGCGGAGTGAAGTGAGTAATGAGGGGTGAAGAGAGTACTTTAAAATTGCGCCTTCGATCTTCTGACTAGCTCGTGCTATGAATGCCCATGCCAAAATCGAGGGGAGAATTGGGAGACCTCCACTTTTTTCAACACTGAGCGCCGCAGCGCAGATGAGGAGATAAGCCCAGAAATGAGAGAAAGAAGGAGAATTGTGCTTGGAAACGTCTTTTAGTCGAATTATACAGCTTTTTGACCTAAGCAGGGGGAGAGGGGCGAGCGAAGGAGCACCGGTTGTGTGAGTCAATTGAATATTCAACTCATATCCAATCTTTTCTGCACGAGGTAATCATCTCACCCCCCCCCCCCCCCGGCGTTCCTCCACTCCTTAGGCTTAGGCTGAAAATATTATATATCCTTTCGCCAAGTTTCCAAACACAGGTCAGGCCGGCTACCCCTTCTTCTCTGCACTGTAGCCCTCACCGTTTGATAAAAGCGTGCCCCTCCCCTGACTACACTTTGCCGGGTGACCCGACTGGTAGCATACAATATAACAAGGATGTTGCAGTAAAGCACGACAATGAGAAATTGGGTAAGAGGTGCATTACCAAAAGGTTCAGTTATGGGTACCCCTAGGATCATTATCAATATATTACATGGTCCCATTCCCTTGATGGGAAATGGATAGCGATTAGCGTCACAGACGACGCTTGACGTAATGAAAGTTAACGGGATTTCTCGAGGCACTAAAAATGTATGAAGGCGCAAAGTCGAGGTAAAGGAAGACGGTAAGATACATGAGGACCTGAGAAGTAGGACCAACACTCATTCCTCTCCTAAGATCACATTTGTTTTAATTGTACCTTAACCTGCTGTATTGTACACTATTACTGCTTTCTTTGTGATGATGTCGTGCCTCAACTGTACTGCGTGTGCCTTAAGGATGAATGTGTTTTTTTTACTGGCCTGTTCGAGTTCATCCGAAGTAATCACCAAATTACCGCAAATTTTACATAGGGTATTATGAGGGGACCGGAGTCGGAAGTGGCTTGGTCCATGCAGTATTGATCGCGGATCTGTCAGAATCTCCTACCACGTGCCAACATTGCACACGCAGTGTGCCGATTCAGACAACGAAATGCCGGAGATCAAACGAAATCGAAAGTGCAAACACGGAGCTCACGGAGGAAGCCGATGTGAACCCTACGGTAGGTAAAATCATTAAAACAGCAGAGAAACTCAGATCGGAGAAGTGCAAAATCAGAACAGTGGTGAATGATTCTTTGGGCATGGCATTTCGAACAAACAACGAAGTGCAGAAAAAAGCGAACAGTGCAGTAAGCAATCAAGCTGAGATAGCGGAATAGCAACTGAATAGGGCAAGAACGCTAGCACTGAGAGGAACCCGACGTCTAGATGACAAAACTAAAAACACTCGAAATACTAGGTAGTCTGTACGGCTGTGCTATCAAAGAGATAGTACAGCATTCCATTGATCCGTTGAACAGAGTTTGCAGGCCGAATTGTTACGCGCAAAGGCACTCGAGAAGCAGAGAATCGTTGAGAGGAGGAAGTTGCTTATCAAGGGTCAGAAGCCAATGGAGAGCGAGTTGAACGAGCAGTGTTTCAACGCTGGAAAACATACAGAAGGTCGTAAACAGACTCCTCTCTTTGCGATACAAAAACGATGGATTATTTGTCGAGTGGGCAGCTAGGATAGCGTTACTTCTTAAGAATGGTACTAGTAGTGAGGATTCCGAAGAATCTGAGCGAAGCACTGTAAGCACAGCGCGTTTCATAAACGAGTATACAAGAGCGGCAGCCATGCCGAATGCCGTTCGAAAAACTTAAGGCAATTTAAAATCAAGAACCCCGAAACAACTTGGCGAGACAGCGAAAGGCGCGATATCTTGTCTGGCCTGTTGGAACGTGAAACCAAAATGCATTACAATACACTATCCAAGGAAGTCCAAAATGG
This sequence comes from Haemonchus contortus, assembly GCA_000469685.2. NCBI lineage: Eukaryota > Metazoa > Nematoda > Chromadorea > Rhabditida > Trichostrongylidae > Haemonchus > Haemonchus contortus. The sequence goes on along the minus strand of LS997567.1, from coordinate 22,003,202 downwards.
GTCATTGCAAACACTAGGGGAAGCGCTCAAGATGAGGTTCAAAGTGGACGGGCCGGAAGAACAAGCAAGAACGATGAGAAAACTACGCTCTCTGAAGAAAAAGCCAATCAGTCCCTTTTGGAATTCTGTCACAACTCGAAGCGCTCTCCGTAGAAGTACATCCGAAGGCGGATGAAAGCCTCTAGCAATTCTTCGAGCAGAGATCCCCCAATAACAGTGACCATGCTGTTCTTGGAGTGTCTCTGCTCGCTGGAGAGAAGCTGGAGTACTCGAGACGGAACAAGACAACATGATGAAGACCGCACCTAGGATCGAACGTGTGCGGGATAGCGTCAAATGGGAGAGGCCGCATCTATGGCTATAACATAAGCCTTAAGAGCGGCATCAGATCTTTAAATATGGTGACAGATTACTGACTGCAGAAAAGGGGAATCCAAGAAGGTTGGGTGAACAGACACCGCAAAAGAACTGTTCGTGCTGTGGAAAAAGGCCATGTGGCTGAAGAGTGCTGGAACAAGAGGAAGATCGACAAACAGTTTCGTTCAGTGCAACACTTGATTCAAGGTCGTGTAACCCAATCGGTATGAAGCGAAGCAAGTGCCAAGAAGTAGGAAAAAAGCATTTGGTTACGTCAACGTACTTATGAATGGAATTCGGCGGAATGACCGGTACTGGTTAACTGCTAACCATAGTGCCGCTTCGTATTCTGAAGGAAGCGAAGCCGAGATATACGTTTAGGACGCGTTAGGGAACAGGATCAAGTTTCTGGGTTGTGTAGGGTTCAACCTGGGAACCGAAGGGGGCAAAGAACAACCAGCACGAGTCTTTGTTAAAAAAATGTTACATAATAGTAATAGTATCAATATGGACAATGTTATCTACTTGGGTACCAACGTGTCTCGGCATAAGAATTGATAAGGACACACGCACAGAAGAGGCGAGTGCAATACAGGAAAGGAAAGGCAGGAGGAATGCCTAGGAAACACAACTCCAAAAGGCGATCATTCACGAGTGCGGCCAGAAAAGAAAATCAAAAGGAAGTTTCCAGAGAAAGCAAAATCACTATCAAACCCCTCTCGGAGCTACAGGAACCCCGATAAACGAAGCCACGGTAGCCAGATGAGTATACGTCAGCCCCGGTGTGTGCGTACCTATCCAAATATTCGCAAAGGTTGCCGGGAGGTTGCGACACTTTGCTCCATTGACGCGCACATATCAACGGGAGTATGCGCGTTGACCAAAGAAGGTACAATGGAGATGCCAGTACTCAACCACACAGCGCGGCATATAATATTCCGAGAAGGACAAAAAATGGGCACTTGGGAGGAAGTCCACTCGACACACTCAGCACTAAGGCATATGGAGTCCGACATGCTGGAGGTGTCCACGGGAAAGAAGTCGGGCAAGATCAGCATTTTGATAAAGCAGCTCATGGGCAACCACAAGCTCGAGTGTTTCGCAGAGAGGTTGGCCGAATTATTCACACATTGTCAGAATGTATTCGCGCTCTGTGACAAGAAGTTGACGGAAACGGATCTCATTGAACGCGGTATTGACTAGGGTGACACCAAGGCCATCAAGCAAAGAACCACACCAGTGCCACAAGGAGTAGTACCAGAGTTGAAAAATATTTTGCATGATCTGGAAGAACGAAAGATCGTTAGGAACATGTCTTTAGATTGTGCATCCCCAATAGTGTTAGTCCAGAAGAAGGACAAACTCTTCGACAGTGCGTCGATTACAGAGCACTGAAAAAGCACCCGAAGTGGGATTCTTAACCCTCACCTATCACGAACACTCTTCTTCAGAGCCTAGGTGGGGAGAAGTATTTCAGCATGTTATATATGGTCTCAGATTATCGGCAAATTAAACTCATAGAAGATGCTCAGAACAGAAGTACTTTCACAACCCCGGAAGGACTCTGTGAGTTCTAGTCTTGCCTCTTGGCCTGTGTATCTCCCCGTTGGTGTTTCAGAGACTAATGTATCGAGTTCTTCGTGATCTGAGGGGAAAAGTATTCGCCTACATTGACGATAAACTAGTCGCCACAGATAGTGAAGAACGCCGCTTATAAACGCTCGCAAAGGTGTTCGAGGTGTGTGGGAAAGCAAACTTTAAGTTTAAACCGCAAAAGTGCCGGCTAATGGAACAGCAAGTATCGTTTCCAGGAAACATTATCAATGAAAAAGTAGTAAGTATGGATCGCGATAAAGCCGCGAAGACCCCAAATATCCTAAACCGAGCAATCTCGCGGAGCTTAGAACTTTTCTAGGACTCTGCGGGTACTACAGGAAATTCACTCCAAGATTCTCGTCAATTGCCATGCCGCTTTTCAACCTGAAGAATTCGAAAGCACAATTTGAAGCAATGAACAGGAACTTCCTCAAAGAGTCATTGCATCAGCACCAGTATTAGGCCATCCCAATAACGAGAAGGCCAAAACAGGAGAAAAGCCGTATATAATCTACACTGATGCAAGGCACAACTGGCATAGGAGTGATATTATGTAAGGAAGGCGCAGATAACCTACGGCACACACTGTACTTAACGAAAAAAAATATCAAAGGCACAGTAACCCTACCACATCACGGACTTCGAAGCTCTTGTTATAATCTATGCAGAAAAAAAGTTTCACTTTTTCGCTTTCGGCATGAAAACCGTCATGAGAACGGATCACCAAGCGCTAACCACATTGTCTAAGAAAGATAATGTGTCACCTCGAGTAAATCGTTGGGCGCTAGAACTACAAGCGTAGGAATTGGAAATGCAGTATGGCACTATTGCGCTAATAAAGTTGCGGATGCACTACCCAGAGGTGTAACGAACGACACAGCACCCGACGAAGACGGGAACGGAAACATTCGAGTGGTGCGCTCGGTTAGTTGCGAAACCGAATGGTTTCGCAAATTGAAGAACGACAGCTACTATAACGATACGATAGAGTACGAGGTTTTACTGCCTTGACAGGCAAAGAAGTTCAAAGTATGCGATTTCGCATCCATGAAGGAAACTGAACTCATCTTGGGAGACGAATCATTGGCAAAAAATGCTCCCAAGTTCTAGAGATCCAAAGTATTCAATGAAGGACCAGTTTGCGATCATTTCTGTGCACGAAAAATAATCAAGTTTTTGAAAAAAAACGAGTTTTCTGAGGAGGTCTACAACAAGACGTGGCAAAATGGTGCCCAGAATGCGAAAACTGCTCCCTAACTGATGACCGGAAGAATAAAGCACCACCACTAAAATTCTTCGGAGTGACCAAACCGTTCGAAATCATCGGAGTTGATGTTTCGGAGGTTAGACCCTCTGCAGATGGCATGAGACACTTTGCCGTTGTGATCGATCATTTCTCCAAGTGGCTAGGTGCGTATCCTGTTCCTTGTAAATCCGCGGAGCACATTGCGAAGGTTTTTTTGTTCGAAAGATGGGTAGCTGAAGGCGGGAGATGGCCGGAAAGAATCCACTCCGATAGATGAAAGGAGTTTGAAACAGTGCAGTGGAGGCCTTATGCAAAGCAACTGGCATAGCACAGTCATTTGCAAAGGGGTATAATCCAAGAGAAAATGTAGTAACGGAGAGCGCAAACAAAACTATACTTTGTATGCTGAAAAAAGAGGTGAACAGCCTCGGAATGGAAGCCATCCCTTATGTGGTGTAGGCATATAATATTTCCACACACGACGCTACCAATGAAAGTACGTTCTTCATTTTACACGAGTTTGACCCAGTCTTTCCGTCTAAAGTCATACCGTCGAGGAACTATCACCATATGAAGGGTGTACTGAAGGCCATCAAACGATACAGAGAAGAAGATTCAATTAAAGACAAGCCAGGAAGGGGTAGAACGGCCACTGGGTGGTGGGGCGGATTGTCAAACAGATGCTCCATTGCCGTTCCAATTGTATGCAGAAATGCCGCTTCATTTCTGATCTCAATAGATAGCGTAGGGCCCAAAAATGGAGAATGTTGCCAAGTCACTGTGGAGTCAAGCGACCCCTCATCGTTCTAACTGGAAAAAAAATCCGAAAAAAGTTCCTTAACAAAGAAAACGATCATTTTCTGGCTATTAAAGGCACAGTTCACGATAAAATGGTTTCTTTTCCGCATAGGATGAATTCGAGAACCCCTCAAATACCATATCTGGGAAGGAAAACTGCCTAGTTAGGGCGTTATAAAGGCTCAAGGATTGTATCATGTGAAACGAGTTTCATCGGCATTGAAGAAGCTGCACCGATCATAAGCGAACCCATGTAGGTACTTTAAATAACTTGCCATGATCCATAGCGGCAGCGAAAAGCAGTTCTGTACAGTTCTGGCTTGATGCAGTCAGCTCTTTGCGCAATTGTAGCAAGTGAAATCTCGTCCAAATACCCCTACCATGCTATTTCCGTCATGATAATCTCATCCAATCCCTATTTTCCCTAATTCTATGGAGCCACATTTTTCTAGAAATCAGCGAATTCTATCGCTTTCTCACTACTGATGAACTATACCCAATCTATGCTTCCACTTTTCGAATGAAAAGGGGTGCCTCAAAATTATCGTGAACTGAGCCTTTAACATCGAACGTACAATCTCTCACGAAAAACTTGCTAAAATAAGAGCAAAATTGTGTCTTTAGTGGTCGTAACAAAGCAATGATCCGGCTCCTCCCCTGAAACAGCTCGTAGTCCTCCCAGCAGTACGTTACTCCAGCACACAGATGCGACCTCGCACGCTAGCAGTGCCGACGCTGTCCACAGTGCAAGACGCCCTGCTTCATTGGCAGAGAGGAATGACCATCTGCCTTACAGATCCTAACTCACTTGACTCCGCACAGTCCTTGATTAGAAGAGGACCTGTCGAGTTTGCAGTCTCAGTTTGTAGTCCTAGAAAGCAAAAAACGAAGAACAGTCGGAAGAAATGAAGGAGGATACCTGCGTGCAACACGCGAGGAGTTCGAGAGCAAACTTTGGGCCTCTACTTGCGCTCTGAGAGATATTTTGAAATGTGATTGTAATATGTTGTAGCATATAATATAATAGTCCATAGTCATTTTCGGTTGAAAAGCTTCAAATGCATTGCTGTGAATTAGCGCCCATGTTTTTGGGACACCATGTAGGATAGACGCGGATGACTATAAAACTTTCCCAACGAGTTGCACCAAAACTATACAGGAAATAGTCAAAGAAAACAATGAACTCTATCGTAAATGAATGAAAATCAAGAAAACGATAGACCATAGGGCCCCTGAAGTAGGTGGAAGGGTATTTATGCCTATGCCTGCAGAAGGGAAAAACTAATCACTCAAAACTGACCATAGACTGGACAGGCCCCTATAGAGTTATTGAAGTAGATGCGAACTCCGCAATCGTAGCAAAAATTGTTCTAAACGAAGCACCAATTCAGGTGCAAATTGATCTCCTGCGGATAATAATGCCTTATATTAGTGATACGGCCGTAGAAACGTATCAAGGAGACGTAAAGCACAAATTGATGTGAAAAGCATTCAGGCATTTGAAAGTTCGCATTGCAGGCCTGGGCTCAAACAGCTGATTCTTAGGGAGGACAAGTCGCTTCATCCGAAAGTCGTTTGCGACGAGAACCGGCTTGTAAAGCCACTTGGTAATTACAACGGTTACCGGATGGGGTTCAAGTGCCCGTTGTTTGAAGGAGAGAACGCGCGTAATTTGTCTTCTGTTTTATTGAACCACCAGTCCACAATCGCTCACCTAAGATCTTACTCGAGGAGAGCAGTAAAACGTTTACACGTTCCGTATAAACGACACTGCTTTACCCGAATCCCCCCCAAGTTCCATTTCTGGAAATCGCGCATTAGAGTCAAGCACTCAAGAGCAAAATATCCTTTCAAGAGCGTAGCTGTCATTATTACATTGAAAATATCATTCTAGTTTGATTATAGGAAATTGCGCATCGGGACGGAGGTGCAGAAAAGCACTGACTTGTACATCGGCCGGCCGATGCCGATGAAGAACGTACCCACCCTACATTCTCTCTTCTCTAAAAAATTGGTTAGCCTGTGATTTACTTCCCCACCGCGCTCTTGTGATCTCCACGCTCTTGATCGTGCCTACGTGACTTTTGCGAGGACACACAAACGGACATACAAACGGACACACAAAGTTAGCGGTTTATATATATAAAGGATCGGTCACAATGAAAGATGTAACTTTTAACAGTGTAGGATGGTCAGTACAACTCATAACGGTATCGATGAAAGATGACTGGTCAGAAGTCAGTAAAAGTCGTAGGAGAATCGAAAAAAGTTCCTGCACGTCCAGTTTAGTCTGGAAAACGTGCAACCAGAGGATGTCTATTATGGAGCTATCCAGAATGAGGAGGACGTCATCCGCATAACTGGAATTTCCCAAGCAGCTCTAAAGTTGGTGGACGGGCAAGAATGAGACTGCTTCATAAGAAAAAGGGCAGCAATACCTCCTTTCACCGCGCTGCTTGTTAAAAATTCGCATGTTGTTGGTCGATGCTGTGACAGGAATCATATTCAGTATTGATGACCTACCTCAGATCGAACTAAACTCGAACGTACTGTTAATTGTGGGCGCCGAAGAAGCAAGCATCAATAGCCCCAGACCCAGGAGCAGAAGGAAAAAATGGTCCAATGTCTACAGTTTGATGAAAGCAGCGGTTGAGAATGTGAGAAAGATCGTAAACAATGTGCGACTACCCTACGACGCAAAAGCCGGAGACAGCCGTTGGGGACAGCTCCTTACGATGAGGAAGTCCGAATCGGATTCTATGGCATTAAAGATGGTACGAGAGTTTCAGGAAGTGCTGGATAAGCGAGTGTCCTCAGGCGGCAGAGAAACCAAAGACGGAAGTTGAAGGGCCTCCACAGGAAAGGAGATACGATGAGCAGGGCAATGCAGCGCAGAACTTCAGGAAAACGATTACTCTGAGATGGCATAGAACACCCAACGCAAAGAAGGGACAGGTCACCGCTGAAAAACGGAAAAGGAAGGGCATGTATAAAAAATATTAACGAAGAAATTTTAGCTTAGACTCGAACGAGTGGGAGGGTGGGAACCACACTGAGGGCCCCCGGGGATGTAAGGAGGCACGGAAGAGGTAAGGAGAGACAGAAAGATTACGAAATATCCGTGCGCGGGAAGAGCTCCATACACAGATTTACCCCTAGAAGAAGGGGGGCTCTTGAAATCGCGCCCCGCACCTCATCCCCAAGAGGAGGGACCGCAACTTGTCGTACCTTGGTACCCTTAGAAGTAGGGTCAACACGCATCCCTCTCGTAGGATTGGGGAGGCGGTCGTTTGGCGCGATGGGCGGGGTCGCGCCGCCCATTTGAGGCGGCGCGACCCCCCCATCGCGCCGTTCAACTCATTCAGATCGCGTAATCTTCTGCACTCCTCTCCTCTATGGATGATCGATTGAGCTTCTATCAATGTATCTTGAGCTGCTGTATTGTACACTATTACTGTTCTCATTGTGAAGATCTCGTGCCTTAGTTGTACTGTCTGCGCCTTAAGGATAAAGCTGTTGTTTGACTGGCCTTCTCGCGTTCATCCACACCGCAACCCTTTTAAAACAACGAAGAGAGCAAGAGCGAAGAAGTGATGGTGATCTGCACGTTGATTTTTTCAATTCGAACACAGGGACGGAACAGACTGGAAACCACCCCAATGTGGTTGGATTAAACAAGATAACGCTCCGTCTTCTGTAAACTAGACCAACAGTACACGTTTCTGTTCTGAAGCATTCGACGAATTCCAACAAAATTTGAACAAAAAGACATTCAAAACAAATGCCTCACGAAAATGGAGGATGAACAATGAGTAAAAACCGCTAAGGCCATTATACCTATCTGATCACAGCTCCTCGTGAACTTCACTAAATGAGTATAATGCAGGTTCGAATAAGATTTCGATGCAGCTCCCCATCGCAAAAAAGAAAGACGGAAAGACGATGTTCGCTTCTCGAATCTATTTCAAAGTCGCGTCTTATGAGAAATTCACGAGAACACAACGCTTTTTCCAAGACTCATAAGATTGGCGAGATATTGTCAAAACCTCGGCCTCGGATGGGACTCGAATCCGATCCGTACTTGTGCTATCCGGGCATCGTGCTCTCACCCCTGACACTACTGAGAGCCCGCTTGCCCCCGCCTTCTCAATGGCTTATATGCCATAGCTCATCACCACTCAAACGCACAATGTGCCAAGACTATCAGCCGATATTAGTATCAAATCGTTAAGTTGAACACTTGACTTGTTGTAACTCGTTCTTGACTTGATATGGGCGGAGGTGATGTAGTGGCAAGTGGCGCACTATATCACACGCACGGTTAGGGGTTCGAATCCCGGATCGATGCCCGCCTAGGCCAACCAAGTCTTCCATCCCTCCGGGGTCGGTGAATTGGTACCAGACTCGTCTGGGACTATAAAAGCACTGACTTGTACATCGGCTGGCCACCGCAAGTCATTGTATAGGCCACATAAGCACTCATTACGCCACTACGATTCTGAATGGAAGTCGAGTGCGGGAGCGCATCCCTCAGACGGGATTGATTAACGCCAAAAACTTTATCCTTTTATCCTTGACTTGATGGTTTGTTAGCAGCTGTTATTTCGCCACAGCACGTGGTGAGTCTCACGATGTAGGCGAGTCGAGAAAAACATATCACAACAAGTAAAGCACTCAAGGGTTTACTGCTGATGAGGTCTCACCTGCTCACCAAGTTTCACGTGTGAATGCTGATAAGCTACGACTGAGTGAAATAAGTTGCTTGTAGTGCGGAACGAATTCCCTTAGCCATTGCAACACCAAAGACCATGCAGATCAATCTCCCTCAAAATGTTACTCATCGCCCCCTCATTACCGCACAGGACCCATCACATTTGAATCACGATCAGTACTCCTTTCTGACCTTCATGAGAGCTGTTGAAAAGCTTCAACAAGTTTAAAGTTGTGCTAAAAGATCAGAAGGTGTTCCGCTAAGCAAAGCAGGACACTGAAGATCCACTTCCGATCGGCAGTATTTGCAGCTTATTTGTAGCCAGAAAAGGAAAATACTGCGATAACCCACAACTGGTTGAATGAGAGAAGCAAGGAGCCTGAATAAATGAGAGAAAGTTTAGGTTGGCCACTACTCGTTCAAATAATACATCCTTCTGAGCTCAATAAAAGATAAGCTGTCACTAAGTTGCATTCGCCTTCATAGATAATATGAGTGGAGGGTTCTTTTTTGGTGTTGGTGAATGTATTCATTTCTCATTAGCATCTTCCCACCTTTGACTTGTCCTCTAGTTAAGAGGGAGGTGTGAATCACGTGGTATGCTCAGATGCGGGCTCGTTGAATGTTGGTGCGGTCTCGGACGTTCCTGTCAAGAATACTTCCACCGACCAACAAAATCATCTCACTATTTAAAGTGCGCTAAGCGTGTCTGTTGGGTTGTCTGTATGTATGTGTGTTGCGTGTCGGTGTGTGCCGGAGTGAGATAGTGTATGTGTAAGTGCGTGTGTGTTAGTGTGTGTGTGTGTTTTACCGAAAATTCTTGGCTCCTGTTCCACTGAACATGCAGGGTTCATATAATACAATTAAAAAGGAGACAATGGGTAGGATAGGAACACTGACAGTAGGTGACTGTATTAGACGACGTATGCGAGCTTTTTCCTTGGACCTATGGCGTTTAAATTTAGAATATAACTGATGGCAGGACCAGGACATTCATTTTAGGTGGTGGGAAGTGACTAGGTTGGAGGGAGAGAAACGGGGAGGGGCCTGACGAAGTGTGCATGAAATGAGCGTAATCTGATTTGAAATAAGCAGCAAGTTGGAAAGAGTGAAGAATAAACAAGTCACCTAAACACACATGACATAAGCAGGAGTCCTTTAATAGCGAACAGGGCGCTAACGAAGTATTTCGGTGAGTGTATGCGTGTTTGTTTGGAGTTCCTCACTCCTATTCTCATGAGCTAGAGCGTTCAAATTTAAAAGTGATACAGGCGGCATACCACTCCCCGTGAAAAGGAGGAGAGCACTGGTTCCCAAAAAACCAGTTGCATTAGAAACATCAAGCACTGAGAACAATTGTCGCCTTTGTGAGAAGCTAACGAAGAATAATTGATGGCCACTATTTACCCTTTACTTCCCCACTTTGTCGAGAATGGGCTGGATTTCTATCGAATTTTGTTCAAGAAGATGAAACCGATTAAAAACTTCCCTAGAGTAATTTGACCCGTAGAACACGAATATAGCATCCATTCCTCATGAAAGCGCCTGTCGCCCCGCTAGACTTTCTCTACGCGACATTGCCATGGGACGTCGCTAGAGTGCGTGCCAAAACCGATCGCGCGTTTTGCCGCCAAAATCAAATGGTGTGTTGCCAAACTTATGAGTTCCTCGTTCGCATCAAACATGGCTCTAAACGCTCTGCATCGCCATAATCGCACGACGGAGTTGAAGGATTTCAAGAGGTTGAACATGTTTGAAAAGCTGAAACTGAAAGCGGACGCGGATGTGTTGTATAGTTACCTGCAGAGTAAATATGATATCCATGTTCTACCCTAGGCATCTTTATGACAAGTGATTGCGATATCCGTGTTCTACGGGTCAAATTGCCTCTCTAGACTAGAGAAGTTTCTAGTCGGTTTCATCTTCTTCAAAAAAATTCGATAGAAATCCAGCTCATTCACGACAAAGTGGGGCAGTAAAGGGTAAATAGTGCCTAATTGACTATTAGAAAACGACTCATGCATGGTAGCACTATTTGTAGAACTAATTTGGTAGAAGAGAAAAAGGTTCGATAGCCTAATATATTGAACTTTGCCGTCCTTTGTAATTCTAATGTGATACAGCACACTGACCAAAATCGAGGCCAAAATCCAAAACCGGTAGTGAGTGAGTGAAATAGTATAAAATTTTGGTGGAGTCGTTGTTGAAAAATCTGACTGCATCGAGCATGACACCGCATCGAGGACGTCTTCGATATAATACGTTATGTTCTCGTTAACGACTTGACTCCAAGTTCCCATCAGAAAGGGAGTCGGTATTTGGTTCCACGGTTCCACACTTCTAACTACTTCGCACCTTTCTCGCGCATCCACTCACTCGCCTGTGGGGTGGCCTCGCTTAATTAGTTGGTTGTGACCTCTCTGGCAGTCTGAGTGAACTGATATTGATCCTATGGATTGGAAACTGTGTTATTATCATTATTGATATTATTATATTATTATTTGTTATTATTACACATTTTAAAATAATATGCAGTTGGGACAATAAAATGTAAAAATTCAAAATCTTCAAATTATAAGGAAACTATGAAGCATTATCGGTGAGTATCTTGACATTTTCCTGCAGAATTGCTCTGTTTCCTGCTCACTTGGTTCATTCTCCATCCACTTGGTCCCGATAGATTAGAACGTGATGCTTTCTTCCCTTGCTTACCTACCTGCCTTTCGCCATTTAGGTGTGCTCCGGATTTGAGGTAGCTGTAGCTGCCCCTAGGGTTTCTAAAAACGAAGGGTTTTGGTTGACAGAGCTCACAGTGCTTTCGGGTGCTGAGGATAAATGTAAAAAGAATTCGGAGCTACAGCACTCGAGGGAACGGAAAGGAAGTTGCAAGAGGTGGAAGGGGTGCAGATACATGAAATAGAGATGGTACAGTGTATTGTGGTAGGCTAGCTATGTGCAGGGATCCGTAGGAATAAGAAAGAGCAACAGTAGCAGCTAATCCTGAGTTGAAGCCGAGAAAACTCTGTAGTCGAACTCAGAGCAGTATAATTGAGACATCGTGCTCATGCGATGACAAGCCACTACAGAGGTGATTTATGATGCTTTCATCCACATGTTTGAATACCTTCAAGTGACCTACTGGCGGTGTCCAAAGAAAGCGATAGAGGGTGTTAAGAAAGCTTGAAAGGTCACTTTGTCAACTAGTTTGCCTGCAGACACATTGTGAGAATGATTGCTTACACGTTGTGATAAATCCTTTTCCCCATCCTATGTTTTTTCCAGTCATTACTTTAGCCTCCACAGCTTTCTGTGTTGCATTATTAAAGTGTTGCATATTTATTTTTTTTCGTTTTACCTTATTTTTCATGCTTTAGAAGTTTCTTAATCATATAATCAATATTGTTACTCCTGAGTACTGCTGTGTGGCAGAGAGGTCAGCAGCCAACCAATTAAGCGAGGCCACCCTACAGGCGAGTGAGTGGATGGGCGAGGAAGGTGCGAAGTAATTAGACGTGGAACTAAATAGGCTCACCCCATCAGAACTGTTTGCATTCAAAGTGAACCTCTTTCGAGACCTCGCGACTGACGTAAAGCGAGTTTGTGCCAAAAAGGCAACCAGTTCAAAAGTGTCACTGCACTTTCAATTTCCAGTATGATGCGAATTCGATGGTTTTATTGAGATGTTCGGCACTGTTTCCATTGAGCATGCCAGCGTTATAACAAGTTTAAAAAGTTCGCCAGTGAACACTATAAACTGAGAGCGTCAGGGTCGTGTCGCAAATGGAGAATGCAAAGTTCAAATGGGGTATTTTCAAGCTAAGATCGAATCATAGGACTTGATATATTATGGAGAGTCATGTCTGAAGTGTACGAGAGCTAATGGCAAACATATTAAGAATGCACATTAAGTGCGAATAATTGCAGAAGTTGCTGAATTTACCTTCAGCAAAGTCTACTGCCACATCAATCTCCTTGCTCTTATTGCTAGTCATGTGGATAGAGCTGTTTTGCAGCCAAATAGTGTTGTATACTGTGAACTATGCATTAGCTATACATACCGAAATTTCGCGAAATGCTTCACTGAGAAAAAAGCTACAAACGAAAAAGCGTTTGGCCGAACACTTTTGAGCACTACTGTATATATCTTGCTTCCAACTTCTTAGTGTGGACTTTCAATAAAGCTTCGGTTCTTAACATGTTCATGACATTGTCGGTCAATGGTGACCCACAGTACTGCAAGTCAGCCAAATGAAGAAAGACTCAAATTTCTGTTGTCACGATTTTTATGTTTCCCTACTAATCCACTAAATTTGGCGTCGACTTATAATCCCTCTAAATCGAAAGTTTTATGCAAATATTAGTACCATAAGGGGAGTCATACTTTATATCAAAGCCCAATTAAAAAACTAAGTAATTGAAAACAGTTAACAATATCAACAATTATGAAACCTAAGCAAACATTCAGGTGCGTAAACGGATCTGAATTCCAAATCTGCGGAACGATTCTGGGAACAAAGTTTCGAGCCCAGTTTTCCCAGAAATCACGTCACTTTGTTGCTTTCATGAGGGAGCTAAGCATTGCTAGACGTGCAGTATAGTGCCGTTGGGAAGACGATGGACTTGTAGGCGTGACAGGGGGTTCAAGTCCTTGATGCATGCGCTTGTTTTGCTTTTTTATGAGAAGTGTCTTAAACTCTTGCAAACCCCGTTTACGCATCATATAGCCTACCTACAGTCCTCCTTAATGCTTATGGAGCACCAGGAATGCTGATACAAGTAATTTTCTTCGCCATCTCCACAAACCGAATAGCATCATATAGAACACTTTTACTCTGGGCACTTGTGATGTAGTCGGCAGCTCCAAGCACTTTCAAAGGATGGTGGTCGGATGACTCGTCAGGCCATAGCGCTTTTGGATGAGGTAATGCCTTCTCTAGGGTAGAAGTGAGCTGGTACAATTCAGCTGTCATTTTTATTCAAAAAACTATTGGAACAATAGGTGCGTATGCAACTACTCTTCTCCACTGGCACAGAAAATATTGCCTCGTCCTTCAAAGATGTAGAACCCATCTACAAAGAAAAAGAGAAGATTCCTGGATGCAGGCATAAATATTCGAGAATTCGCAAGCAATAACAAGGAATCCTTACTATATGTAATCCACAGGTTTAGTGGGTCTGTTTGTATGTATGTATGTTTGCATGTCTGTGTGTCGCACAATCCGGTTTTACCTGAGAAAACACCTTAATAGGTCGGGACAAGTTCGGGATGGGTGGAGCCTGAGACAGGATTAACAGAGCACGTACGAGATCTGTGGAGCCCCGCCCACGGGAGGTGGGGCAAGTGCCGGAATGCTAAGAGCCAAACATTTTATTTTGGCTTCAAGATGGTCCAGACGCCGGGAAAAATGTGCAAAGGTGAGGGACGAGTCAATAATTAAAATACAGGAAACTTACCGGCGGTTGGCGGAGCATTCTCGCGGTGGGCGGTACTTTCCAAAGAGACTCATAACTCGATCCAACGACGGCATCGAGGCCAGAAAAAAATAAAAAGTGAGCAGGCTTCATGCGTGCGTCCGTGCATGCGTAAACTTAGCGAACCTCCGCTCACGATGGGCGGTGCGTGCGCTGAGATGGAAGCTACTTCCCAAAAATGAATGCGAATTCGCTTGGAAACGTATTAGAATGCGGGGAAAAAAGTGGTAAGATGTAGTAGAACAAATGTGGTCAGATCCCAGGAGCGGGCGGGGTTGGCATTAAAGTGGGCGGGCTTAGATCAAAAATTTATAACTCTATTTAGAAACGCTGTGGGATGCGGGAAAAAGTGGTAAGATGTCGCAGTACAACTTTGGTCAGATACCACAAGTGGGCAGGATTGGCACTGAAGTGAGCGGAGCTTACATCAAAATTATTAAAGGCACCATTCATGATAAAAAAAGTTATTGAGTTCTTACCTTATTAATACTCAGCGGCCCCCATGGGTTGTAGAAGGGTCCCTCTCACTCCCGCAATTTCGACGTCCAGGGCATAATGGCGGGCCCGTTGTTGTCGTAATTCGCATCTCCGCCCCTTGACCGATGTCACGTCATACGAGATGTAGGCCCGTATGCATAACGCCCAGGGTAGGGAACCCCATGGAAGTGTTTGTTTTCGCCGTGGGTCAGATAAGTGACGCTGGAGCGCAGTATTTCGCGCCTACACTACCGTTTGGCCAGTGTTAGAATGGTATCCGAAGTTCGTGTTTTTCGATTAATTGAACCGGAATTTAGGAAGAGTGTAGATTTTTGCCTCAGGGAAGCTTTTTAACAAAGTGGAGGGGAGCTACAGCCTACGAAGGCTGAAGGAAGTAGCAGATGGAGTGATTGGAGGGTTGTGGAAACTTTGAACCGAGCATCCAGTTATCGCGCACCCAAGTACAAAGTAACCTTAGTTAGATGCGCAAATTAAATATCATCGCGCTGCCCTCAGGTTTCAGGTAATTAAGTGTGTGAAAAAAACAAATGAAGGGGACAAAAAGACAGTGAAGCGCCTAGAAAAAAGCTTCGAATGAATAAAATTTGCACACCAGATAAACAGTTGATATTGTGGTTTCTAGATGTTAGTCATTAAATAACACTCGGCTTGAAGTTTGGCTATTCTCATCTTTTACAGGGTTTTCAGATATTTGGGGCTGAAAGCAGCGTCATCAAAGAGGCACCAAGAACCATATACCAATCCATTCAGGATTACTTATTCGATACGTGCCACTTCTTCCACTCTTTAACCTTTACATTTCTGCGCCATCCTAATCTCGGGATGCTCATACCTCGGGAATCCTGCGCGTACGCAACCTTCCTTTATGCACCCACCCCCAGCACCGCAACCCTCGGCTTAATCCCTCCTAAAATTTATTCCTTGTCACTAGCACTGATGTACATTTGGTAGATATTCTTTCTCCAAGTCACCGCATCGAAGCATTTCAGTCCGTTGCAGCGTCAATTTCAACCTTTACACGTGGTATACACATGATTCTTGTTCGAAAACTTTTTTGCTCTAAGCGCCGGGCTTTCTTACTATTGCTACCATATTACACCTTCAACACTTAATTTTTTATGCGCTCATGGAAGATGTGGACAACACAATGGAGAACAGGTTTTCGCACCTAGGCGGGAAGTGGCCCTTCTGCGCGAAGGTTCGTAAACCGCTTCCCAAGGCAGGGCTCGTTAAAAAATTAAGAGCAAAGCCAGCAGAAGGTGCACAATTACAACTGCAATACCTGACAGCATTCATTTAGGACGAAAATTGAGAGCTATGAACAAAAGTGGAACATAAAATAAATTAATATCACGCATAACAAGCGCCATGTCGCCAACCCACTCCCACGACAGGAATAGCAGGGTAACAAAGAATAAAATGCAATAGGATATGTAATAGTATACAAATCAGGCAAAAAACTACTCATTAGTTGCTCACAGAAATAATTCCAGTTTCCTTCTCAAATCACACCAGGATCGCGATGCAACATGCTCACGATAACTGGTGTAAATCTAGAAAGAAAACGTGCTTATCTGAAGATTCGACTGCTTAATAGCAATGAATTCAGCAATATAAATAAATTTGTAGTTGGTTGCAGCAGTAGAATAAAATCAGAGCAATAGTTGACGAATTCGGCAGCAGAAGTCAGAGGAATAAGCGCTCAGTCGAATAATGTAGTGAATAGCAGAGTTGCGGTCTACATGACCATCGGCGCCCCAGCTCTATTTTAGGGGTAGATTCCTCCCCCGGGGAGCCAATGGGGTCGGGCTTCTCTGAGCTCTCGCTAAGGTAAGGTCGCAGAGACAAACATCACATGACTACCAAGGGCTGTCGATTCTTCACCTGTTTATAGGAAAATACTTAGCTCCATTGCAACTATCTTGACACAGAACAAAGGAAAAACCCCATTTGAACACTCGCGCCCTCGGCAAACATTTCCTCTCCCTCCCCTACCCCGGGCGTTATGCATACGGGCCAATGTCATGTAATCGCGTCAGGACCCACCCTCCAGCAAGAAATCAGCTGTTTGCCCAGGGTTACAGGGCTGTTGTCAACCAGAATTTCTCTCGCTGAGAGAATCAGACGGCGAAGCAGTCTGTCGTGTTCACCAGCGGGAAGAGGGCGTGTCCGCTCGTTGCCCGTACTCTCCTTCAGAGCGCTCTCTCGTCAAGAGTATACTTTCGAATGGGTTCGCGAGTCGTAAGAATTTTCAGAAAGATATACTTAGTTTAACTAAGAAAACTTCCTACTTTCAACAGACAAACAGATAGAAAATACGGAAAATGAAGGATGTGTTGTAATGTGTAGCACCTCGGTGAGGATTGTTGCTCGTTGACCAGTTCAGATGCTCGGAGAAAACTAAAGGCTTGATCTTCGTCCAAATATCAATAAAACATCTGCACAGGACATCTACACCGAGAAAAATCCATGTGGCCTTAAAGAAAATCCAAGCTTGCAAACTATTAGCTACTTTGTTTTCATGGGAACCAGCGCTGAAATCAACAATATCGCTTGAAGATTTGCAACACCATTGATTCAATCTTAACCCGACAGGGTTGGGTGGATATCCTATTGTATCACTGGTAATAGGAGGCACTGAGGAATGACGAGCTCGCCGTCTGCCCTCTATCCTCTTCGCGGTGAGATGCCTGTTAATGGGGTGTATGTCGTTTGGCGCGGCCCCTCACACCCACCTTGCCATTGGGGCGCATGGACTCGTTAATTGCCTTTTTGGCGCCGCCCATTCGACTCGGTTTGTGAGCTGGGCAACTCGTCCAGCTGATTCAGCCTCCTGACAATGCTATTCAGCCTACCCACTGCCCATCCAGCTGATCGATAATTAGATTGGACGCCGGATTGACCTACCTGTATCCTGTCCATTTCTACCGAAAATTTGGCTATTTTCTCGCCCTTTTTTTGCTTGTTGTGAGTTTTGACCCCTTTTTGAAATGGATACTGCTAAGTTACAATGGAGTTGAAATATCATGGTCGTTTTGGAGCCTGATACTTACCACTTCAAAGTAATTTGCGGTACATATGTTTGGTGAATTGATAGTGCGGTGAGTGTTTTATTATTTCTTCTTTGAAAAACATTTGTTTATCATAATATTTCTTTGTTTATCATATTTCCATCATTTACTTCGTTGATATGTAGATTATCGTGTGGTAAGTGTTTCGGAACTTCAGACATGAGTTCCATTTCTTCTTTCTTCACAACATATGTTGAGTTGAATTTATTCTAAGCATTCCGATTATAGTATAGCATTGCTAGCATTAGGTTTATTATGAGGTGTAATTGCTCCTTATTTCTTTGCTGTGTGAGTGGTAAGTGCAGTGATAGAGCCCCATTAGAAACACTATGATAAGCAGAAGAGAATTCTGTTCATTTCTTGCTATTAGATTACGACCGCTACCCAAAAAGGTCTGTGACTCAATGAAGGATCCCCTTTGGTCAATATCATTTGCGACAAAACTTTACCAACCGTAGTAATTTGAATTCCCAACTAATGATATCTTCGCGAATAACAAGATCCATTGATAAAGACATATGATAGTGCTATCATCACTCGAAAGATTTGTGAGTACCGCCCGGACTTTGATTGCCTGACAAAATCTTCATTGGGTATTTATTTTCAAGAACGAGAGCTGAACATCGATACCTTCAATGAAAGGCGTAAGTACCGACTAACACTGAATACCATTTGCACTGCTCCTTTAGTCCTGTGTCAAACTTCGTGTGCAGAAAATATTATTTGTTCCAAAGAAGGTAAAGAGTTAGCCGATTACTAAAACTTTGTCAAAGAAGGAGGAAAGTCCGGCGTTAGCCCAGCAAACCGACTAGTATTGTAAATATATGTCGACGAGGTATGTCTGGAAAGACTATTTAATAATGTGCTTGCTTTAATAATGCGTTTAATAATGTCAACGAAGTAAATTATGGAAATAGATATTATGATAAACAAATGTTTTTCAAAGAAGAAACAATAAAACACTCACCACACTATCAGTTCAGCAAAGATATGTACCGCAATTACTTTAAAGTGGTAAGTATCAGGCTCCAAAACGACCATGATACTTCCACTCCGTTGTAACTTAGCAGTATTCACTTGAAAATGGGTTGAAAAAGCAAAAAAAGGGCGAAAAAATAGCCAAATTTGCGGTAGAAATAGACAGGATACAGGTAGGTTAATTCGGCGTCTAATCATAGCGGCGTTATCGATCGGGCGTCTATCAGCTGATTGGCAGTGGGTAGGCTGACTAGCATTGTCAGAAGGTTGAATCAGCTGGACGAGTTGCCCAGCTCACAAACCGAGTCGAATGGGCGGCGCCAAAGAGGCAATTAACGAGTCCATGCGCCCCAATGGCAAGGTGAGTGTGAGGGGCCGCGCCAAACGACCGCCTCCCCTGTTAATGGGGACGCAGAGAAAACGACAAAAACGCTGAGTCACTACACACGCGGTTGACAACGGTCCTGTAACCGTTTGCCTAGTGGTGCGGCGGGTATTTCGCTAGTATTCGAGTGCTACTTATTGTTCTTTTTACTGTTTCTGCTATTCTTCTGACCTCCTGCCATACAGGGATTGGAAAGGTGAGTTGTTTTGGCTATAAGTATTTCTTTTGTGTTGTGTTTGCTGTTATTTTGAATATTTCTGTTGTGATTGTTTTGTTTTTGTTGACAGCAATTTCTTCGATACAGTGTCTTTGCATTGTTCTTGATAAATGCTAGAAACACTCTTAGACATTGTATTGAAGTATGCTGACCCATTTTAAATAATTTTTATGCATGCATTCTATGCATTCTACGCCCCTTGCGTGAAATTCTTTTCTTAGTGTTTCTTTTCCTTCCTTCCTTTATGAAATGTAAATGATAGCACTCTTGAACACTTCTCTAAAGTTTGTTAATGTCTTTAAGATATTTTGAGTGAAATCTTGCATGTAAATATTTTTTATTTTAGGAACCTTATGAATAACAATGTATTACAAATGCTGTGTTGATGCTATCCCTTTTATATTGCATTTTCTTCGAACTAAGTCATTGATGTGTTCTTGTTCAATGCTAAGAACACTCCTTGACTTTGGTTTGAAGAATTATATGCAATCAGAACCTAGAATTTGCATGCAATCCCTCGGGAATGGCAGTGTGGTGAGTTAAATTTGTAAAATTTCATATGTTACTCTTTTTCTTTTGAACTATTTCAGCAATATACACGTAGGTATTGTAATTTTTAACGTAACTATCATGATGTTTATATGTTTTGCACGCATATATAGCTGTTTATGTTAATTTAGCAGGTGAAATTCGAGAAAATAAGAGTGGTGAGTAATTTTTCATTGTTTACTCTATTGTTTATTTCTTTTTCACTTCAACATAACGATTAATACGTAAAATCAGTATTGCATATTGTCAATAACAATGTTTAACCTTGTTTTGAACCATTTTATTTCATTACAGGTAAATGTTGCATGTGGAACCAGCGCTTATCGCTGAAATTCAAGTGGGGTGAGTTTCTTCTTCTATTGCTTAATCAATTTATTTTTCTTTTTCTTTAATTCATTGTGTTTACTACGTTAATACGTTTATGTTGTATGTTAGGAGCCTTGTATTATTTTGATTACATGTGTTTTGTTTAATTACACATCAATAGTGCATGTATAATCCCCTCTTTTTATTGAAATTCATGGCGGTTAGTTTATTTGGAATAATAGCCTTATTTAAACTTCTTTTTCACTTATTAATTGTAATTAATATGTGTATACATTATGAATGAATGTTGAGAAGGTTGTGGGAATGACATCTTCTTGTTTTATTTGATTGCAGCTGAATATTGCATGTGGAATCTGCGTATCTTGATGAAATACAGCCGCGGTAAGTTCCTTTTAAGTGTTAACTGTATACTTTCATCGTCTTTTGCTTGTTCGTTATCGTTGGAAGAAGAAAGTATATAGATAACACTCAAAAGGAGCTTACCGCGCCTTTATTCCAACGAAATACGCACATTCCACATGCAATATTCAGCTGCAATCAAATAAAACAAG
This sequence comes from Haemonchus contortus, assembly GCA_000469685.2. Lineage (NCBI taxonomy): Eukaryota > Metazoa > Nematoda > Chromadorea > Rhabditida > Trichostrongylidae > Haemonchus > Haemonchus contortus. Next base: position 21,982,446 of record LS997567.1, on the reverse strand, counting down.
AAAAATGTCATTCCCACAACCTTCTCAACATTCATTCATAATGTATACACATATTAATTACAATTAATAAGTGAAAAAGAAGTTTAAATAAGGCTATTATTCCAAATAAACCCACCGCCATGAATTTCAATAAAAAGAGGGGAGCATACATGCACTATTGATGTGTAATTAAACAAAACACATGTAATCAAAATAATACAAGGCTCCTAACATACAACATAAACGTATAAACGTAGTAAACACAATGAATTAAAGAAAAGGAAGAATAAATTGAGTAAGCAATTGAAGAAGAAACTCACCCCACCTGAATTTCAGCTGGTTCCACATGCAATATTTATCTGTAATGAAATAAAATGGTTCAAAACAAGGTTAAACATTGTTATTGACAATATGCAATACTGATTTAACGTATTAATCGTTATGTTGAAGTGAAAAAGAAATAAACAATAGAGTAAACAATGAAAAATTACTCACCACTCTTATTTTTCTCGAATTTCACCTGCTAAATTAACATAAACAGCTATACATGCGTGCAAAACATGTAAACATCATGATAGTTACGTTAAAAATTACAATACCTACGTGTATATTGCTGAAATAGTTCAGAAGAAAAAGAGTAACATATGAAATTTACAAATTTAACTCACCACACTGCCACTCCGAGAGATTGCATGCAAATTCTAGGTTCTGATTGCATATAATTCTTCAAACCAAAGTCAAAGAGTGTTCTTAGCATTGAACAAGAACACATCAATGACTCAATTCGAAGAAAATGCAATATAAAAAGGATAACAGTATGAAATACTGATTACACATTGACATGCATGGGTTTTCCTGGAACAAAAAATATTTGCATGCAATATTTTAGGTGCTAAGTGAGTTGGGAGGGGCCACGCGGCGGCGCGGCGCCTTTTCATGTCTGCGCCCTCTCTAGCGAGTTAGTAGTACTGGAGCTGAGTCTAGGAAGGGATGGTGAAGTTGTACTGAAGTGTCTCGTGATTCCAAACAAATTACATCTTGGCACATGATATATGCTTGCATATTGTGGATACTCTTCTTCTGAGCCGATAAAACCCTATTTTTAGGAAGGGGAGGGGCTCCGGGGTGGGTGAGATGGTTATCTCGTGCAAAAGGCTGAGAAGAGATAAAAGCTGAACGTCCAATTGACTCACCCACCCCGGAGCCCCTCCCCTTACTAAAATTAAGTGAAAAATACGCAGTTATACCACAAAAGAGCTATGAGATGTCCCTAAACACCATTACGGGCTCGCCTACCCTTCCTTGCCCACTATCTCGCCGTAGAGGGCGCAGACATGAAAAGGCGCCGCGCCGCCGCGTGCCCCCCCCCAACTCCCTTAGCACCATATTTTAGTCAAACATCTCGCAATCTTTTTGACATGCATGGGTTTTCCTGGGACAAAAAATATTTGCATGCAATATTTTAGTCAAACATCTCGCAATCTTTAATAATCAGCCTTTGATGAATGTTTTTGGATTCTGTCACAAACGGTCCATCAAAAGTAAATTGAAGATTGCGCGAATAGAAAATAATAAATATTTATTATAACAAGTTAACCAAAACATCATGTAAAAAACTACTATATGAATTCAAATACATAAAATATTCACCTGGTCCTTCCGAGGACAGCAGAGAATAAATAATTTCAGCCAAATAGAACGTAATTAACAGCTACACAATATCAGGGGAAGAAAAAGTAGCAAAGCAGGCGAAAACAGCTGTTTGGGTGTGTTGTCTGCTACTGAAGACATTGCGTCGCCTTCGTGCACTCGCCCGAACACTCTCTAACCGACGTTCTTTCAGTGTGAAACTCGTCCAACCCCTTTCCAGCTCTTTTTTTGGCCCTTTGTAATTCTTTTTGTTCATCGTTTTTTGCGCTTTTTTCGTTGTTATTGCTTTATTATTTCCGTCAAAAAAAGGTGCCCTAACTTTTTTGTGAATTGTGCCTTTAAGTCTCTTCATCATGCGTTTCAAAACGCGGGATAAATGTGTCTGGAGGTAAGAGCAAGTGCACGATATTAATTTCAACCTCATAAAATAAGTTCTACAATAACCCGTCCACACAAATGCATTCCTGTAGAGACGTGTAAATCCCTACAAATACCCAAAGGGGCTGTTTCAAAGTTAGTGTTCATGGCCACACATAGCCCAAACTACACAGAGTTTCTTCGACTACATAAACTGCGAAGGTATTTGATTCGGATACATCGGAGTACTCTTCATGGCCACACGCAGCCCCAATTCACGTCCCAAAAAATGGTGGCCGTTACAGAAGTGTCAGGGAAGAAGCTCAGCTGATAAAGGCCAATAAAGAAAATGATCAGCTTATGTGGCTTCGTCCCTTATGGCTAGAGCCCCCAGCACACGCGATAGCGTGCGTAGCCGCCTGGTTCAATAATATTCGAGAGACTGTGGAAGGAGTTACAGTCGGCAAGATTTTCAAAATTGTCGAGCGCACAGGATTGCAACACGTAGAGGAAAGGGAGAGTTCTGAGAGTCGTCGCTAGTGTATATGATCCGCTCGGGCGAATTACACCTAAGTTCTCACCTTTAAAGCATTCGATTAAAAACTGAGAAAAAGGAAACTACAACGGGATACGCCCCCTCCAACAGAACTTTCAGATGAATCGAGATCAATACTTCAGCCTACCGAGAAGATTCGCTTACGACACATTAAACTGCTACGATTTGACCTCCTGCCTTCAGGGATGCATCCAAAGTGAATGCGATGGAGGAATGGAGCGCGCAATCCGTCCTTTAATCATTTGAATTTGCTGTCCACTCCCTCCAATCCTAATGCGGTCTTGAACGTCGATTATATAGGAGTCTTTCAAACAATCAAATCTAATAAAAATAAAAACGAAAAAGAAACAGAGAAATCAATCAATCAATCGAATTTAATCAAAAAAGACAGCAAATGAAAGATCGCGTCCTATTGATTGGAGGGAGGCGGGTTGAGTGAGGTATTTGCAGTATGAAGCCGCGTGACACCTAAAAGATTTGCCGCATGTCGCGAAGAGAGCGTAGGAAATCAGGGTGAAGCTGGCATCCCTCATCGACGATGGCTTGCAGAGTTTCTCGAGAAGCTTCAGCCCAGGTTTTTTGAAAGTAATTCTTTAGAAGCAGCAATGGTGGTGCACTTGAATCGCAAGTTTTCCCTCCAGTATAGACAGTATCCAGCGACCCATCACATTGTGGTCCGGGAAAATTATCGGATTGGAAGCTGGGATAAGGTCGCGAACATTTCCCCAGCAAAACACTTGATCTTTTCCCATTCGTGAGCAAGCGCGCCGGAGTTTTCAAATCCTATCCCTGCCAAAATTTGTGCCCTTACTGCTTCCTTACAGAAAAACCTTCCCCGAAAAGTTCCAGATCAAATTTAGTACTTTTCTCGACCAATGTTTGCAATATCGCCCTGATGGTCGAGATTCTAGCCCAAACTATCATAAAAGAGGGGAAATAGATACGAGGGCGATCTCTCTTCTCAGCTGCTTCAGCACTCGTAGGGTGAAATATACGTCAGCTCTTTGATCTCAACATTTCTTCCACCTTGAACACCCTTGAGTCAGAAAAAAAGTCTGTCGAAGCGCGTGCCGCGCACAAGTAGCGCACGGCATTTGTTTTTCCCCTCCAACTTCTTCTCGTCAAGAACCTTGTAAGGCTTTCAGATATTGTCTGGATACAATTGTACTTACTCGGTGTAGACTCTTCTCGCCGGAGTAAACATACAACCAAATCAGCAGTCAACATTTCTGCAGGTTACGCAGCGTATTCCTTCCCAAGCAGTTGTTTCAGGAAAAGGGGCCGCATTCGAGACAAGACGACCTGACAGTCTTATGGCCGGTCGTCGACTTGTAAACGCATTCCGAAACAAGGGACTGCCATGCGAGAAATGTTACAGCGGCGAGCGATCGCGGAAAAGGGCTCAACAAATGCGCGCAAAGACGGAGCGGCTGCTGGGTGATTGCGAGGCTCCACCATTCTTCGGAAACCGACGAATTGAGAACACCAAACAAATATGTGATTTAAGGGATACCATAAACATAAGGGGAAGTGCAGAATTGGAAGTCTTCTGAACAAGGATTTTGCGTACTCCGTAAAGTTATATATAGTTATATATATAGTTATATATATATATATATATATATATATATAGTTATATATATAGTGCGTTTCATAATTATAAGGTCACCCATTTAAGGGATACCATAAACATAAGGGGAAGTGCAGAATTGGAAGTCTTCTGAACAAGGATTTTGCGTACTCCGTAAAGTTATATATAGTTATATATATAGTTATATATATATATATATATATAGTTATATATATAGTGCGTTTCATAATTATAAGGTCACCCTCAAATTTCGCACTCCAGAAAAAGCAAACATTCAGGATTTTTCTAGCATCATGAACGATCCCCCACCACGAATAACCTAGGCATTCGTTTTTTAGTAGCAGCTGCATTTTTCTGAACTTTTTAGAACAGTTTATCGGTTTTTGCACCGTTTCATAATTATAAGGTCACCCTGAGGAAGTAAACAGTCATTCATGGAGGAGAGGGAATTGCGTCATTTAAAATTCTTATAAAGGTAAGCATGTGTAGCAAATGCATATATAAACCTGACTGTCAACATGGCTCGTGGTCGTCTGCTTTCCTCTGATGAGAAGGCTCAAATTCGGCCTCTCCATGAAGTTGGGCCCAGTAAGCGAGCAATTTCCAAGCAAATAGGGAGTCTCTCTGCTCCATCCAGAGATTTCTAGAAAACTATGATGTCCCTTAAGTAACACCAGCTGTGGACGCCCACGCAAGTTTACTACCCGTGACGAGCGGAAGATTCTGAGGGCTGTTTCCAATAGTATGTTCTCCTTGAACCAGATCCGATCGGAATTAAAGCTCTCGTGTAGAAAACTACAGTCTGGAGAGCAGCATGAAGATGCGAGAACACTAGGCAAGCAATGAAGAAGGCGCCACGAATCAACGATCGCCACAGAGAGGCTCGACTCGAATTTGCAAAGATGAATCTAGGGAGAGATTGGGCAAAGGTAGGTCTGCATCAAAATCTCACCATACAGCTGAATATTTTCCATTCAGGTTGTCTTTTCTGATGAAAAGAAATTAAACTTGGACGGCCCTGACGGAAACAAGTATTACTGGGGCGACTTGAGGAATGAACCAGTCTACTCCAGCCGTCGCAATTTTGGTGGAGGAAGTCTTATGGTGTGGGGTGCATTTTGCAGTGATGTCGCGTTGGATCTAGCCTTCGTGAGCTGCAGAATGGATTCCAAGGGTTACCAAAACGTCTTAGAGCATCACCTAGTACCCTTTCTAAGCCGTGGCCGTCACCTCAACTATGTCTTTCAAGAAGGCAGCGCCTCCATCCACGTGAGCCGTGCAACGAATGAGTGGCTGCAACGCCAAAACATAGGCGTTCTGTCATGGCCAGCATGCAGACCCGATCTCAATCCGATGGAAAATATCTGGGGTATAATAGTCAACAGGATTATGCCAATAACCGTAAGTTCCAGAGCACAGAAGAGCTGACGCGGGCGACTATCGAAGCATGGAGAACAATCGATGAGGAACATCTTCGAAACCTAGTTTCTAGTATACCACGTAAGCTCTTTAATGTTGCTCTTAAACAAGGAGGAGTCATGAAGTATTAACTGTTGTACATATGCCATAAACATTAATAAATCATTCACTTTCTCAGGGTGACCTTATAATTATGAAACGGTGTAAAAACCGATGCTATCTTTAAAAAATTCATAAGAGTTTAGGTGAAGGGTATTGCGGCCAAAATTTCAATACGGAGGCACATTGTGATGAAGAATCTGCCTGTATTTGCCGAAAAATTCCATTGTGGCTGCTTTCTTCAGAATCGCTAGAATCGGGGGTATATATATATATATTTATTTATTTATTTATTTATTTATTTACTTATATTGTATATAGTATGAGACAAGAACGAACGCAGGTAGTCACCAAAAGGCGATTTGTTAGAAATATGAACTTTTGATGGACAACTTATGACATTAAAGGTTTCCCTGAAGAGCGAGCAAACAATTCCGGACGATTCCATCAAAGGAATGCCCCAAAATAGTATAATAGTTCGATCGTGATAAACTGCATAGGAATTGGCCGTTTGTGAAAAAAGGCGCTTTTTTGGGCTGCTAAGGTGAACCTGTCCAGGTCATGTTAGAATTTCGTTTATCAGAAGTCATAGGATGCGCAGTGTGTCCAGCTTAAGAGGTGCAAAAATAAGAGCAGACTGTGATAGACCTAGTGGTAACATGATTGGAGCCAAAAATAAATTTCTATGATAATATCCTTCGAATACATACAGGTCGATGCAGTCTTCTACATAACTAGGTAATTATTCAAATAATTGTTAAAGTTATTCGGATGGACAATTCGCAATTCAAAACCGATGTATTCAATGCTGCGGAATGTCAATGAGCATCGCAAGTTCTTTTTTCATCATATTTTCGCCACCTGAGTATCACAAAAGAGAAAAAGGCGATGAAGTAGACCAAGGAAAATATGAGCGTTGAGCATAAGATAATGCTTGTAGGATAGTTCGTTTTATTGTTAAAGGGGCAAAACTGACTTGGCAAAAAGATAAAATGTATCGGCGTTGATCAGCTTTTCGTAAGTTCGAATCTTCTGAGGAGAAGAGGTATTTCGACTTCCATTGTTACATTTTAGTGCTCATGATGGAGTGTATAATGGAGACAACCGATGCCTAATCAGTGGAGGGTCTCAACATTTCATAGGTTCTTCGATGGGGACCTGTTCAGGATGGAGATTGTACAACTGTTTATGGATATGCAAGCAAAAACGGCAAAAAAGAATATATTAAGGTTATGAGTGGCCAAATCAAGCTCTGAAGCAATGATATTTAGAAATGGACAATTAACCGCTCGCCAGTAATCGTCGCTATGACGTATTTCCGCCCTGCAAACGGAAGATATAAAGTGCCTCGACGCCCTCGCCAAAAATTCACGATAATGCACTTAGTTTCCTTCAAAAGCTGTCATATTCTGGGTCGCTAGTCGAACTGAGCACATAGATTCCGATAGTATTCACGTTTATCACGCCTTCTAGAGGTGGATCGATTCTGCACGTGAGTAAAGTAGTTCCCATCGTTCTCAACACTGAGGAGAGCATGAAATGTCTTCGAAAAGGTCTGTCAAATCCTCAATAATACTGAAACAAACCGATAATGTGTAAAGCAAGAAAAGCGTTGTGGACTTGAACATAATATATGAAGAAAAGTCACTTAAAATACTATTACAAGAAGTACCATGCTTTGTGTTCCATGCTTCTCCGACTTTTTCGCTTCTTTTGGAATTTTCGTGGTATAACGCAGGGTATGTTGATGAAAGCGGAGGTTATGACACTCCTGTATAATATACGTTATATGTTGATAAAAAGCCAAGGATTCGACAGTCCGGCATAATATGCGTTCGGTTTTGAAACGTCTAATTGTTTCGACTATGGTCGTAAAGCTACGGATCTCCTTCACTGAAGGTTCACTCTCACTGAAGGATCCCCAGCCGGTTAGTGACGAGGCTACGTAGATCGTCTCCAGGTGGCGGATAGGAGAATTAATCGCCGACCAAAAGTCACCGGTACTTGCCTAGAGAAGCAGGTGGATTCAGGGATGGACTCCTTGATTCTGCTGTGCTGGGTCGATATATCCTCTGCTTCCCGCAGGCGATCCACGCATACGTGTGTGGAGAGTCTGTGGGTGCAGTTGGTATCCTGCCCATCGACTCGGCCAAAAGCTTGCATTCGAGTGACTGGAAAGTATCTGGGCGATTCGGGGCCGCCTCCAAAAACAAAGCCCCTTGTCCATTTCGGGATAGCCTGGCAAGCCCCAGGAGTCAATAGCCCCCACGTCAGAGCCTGGCAAGCTGCACGTTGGGTATCTACACGCCAAAAACAGTAATAGAAATGGGCCTCATTCCCCTGAACCTGAGGGAGCCCCCAATACGGCGGCGTTGGGTAGGACCGCTCGGGAGAGGCTGCTAAAACCTCAGGGCCAAAACAGGCTGCCCAAAAGGAGAAGGACAAAGATGGCGATCTGTACTTTCAACGCACGGACGCTTGCATCGGAACCGTGTATAGAATACCTGATGATGCAAGCTAGGAAGATCAAGTACGACGTCATCGGACTGACCGAGACGAGAAGGCATCGCCCGCTGCACACTGTATTTGAGACTGGAGAAGAACTGTTCCTTCGAAAATGCGACAGAAGAGGCGTCGGCGGCGTAGGTGTCCTCGTCAATACGCACTTGGCCATGAACATCGATTCGTACGAAAGCTTAACAACCCGAATCGGACGTTTACGATTGAGAGGATGTGGCTCAACCCCGGCTCTAACCATCTTCGTTGCTTACGCACCAACATCGAGCTACGAAGAAGAAGAGTTGGAAGCGTTTTATATGGATCTGGAGAGGCTCTACAGAGAAGACCACACTTTCTTCAAGGTCATCGTCAGTGATTTTAACGTCAATATTGGCCCCAGAAAAACGGCCGAAGAGCTTCACATCGTGGCTCACGGAATGGAATGGAATGAGCAGGTTGCAAGGCTGTCCGAGTTTATCATGACGACCCACACCATCCATGGTAACTCGCAGTTCTAGAAGCCCTCTTATTTGAGATGGACATGGAGGTCACCTGGTGGACAGTTCCATAATGAAATAGACCACAACATCTTCAATCGGAGATTTTGCCTGACCGACGTCGCTGTTGTTCCGAAGTTCTACACGGGATCGGACCATCGTCTCCTCCGCGCTAGATTCTGCTTCTCAATGCGTGGAGAGAGACCTCCATCAACTGGGACCACTTCGCTTCCCTTGCGAATAAATGGGAAGATTCCGTTATCGACAACATCGACGAAGAATACAACCGGCTCGTCGAGCATCTTCACGATAGTGCTACGAAAGCAGAGAGTCTACAAACAGCCAAGAGACGACTCTCTTCGAAGACTGTCGACGTCCAACGTGGATTTGCGCGAGCTACAGGCAATTATCAACAAACGTCCGAGGTTGCGAAGCTATGCAGAGAAGCGATAAAGGAAGATCTGAAAGAGAGAAGAGTAGCAGTCATGGACGAAGCCGCCGAGGCCGGAAAGAGCATTCGCAAAGCCCGACGGAACTTCGCCAAGTGCAAGACCAGGATGACTTCCCTTCGTCGTCCTGACGGAACCGTTACTGCATCCCGGAGGGCAATGGAGAAGGTCCTCTGCGACTTCTACCCGGATCTCTTCGACAGCCACGTCTACCTGCCTACTCACCATCTTAGGCAAGACGAATATATCGCTCCTTCGGTTCTCCCGTCCGAAATACGACATGCCATCACGTCGATGAAGAACTGTACAGCGCCTGGTCCCGATAGGATTAAACCAGAACATCTGAAGAATATACCACCATCCATCATCAAAACTCTGGCTAGGCTCTTCACTCGGTACCTGTCGGAATGCGAAGTGCCCACGTCGTGGAAAACTAGCAAGACTGTGTTGCTGTACAAAAAAGGAGATCCAGACGATATTGGCAATTATCGCCCAATCTGCCTGCTGTCCGTAATCTACAAGCTTTTCACCCGTGTCATTCTAAACAGGATTGGCAGAATATTAGATGAAGGACAGCCATGCGAGCAAGCAGGGTTTCGGAGAGGGTTCAGCACAATCGATCATATCCTCACTCTCACACGACTCGAAGTATCGCGAGAGTACAAAATGCCGTTACGGCTTACGTTTATCGATTCGAAGAAAGCCTTCGATACCGTTGAGACAGAAGCGGTAATTGAAGCCCTGGGCAACCAGGGTGTTCCTACGCAATATATAAGGATGCTTCGTGAGCTCTACGACAGCTTCACGACCAGGATTTCACCATTTTATAAGGAAGTCATTGTCAACGTGAAGAGAGGTGTCCGGCAAGGCGATACTATTTCGCCCAAACTTTTCAGTGCCGCCCTCGAGAATATCATGCGTCATTTGGAATGGGAAGACTTGGCAATGAAGGTCGACGGCCGCTTCCTACATCACCTCCGCTTTGCAGACGACATTCTCGGCTTGAGGCTGAACCTAACGAAGACGACGTTCATGAAAAACGGACTGGTACCTGATGCTCCTTTCACTTTAAACGGAACGAATATCTCCGAATGCTCCAGCTATGTGTATCTAGGTCGGAAAGTCAACATGATGAACGACATAGCTCCAGAGATGTGCAGAAGGAAACGCGCCGCGTGGGGAGCATTTGAGAATGTCGAGGGAGTAGTGTAGAAGACAAAGAACATTCGGCTCCGCGCTCACCTTTTCGACACTGCTGTCCTTCCTGCTTTGACGTACGCCTCGGAGGCTTGGACTCTACGAAAGCAGGATGAGCATGCTGTCAGCGTTACTCAACGCGCTTTGGAAAGGACGATGCTCGGAATTTCCCTATACACGCAAGTGCAGAAGGGACCGGAGTTCCGAGCTCCGTCAACGAACGAAGATCAGGGATGCCGTTGATTACGCCAAGAAATCGAAGATCGGGTGGGCCGGACACATCATGCGATATAGTGATGACCGTTGGACCAGGGCGGTTACTGACTGGATCTCTCGGGGCATCAAACGAACTCCAGGAAGGCCGCCAGCGAGATGGTCAGACTTCTTCACGAAGGCTCTGAACGAAAGGAATGTTCAACCTCGTGTCCCTGAAGCGAGGACGATTCGCTGGACCACTCTGGCTCGTGGCAGGGACGAATGGAGACGTTACTGACGCCCGCTCGAGGAAGTCGATGATCAACGGGACGACAGGTGATACAAGTGATACAGGTGATGGTCGTAAAGGAGCAAGTGTACAGAAATAGCATTTACAATGCTCGTAATCTCTTATTCAAACATTTTTTGGCTTGAGCGTAATTGTTATCTATCATAACGTGTTAGCTGTCTACATGCTGGAAAATGCAAAACGAGTTTTCAAAGAATAAAAGCACTTTAGGAAAATCTGGCGATGGCGCAGAGATCACTCATCCTCCACCTGAAGAGTGTGAGCACTACCGCACTGCCGCATTCTGACGACGTTGCTATTGTATAACTGTGCCTCCCAAATGACACGGCTTTGTGGAAAATTTTGAACGCTCATAATCGTTTAGCAACTGATTTTGAAGTTTCGGTTCCTTATCATCTATAGCTTTCGAGCCCTTCACTTATCCCTGGGCTTCCAGTCAAAGTCCCATGGAATAGCAGTATCAATTATCGATAAGTGAAAACTAGCTCCTAATCTTGCGGCCGTCAAATCGGTTTGACCTTCCGATATTAGAATATCACAAAAATTCCCTCATATTCAGGTGTCCTCCCTTCAAATTTTCAAATTAAATACAGAGAGAAAAGGAAGCCAATCAATTAACCTTCAGAAGCTCCCGCGGAGAGAGAGCCTGGAGCAGTTTTCGGATTTTAATGAGCAAGCCATAGTAAGGGCGGAACATTTCGGACATGTTCTCTTGAGGACCGTCGACGTTTAGTGCACCTTCAGGGTAATAGATTAGGCCCCTTAATTATGACAATAACGTTCATGTACTGAAGAGATGTTACATACAAAATTAACCCACCATACAATAGCCAGCCTTGGAATACAGATCATGACGATGGGATCAAACGAGTCAATCTGCTCTTTGGTAATTAGGCGTTTGGCTAGTGCACGGTTGAGAACCTCAGAAAACAGCACAGCTACATCCAACTGAGCATCGTACTCCCTCACTGATTTCACTGGCACCATAGCTGAGACATACCTTAATAAAGCACTTACAAGTATGATACGTCAAATTGCCGATATAAAGATGTGCAGGTGCCAGCAAGCGATGGGATACACGAGGTGATTCCAATTCCAATTGGAATTTTGGAATCGTTCATGAAACTCACGCTAGAACTACAGAACTACAAAGGTATGACGGTAATTTCGTCCACAATCACAATAGCTCTGATAATTCTATTAGGTACGCTAACTAGTGTGTATGTGTATGAATATGTGTATATGTGGATATGTGTACATGTGTTCAAGTGTTTGTGTGTGTGTTTGTGGGTGTTTGTGCGTGTGTGTATTTGTCTCTGTTTACGTATGTATGCGTGTATGTGTGTCTGTCTGCGTGGATGTGTTTGTGTGTGTTTGTCTGTCTGTGTTTGCGTCGTGTGTTTGTGTGCATGTGTTTATTTGTGTGGGTGTATTTGTGTGTGTCTTTGTATGTGTGAGTTTTTGTGTGTTTGTGAGCATGTGAGTATTTGTGTGGGTGTGGATGTGTGTTCGTGTGGCCTACCACCTTAACGCGATGGGAGGGTGAGACTTGCGGCGCGTGGGAGTGTCCATTTTATCCGTTGATGCGAAAAAGATCCGGTTTTGTGCAAGTTTTAGTCTTTTTATCTTGTGCTCTAATGCGGTAATTCTGTCATGCGGGAGTTTATATTGACCGGCTTGTCCCTTCAAGCTTGAATCTGTGGTTAAGTAGTTGTCGAGTAACTAGAAGATTTGCAGCCTTCTTGCTTGGGCCCCACCTCCTTATCCGTCCGCCCGGGGCCGCGGTTGAATTCGTTTTCACGCGTCAAGCTGCATACAGCAAGCCCCGGTACATTACGTCTAAATCACTGCTTCTGAACTAAGGACAAGGATACGCATGGGTAGATATCTGTCTACCGAAAAAAGGCAAACTGTTGCCCTGCCACATGCTTTTCATCTTTACCATCAGATGTCGGCTTGCGTAGTCCGAAAGCTCTCGCCACTATTTCCACTGCTTGACGGGAGTTCGCGTTGCTGCTTTCATTATTTTTTTTTAGTATATTTACATAATTATGCATATAACTCCAACGGCACGACTGCATGTCACATGGCTAAGAGTGGCCCCCATGTGGCAGAGCCTGGCAAGCCACACGAGGGTAAAAGAACAGTAATAAAAATATCTGAGGGAGCCCACGATACGGCAGCATTCAGTAGGACCGCTCGGGGGAGGCTGCCAAAATGTCATGGCCATAACAGGCCGCCTAAAAGGAGAAGGGCTGATATGGCGATCTGTACCTCCAATGCACGAACGCTTACAATCGAAGCGTGCATCGAAGACCTGATGATGCAAGATAGGAAGATCCAGTACGACGTCGTTGGACTGACCGACACTAGAAGGAACCGCCCGTTGCATGCCATTTTCGATACTGGAGAAGAACTCTTCCTGAGAGCTTGCGACAGCAGAGGCGTCGGCGGTGTAACCCCATCAACATGCACTTCACCATGAATATAGATTCGAACAAAAGTATGGCAACCGGAATCGGATGCTTGCAATTGAGGAATGTCGCTCAACCCCAGTTTCAACGATCTTCGTTGTTTACGCACCAACATCGAGCTACGGCGGAAGATGGATCTGGAGAGGCTCTAAAGAGAAGACCATATTTTTTCGAGGTCATCGTCGGTGATTTTAACGCCAAGATCAGCTTATAAGAACGCTGAAGAGCTTCACATCGGGACTCACGGAATGGAATGGAATGAGCAGGATGAAAGGCTGTTCGAGTTCATTAAGTCGACCCATACTATCCATGATAACCCTCTCATTTCCGATGGACATGGGAGTCACCTGGTGAATAGTTTCATAATAAAATAGATCAACCACCGGCGATCGAAAGTTTTGCCTGACTGACATCGCTATTGTTTCGCGATAAAGGGGGATTCGAGAGAGAAGAGCACTGTAACTGACTGCCGTAGAGTGACGAGGCCGCCGAGGAAAAGCATTCGCACAGCACAGCCGAGCTTCGCCATTTACAAGACCAAGATGACTTCCCTGTGTCGTCCGGACGGAACAGCTACTGCAACTTGAACGACAATTGAGGGGATCATGTACGACTTCTACCCTGATCTCTTCGACAGCTACATCTACCTGCCTACCCACCATCTTAGCCAAGACGAATATATAGCTCCTTCGCTTTCTCACTTCCGAAATACAAAATGCCATCATGTCGATGGAGAATTGTACGGTGTATGGTCCGATAGGACCAAATCAGAGTGTCCAGAAAGCATTCGCATCAGTCATTGCCAAAACTCTGGCCTCTTTCTTCATGCGGTACATGTCAGAATGCGAAGTGCCCACTTTGTGGAAAACTAGCAAGACCACGTTCCTGTATAAGAAGGGAGATCCAGACGACATTGGCAATTATCGCCGATTCGCCTGCTGTGTGTAATCTCTAAACTTTTCACAAGAGTCATCCAGAACAGGATTCGTAGAGTATTGGATGGGGGACGCCCATGCGGGCAAACAGGGTCTCGGAGAGGGTTCAATACAATCGATCATATCCACACTCTTATTAAGGTGCCAGAAAAGTTTTGAGAAAATTCAACCGGTTCTTTTAACCCAAAATAACTGCAGCAAAAAACTTAAATTAGTGATCTCTATTGTGGCCCTCCTTAGCCACAATGCCTCTCCGTCAGCCAGGCTTGGCACTATTGCCATTTTCAAACATGAAGGGAGGTGTGGCGCAATTCGCTCAGCTATTACCTACTTGACTTCTCGACAGTTGGTGAATTTTTCTCCTGTAGAGCAATCCTATGAGCCTCTGAAAGTATGGCAGTTATAGAGGTTAAGGTTAGATGAATATTCGGGAAGCGGGGTAGTCAGGGTATGACAAGTCTTTCCAGCTCATCCATCGACGTCCTCGCGCGAAGTGATCGAGCATTATCCATTGCAATCGGAACTTTCCTTGTAATCGGTGTGAAATGGGGGTTCTAAACACCACCTCACCTAGTCGGCAACAGGATACCCTTGCGTTTACCGCGGTACTCTCTGGTAGAATCTAACAGTAAAACACCCGTTTGAGCAGAGGAGGAATGAGATCATGCTTTATTCGGCGTGAGTGTCATGCTTTTTAGCGAGCTATGGCCTTACGTGCACTGTTAGGCATTGCCATTTTTTGAGTGGACTTTTATATGACATGTACTTAATATCCTGAGCAATGATGAAGCAGGTTGATGTCGTCGTTCTGTTCCAGTCGAGGAGCTTCTTACAAACACTGACTCGCTCTCAACACTCCTGCTCAGTCAATGATGTGTGATATTTGCAGAGTCCTGATTTGAAAGTGACTTTTGAATGTCGTAGAATGTCGTGGGTGATGAATTGGGGAATAGAAATCGTCTTCTCCAAAACCTGCCACTTCGAGCAGGATTGCTCTGACGGGAGGCCAGAACTGTGTCGGTATGTGAGGACAGTGAACGGTCGCGCCGACGAACTGCGTCGAAGCAAATCTCTTCAAAGAGGAAGCGATCGCGCCATTTAGGTACGGTGACAAGAAAGGGCCACTGCTGCCAATCAGTCACCATATCTAATCCCAAGCCTGAGTGTCGAAGTCGATTAGTTTCGTAATGGAGACACAGAAAGCTCCGGTAGTCGTATCGACCGCACACCTTTGGTCTACGATTACTCGATTGGAATGACCACGTCGAATACCGATTAGTCATAGTATTGATCTATGAAGGATGCCTTCTTCCGGACACCCTAATACAAGACTCATTGAAGTAAGAGGAGAGTACAAAATGTTCTTAAGTGTTACATTATTCGATTTGAGGAAAGCCTCTGATACTGGCGAAACAGAAACGGTAACTGAAACCTTGGACAATCAGGGTGTTCCTACTCAATATATAGGGATGCTTCGGGAGCTCCACAAGCCTGATGCTTCTTTCACGTTGACGGAAGGGACATCTGTGAATGTTCAACTGCGTGTATCTAGGCCAAGAAGCTAATGGGATGAACCATCCAGCACCGAAGCTAAGCAGAAGAAAACGCGCTTCGTGGGAAGCATTCAAGAACACCGAGAGAATAGGTCAATAAGACAAAGAACACCCCGCTCCGCGCTCACCTTTTCGACTTAGCGGTCCTTCCTGCTCTGACAAACGCTTTAGAAACTTGGACTCTACGAAAGCAGGATGAGCATGCAGTCAGCAGCGTCATTCAACGCGCAGTGGAAAGGACGATGATCGGAATTACCCTATGACGCAAGTGCGGAAGGGAATCCGAAGTTCCGAGATCCGTCAACGAAAGAAGATCACGGATTACGATTACGCCAAGAAATCGAAGATCGGGTGGGCGGGACACGTTATGCGAACTAGTGAAGTGGGCGTTGGACCAGGAGGTAACTGACTGGATCCTCGGGTCGTCAAGCGAGTACCCAAGATGGCCGCGGGCATAATGATCAGACTCCTTCACAAAGGCTCTGAACGAAATGAGTTTTTGTCCCTTCTCCTCGAGCGAGTACAATTCACTGAACTGCCCTGGCTCGCGACAGGGACGAATGGAGACGTTATTGGCGCTTGCTCGAGGAAATCGATAATCGACTGGACAACAGGTGATGCAGGTGACGTGCTTGTGTTTTTGTGCGCTTGTTTGCGGGTGTTTGTGCTTGCTTGTGTGTGTTTGATCTTGTGTTTGCGCGTAGGTTTGTGTCGTTTGCGTGCGTGTGCGTTTGGATTTGTGTGAGTGTAGGTGTATGTTTGTTTTTGTGGGCATTTTGTGTGTTTGTGTTTGTCTGTGTTTTGTTGTGCGTTTTGCGTGTATCTGTACTTGTGTGTGTTTGTGTGCTTGCTGGCGTGTTTGTGTTTGTGTTGTTTACGGGTGCATTTCTGCGTAATTGTTTGCATGCGTGTGTTTGTTTGTGCGTGTACAGGGTGCGCCATAAATATGGTAACAACTTTTCAGACCTCCGTAATTTCCTTGTTTGGAGGGTTTCTCCAGATCTGCACCTCCCCTTACTTTTATGATGTACCTTAGCCCACATATTTACTTTGGTACTCTCAATTCGTCAAATTTCGAAAAACGGTAGAGCGTCGTAGACATCAACCAACCGTTCCGTCCTTGCGCGCTTTTGAAGAGTGCTTTTCCGGGTTCGTTCCTCGTTTCAACATTTCCCACATGACAGTCTCTTGGATCGCGTTGCGAAGACAGGTCAATAACAAACCTCAATACGGTCGTCTTGTCTCACATACGACCCCTTTTCCGAATACAATTCCTTGGGAAGGAGTAAGCTGCGGAACCTGCAGAAACACCAGAAAAATGGCTGCTGATTTGTTTGTATGTTCTAATCCGATGGAAGGAGTCAGTCTACCCAGAGCAAATAGAATTGTATCCAGATAAGATTCGGACGCCCTATAAGCTTTTTGACGGGAAGAAATTGAAGAGAAAAATCAAGTGCCGTGCGTTACTTGCGCGCCGCACGCGCTTCGACACACATTTTTTTGACTAAAGGATGTTCAGCGTGGAAGAAATGATGAGATCCCAAAGTATACATATATTCTACACCAAGAGGGCTGAAGCCGTTGAGAAGAGTCAGATCGCCTCTCAAAGCCATTACTCCTCTTTCCTATCATTAGAGCGATATCGCGAATTTTTGTCAAGAGAAGTACAAGACTTATTCCGCATCTCTTTAAGAAGGGGTTTCCTGAAAGGGTGCAGTTGAGGGTCAAAGATTTTTCTAAGAATCCGACTTGAAAACAACGGCGCACTTGCTCTGAAAACCATATCCCACCTTCCCATCCTTCTACGAATTTTCCGGACCACAATGTGATGGGTCGCTGGATATAGCCCAGACTAGAGAGGAAGGCCTGCGCTTCAAGATACACCACTATTGCTGCTCCTAAGAAATCACTGAAAAAATCCCAGGCTGGAGTTTTTCAAGAATCTCTGCGTGCCGCCGTCGATAAGTAGCCGCAGTGTCTTTGAACTATAATTAGTACAGGAAACGGTTATATGAGATGACCGTGTGTTTGTTTTGTAGATGCGATGCATAGTAAATAGTTCACATGAATTCACCATGTATCAATATTAACTGCTGTTTCTATAGCCAAATTACTTTGTTACCATATTTATGGCGCACCCTGTATGTGCGTGTAGTAGAACAAATGTGGCCAAGCCCCAGAAGTGGAGTGGTTCACACTGAAGTGGGCCTAGATGAAAAACTCATAACTTCGTTCAGCAACCCTCTCGAGAAGAGAACATCAAAAAGGTAGTAGGAGAAAGTAGGACAAATAGGGACTAATCGTAGAAGAGGGAGGGAGATGCTCTAGGACGGGTTGGGAAAGGCAAAAGGTTTATGATATTGTTTGGAAACGTACTAAAATGCAGGGAAAGAAGTGGTCAGAGGTTATAGATGAGATGTGAGCAAATTCTCGACGTGACCGAGATCACCCACGGATGGGCAAGGCTGAGGTCGAAAATTCATGTCATCGTTTGAAAATCTTTCAGATTACGGAAAAAAATTGTTAGAGGCAGCTAAATAAAAGAGGGGCGGTCAAACACATACACTAAGAGCGCTGACCAACCACAAATAATTTGGTCGAGTGATATATACCGAGCAGATGCCCTTCAACCGGTCGCAGCGTTCGAATCTAGAGAGAACTATCGTTTTGATACATCAAATATTCCGCTGAATGACTATGTCGTGGATGAGCGGTCGTGGATGCACGCATTAGCGTGCATAGCCCACTGGTGTATGCACTATCCTTACTGTATATAAACCACAAATGTCCGTTTGTCTGTTTTTCTGTTTGTCTGTCTGTTTGTCTGTAACACCATCTCATATGGTGCCATTTGCAAATTGCAAATCAACTGGAACAGCTCGGACAGATTGGAACAAGCGGGGAGTGAGCCGAAGCCGAACTGTCTGGGCACACGTGACTTAAGCTAGCTCAGCCCACCAGAGGCGGAGTGTCCCACTAGGGGTGGGGCGTGCGCGAACGCCATAGTTCACCGAGATCTGTAACTCCTGTTCTCCTGGGCCTAGAGTATTCAAGTTCGGCAGAGATGCAGGCGGCAACATGGAAAACTAATGGCAGATGGCAGGTGTAGACTCCGCCCACTGGGGCGGGGCTTCCTCGAAAATAGTGAATTTGGACCTGGAGCGTTCAAATTGGAAGAGATGTTGACGGCAAGATGGGAAAACTAATGGCAGGTGACTCTACTCACCGGGAGCGGTGTTTGCGCGAAAGTAGTAAATATGGACGTCCCTGTCATGATTTTTGCATAAAATTTCATCAAACAATATATTAGCCACGAGAACAGGCTATCAAATGCCTACTGCTACGGGTGCGGATAAATTTCAGAGTGTAAATAAATTCCCATTTCATCTCCTGTGAAATACAGGCATTTCACAATGGTAAGGGGTGAACAAGAAATTAATGATTTTAAGGTCTTTTTTTGGTTTTTCTGATGGTCTCAATTAGTATATAGATAAACTGATGTAAATGGTTGCCAAATGCAGTTTGCTAGAAATGTGCGCTCTCAATAAACGGCTTATGACGCTATTATTTGGGGTGGGAGAACGGTACTGTCCATTTTTTTGGAAGAGGGTGGTTACTGAGTTGCCAAGAAGCTTCAGGGTATCTTCGGAGAAATTCAATTATGAGAAGCCATTAGACGCGCACGGTATCGTGCGCAGCCCAACTGCTTTCTTAAAAAACACAGATAAGTTGAGCAGAATCAAACTCATGATGGGCGAGGCGCAAACGGAGTGTTGGGTGTATGTATGTGAGTGTGTGTGTGTATTAAGCCAAAATTTTTACCCCCTGTTCAACTGTATCAGAGCATCCACATTTGGAAGAAATGTACGCGACAGGGTATTTTTACCTAGAAAGGAGGAAATTTATCAGCACAAACAACGTCAGCCGGGCGATCCGATAAAAATTATATTCTCTTTTAGAGTTTGTTTGTGCTGGTAATTAAATATAGTATATATACATATATATTACTTATTACTATAAATATCATATATATATTACTCATACATGTTACATATAGAAGAGGTATAAGCACCTTCGATGTAGACGAAGAGTTCGCAGCTGTTGGGAATTGCTACACTGAAATAGGGCTTCACTGCTGCCTCGTAATGCATTGCATGCCACGTATGTGAGTGCGACCTCATCATCACGGCGGGAGAATCGCATGTCCGCCCTCCATAAAAAATTAATGCACTGTCGCATATACCCGTAGCTAAGAGCACTGGGACGTATGACGCTTCGAGAGCGCTTTTCAAAGGTTTTTTGTAAGTCTAGAGAATTTTTCATCATGGCTGTATCGGTATCGCGCTTAATGACTTTTGCAAATCCCGCCACGTTCTTCGACCATATACTACAAGTATACTGGGACTACCTTCACCGCTTATGAACATACCAGACTGATCACCCGGCTACACCGGGCTCCCCTCCTTCTTATGTTGAAGTTGAAATGGCTCTTTGAGGGCTATCAGTAGTATCGCCCCTTTTCTTTTCAGAAGTGAGTAGAGAGTAGCAGCCACATATCGAGTATCACCGAGTATTACAAAAGTGCCCAGGTCAAAACTGGTTGCTGTTATCGATCGTTACAGCTATAGTCTTACCACACCTTTCTAACTTTCATGAGTGGGGAACAGTTTACGACTAAAGGGAACAAATGGATATAGCCAATTGGCATATCGGCCAACGTCCCACAGCGTAAATCGTTCAATTGAACGCTACGTATCTGGATGGAACGAAGCAGTGAAAAAGGTTGCATGATCTAGAAGGGCTTTTACACAGAACTGGTGATTTTGGATTCTCCCCCTCCTTCTTTCTACCTCACGAGATCCAATCGTGCCACCTGCCATAATTGATCCCATGCTACCGCCTGCATTTCTAGCAAATTTGAAGGAACCCGGTCCAGATTACCAATTTTGTGGGGGCCTAAACCTGGAAAAACCTAATCACCATCTGCCCTTAATAATCCCTGCACTCTTATTCGAATTAAAGACTATATGTTCGAGAGTGCAAAAATTATATATTTCAGTGAAACGCGCTTTCTTGCGCAGCGCTCCCATAGGCGGATGTAGGCGCCCACGGGGGAATTGTTGATTTGGACCTCGGGCGCTCAAATTTGGAAAGGACGCCGCCGGCATCCTTTCCAAATTTGAGCGCCCGAGGCCCAACTCAACAATTCCCCCGTGGGCGCCTACATCCGCCACTGTCAGTAGTGTCTTCCATCCTGCGGCCTGCTTCCCTTCCAAATTTGAACGTTCTAGGTCCAGAAGCACAGAAATAACATGCATATTTTTGGGGAAACACACTTTTTCGCGCATGCCCCCTCCCCCTTAGCGAGTGGAACCCAGCTAAAGTTATGTGTTCCCAAAAAACTCGGCTCATTTTCCACTTGTTCCAACGTGGCTGAGATATCGTATTTGCAGTTGAAACTTGTTTGTGTGCTGACTTCAGCCTTTACATTAGCCAAGATCTTTAACGACATCGGGCTAACGTTTTGGCCGTTTCGCCTTCGTCAGGGCCTGAAAGCCGAAGAACCAATTGAGATAGATCCTCGCATAAAGTAAAACAATACCTAAGAGAGTTCTAAAGCAGATGACCCGTGGCCCCGATCGAAGTCGATGTTAACGTGCCCACAATATTCCAAACTTCGCTGAAAACAAACTACTGCACGAGGCTTGTAGACTCTCATAGGACTCACCACACGTAGATTCAATCGGACAACAACTACTGGCAATATGATCGAAGCGTGATCAATTGCATTCATGTTTGAACAAGTGCACTGTAGAGGAAGTGTTGTAAACGAAACGTGCCTTAGAGCCTTTGGAAAGGAAAACCGGTGGGCTGAAGAACTTTTGTGCTAGCTTGAGGCAAACGTGGTGATGCAGTGGGAGACGATATCATGGCTAGAGTCAAAACCCTAAATCCACGGGGGACGTGCGATTCGTGTGATTCCGGGTGCGCACGGCAAATGCGCGGCGAAATTCACGATGATTCAAACAACTCCTGCGCCTATCATTGGGTCCAAACCTGAAGAAGAGTACTTTACTAGGGTCGGACAACCCTACTAATCTTCTTTACTTCAAATTTAGGCCCCAGTGATAAACGCTGCAGTCGTCCAAATCACACCGACTTTCGCCGCGCAATTTGCAGCGCGCACCCAGAATCGCACGAATCGCACCACACCCTAAATCCACCTACGAATTAGTTTGAAGTTGTTTTCCATGGTAGGAAGTTATGTTTCACACTGGAACCTGTATACCCCTAATATTTAAAATAAATAAATAAATAAATAATATTGGGTTTCTCCCGCGATGTGATGCGTCGTCGTCGCTGTCATCATCAGGCGACGCGAGTTCTTTATTACATTTATTTCCTCGTCTTCTTACAATACGATGACACATCTTTGGGAGTGTTTCGCTGGCCACATGTTGAAGAGCGTTTGATCCAATGCATCACATTAAACTTTCCTCCCTGAAGATTCCGAAGCCCATTTTGATACGAGGTTCCGCAATTCCTCTTTGTTCGAGTTGAACTGTACTTACTCGGCCAGCGGGAACAAGGACAAGAAAGTTTTTGGTACTATTCTACTATTACACCCCCAAAAACTCAAAATTTTAATTTTTGATGAAACCTCGCCTATAGGGGTAATCCGATGCCCTGATAACTAATATAACCTTCATTTTTGGCGCTGGCGCCATTTGGCGCCAATTTGCGCCAATTTGGCGCCAAGGGTGTTTTCACCAAATCTGCTGAAAACTTGTGTACAGGGGTTATTTGAGGTCCTGACAACGAATATGACATCCATTTAACGCGCTGAGGCTGTTTGGCGCGACGACAAGGCATACAGGTTGAGGGGGAGACGATGTGACCCGAGGCGCTTTCCCATGGTTGAAGACAGCCAGGTTGTGGGAAAGGGGATGACGTAGACACTTTCCCATGGTTGAAGACAGCCAGGTTGTGGGAAAGGGGATGACGTAGGCACTTTCCCATGGCTAAAGACAAACCCTGATGAGACGAACATCACTATTTCATTTCACAACTTGTGAACGTTGCGATGGCTCTCAACGCTCTGAGGAGGCGCACTCGCCAGCAAGAACTCCTCGATTTCTCGCTGAAGGACGTGTACGAGAAGATGCAAATGGATCATCTGGACCTACAGGAGTGGCTGCGATCCATGGGGCTGCTGGCGTTGCCACTGTGCCCTCTTTGTCAAGGATCTATGAGTCCCAGAAACGATGAGCACCACAACGGATGGGTGTGCCACCGTCGATCATGCCGAACGGACGAAACGAAGGTGTATGTTCCAGCTCGAAAAGGATCCTTCTTCGAGAAGTCGAACCTCGCGGAGTCGGCCGTGTTTGCGCTCAGCTACTTCTGGCTGCGTGACATGGGTACCGTGAAGGACAAGGCTTACGAACTTAACATCGGTCACTGTAGTGTTGTCCAGTGGGAGCAGTACTTTCGCGACGTCTGCGCCGAGCACTACAGAAGGAATCCTCCAGTTATTGGTGGGCTGGGATGTACAGTGGAGATTGACGAAACGCTGGTGGCGAGAAGGAAGTACAATCGTGGTCGATGGGTTCGCAGACACCAGTGGCTTTTTGGCGGTATCGAGAGAGGGAGCGGACGAGCGTTTCTGAGGCTGGTGCGAAGGAGAGACGCTCCGACTCTGCTTCGCCTTATAAGAAAGTATATAAGACCTGGCACGACGATCATTAGTGATAGCTGGAGGGCATACAGTCAGATCACCGCACTGCCCAACGCCTACCGGCACCTCCAGGTCTATCACCAGTTGAATTTTGTAGACCCACAAACTGGTGCCCATACTCAAAACGTGGAGTCGCTGTGGCAGAAATACAAAGCGATGTGCAAGCGGCGCTTTGGAATTAATAACTCACGCTACGAGGACTACTTGTGCGAGTTCCTATGGAAGAAGGAGTTCGGAGATCGACGGGAGGTCGTCTTCAATTTCTGGGATCAAGTTGCGGCACTATATCCCTGCTGAATGGTCTGGCATCTCAAGTACACTAACCCAACGGCCCTCTTTAGGGCCACATTTCCGATATTAAACCTTCAAAGGGGGGGGGGGGAGGGTGGAAAGGCAGAGCACTCATTGAGACTCGTTCCTTTTCCAAAGCTCAGTCTCAGAAGCCACCACCCTTCTCTTCACCACGAACCATATGGCGTGGCTCAATAAAAGTTTTATTCGTTGTTTGAGAACACAGAAATGGATGTTACATTGGTTATCAGGACCTCAAATAACCCCTAAACGCAAGTTTTCAGCAAATTTGGTGAAAACACCCTTGGCGCCAAATTGGCGCCAAATGGCGCCAGCGCCAAAAATGAAGGTCATATTCGTTATCAGGACCTCAAATAACCCCTAAACGCAAGTTTTCAGCAGATTTGGTAAAAACACCCTTGGCGCCAAATTGGCGCAAATTGGCGCCAAATGGCGCCAGCGCCAAAAATGAAGGTCATATTCGTTATCAGGACCTCAAATAACCCCTAAACGCAAGTTTTCAGCAGATTTGGTGAAAACACCCTTGGCGCCAAATTGGCGCAAATTGGCGCCAAATGGCGCCAGCGCCAAAAATGAAGGTCATAATCGTTATCAGGGCATCGAATTACCCCTATAAGCCAAGTTTCATCGGAAATTAAAATTTTGAGTTTTTGGGGGTGTAATAGTAGAATAGTACCAAGTTTTTTTCTGAAACATACCTGTCGTGACTTTCGTACGACCTCTTTGCGCACCGTCGTCTACTGCAGCCGTTGCACTACATCTCACGCGCAAGGTCTCTCCAACGCTTATTGGACGATCGTCAGAGTGCCGCACTGGGTCCCACCGCGCAACTGCGTCGCAGCCCTTTGCCTGCGTATTGGCGGAAGTGAATGAATGGCCTAAAAAGGATATAGCGTCAGTTTTCGACTTGTGCGTCTGCAGGATTCGGCTGGAGCCCTGTATGGTTCCTTTCCATCGTCTTCGACCTTCCCACGTTACCCCCATGTTATTCATCCGCATTCCCGACGTCAGCTATCACTACTAACTTCTCATCGGAATGGATGGTAACTGGATGTGCGCAGTTTCGAGCAAGGACCGGCATGTCAAGGAGGATTATTCCACGCGACCACGGGTGAGGTTTATGATCTTGATGGTGACGGTATCCCGATATCCCTCTGCGCTGCTGTCCATTCCCCGGACAGCCCCTGGTGCGCAGCCCGTGGGAAGTGGAATCTCGGTCGTCTTATGGATGAGTGGAGTGGGAACTCCTGCTCCGCTGCGAGTGGCGACTGGACGTGCCGAACGCCTCCCGGCTATCGCCACTGCGCATGAGCAGGAGGGTTAACGCGCATTGTCGACCCCTAGTGAGATGAGGTACCTCCCCGTAGGACTTTTAGCTAAGCTCACTTTCGTTTTGTAATTAGGCATAAAGCCACTTTTTCATTTTGTGTTTTGTTATGTAGCAAGAGTAGTCCATCACTTACATATTTATTTTGACTATGATGGACAACATCCTTTTTCTCGATTTCTTTACCTTTTCACTCGCATAACATGTCCAACAAGTTTATCTCTAACAATGACACGATCGATTAATTGGTGTTCATTAACCCCAGCCTCTATGTGCATTATGTCGAGGGTAGCGTAGGACCATCTTCGAGCGCAGGGTCACTTCGTTGGTCGTAACCAATGCGCAAGGACATACTTAACCTCAAGGGGCATCGAACGAGGAGGAGGACCGCAGGTACCGTGGCAAGGCGAGGTTATCAAGCGCAGTTCCCTTGTGCTTTGGTGAGATGTCACGGCGGCGCACACCCCAAACTTCTAGTTATCATTGGATTGCCCCGCGGAGTGAGTGCCCGTCGCAACAATACCTAAGTCTTAGTAAAATGCGAGGGAGCTCCATAGATAGTCAGTATAAGGCGTAAAAAGCGTTCAAAACACATTTCTTGAAAACGCGAAACGAGTGCATACATCAACGATTCGAACCTTCAAAACCTGCCTACTAGTTCACCTCCCTATCTGTTGCGCCATCTTTACACAACTACGTATTGGCTTGGCTTGGTTATTTGTTCGACCCAGTGGCATAGCACAAGGAAGATTAGGTCCCTGATTTGTTTTCAAAATCGTTTAGCAGACTTGGAACGCAGAATCGAGAGCAGCGTTAGAAATCTTATTCATTCATCTAGTAGGTTGAGTCGTAAGTCCTTGGACAATGTGATAGTGATGACTTCTAGAGATCACAACTCAGGAAAGAGATGAAAATGGACGCGCGAGGCATCGTTAGATAGAGTATAAAAAGCTCCTCCAAATACACACCGAAGAATACATCTGACCGTTTCCTGCGCTCGAGCGTGAGGAGAGAAAGTGTCATATCGGCGCTGCAGTCCATGTCATACTGCTTCAAAGCACGAGGCACCCATCGACCGAGCTTTCGCACCTTGTCGATTGACTTTAATCCACGAATAATGTGGGCTGACTGTGGGAATGTGGGCGACTGCCAGTTCACGGATAATTTGATACGAATCGGCTTCCAGCTGGCTCTGAGCACGTTCAAATCCAACTCCATTGAGAGTCCCGGACGGTCTTCATCTTCGATGGAATAGTCGTCCGCCGTGAACTTCGAAGATGCCTTAGGCAAAATACTGATTCTGTATACGAATGAAAATCAAATGTCAACTACAAAGCATCCACTGCCCAGGGCTCATCTCATGACTGGTAGGCTTTTTTGTTTTCTGACACTGAATAGGAATGGAAATCGAACGCGACTACCACTTATTCGCTATAACTTAAGGCGTAGGGGGAATGTAACAACTATTATAGTTTGAACTCACATGTTGTCATTTTTGATAAGCTGTTAGCACTGTTATCAGGGCTTGCAAGTTCGCCACCTTCATCTTATAAACTTCTTCATTTATTGGTATCAAACATTAACCATCAGGGAAAAGGCAGCTTGGTATTCAGTGACAAATTTTTATAGCACCAGCTGTTGGTCATCTGTATGATGCACTCTCATTCAATGCAGCACCTCAGTTTGTCCAATCAATACTGACCCGAATCGTGCATCTGATTCTGATCTTTTCGCAGGGGCGGGACGTGCGCGAGAGAAATTTTCGACCGCAAATATGTACATAACTTCCGTTTACCTGGACCTAGAGCGTTGAAATTCCGTAGGAGTACAGGCATAAGGATGGGAACACTCATGCCAGGTAGCAGGGCCAGACTCCTCCCACAATGGGCGGATTTGCTTGAGATTTGCCATAACCAACCGTTTCCAAAACTAAACGTTTTGAACGTTCAAATTTGAAAGGAGTACAGGCGGCAGAATGGGGATTAGAGTGGCAGGCCGGATTACGCCCATAGGGAGCGGGGTTTCCGAGAATCAAATGGTTGAACGGATATTCGTAACTCCTGTTCCCGTGGACATTAAGAGTTTGAATTTGGTAGGATAATAGCTTTTCGATCTAACAGTATAACCTCGTCATTTAATAAATGATGTAGGATATGACAGGATTGTAGGTACTCGGCGACAGCAACCGATGATAACTGACAAGAGAAGATAAGGGGCCTAA
This sequence comes from Haemonchus contortus, assembly GCA_000469685.2. Lineage (NCBI taxonomy): Eukaryota > Metazoa > Nematoda > Chromadorea > Rhabditida > Trichostrongylidae > Haemonchus > Haemonchus contortus. The sequence continues at coordinate 21,955,088 of LS997567.1, read as the reverse complement.
AATAGCGAGGGCCATCTACCGATCAAAATCCCAATCCTTTGGTATTTACGATGTAGCTTTAAAGGCACAGTTCACGATAATTTTGGGTAATCCAGTTTATGATGAAAAGTGGAAGACAAGATCGAAACTAGTGCGACTGAGGTGAAGAAACTGCGTGCATCGGTGTTTCCAAAGTGAAAAAGGCTTCGAAAAACCGTTAGAAAGGGGGCTGGACGAGAATGAAACCAGAAAAATGAAGAAGAGTGGGGCGTCCGGACGAGCTAAACAGTGTTTTTCACTGCGCGCGTGTGGGTCCTGGTTCGAATAACAGACAATGGTAAGCCAAAATTCATTCACTTATAAGAATAAATAAACAAAAAAAACTAGTAACAGCAAAAGTGGCTCACCTTTTTCAGCCTCCAGGAGTTGGAAATTAAATAAATGATCGCGGCAGAGGAAAAAAATGGGAGAAAAACATCGCCTCATCACTCGGCGATTAGCTGATTGCGCGTGGGTCCTAGAACGAATAAAGGCAATCTGTATTGCCTCGACACTCGTCTAACGTGACACCGATCGAGGGACGGGAAAGCGAACTACGGCAAAGCAACGCAACGCGGCTTCCACTATGCTCTAAGCGCCGAGATTGTGGGAGCAAGAGGGTCCCTTCTACCACCCATAGGGGGCGCTGAGTACTCCTAAAGGAAGAACTCGGTAACCTTTTTTTTATCGTGAACCGTGCCTTTAACTGTTCACTATGTTTCATTCGATAACACGGCATAATAGAGTAGGCTGACAAAAGTGAGTGGTAAGTGCGGTGATAGCAACCCACTAGCGGCACTACGATAAGCAGATGAGAATTTTGTTCATTTTTTGCTATTAGATTACGATCGCTATTCAGCAAGGTTTGTGACTCAATAAAGCTCAATATTTAATAGTGAATATCATCAAAGTACCCATTAAAGACTCAACTGTTAGGCGCTCATAGACTCGGGCGGCACTCACAATGTTTAGAGTGGTGATGACACCACTATCAGATGTCGTTATCAGTGGACTCTTTTCTTTACGGAGATATCATTAGTTGACAATTACAGATCTGGCGGTCGGCTAAGTTTTGTCGTAGGTGATATCGAGCAAAGAGGATCCATCATTGAGTCACAAACCTTGTGAATAACGTAATCTAACAGCAAGAAATGAACAAAATTCTCGTCTGCTTATCGTAGTGCCGCTGATACGCTCCTATCACTGCACTTACCACTCACTTCTGTCACCCTACTCCACCTTCCCGTGTTATCGAATGAAACATTCTGAACAGCCAAAGCTACATCGGCAATATTGAAGGGTTAGGATTTTGATCGGCAGGTGACTCTTGCTCTCTTGGGCCCCTTCTCTTATCAATTGTCATCGCTTCCTGTCGCCGAGTACCTGCGATCCCGCCATATCCTACATCACTTACTAAAATGCCGAGCTTATACTGTTAATACGGAAGCTATTGGCCTACCAAATTTGAACTCTAGGTCCACGGAACAGGAGTTATGAATTTCCAGTCGCACACACATACTTACACACACAGACAGCGCGTTATATAGAGTAGTTCGGAGTCCGGTCCTGCTACCTACCATAAGCCTTTCCCGCCTGTCTCGGGTACTCATACCAAGCTTGAACGCTGTAGGTCCAGCGGACAGAAGTTATGATTTTCCGCCCGAACGTTTTTTTCTCAAAACCCGCCCAATAAGGGCGGCGTCTGGTTCTGCCACCCACCATAAGTGTTCCCATCCTGACTCGGGTACCCCTACCAAATTCGAACTTTCTGGGTCCACGGGCACAGGAATTTCCGGTCAGACACACACGCACATACACATACACATACACATACACATACATACACATACATATACATATACACATACACACACGCACACACACAAAGAGACATTATATTTAGTAGGACTTCCCCGCATGATGTAACGAAAACATAGGGCAGCACCGAAAATCAGCTGTTTGGCAAAGATCAGAAAATCAGTTACTGACTGTCAGGTGTTGATTGTACGAAGACGATGTGGTCGCGGTCGTTGTGGTAGAATGCTCAGAATGTCGATGCATCAGACTGTGTGGAGCTTTCGGTATCAAGCGTGGTCACAATGAATGAGTTTGCCGTTTGATACTCTCAACGTGTTCGCCGTCCGATTAATGTGAATGTTAAATGTTAATGTCAATCCTGGTCAGTTCTGACGGAGTAGTAGTATTATATATATTTCTGACGGTACAAAATTCGAATTTTGGCAGCACTCCTTATGAAATTTTGAGTTTTACATGAAATTTAGAAAACGGCAATTATAGGAACAATTGGAGCACGAATAGTTGTCGAATTTCGCGATTGGTCTAACTTTTAATAATTGTTGTGCGTAGTTTGGTGGACGCGACCCGCAGAAGTGGGTGCTCGTGATGAACTTCATTGTTAACATAAAAAGAAACTTCTTAAGCACTGTACTCACTGGAACTCGAAAGCGGCGAATAGATGATCGAATTTCAATAAACTTTCTTTGATTGCATCCGTGTAAAAGAGGGGATCTCGAAGTGACTGGTCCTCAAAAGGATTGTATTTTTAGCAGAGTATGAATAATTACAAATGGCAAACTCCAACCATTAACTTTCAGCACCTTCAACAAATCGCGAAGTGAATCGAGGTGACGAGTAAGCTCCTTGGCAAGAGGACGAATTGCATCGGATTCGGGCTCATGATCAATAATACTGGACCCAGCGGCTAGACACTAAACATTATTGGGCATGAGTCACATGACTGATGTCACTAAGATACCGTGAACATTCTCAAAGAAATCAGAAAATCGAAAGAGAAGCATGGCACGCGGCCCGAACTAAAGTCGATACGAGTCATATCTCCAACACATTTACCGCGTTGATCGCACTATGATGGGACCTCGGGTGATTCATGTACGTCCCAACCCTAATATTTTGCCAGAATCAACTGACTTTGATAAAATTTTCTTCAGTCGCACTTCTTCTAGGTGTATGCATCAATTCCTGCCATTTTTCGCGCTCAAAACAGATTGGTTTCAGAAGCAACACAAGATGTACATCAACCAATGTTTGTCCATTGTTAACTTCAAATTCTTGCCACCTTTTTGGTAGCTTGTTGAGTCCGCTTCTGAAAAAGTTATATCTTTTGAGGCAACCCAGTCATAAACCCACTTCCACACTTCTTCGGCATTTCGGAAGCGTATATCTGCAAAGCTGACTTGCATGGACTGAAATAAGTGGTAATCCGAAGCAGCTAGGTGGGGAGAGTATGGGGGATGAGCAAGCTAATCCCGTTCAAACCTGAAATTTTGTTTGTTTGTTTCGAATATTCTTTGCAAAATGGCACTGTTGTGGCGGAACAGTTCAGTAGCTCATAATACACATTACCCTTTTGATCCCACCAAATACACATCATCGCTTTTTGGCAGTGGATATACCGCTTTCGCTGCAAATCCGGCGGCCTGGATCCACATTTTCCGTTCCGGACTATCGTAGTAGATCCACTCTTCATCTTCTGTCACACTCCAGTGGAGAAAATGTGTCCGTTTGGGGTCTTCGAGGTTTTTCCTGGAAGCCTTCAGGCGAAGTTCGAGCTGCCTCTCTGACAGCTGGTGAGGGAATCATTCCATAGCTTTCGTATCTTTCCCATTACGTGCAAGCTTCTCCAAATAGTCGCACGGCTGACGTTCAGCTCCACTGCCAGCTGTTTGGGTCTAGGCTGGATTTTCATCCTTATCTTTCGAGTCAAAATCTCCACTTGTGAATAGTTGAAAACATTCTCTGCAGATTCGCTCAGATAGAGCTTGATCTCCGTAGGTACCGAAAAGCAAAGCAAAAAGTGGACTTTGATGGCAGTTTCCTTGGAATCGAACAGCAGAAGAAGCACTCCCCGTCAAAACGACTTACAGTACTGGTCAAAAAGAAATCACCTTTTTGTCATAACTTATCTCAAACTCGATATTTTTGACTGATTTTTTGGTAGCACATTCTTCAAATACCTGCGACTTTTCTGCGATGCAAAATAGGCGGGAGCTTAGTTCCCGCCAACTGGACGGTTTTTTTTTCAAAAAATTTCAAAATCGGCCTGATTTTATTTGGGTTTTTGTGAGATTTTTTCGAGTACAAAGCTGCTCGAGAGTCTTTTGTTTCAACAGTAAATCTCTTTTACTAAAAGGACGAAACTCCAGCACTCGTTCTCTGACCGTGGAGCAGCTCTCCGCCATTGTCACGGGCAGTAAACAGGAATTGACCCATGATCAACATCCAAAGCTGTTTGATGTGTCACTGCCTACGATTAGGGAGGATATTGGTAGTATTGAGTCTCGTACGGGCCCTATCAAACAGGCCAGCTCGGGGAGGCCACGGATTGCCGCTCCTAAGGACTGCAGGAAGATCGTTTGTGCCTCGACTCAAGATCACAGAAGGGCATCTTCCGATATAATGGCCGGAATATCGACGACGGCGACGTCGCTACCATCTACGGACGCTATCAACAGACGCGTGTGGGATGCTGGATTATATGGAAGAAGACTTGTGAAAAAGTATCTGGGTCCCTGAAAATTAGACGAGCTCGACTTCAATGGGCGCGTAAGCACCATCACTGGTCTCTCGACCAATAACGCGAAGTCATCTAGAGCGACTAGTCAAAGATTGTTTCGCTTGGAACAGATGGGGTTTCGTTCGTAAACGACCTTTAAATACAATTTTGGACCCCAAATTCCAATTGGCAGCTCTCATGCATGGTGTCGATTCAGTAATGCTTTGGGGATATTTTCCGAGTCTAGGCATGGGGTCCCTGCACCATAATCCCACCTCTGTGGACCACCAGAAGTATGTAGTCACCTTGCAGAAATGCATGCCACCTTTTGTCCGTTCTGTACACTGCAGCAAACTTACTTTTCAGCAGGATAACCACCCCAAACGGAGATCTAGAATGGGGCGCGAGTGGCTGACTCATCGGAAAATTCGATGCCTTGACGGACCCGGCTAGTCCTTTGACTTGAACATAATCGAGCCCTCGTGGCAGAAGTTCAAGAAGGGATAGGTGGTGTTTGGTTGGAGAGATTTGGCCAATTTGAAGAAGAATGGATGAAAATTGATAAGTGCCTAATCAACAAGTTGGTCGATTCAATGTCCTGCAGATGCCAAGCCGTCGTCGATGCCAATAGCTTCGTTACAAAGCATTAGGTTAGTAGGTGTTTAAGTTTCAATCTCATGATGATAGCGTTTATGTCAAGTCATTTATTTTGAATTCTGGAAACTGGTATTATTTTGTCCTGTTCAGGAAAATGTGAAAAATGACCTTTCAAACGGAATAAAAAGAGGTTTTGTGAGTTCTATGGTGGTAACATTAAGAATCATTACTGTTGTCAACATACCAAAAAATCATTCAAAAATATCGAGTTTGAGAAGAGTTATGAGAAAAAAAGTTCAAGGTGATTTCTTTTTGACCAGTACTGTATATTGTGCCATGCTCAATCAGTTCGAGAGCAACAGAGCTTTATGGAAAACTGAGCTGTCTGCAATTAAATAGGTGGACGATACCCTTTTTACAAATCGTGACGGGTTTCACAGGAAAACTTACAACACGGTTCGCCCAACGACTCTTCAAACTCGGCGGCGGGAATTAATGCACACACCTAATACTACGTATAACGCGCTAAGAATGTTGGTTCGTCAGTGGTTTGTCTGTGTATGTCGGTATGCTTGCGTGAATGTGTGTGTGTCCATACGTGCTCATCCTGAAACCTGAAGCTCCTCTTCCCGTGAACTTCGAGCTTTCAAGTTTGAAGGGGCACACCAGTCTGGGGGCTACCTTCTAGTTATGTGACGGAATAGAAGTTAACCAGGTTACTTTCTAGCCCTCAGTACCGCTACTGGACTCGTCTCCACAAAGCTCAAATGAAAGCCAATCAACTAATAATGTTTGCGTATCTGCAAAAACTTTTACTTTACTACTTACTAAAGGGTACGAACTATCTATAAGAGAATATAAAATACAGTGTCCATACAAGGTGAGATGAATACCGCCTTATCTTTTTATAGGCAAATCAAATTTGTGAAAGATTCTGAGTACGGAGTTAAGGAGTCTTTCCTAATCCACTTTGGTGGTTATGCGAATTGAGCAGGCGGGTCAACAAGTCGAGCACTACTGCAGTTGCGCGACGGCTTCGAAGTGGTGAAATTCCTCAAAAACGAGACGGTTCATCTTCTTAATGCCACTCTAGAATTTGGCATACATTCCATGGAACTTAAACGAGCTCGTTTTGATTTTCATGAAATGCTTAGAAATTTTCAACGTCTCAAAACCCCTGTAATCCTCTATTTAATAGGTATATAAAGCGCCAGTCGGTTTGTGCTCCCGTCCGCGGAAAGTTACGTGAGCATAATGAGGATTTTGAAATGTCACGTAAGCGCGCGGGAAAGTAATAAAAATAGGAACCCAATCGTTGCTCTTCATATCGATCCGTCGATCAATATCCAATCAACTTATGACGTCACAAACTGAGAAATACAACTCGCCTCACACGATGCAGGACAATCAAACCCCCGGGAACTAGGGCACGGTTAGGATACAAACAATTCTACGCTCATCTATTAGTGTCAAGAGATCAATATCCATGAAGCGGCATAATATCGTTCGAATAAGGGAATATCACCTGATTCTTATACGCCAAACCTTCTGGCTATTTACCGCCGTTCTACATCCCTATATTGTGGACAATTCACCGATCCGTTCATAGCCAACTGAGGGAGGAAAGAGGTTAGTATTCGTGGGCGAAAAAACTTTCGCGAATGGAGAAATTTTACCGGAAATACCTTTAGCATTTAACTCATTTTTCAGACTAGACGCATAATTTGCCATAGAAACATAATCGGAAATCCGCAGAAATCCATAAAAAAATCTAATCCATAGAAATTTAATCTAATCGAAATTCTTGATTTTAAATGTAAATTCCGCTTTCAGATGTGCACTTCAAAGAACTATCTACTTCATATTACTGCAGTGCTTGATGAAGGATTTTTAAATTTGAAACCTAGTCGAAACCCATCCGACAGCTCACCATATGTGAAGCGCTTGCGTCTGATCGTTTGTTTGTTCGTTCAATTGTACAGAAATTCGACATTACCTGAGGAAGCACTTGCACAAGTCGGGAAGTTTGGGATGGTTGGGTATAAGGCAAGACCAAAAGTGCAAGTGTGAGCTCAGCGAAGCTCCGCCTCCAGGAGTGGGACATGCGTAGGGGTTGGGAAAGTTTCTAGCAGCCCGATGCCGAGGAAAAAATGAGCAAAGGTGAGGGACAGGTCAACAAGATGTGGTCAGATCCCGAAAGTGGGCGGGGTTGGCACCAAAGTGGGCGGGGCCTAGATCAAAAATTTATAACTCTATTCAGAAACGTTTTGGGATGCGGCAAAAAGGTATCAAGGTGTAAAAGAATAAAAGTGGTCAGATCCCGAAAGTGGGCGGGGTTGGCACCAAAGTGGACGGGGCTTAGATCAAAAATTTATAACTCTATTCAGAAACATTCTGGGATGCGGGAAAAAGGTGGTTAGAGGTAATGGAACAAGTGTGGCCGAATCTTCGAAGTGGGCGGGGCTGGCACCAAAGTGGGCGGAGCTTGGATCAGAAATTTATAACTGTTTTCAGAAACGTTCTGGGATGCGGCAAAAAGGTGTCAAGGTGTATAAGAACGAAGTGGGTGGGGCTGGCACCAAAGTGGGCGGGGCTTAGATCAAAATTTCATAACTTTGTTCAGAAACGTTCAAGAACACGGGAAAAAGTGGTGAGAGGAATTGGAACAAATGTAGTTAAGTCCTCGAAGGGGGCGGAGCTGGCACATGGAAGCGGGGCTAGGACCAAAAATTCATCTCTTCAAAAACTTTCTGGAATGCGGAGGAAATGGTTTGGAGCAGTCAAAAGAAGGGTGGTCAAGTTTATAGTGGGAAGGGTTTGCACTAAGGTGGACGGAGCTATGATCAACCACTAATAACTGTGCTCAAATATATCGAGCGTGATGCTATCAGCAGTTCAGCGTTCGAATCTAGAGAAAACTATTTTATTCTGATTATCCAACATCCCACCGAATGACTCCATCGTGGATAAGTGGCCGTCGACATATACTGCGCGCGTTAGCGTGCATAGCCAAACTGGTATATATGTACGTACTTGTGAGCTTAGTTCGCTCATCACCATGACTTCTTACCACTCTTTTCCCGCGGTTCTCGAACGTTTCTAAAAATGAAAGATACGAATTTTTGTTCTAAGCCCCGCCCACTATGTTCCGAATACCTCAGAGATTTGGCCACATTCTTTCCATGATCTCTAATCACTCCTTTACCACACTGTCGAACGTTTTTGAACAGAGGTGTGCAGCACCCTTGGGTTAATTAAGCTGTGGTGGTTCAGTCGAGTTAAACGACGTTTTATGATTCAGCGATAACAAGCTTACAAACTACAAGCGGAACAACCAAGCAATGGTTTGCCGGGGTGGGCGGTCCTTCAGTCGCGTCCTCGACCATGCAAAATAAAACGCATGGAGAGGACGCGACAGTGCGCGGGCGCCTGGCGCGACCCAAAAGATATATTAAACAATGAGAAAAAGCACAAAATCAGGTATCACTTGCTTCTACTGAGGTACTGAACGACTTCGCTTGGGCTACTCGCACTTGCACACGACGTGATGACCAGAACGATCGGACTGCGAAAACAGCGTGTAGTGGCCAGGTTCTGATGACATCGATCAGTTCTGAAGACATCCTGACGACCTTCTGAAGACAATGATCAGTACTGACAATATTCTGACGACATCCCGATGACAATGTTCAGTTCTGAAGACATCCTGACGACCTTTTGAAGACAATGATCAGTACTGACAATATTCTGACGACATTCCGATGACAATGTTCAGTTCTGAAGACATCCTGACGAAATTCTGACGACATTGATCAGTTCTGACGACATCCTGACGACGAATAGTGCAGAAGAATACCCAGGCGGAGTCGAAGAATAGTACGAATAAGAGATAGGGGGTGAAGATGATAAGCGGCGAAGTAGGGAGTAGACGACGGTCGGCGTAGCAAGGCAATAAGTAGAGATGCGACGAAAGCTGAGTACTTCAATGTGGGGGGCTGCAGCACTATGGAATCAGCTCTTGCGCTTCCTTAGTGGGGTACCAGAACAAAGAACAGTGTTATGGCTCCCACGGCAGATGCTGCAAGAAACTGTGCATAGTGCGGGACCGTGATCGGCGCGAAGGCACCGGCTACAAAGGCGTAGCTCCGCCACACGCATCGCACGGCTTACCGGGCCTGAATAGCGATGACATCTTCCGGTGTGATGGCCGTCGACGTTTTCGGTGATAGTGCAGAAAATGCAGGATGATTTGGGAGCTGTACGCTCCATCGAAGTGGCGAGATCGGTTTTCATCTCGGCAGTCAGCGAATACAACGAGTCAAGGCGATTGCTAATAATTTGAAGAGTGTTGCCGATAGCGTCCAGTTTGGCAGTCTGTGCGAATTCCATGAGACGTATCTCTTCGTCGATTTTGTCGGTCATGAATGTACGGAAATGACAGTTGTTGAGAGAGAATGTTTGGTAAGGAAGATGGGATCCTGTCATCATTCTGGAGCATCGTCCGCCGGTTTGCACAAAAACGGCAGCAATAAAAAACGCGTGCAGACAGATCATGAAGCCACGGCTGAAGGCCGGCTGAAAACCAGAGCGACAGTAACTACAAGCGTTAGTTTCCAATGCTTGAAGAAAACTATCCACAAAGGGGAAAAGTCTGGTAAATTTGAGCCGTTTAGCCAGTCAAGTTGACGTATTTGTCGCTGTGCAGTTGTGAAGAATATGTCAGTTTCTCCAGTGTGTGTGAAGTAGTGAAGTAGCCCTTGAAGCTTTGTTGTGACGTTTTTGCCGTCACAAGTAGTTTGGCAGTAAGTGTCTATCACCGCATTTTCGAAGGCTAACTTCACCTTAGTCGTCATTGTTTCCGGCGCGCACTTGATCGCGAAAATATTGTGCGCACAAGTCACAGTTGCCCAGGACTCTGTCTTTGACTGACACGAAATCTCCACTGAGCTGCCGTGCTCACAATTATAGCATCCTGATAAATTCTTGGTACTTATTGTACAAATTGAGTTGACGTTTAAGTTCGCAGTCTCAATTTTCTCTTTTGATACAATAGCTATAGTCGTTTCCCCTTTACTGTACTCGGCAAACAACTTCCCAGCTACGTCTGATACGGTTATGTATGGCGTCGAAAGTGGTAATACGTATTCGCTGTTGCGGCGAACCTGTGCGAAAGTGTTGTACGGGCAGTGGCAACTGGGTGAAGTACCTGTGGCGTCGCAGTCGCAGTAACGTGCATTGGTACACGAGGAAAAATTCGAGACCGCTTGATCATAGGTTTGGCACATCACGGCAAAGACGTGGTTGGGAGGAATGATGAGCGTTTCGTTTTTTGCCTGGGCATACCTTTCGTTAAGACCAAATTCGGGCACCTGCGTGGATATCACCGTAAAATTAAAATGCGCGAATTCTCTTGTGTAGTACGGTATGAGTGAAAGAGTTCCATTCTCTCTAAAGTTGTACAGTTCAACGCTGATTTTGAGAAAGACTTCTGGTCTCCATGCGGCGCATTCAAAGATTTCGTACACCTGCGGTGAAGCTGGTACATGGGAGATGCGGAAAAAGTGCACACTCTACGAGGAACGTACCAGGGAAGCAAACATATGCAATCAACTCCACTACATTGCGTGGTGCAGGAAGTATACCCAGGATAACGCGCAGTAGCGTTAAGTTCAGGAATCACTTTCGTGGGATCCAAGGACTCACCGGTATCATCTACGCATGATCCCAACCCACGACATCGTGTTACACGATCCACTCGTTGATGTGTCTCCCTAGTCCAAAAGGAAGACACCTTGTGACAGGTTAGATGTTCAGAAACACGCTCAATTTTGATTTTACCGACAGTGGTATTATGATGGCGTAGTTGCACACAAAGGCTTGTTTGAATGCTATTGAAAAGGAGCTCTCGTCGATATTCGTAGCGACATTCATTACGTTCGGTACAACTGATGTCCACGGAATGTCTCATGTACGAATCTTGACACGCTGATCCTGGCGTTACGAGAAAGATGGTTGTTATAAGCATTATTCCCATCAGTATGGGTGCAGGCGAAATTCGCTAGGGAGAGTGGTCCGTTCTCTCGTGTCACTGCTGTTGTTGAAAACATTATGTTGGTGTTGTTAGACACTACCGTAGTAGGTGAATCTTTCTTGCGAAGGATTAGCCAGGCTGAGAGCAAGGCACCACAAATGATAAGGTAACAGGACAGTCCCACAGAAAGTATTGCTCCCAAAGGCCAACAGTGCGGGTTGCCTATCAATGCTTTTGAAAAAAGATTTGCAACTCGATCGCAATACGGAGGATCTACACATATTTTCTGTCTCATCAGGTTGTCAGATCGCAGTGTTACCGACCATTCTGTTGGATTCAAAGAAAGTGCAAGAGCATATTGAAGAACTTCGAAACTCTTATTGAACGCCCTGCATTGATTGTTGAAACAAATTTCAAACGGTGGAGTCTTTGGGTATATCGTTACAATCCCTTGAGCACAGGCTATAGCTTCTTCTTCGCTGCACGCTGCAGTTTTCATAGTCATCAATATCAAAGCCAAAAGTACGGTGTTGATTTTGAATGGCTTCCTTGCGCGCGGTAGTTCTTGTTCTGTATCTGTCACAGATGCGTTCTCGTGTGTCTTTTTGTTGTCGCCTGATTGCCTCGCATGCTTTTGTTTTTGCCGCGCGTTTAGGTCCCCGTCGGCTTCGCTCAAATTCGGTAGGCGCAGTAAGCGCAGACTTTTCTGTATCTTCATTTTGCGCGCTGCCTGCTTGTTTGTTGTGCTCTTGCGCCTCAACGGACGCTGTCGCTCGTATCTCAAGCGGGTAAAGCTTTGTTATTGGTCGATGGATGTATATCTTTTTGTGAGGAAGCTTAAGTTTTGCCGAACGTATGAATCCATCAGCGCTTTGTATAAGCTCTGCGACTATTCCCATGGGCCAGTGACCTCTTGGTATGAGTTCTTGTTCAATAAGGACTATTTCCCCTATCTTAGGAGCTGTTCTTGTGCTATGCCTGCGGGCTTTGAAAAAGGACTTCTGTGTATCTCTCAGGGCCGTAAGGTATTCTACGTTCCAGATGTCCCAAAACTTATCTGCTACTTGTTCTGAAAATGCCAGTGCTTCCTTTGCCTGCGATATAGTTTGAAGGTAGTCGGGGTCATATGATGTGTCATCATCTGAACTATCAGCTGAGTCCAGTGGAGGCAGCGAAAAGCTGACGTTTCCTTGTAAGAAATCGATTGGGCGCAATGGATACACGCAATGGATATGTCTGTTGTACTGATTGCTGTGAGTGGCCTTGTATTCAGAATTGCCTCAATTCGTGTTGCAACCGTGATCATATCTGTTAGCCCTAGCTTCTTCCGTCCAACACTTTTTTGTAATGCCAACTTTACTGAGGACACTAGTCTTTCCCAAACGCCTCCCATCCAGGGGGCCACTGGCGGGTTGAACAACCAGGTGATTCTGTTGTTAGCGCAGTATGACATTACTGGGTTATCCTCCTGATGCTCAGAGAACAGACTGTCAATCACTTTTTGTCCTAGGATAAAATTTGTTCCACAATCTGTGCGCACTATGCCAGGAATTCCCTTTCTTGAAACGAAGCGCACGAAACTGCTAAGGAATGCACTTGCTGATAGACTTTCAACGACCTCAAGATGGAGTGCCCGAGTTGTTAGGCAAGTGAAAATGCATATATACACTTTACTGTTGTTGTTGAGTAAGAACGGGCCGATGAAATCACATCCTGTATTTTGGAACGGCTTTGTCCGTAGGACTCGGTCTGAAGGCAAGATGCCATTTGCGGAGCTCTGAAAGGGAAACTTTGAGCCTTACGACATGTGGCACATCCTTTCAGGACATTTTGTGCTGTTCTAGATCGTTTGGACATCCAGAAGCGTTGGCGCGCTACTGTAGGTAAATGGTTTTTTCCACAATGAGCGTTCTTCCTATGTATGTCTTGTAAGATGAGACGCATGATGCTCGAATCGACGTAAATGGGATTGCGGGTGTCAAACGGGAGGCTCGCAATTGCAAACGTGATTTGCACCGTATGATACGGTCTTCGTCCCGGAATATTTTTCTGTCCCGGTACCTCCCTTGGAGTTCCTCAATGTTTACGCTTCTGTCTTCGTATTGAAACAAGTGTTTCCGCTGCACTTAGATCGGAGGCTGTGATTTTCAGGTCGGTAGAAAGTTTTGCAATATATCTAAGTTGAAGCGATTCTGTTCTGGATGACCTGGCTCTCAATTTGACTATGAATTTACCGATATATGTGATTATTCGTAAAACTTTGTTGAAGCCGTTGAAATGGTCAAGGTCAATTAACGGATCTGATCGGGTATTGTCGTCAGAGATTATTTCAGCTAAGACGACATTTTCATCATCTTCTACGAGATGTCCCTGTGTCCCTTGCCTCGATTGCCTCGATGTTAGTTAGTAGGGATCGTTCCTTGTGGTTGATGGGCCATTGGGGTCCCTTGATCCAGTCGAGGTTTTCAAGCTGTGCGCTTGTAACACCTCGTGTTCCTGTATCAGCTGGGTTCTTTTCCCCGGGCACGTGGAGGATTTGGCACTGACATCCATGTGCAATCAATCGATTTAAATGTGCCTTGATTTTGTCTCTTTGGTTTGCCACGAAGGGGGGACCTTTCGTACAGTGCGGATCCAACTCAATGCAATGAGGCTGCCACTCGCGATGTTTATTGTAGAGATCTCATAGTTGAGAGCGAAAGCTATCGATTCTGCCAAACGAAAGGCAAGTAAGACGGCAAGAAGCTCCAGCTTGGGAGTGGACAGGGTTCGTTTTTGCGGCGCAAGCTTTGTCTTGCCGCTGATCAACTGTGACACAGCGGAAGAGGTAGAATTTTCTAAATAACCGCATACGGCCATCGCAGAATTGCTTGCGTCTGCGAAAACCCACAAAAAAGGTTTAGAATGAGTTTCCTCGCTGTTAAAAACTTGTCGTGGAATCTCCACATAGAATTTGTCGATAGCTGTGGTTGCTTTCTGCCATTCCTGAGCGAAATCTGAATCAACCTTCGAGTCCCAATCAAGCTTCTTTGCGAACATTTTTCTAAGCATATGCTTTTAACTTAGCATAAGAGGCGCGCCCAGACCAATAGGATCATATGCTGAGTGATGCTGCCTTACAAAATCTCTTTTCACCTTAGGCTGGGAACGGAACTCTGTTTTCAACGAGTATTTGTCCGATATGGGATTGTAATCTATCCCGAGAAGTTTCATTTGCTCATATGGTGCTCTGTCTTCTACGCTTATTTGGGCATTTACTTCAGGATAGTTGCTTACGAATGCTCGCAGGTTCATCCCAATTGCTGAGAACAGCGCCTAGGATTCCTTGTATTTGTCTAACGCTTCGTCTATCGTGTATGCTGTCATGAGAACATTGTCTACGTAGAGCAAAGACAGGATTTCTCTTGCGAGAGGTTTGCTACATTTCTGCAAATAGGCTGAAAGAACCATATTGAGCATGCTAGGGGCTGATGTTATGCCAAATGGAAGTCTTTTCGATCTGAATTCAACTACATTGGTCCGATCAAACGTTTTCTCGGGATCACTTATCCAAAGAAATCTGCAGAGATCACGGTGTGACTCGTGAATTCGTATTTGCGTAAAAGCCGATTGAATGTCAGCAGTAAGAATGAGTGGTTTCGTCCAACTTGCGACTATTATGTCATGAATCTTATTCACAAAAGATGCGCCGGTATGGATGACATCATTTAGTGACAACTGGCCTCTTTGTTTAGAAGACGCATCAAAGACAATTCTGAGCGGATTGGGTTTGTGCTCTCTCCACACGCCAGAGTGTGGCATATAGTAGGTCCCTACTGATTCGTGCACAGGCCCGGTAACTTTTTCAATCACACCATCGGCGAGATATTGTTTCATGATCTGGAGATACCATTTCTTTCGTTCTGGGAACCTTTGTGTTTCATTTGCGCAATGAGCCGATGTAGGGCCATGTTGTAATTACTGGCGAGATCCACTACATTCCCTTTTAGGGGGAACGGCGCGCTCACCGATTGGCCATCATATTTAATCAATTTTGCGTATTGTGAAAGATATGTGTGTGCGGCCTCGTCTTCTTTCTCTTCTTTTGTCGAAATACCGAGACCTTCCATTTCGAACATGTTTTTGAGCATTTCTGCATCTGAAACCACCGTGTTACAGGAAATCGGATAGGCGCTTATGTGAGGAAACTCTGCCCCCACTTGACCGCGCCCATAAGCGGCGAGGCCGAATACTGTTCGCGCTAGTCGAAGGCCAGTAGGGAACTGAATTGGTGGTATATTCTCGTCAACGAAAGAAGAGTACAAATCTAGCCCAATGAGGATATGGGGGAGCTGATATTCTCCTCGCATGCGCGTATTCGTCAGAAATAGGTTTTGTTCTTCCATGAATCTTATACCTCGTTCGGCGAGATGTACTGCAGGAAAGCCTGTAGTTAGGGTAGGCTTGGTTTTCATTGAAAATTGCAGTTCTCGTCCCTGCGCTGTTTGAATGCGTAGTATTACATGATGGGTCAAAAATGTTTCGGATACCCCACTTATTCCTGACAGGGAGCACTGTTCGGATTTCATGACAGGTAGACCCAAGTGTTCGGCTGACTTCTCTAGAATCAAACTCAATTGTGCGCCTGTGTCGAAAAGAAAAAGCGCTCTTTGATACTGATCGCTTAAATGGTTCCAGACCAACCCTTCTGCAGTCATAAGTACTATCTGTTCGTCTGACGCGATGTTACAAGATTGCACTTGATTGAGCTGTTGGCTTAGCGCTGCGGATGACACATTTAGGGGATGCGCTCGCAATGGCGATGATTCACTCTCTTTTCTGATATCTTTTTTATTTGCTTTCAGTGCCGGCTGTTCGTGTACGTGCATGAAATTTTGAGGAAGATTTCTTTGATTTCCTGGAGTTTTCTCTGTGTGCGCTTGGTTCTCATTTTGTTTTTTGATGCACAGAGTTTCGTCGTGCAGTCTGCCGCAGCGCTTACAGTTGGGGCGTTTGCATTCAGCGCTGCTATGCTCTTCCGAAAAATATTTCCAACAGGGGTTTTTTTCCATAGCAACTTTTCTGCGTGCGCGTGCTTCTCTTACTGAGCGGCACTCATGTGATCTGTGGTTAGTTCTTTCCTTTCGCAAAAGTTGCAAAATGCTCTGCGATCAGCTTTCTCCGCGCGTAAGTTTTCATTTTTGTGCTCGGAGTCTTGGTAGGTAAGGCGCTCGGCAATATACGCTTGTCTCATTATGATTACTTCGAGTTGATCTAGTGTTTCACCGACTGTATACGTTTCACCGGCTTTGTTTTCGCGCAAAAATTCCTCTACAACTTGACGAGGAAGTTTCTGCAGTATGGTTTCGATCCACATAGGATCGCAAACGTCTGCTATTGCGTAGCCTGAGGACGTCATCTCATTGACCAGTGCTCTTAGACTATCGAATACAGCTTCGCATGATTTGGCACGGGTGTATGTCGTTTGGCGCGGCCCTTCGCACCCAACTTGCCATTGGGGCAATTAGGCTCATAATTGCCTTCTTGGCGCCGCCCATTGGACTCGGTTTGTGAGCTGGGCAACTCGTCCAGCTGATTTAACCTCCTGACAGTGCTAGTCAGCCTACCCACTGCCCATCCAGCTGATCCCGATCGATAGCGTCGCTATAATTAGACGCCGAATTGACCTACCTGTATCCCGCCTATTTCTACCGCGAACTTGGCTATTTTTTCGCCGTTTTTTCGCTTCTCGAGAATTTTGAACCCATTTTCAAGTGAATACTGCTAAGTTACAATGGAGTGGGAGTATCATGGTCGTTTTGGAGCCTGATACCTACCACTTCAAAGTAATTTGCAGTCCATAGTATGACGGACTGATAGCGTGGTGAGTGTTTTATTGTTTTTTCTTTGAAAAACATTTGTTTATTATAATATTCATTTCATTATATACTTTATTGTCATACACATTATGAAATAGTCTTTCTGGATACATATCTCGACATCTATTTACAATACCCCCTCCTTCTTTGACAGAGTTTTAGTAATCGGGAAACTAGCAGAGCAAATGGTATTCAGTGTAAGTCGGTGCTTACGCCTCCTTTTGGAAGTCTCGATCTTTTGCTCTCGTTCTTGAAAGTGAATACCCTATAAGACTCAACTGCTAGGCAACCAAAGCCTTGGGCGGTACTCACAAATGTTTCGCGTGATGATAACACCATTATCATATGTCGTTATCTATAGATCTTGTTCTTCAAGAAGATACCACAAGTTGGGAATTCAAAATTACTGGCGGTTGGTTAACTTTTGTCGCAAATGATGTCCACCAAAGAGGATGTTTCACTGAGTTACAGATTCGCTGGGCAGCGGTCGTAATCTAATAGCAAGAAATGAACAAATTCTCTTCTGCTTATCGTAGTGCTTCTAATAGGACCCTATCGCTGCACTCACCACTCACACATCAAAAAAATAAGGAGCAATTACACCTCATAGTAAACTCAATGCTAGCAACGCTATACTATAATCGAGACGCTTAGAATAAATTTAGCATAACAAATGTTGTAAAGAAAGAAGAAATGGAAACCATGTCTGCAGTTTCGAAACACCACATGATAATCTGCATTTCAATGAAGTTAAAGATAGAAATAAGTATTATGCCAAACAAACGTTTTTCAAAGAAAAAACAATAAAGCACTCACCACACTATCAGTCCACCAAACACATGTACGGCAAATTACTTTGAAGTGGTAAGTATCAGGCTCCAAAACGACCATGATACTTCCACTCCATTGTAACTTAGCAGTATTCACTTGAAAATGGGTTCAAAATTCTCGAGAAGCAAAAAAACGGTGAAAAAATAGCCAAATTCGAGGTAGAAATAGGCAGGATACAGGTAGGTCAATTCGGCGTCTAATTATAGCGACGCTATCGATCGGGATCAGCTGGATGGGCAGTGGGTAGGCTGACTAGCACTGTCAGGAGGTTAAATCAGCTGGACGAGTTGCCCAGCTGACAAACCGAGTCCAAAGGGCGGCGCCAAGAAGGCAATTATGAGCCTAATTGCCCCAATGGCAAGTTGGGTGCGAAGGGCCGCGCCAAACGACCGCCTCCCTTTGGCACTATTCTTCGCCACGGGCAAGGAGGACAGTCTCTTAATGACGTTGGCGCGTGCATTAGTTACGTTATCATACTTTTTCAATAGGGTCTCAATCATCCATTGATAGTTCTCCGGGATGACTTGTATGCCTTTGATAGCATTAGCCGCTTTTCCGACAAGACTCTCTTTCAGAAGTATAATTTTTCCATAGCATTCGGAGACGGATTTTGGTGGACCATTGTATTGTACATGGCCCAGAACTCCTGAAAGTTGGAAAGTTCACCGGAAAAGTGAGGAATATTCATCTGAGGTAGCCTGATGGAATTACATTCCATGCGTGTCTGTACTTATTGTTGGGGATTGACGCCATCATTGGTATTTTCACCCAAAGTCTTTCCTGACATCATTGGTGTTTCTTTAGAAGCGCCAGATGTCGCCTTCTGTCTGAAATTTTTTGCTGATGCAGCTGCACCTGATGTATCCAATGGTTCTCTTTTGTGGGGGGTTTTGTTCAAAATTCACCCATGTTCGCACTTCACTTCCCCAAGGCGAGTTTCTAACGCTGTTAGGAGAGCATCTGCTTCGCTTAGCGTTTGATGACAAGGAATCTCAGTTTCTATGGTTTGGAACTCTTCAAGGAACTCTTTGCGTTCCGATTTTTTCATTTCTGAGTACTCCCTTTGGATGCTTTCGAATATGTTCAAAAGATCCTCTCGGGAACTACTTACGATTGATATGGCGTTTTCAATTACCGACGCTGTGGCAACGCAGAAATCTATGCGTTCTGCATTCCCAGCAGGGTATTGCGGTTCATCAGCGAACCTCCGAAACGTATCGATCTGAGAGGTCAAGGCGCCTGTGGCCCTTTTGATACCTGACTTTTGAAAGTAAAGTGCCATAGTAGGGTAGTGAGGGGCCGACAAGTATGTCAGCGAGGTGCTCTTTTTCTTATAGAGTCGGCGGAGTGGCGGGTTAATTTACCTGGTCACTTGCCTGGTTTGTCAGTTCGGCAGAAATGCAAGGACTGACAAACGGGCGACACGAATAGTTCGTGATTGCCGATGCACCAAATGTGCAGCACCTTTAGGTTAATTAAGCTGTGGTGGTTCAGTCGAGTTAAATGACGGTTTATGATTCAGCGATAACAAGCTTACAAACTACAAGCGGAACAACCAAGCAATGGTCTGCCGGGGTGGGCGGTCCTTCAGTCGCGTCCTCGACCATGCGAAATAAAACGCATGGAAGAGGACGCGACAAGAGGTATGACTTTCGATTTTAGTCCCGCCCACCTCAAGGCAAGCCGCGCCCACTCCAAGGATTTGTTCACATTTCTCCTATAACCTCTAACCACTTACTTTTCACATTATAGAACGTTCTTGAAACGGGTTATGAATTTTTTTTCAAAAGGACCTAACATCTGAATGCTCACCCGCCTATTCTGGGAGGAACTTTGGCATGTTCACGTATGCTACGCTAAGACCTTGTTCACTTCGTTTATCTTTTCTGGGCTTCGTTCCCAAGGAATCGAGTTGTGATCTTAGGTGATAAGTACCGTCCACTAAACACTCCGACCGTCGCCGGTGCGTCTCCTTCAGTTCCTTGTTGGCCCTTCACTCATCTTCACTCATTTCTTTTCCCGGCGTCCGCTGTTATAAAACCTAATTCAGACGTTCTCCTCAAACACTGTCACTGTCGTGCATGCCCCGCCCCTGGGGGAGGAGCCTCGTTGAGCTCACATGTGTCCTCTTGGTCTTGTTCTATGGCCAACCAAACTTGACCCGACTTCTGCAGGTGCTCCTTCAGGCAATACCGAATCTCCGCACAAACAAACAAACAAACAGGCAAATAGACAGACAGATAGACACGAGCGCTTTATACATAGCAAGGACTGTCAGCAATTCTACGAAAAAAAAACTAACTAAAATTCACCTAGAGCGTTTAGATGCAAGGATGTCCAAGATGTCTTCCTGCATTCAAGACCTACATCCGCCCCATTTCGGATATGGAACTGTTATTTATTATCCTACTATATATAACGCGCTGAGTGTGTCTGTTGGTTTGTCTGTGTGTGTGTATGTGTATGTGTATGTGTATGTGTATGTATATGTGAATATGTGTATATGTGTATGTGTATGTGTGTATGTGTATGTATATGTGCATGTGTATGTGTATGTGTATGTGTATGTGTGTATGTGTATGTGTATGTGTATGTGTATGTGTATGTGTATGTGTATGTGTATGTGTATGTGTATGTGTGTGTGTGGTTGTGTGTTTGACCGGAAATTCATAATTCTGGTTCCCGTCGACCTAGAGAGTTCAAATTTGGTAGGAGTTTAGGCGGCAGGATAGGAACACTAATGGTGGGTGGCGGAGCCGGACTCTGCCCACAGGGGGCGGGGTTTGTGCGGAAAATCATAACTGCATTCCCCGTGGACCTAGAGCGTCCAAATTTTGTAGGAGTACCTAAGATAGGATGGGAACGCTTATAATGGGTGGCGGGATGGAGCTCCGCCCACATTGGGTGGGGTTTGATCAGAAGTTCATGACTCATGTCCCTGTGGACCTAGAAAGTTCAAATTTGCAGGAGCACAGGCGGCAGGATTGGAACACGTATGATGGGTGGCAGAACCGGACTCCGCCCACAAGGGGCGGGGTTTGTGTGAAAAGCTTAAACTTGGGCCTAGAGCATTCAAATTTGGTAAGAGTACAGGCGGCAGGATGGGAACACTTACGGTGGGTGGCAGGACCGGACTCCGCCCACAGTGGGCGGGATTCGGGCGAAAACTCGTAACTCCTTCGGCTGGCGGGGCTTGCTGAGAAATGTCAAAATGGACCTAGAGCGATCAAACTTGGTAGGAATACCGGAGGCAGGATAGGAACACTGATGATAGGTTGCAAGACTAAACTCCGCCCCAAAGGGCTGGGCGTGAATGAATACTGTCAGTTCGGACCCAGACCGATGAAACTTGAAGGCACAAGGAGTTGGCTGAGAACATTGATGGTAGCTAACATATGTAGTAAATTCAGCCACTATGAAGTCTCTGAATATTTTTATTTCTGAACAATCGCCTTTGTGATATTATGCTATGTTCTATTGAGACACAGCGAAGGTGGCTTACAGAAAAAATCACTCCCAATTTGGAGCCAATACTGAGGGTGTAGTGCTCTCAAAGAAAAAAGTGGAATCTGAAGTGTTATTTACGCATGACAAATTTCTTACAGGAAGGAGCGTCCGGCGTAGCCGGGCGAACCCATAAGAAGGAGGGAAGCCCGGCGTTAGCCGGGCGGCCCGACTGGTCGGTAGAAAAAACCCTTGTGGAGGCTTCTGAGGTAATTCAAAATGATCTCACTAGGAAATATGACTTGGAGTCCATCGTTACAACTCTTACTATATATAAAGCGCTCGCATCTGTCTGCATGTCCGTCCGTTTGTCTGTCTGTCTATTTGCACGTAAATTCATAACTCCTGTCTCAATGGACCTAGAGCGATCAAATTTAGCAGCATTATTGGAGGCTGGGTAAGAACATTTATGGCGGGTGGCAGGACCGGACCGCGTCCACAGGGGGCGGGGTTGCGCCAAAGTTGTCATTTTGGCCCAGGGCGTTCAAACTTGACAAGAGTATAGGCGGCAGGATGGGACACTCATGGTAGGTGGGGGGACCGGACTCCGCCCACAGGGGGCGGGGTTTCCGCGGAATAAATGTCTGAGCGAAAATCCGTAACTCCTGATCGTGTGGACTTGGAGAGCAATCAATAGGAGGGGCAGTATGGGAACACTGACGACAGAAGCGGCCTTAGAGAACAAGATTCAATCACCAATTAAGTCCAAGCGACTTTGTTAATTACGATCTAGCTTTGATCCGTTGATATGTTTCATTCGACAAGAAGGGTAAGTGCAGTGATAGGGACCGATTATAAGGAGCTGGTATTTGGTTCACTTCTTGCTTACGACCTCTATTGTTCTTGCTTACGAGGGCTACCGTAAGTTTGCGATTCAATGAAGGATCACGGTTTCTCTCTGCTTTGATATCATTCATGACAAAACTTATCCAAGCGCTTCTATGTTGGATTTTCATTTAATGATGCGTCAATGGAGAAGAGGAGCTATATCCTACTATATATAACGCGCTAAGTGTGTCTGTTGGTTTGTCTGTGTGTTTGTGTGTGTGTGTGTGTGTGTGTTTGACCGGAAATTCATAACTCCGGTTTCCGTCGACCTAGAGAGTTCAAATTTGGT
This sequence comes from Haemonchus contortus, assembly GCA_000469685.2. NCBI lineage: Eukaryota > Metazoa > Nematoda > Chromadorea > Rhabditida > Trichostrongylidae > Haemonchus > Haemonchus contortus. The sequence goes on along the minus strand of LS997567.1, from coordinate 21,932,598 downwards.
AGGTGTAAGGGGGGCAGGATGGGAACACTAATGGTGGGTGGTGGGGCCGGACTCCGCCCACAGGGGGCGGGGCGTGCGCGATAGAAATTTTGGGCCGCAAATTCATAACTCCGGTTCCCGTCGACCTAGAGAGTTCAAATTTGGTAGGTGTAAGGGGGGCAGGATGGGAACACTAATGGTGGGTGGTGGGGCCGGACTCCGCCTACAGGGGGCGGAGCGTGCGCGATAGAAATTTTGGGCCGCAAATTCATAACTCCGGTTCCCGTCGACCTACAGAGTTCAAATTTGGTAGCTGTAAGGGGGGCAGGATGGGAACACTAATGGTGGGTGGTGGGGCCGGACTCCGCCCACAGGGGGCGGGGTTTGTTCGAAATAAATGTTTGAGTGCAAATTCATAACTCCGGTTTCCGTCGACCTACAGAGTTCAAATTTGGTAGGTGTAAGGGGAGCGGGATGGAAACACTAATGGTGGGTGGTGGAGCCGGACTCCGCCCACAGGGGGCGGGGTTTATGCGAAATAAATGTTTGACCGGAAATTCATAACTCCGGTTCCCGTCGACCTACAGAGTTCAAATTTGGTAGGTGTAAGGGGAGCGGGATGGAAACACTAATGGTGGGTGGTGGATCCGGACTCCGCCCACAGGGGGCGGGGTTTATGCGAAATAAATGTTTGACCGGAAATTCATAACTCCGGTTCCCGTCGAACTACAGAGTTCAAATTTGGTAGGTGTAAGGTGGGGCAGGATGGGAACACTAATGGTGGGTGGTGGGGCCGGACTCCGCCCACAGGGGCGGGGTTTGTGCGAAATAAATGTTTGAGCGCAAATTCATAACTCCGGTTTCCGTCGACCTACAGAGTTCAAATTTGGTAGCTGTAAGGGGGGCAGGATGGGAACACTAATGGTGGGTGGTAGGACCGGACTCCGCCTACAAGGGGCGGAGTTTGTGTGAAAAAGTTAAACTTGGACCTAGAGCGTTCAAATTTGGTAGGAATACAGACGGCAGGGTGGAAACACTTATGGTGGGTAGCAGGACCGGACTCCGCCCACAGGGGGCGGGGTTTGTGTGAAAAACTCAAACTTGGACCTATAACGTTCAAATTTGGTAGGAATACAGGCGGCAGGGCGGAAACACTTATGGTGGGTGGCAGGACCGGACTCCGCCCACAGGGGGCGGGGTTTGTGTGAAAAACTTAAACTTGGACCTAGAGCGTTCAAATTTGGTAGGAATACAGATGGCAGGGTGGAAACACTTATGGTGGGTAGCAGGACCGGACTCCGCCCACAGGGGGCGGGGTTTGTGTGAAAAACTCAAACTTGGACCTATAGCGTTCAAATTTGGTAGGAATACAGGCGGCAGGGCGGAAACACTTATGGTGGGTGGCAGGACCGGACTCCGCCCACGAGGGGCGGGGTTTGTGTGAAAAACTTAACTTGGACTTAGAGGGTCCAAATTTGGTAGGAGTACAGGCGGCAGGGTGGAAACACTTATGGTGGGTGGCAGGACGGGGCTCCGCCCACAAGGGGCGGGGTTTGTGTGAAAAACTTAAACTTGGACCTAGAGCGTTCAAATTTGGTAGGAATACAGACGGCAGGGTGGAAACACTTATGGTGGGTGGCAGGACCGGACTCCGCCCACAAGGGGCGGGGTTTGTGTGAAAAACTCGAACTTGGACCTATAGCGTTCAAATTTGGTAGGAATACAGGCGGCAGGGCGGAAACACTTACGGTGGGTGGCAGGACCGGGCTCCGCCCCAAAGGCTGGGCGTGAATAAATACTGTTGGTTCGGACCCAGACCGTTGAAGCTTGAAGGCACAAGGAGTGGGCTGGGAACATTGATGGTAGCTAACATAGTAGACTCAGCCGCGATGAAGTCTGAATACTTATTCTCTAAATAAGTTTTGTGATATAATGCGATGTTTTATTCGGACACAGCGAAGATGGCTTACAGAAAAAATCGCGCACAGTTTGAAGCTAATACTGAGGGTGTACAGCTTTCAAAGAAAAAGTAGAATCCGAAGTGTTATTTGCGCATAGCAAATTTCTCAGAGGAAGGAGGAGCGCCCGGCGTAGCCGGGCGAACCCATTAGAAGGAGGGAAGCCCGGCGTTAGCTGGGCGGCCCGACTGGTTCATAAAGACATTTGATAATGGTATAATATTATTATGACTCGACAACATTTGTGAGTACCATTCAAGGCTTTGGGTGTCTATCAGTTAAACCTTCATTGGGTCATTGTTTATAAGATGAACAGCGACAGATCGAAATTTCTAATCAAAGACATGAGCATCAGCACATCTTGAATATCGTTTGCATGCTCTTTTGTATCACTTGTATCAAAGGAGGAGCGTGCCGTTTGCCGATTATCACAAGTTTATCATAAGGAGGGAAGTCCGGTGTTAGCCGGGCGTCCTGACTGGTTATATCAATAAACCACACAGTAACATTACAAAAAATGCTGGGGTTGCAAAGAGTTGAACAAAGACGAAAATTAAACGTAGTACGAGAATTAAACGTAGTACGAGAATTAAACGTATCACACTTTAGAAATTTATTAGTGGAAAGGTATCTATTGATAAGTCCAAGTTTTTTTTTTCGAAGAAGATTCTCGAGCTCGACGTGGCAACCTCAAGATTTATATTCCTAGGCCAAAAACCCCACACCGATGTCTTTTTTTGTCACCGTGCTATTTTAGAATTCAACAGGATTGTGGAACGAGGTAAAGTGCCCAAAAAACTGACCAGTTTAAAAAAGTCGCGGCTTGTCACTTCAAATCACCTCCTGTACCACCCGTCGTCCCGTTGATTATCGATTCCCCGAGCGGGCGCCAGTAACGTCTCCATTCGTCCTCGTCACGAGCCAGGGTAGTTCAGTGAATCATCCTCGCTTCAGGGACACGAGGCTCAGCATTCCTTTCGTTCAGCGCTTTCATGAAGAGTCTGACCATCACCTTGCGGCCGTCGTGGAGATTGTTGAATGACCCGAGAGATACAGTAAGTAGCCGTCCCGGCCCAACGGTCATCACTACATCGCATAACGTGTCCGGCCCACCTGATCGTCGATTTCTTGGCGTAATCAACGGCATCCCTGATCTTCGTTCGATGACGGAGCCCGGAACTATGGATTTCCCTCTGCGCGTGCGCGTATAGGAAAATTCTGAGCATCATCTTTTCAAAAACGCGTTGAGTAACGCTGACAGCATGCTCATCCTGCTTTCGTAGAGTCCAAGCCTCCGAGGCGTACGTCAAAGCAGGAAGGACAGCAGTGTCGAAAAGGTGAGCGCGGAGCCGAATGTTCTTTGTCTTCTACACTACTCCCTCGACATTCTTAAATGCTCCCCACGCGGCGCGCTTCCTTCTGCACAGCTCTGGAGCTAGGTAGCTAGGTCATTCATCATGATGACTTCCCGACCTAGATACACATAGCTGGAGCATTCGGAGATATTCGTTCCGTTTAAAGTGAAAGGAGCATCAGGTACCAGTCCGTTTTTCATGAACGTCGTCTTCGTTAGGTTCAGCCTCAAGCCGATCTTTTCACAAGCACTATCAAACTCGGCCAGCATTCGTTCCGCCTGCTCGATGCTCGGTGTTATAAGCACGATGTCGTCTGCAAAGCAGAGGTGATGTAGGAAGCAGCCGTCGACCTTCACTCCCGAGTCTTCCTATTCCAAATGACGCAAAATATTCTCGAGAGCGGCACTGAAAAGGTTAGACGAAATAGTATCGCCTTGCCGGACACCTCTCTTCACGTTGACAATGACTTCCTTGTAGAATGGTGAAATCCTGGTCGTGAAGTTGTCGTAGAGCTCACGAAGCATTTTTATATATTGAGTAGGAACACCCTGATTGCCCAGGGCTTCAATTACCGCTTCTGTCTCAACGGTGTTAAAGGCCTTCTTCAAGTCGATAAACGTAAGACATAGCGGCATTTTGTACTCTCGCGATACTTCGAGTCGTGTAAGAGTGGGGATATGATCGATTGTGCTGAACCCTCTCCGAAACCCTGCTTGCTCGCATGGCTGTCCTTCATCTAATATTCTGCCAATCCTGTTTAGAATGACACGAGTTAAAAGCTTGTAGATTACGGACAGCAGGCAGACTGGGCGATAACTGCCAATATCGTCTGGATCTCCCTTTTTGTACAGCAACACAGTCTTGCTAGTTTTCCACGACGTGGGTACTTTGCATCCCGACAGGTACCGAGTGAAGAGCCTAGCCAGAGTTTTGATGAGGAATGGTGGTATACTCTTCAGATGTTCTGGTTTAATCCTATCGGGACCAAGCGCTGTACAGTTCTTCATCGACGTGATGGCATGTCGTATTTCGGTAGGGAGAACCGAAGGAGCGATATACGTCTTGCCTAAGATGGCGAGTAGGCAGGTAGACGTGGCTGTCGAAGAGATCCGAGTAGAAGTCGTTGAGGATCTTCTCCATTGCCCTCCGGGATGCAGTAACGGTTCCGTCAGGACGACGAAGGGAAGTCATCTTGGTCTTGCAATTGGCGAAGTTCCGTAGGGCTTTGCGAATGCTCTTTCCGGCCTCGGCGGCTTCGTCCATGACTGCTGCTCTTCTCTCCTTCAGATCTTCCTTTATCGCTTCTCTGCATAGCTTCGCAAGTTAGGACGTTTGTTGATAATTGCCTGTAGCTCGCGCAATTCCACGTTGGCGTATCAGCTCGACAGTCTTCGAAGAGAGTCGTCTCTTGGCTGTTTGTAGACTCTCTGCTTTCGTAGCACTATCGTGAAGATGCTCGACGAGCCGGTTGTATTCTTCGTCGATGTTGTCGATAACGGAATCTTTCCATTTACTCGCAAGGGAGCGAAGTGGTCCCAGTTGATGGAGGTCTTGGGGCTTCGTTTCCTAAACTACATAGCTCTCTCTCCACGCACTGAGAAGCAGTACCTAGCGCGGAGGAGACGATGGTCCGATCCCGTGTAGAACTTCGGAACAACAGCGACGTCGGTCAGGCAAAACCTCCGATTGAAGATGATGTTGTCTATTTCATTATGGAACTGTCCACGAGGTGATTCCCATGTCCATCTTAAATGAGAGGGCTTCTCTAACTGCGAGTTACCATGGATGGTGTGGGTCGTCATGATAAACTCGGACAGCCTTGCAACCTGCTCATTCCATTCCATTCCGTGAGCCACGATGTGGAGCTCTTCCGCCGTTCTCTTGGGGGCCAATCTTGGCTTTGAAATCACCGACGATGACCTTGGAGAATGTATGGTTTTCTCTTAGAGCCTCTCCAGATCCACATAAAACGCTTCCAACTCCTCTTCTTCGTAGCTTTATTCGGTTGTTAGAGCTGACCTTAGCCACATCTTCTCAATCGAAAACGTCCGATTCGGGTTTTTAGCTTCATGAAAGCGCGTGTTGATGGGGGCACCTACACCACCGACGCCTCTGCTGTCGCAAGCTCTTAGGAGGTTCTTCTGCCGTATCATGGCGTGCGGCGGGCGATGGCTTCTCGTCTCGGTCAGTCCGATGACATAGCACTTGATCTTCCTAGCTTGCACCATCATGTCTTCTATACACGCTTCAAACCCAACCTCCCGTGCGTTGAAAGTACAGATCGCAATCTTATTCCTTCTCCTTTGGGGCAGCCTATTTTGGAGCTGAGATTTTAGTAGCCTCTCCTGAGCGGTCCTACCAAACGCTGCGTATTGGAAACTCTCTCATTGGGGGCTCCTTCAGGTTCAGGGGAATGTGACCCATTCGTATTACTCTTTTGGCGAATGCGTGCTGAAGGTGTAGCTTGCCAGGCTCTGACGTGGGGGCTGGATTGACTGTGTGCGCTAGCCAGGCGGTTTCGGAGTAGAGGAGGGGCTTTATTTCTGGAGGCGGCCCCAAATCGCTTCCCAGACACTTCCCAGTTACTCGAATGCGAACTTTTGGCTGAGCCGATAGGCAGGATACCAGCTGCGCCCGCAGACTCTCCGCACACGTATACGTGAATACACCCGCGCACAGCAGAATCAGGTAGTCCATAATCTGAATCCATCTGCGCCTCTGGACAAATACTGGCGACTTTTCATTGGCAACTTACTCCGCTATCCGCCACCTGGGGAAGCTTCACTTAGCCACGTCGACACGTATGTACTTCATTACGAGTTCGAATCCAGCCACTCCACAGTTGAAGCCATTAAAAGCCTCCGAGAAATACCTGGCTCCAACACCTTTCGAAGTGTTCGGTGCACGCCTGGCTAAAGGCTTAGTCCATGACGATTTTAGGGTATCTAGTTTCTGACAAATAATCTGCGTGATAGTTTAGAATAGCGCAAATGGGGGAAGGAAACGTGGAAGTCTGTGAATTTCAAGAAATATAAGGCTTCAAAAAAGTGGTAGTGGTAAGGGGCTGCACGAAAATGTGACGACAAAAGTTGCATAGAAGTAGTTGGAGAGCTTTTCAAACGCCATCGTGAGTACTGACTACGGTAAGCTGCTTGCGTGCAACTGTGGGTCCCGGTACAAATAGTGCCATCATTAAAGCCTCTATGTTGTAAGAACTCGTCTACCTCGGGTTTATACGACGGCTAAGCCGATTATGGGGCTATTAGTATGTCCTATCTAAGCCGTGTTATGACTCGACAGCGTCCCCTGAGCTATCCGTGGGGGACACAGGTTCACCTTAAGGGAAACCTGTGGAACCATTTTCATGGTGAAATGTGCCTTCAAAACCAGAAAAGGAAGCTAAGGTCAGCCTTCGTTTGATCAGCCGACTATGATATTATGAAATTCTCGGACATGTTACGCGCATACAAATGAGTAGCATTCTTTTCCTATAGTTCTGTGGAAAATTCCAGCACAAATTCCAATGACTAGAATAAATTCGGATAACCGTGAAAGTTTAGGGAGACACCGAAGGACATAGTACTTCAACTCGACAATGTCAGGGATCTTTGATTTGAATAAAGCCGATTTTACTTTTTGACTAACGTGAAATCACCCCTCTTACAAGGGAAGGATACTAGGTCGCAGTGGCCATCTGAGATGAGATGTATACGGCCGAATGTGTCTCCAGGTGAGTATCTCAAATCCGCTTTCCAAATCTGCTAAACGGTTCTGGGGTCAGAGTTATGGGACCATTTCCTCTCCTGTGTTAAACGCCCCGAGATGCCTATATAAGCCAACCGAAAACAAGACCGAATGTGCGGCGATGGAGCTGTTGGTACGACGGCGGACTCTCAGGATGGTCACGGAGGTTGGGATCCTTGATGCTCCTGCTCGTTTTGCATTTTGAAAAAACATCTCCCAAACGCTTGCAAAATGCTTTTACGCTTCATATCCACCATCTATAGGGTTCCCTTACGTTTGACAAATGCTGTAAAGGATAATATAATGGAAGTTTTCCTTTACCCCATTTACCCCCACCCACCGAATAGAGATGCAGTCCTATCCCAATCACTCGAAGGGGTTGCGAAATTTATGGCAGCACCGTGCAGTTTCGACAGAGGGGAGAGCGGGGAAGGGGGGTCGGATGACTCATCTGACTCATCTGACCGTAATACTCGCTGTTAGAGCAATGCCCTCTGCTCGGCCAGAAATGAATTCTACCTATTACACCCCCAAAACCTCAAAATCTTGATTTTCGATGAAACTTCGCCTATAGGGGTAATCCGATGCCCTGATAATGAATATGACCTGTATTTTTGGCGTTGGCACCATTTTGAGCCAATCGGCGCGAATTTGGCGCAAATTTGGCGTCAATTGGAGTCAAATGGCGCCAGCGCCAAAAATGAATGTTATATTCGTCATCAGGACCTCAAATAACCCCTAAACGCATGTTTTCAGCAATTTTGGTGAAAACACCCTTGGCGCCAAATTGGCGCCAATTGGCTCAAAATGGTGCCAACGCCAAAAATACAGGTCATATTCATTATCAGGGCATCGGATTACCCCTATAGGCGAAGTTTCATCGAAAATCAAGATTTTGAGGTTTTGGGGGTGTAATAGGTAGAATAGTACCCATAATGGTTCATTTCTGGCCGAGCAGAGGGCATTGCTCTAACAGCGAGTATTACGGTCAGATGAGTCAGATGAGTCATCCGACCCCCCCCCCCCGCTCTCCCCTCTGTCGAAACTGCACGGTGCTGCCATAAATTTCGCAACCCCTTCGAGTGATTGGGATAGGACTGCATCTCTATTCGGTGGGTGGGGGTAAATGGGGGTAAAGGAAAACTTCCATTATATTATCCTTTACAGCATTTGTCAAACGTAAGGGAACCCTATAGATGGTGGATATGAAGCGTAAAAGCATTTTGCAAGCGTTTGGGAGATGTTTTTTCAAAATGCAAAACGAGCAGGAGCATCAAGGATCCCAACCTCCGTGACCATCCTGAGAGTCCGCCGTCGTACCAACTGCTCCATCGCCGCACATTCGGTCTTGTTTTCGGTTGGCTTATATAGGCATCTCGGGGCGTTTAACACAGGAGAGGAAATGCTAACTGCATAACTCTGACCCCAGAATCGTTTAGCAGATTTGGAAAGCGGATTTGAGATACTCACCTGGAGACACATTCAGCCGTATACATCTCATCTCAGATGGCCACTGCGACCTAGTATCCTTCCCTTGTTAGAAATAAAATGAAAGGATGGCTAACCTCGGCCCCAAACCATAGCTGCCCAGGAAGGCTGTCATGAACAATCTCATCAGGAAACTTCACACGAAAATCTCGACAAGCACGGTCCGACTCTCGTGGATAAACAGTCACCAACATTTCTCCTTAATAAGATCACCTTAGATTGGTTACGAATTAACGATCAAAGTTTTACCTATAATATGAAGAACTCTGTCCTGAGAAATTCTGAGCTTGTTAACGAGGACGTTACATCTTTCGGGATCACGACGACCATCAAATGAATCTAGTTCTAGTGCTGAAATATATCAGTGACAAACGACAATCGTTTTCTTACGACTTGACAAGCATTTTGTGGGTGTGTATGCTATATGGGCTGCGTGAGTACTGTGTGCTGAGTGTATGTACTACAGAGTGTGCGTGTGTGGGCTGTGTGCTGTGTGTTGTGTGTGTCTGTGTGTCTGCGTGTCTGTGTGTGTTTGTCCGACCAGAAATGCATAACTCCTGTCCGTGGACCTAAAGTGGAATGGCATCAAATTTGGTAGGAGTACAGGCGGAACAATGGGAACACTGCTGATAGGCTGCAGGACAGAGCCAATCCCACAGGGAGCGTAGCTCAGGCAAAAAATTCAATTTGGTCATGTGTGTTTGAAGGCACAGTTCACGATAAAAATGGTTACTGAGTTCTTTCCTTGGGAATACTCAGTGGCACCCAAGGGTAATAGAAAGGACCCTCTCGCGCCAAAAAACTCGACGGTCAGGCATAGTAGAAGCCCTGTTCCCTCCCGCCCCTCGACCGATATCACGTCAGACGAGTTCTAGCCGATACTGCAATTATTCGTTCTAGGACTCACACACAATCAGCTGGTCGCCGAGTAATGAGGCGATGTTTTTCTCCCATTCTATTTTCCTCAGTTATTCTTTTTGCTGCCGCGATCCCTTATTTAATGTCCTACCCCAAGAGGCTGGAAAAGGTGAGCTATTTTTGCTATTCCTAGGGTTTTTTGTTTACTTATGCTTATAAGTGAACGAATTCTTGCTTACGGTAGTCAGTTATATGCACCAAGACCCACACGTACGCAATGAGCGACATTGTGTAGCTCGTCCAAACGCCCCACTCCTCTTCATTCTTCTGGTCTCATTCTCGCACAGCCCCCGTTTAAGCGATTTTTCGACGCCTTTCATTCATTCCTATTCACGCAATTCTTTCGCATTCATCGCACTATTTTCCATCTTACCTTCCATTTTTCGTCATAATCTGGATTACCCAAAATTATCGTGAACTGTGCCTTTAAGCTTGATAGGAGTACAAGCGGGAAGATGGGAACACCTGTTGTAGATGGGAGAACCGGACTCCACCCACAGAGGCGCGGTTTGCGCGAAATGATTGTTTGAGCGGAATTTCATTACTTCTTTCCCCGTGAATTTGAAGAGTTCAAAATTGGTAGGAATAGAGGGGGCAGGATGGGAACACTGGAGATAGAAGAAGCCTCATAGCAAGAATCACTCACCGATTAAATCCTAACGCCTTTGTTATTTACAATCTAACTTTGATTCTTTGATATGCTTCATTTGACAGGAAGGGTAAGCGCAGTTTTAGGGACCGACTAAGGGTACTAAATAAAAAGCGGATGAAAATTGGCTCATATCTTGCTGGTGGGTTGCGACCGCTAACCAGCAAAGTTTGTGACTCAATGAAGGATTACTGTTTGATAGCCAAGACATGTGACAGTGGTGCTATATGACTCCACAGTATTTGTGTGAACCATTCAAGGCTTTGGTTGCCCACCACTCAAAATTTCGAGGAGCCGTTATTTTTAAGATGTGCTTCAACAGACCGAGAATTTTAAGCACAGGCATAAGCATAGGTACATTTCGAATATCATTTGCGTGCACTGTTAGACCTTGAATGGGCACGTCGGCAGTGAACGGAGGGAACTGGAAAGAATACGTGGAGGTAGAGGAACAGGAGCCAAAAACGAAGAAGGAGAGAGGGTCCTCAACCTGGCCATAGCCCATGACTTAGCAGTCTGCAACACCTTTTTCGCGAAAAGCAAGACTCAGAAGGTAACCTAAGGCAGTGGAGGGAAAGAAACGGGGAGAAGTATCAAGAAAAGCGTAGGCCCTGCTACCAAGCCATCCTCGAGCCGGAGAAGGCATTCGACCGTTCCCCTCGACAAGTCCTCTGGAGGACGCTCCAAAAGAGAGAGGGTCCAGAACACCTGATCTTTCTGATGAAGGACATGTACGATGGCACCACGGCAACGGTACGCACTCCATACGGCTGGCGGAGAACGGCCGGAGAGGAAAAATGCTGGCGGAGAACGGGCTCCGCCTGAACGTGAACAAGACCAAAATCCTCGCTCCGAGGAGTGCACGAAGTCAATCGTCGACGGTCACGGGAAAGCCATCGAAAAGATTCAGGAATTCCGATACCGAGGGGGTAACCTAGCCGCTGATGGTAGCGTGAAACAGGCCGTAAAAGCCTGAGTAAAGCGGCATGGATGAAGTGGAGGGAGCCCACCGATATCCTCTGCGACCGTCGATGCTCCAGGACTCCCAACGGAAAGGTGTATCGGATAGTGGTAAGGCCCAAGATGTTCTACGGCAGCGAGTATTGGCCCGTAAGTAAAAATCATGAACGACAGCTCCACTCGCTGAAATGACAATGCTCAGATGGGCCTGCGGTTACACGCGGCTGGATCGGATCAGAAATGGTGTCAGGGCGGCTACGCACCCAGCTCCAGTTCAGCTGAATATGAGGGAGCAGCGCCTGCGGTGGTTCGGGCATGTGCTAAGAAGACCACAGAACCATCCAAACGGGAGGCAAAAGAGTTCGAAGCTGAGGGAAGCAGAGTAAGCGACCACGAGGATCCCCAAAGATGATATGGCGGGACGTCATCAAGAAAGACTTCGTCGAAACTAAAGTATCGGGTGAAGATGTCGTAGATAGAAAGAGGTGGAGACGGCACAAAAACAGCGGACCCTGCGACGGCGCGGGATTAACACTAGGGAGAAGAAGAAGATAAGAAGAAGATTACTGCCTGTCGTGTTACCTTTAGATCAGAACGGGTATACGAATTTACCAAGTCATCAAGATACTCAGCTTAGATCATGGAAGAGTGCGTATGTGCATAATTGCCAACTGCATCGACGTCGAGATTTTTGAGCAGTACCGAAAATTACGAGTTCCGTAGGAATGTCTCGTTCAAGTACACCATGAAAGAAAATTACTGATTCCCAAAGGTCCTTCACAGTTACGTTGTATATTGTATATATTGGATTGGGTCTCCTCTCCTCACTGTAACGAAATTATATTGCACGGTGGACATTACATTGCTCGGCTGCAACGCCATTCTTTTTTTGAAATTATTTTCACAATTTTGATCAAATAATTCGTGACGGAGAGTGGTAAGGACTACCTGCCACTACCAATTTGCCAATGACCCTACAGGCGAGGTGCTGGCACACACAAAGTAATGGAACTTATGCAATACTTGATCACTCCTACAGCTAGAAAACGACCTGTGGCTATTGATTTTGCCAAGAGCAGTTCATTAAAGACTCAGTCCTGCCCCATCATTGGATTTACTGCGACTTAACTAAGTTGAACAACCTGATCAGTCAACCGAACCCCTAAAAATACTCATGAATGTTGCCGACTAGTAATAATACCATGATCAAGGTCATAATCTACTCTTTTCTCTTCTCCATAGATATAAACCACTTGTAGAGCTACCAATATCATTAGTAGTTGGACAACTTTTGGCGATACGTACATCGAAATAAAAAGAAAACGTGTTCCATAAGCGAATCGCAAACCATGATGCGTAGTATTCGTAACCATAACTTGAAGTGCATCGAACTGTTTAGAACTGTTCTCATTGTATCTGACTTTATCCAGCACTTATCATAGCGATTCTTTCTTCTTGACTCCTTTCTTTCTTACGTACTCTGCCTTCCGCCTCATTATACGAAACAAGCAAAAGTGGAAAGGTTCCTCTACCAAATAGGGAACAGGAAAAAAGCAGGTTTTGTTTCCATTGGCTCCTTTCAGCTCTTCGCAGTTTTCACCAGTATTTCTCAAGATGACCGTCATTTGCCGCAAACACTTTGTGGCAAGTGTCTTCCTAGAGAACGGTCCGCCCATCTCAGATGGCTCCCATTCGCTTGGGCTCTTGACCAACTCCTTACCCTTTGCCCACTGCGTTCCTGTGCCTGAACTATTACGATAACGAGTAGAAATTTTCGCCCTTGCGCCCCCTCCTCCATTTCAGTGCATGTTCCATTCCCCGACCGCTAAACTCCGCTGAGCCTACAAGTGCTCAGCATGCGAAGATCTTCATTGTAAGCAAGGATAGGATTATAAAATCATTACAAATAACTAACCTATACAATTCAACGCTTCATCAGCGTAAAAAAACTTCGCAAGAGGAGCCCAGTCATCTAGTCGCGGCTTATTCATGAGTTTCCGCAACGACAGCATCTGAATGAAATTGAAAGAAAATTAAATACAGCAATAATTGTATATATGTATGTATGTATTGGAGTAAAGCACTTGACAAGAACGCCTCTCAAAAATGTCTCGAAGATACTTTATTACACTGTCTAGTGGTTTAATACGACTGCAACTAAAAGGAAAGGATACCAGGTCACAGTGGCTATTCAAGATGAGATGTTTAAGATGAAGTTTTGAACGCTGATCCTAAATCTGGGTTCCAAATCTGCGAAACGATTGTGGGAACAAAGTTACGGACCCAGTCTCCCCAGGTGTCATGTCACTTTTTTACTTTTAAACGAGAACCAAGCAGTGCTTAAACTTGCAGCGATGGCGCAGTTAGAAGTGCGACGGACCGATAGACTCGGCAGGTTCAAATCCTAGATGCATGCGCTTGTTTTGCTTTTGTTACGAAAAGTGTCTTAAAAGCTTGCAAAACTCTTCTACGCATCATATAGACTACCAACAGCCCTACTGTACATTTAAAGAGCACCAGAAATGCTAATACAAGTGAATTTTAAATCCAGGGACCGAATAGGGATGAGTGCACGTAAAACCCTTCTGCTTCCAGCACTCACGATGTGGTCAAGAATTTCAGCAGCTCCGTGCACTTTCAAAAGATGACTCGTCAGGCCATAGCGCTTTTGAATGAAATAATGTCCCTCTATGGGTAGAAGTGAGCTGGTAGAATTCAGCTGTCAATTTTATGCAAAATTATTATCGAAACAATAGGTGAGCATTCTATGAACAGATATGATAATCCAACAAAAAGTGTTTGCAGCACAAAAGCTTCTCATAATATGAGTAACGCATAAAAGAAAGTTCACCACACCCATAACTCTCACAGTTCTCGTCTAGTTAAGATGGGAAACAATATCCTACAGGAGTTTCAAAATCAGTGAGATAAGGCGAATTATAAAGTTGCGGTTGCTATTGCGGAAGTCCAGATCATGTACAATTACGAAAGAGGCAGTACGCTTAAACATGGCTTTAAGCAGTAAGACCAAATATGCATCAAAGTACCCCAAATCGCTTCATGATCCTCGAACGAGTTCTGTGAGTCGACGACCAGTAGAAGATCTGTGGAGCCGATAAAAGCATTTCTGGTGCTCCATGAATGTGAAGGAGGGCTTAGCTAATCTATATGATGCGTAAAAGAGTTTTGCAAGCGTTAAAGACACTTTTCGTAAAAAAAGCAAAACAAGCGTATGCATCTAGGACCCGAACCTCCGTGTCGCGTCTACCAGTCCGTCGTACTCTCAACTGCGCCATCGCTGCACGTTTAAGCACTGCTTGGTTCTCGTACAAAAGCAAAAAAGTGACATGACACCTGGGTAGACTGGTCCCGTAACTTCGTTTCTAAAATCGTTTCGCAGATTTGGAACCCAGATATGAGATCAGCGTTCGAAAGTCCTTACGTCGGTATACATTTCATGTTTAATGGTCACTGCGACCTAGTATCCTTCCCTAAGCCGATCTTACAGTGTTGCTGGATGTGAAGGATTAACGTAAAAGGATAAAAGGATAAAGTTTTTGGCGTTATTCAATCCCGTCTGAGGGATGCGCCCCCGCACTCGACTTCCATTCAGAATCGTAGTGGCGTAATGGGTGCGTATGTGGCCTATACAATGACTTGCGGTGGCCAGCCGATGTACAAGTCTGGGCTTTTATCCTCCCAGACGAGTCTGGTACCAACTTGCCACTTGCCACTACACCACCTCCGCCCCTCTCGAAGGACTAACGTAGCTCTCGACAAATATTAGGTTGGCCAATATGTCCTGCAACAAAAATTTGTAGCGTTGAAAATCCGCATCAACAGTGTGATTACGGTAGCAAGGGTGATAAACTTGTAGGACATATCCCGGCAAGCAACACATGAGTGAATAAGGGCACGCGTGTGGGCTTTCGCAGCATTACGGTCAATGAATGGGCAACACCCGATTCATATCATCACCTTCTACCAAGCACGCCAAGGAAAAAACGCGGGTGTAGCGGCTCGAAATATCAGCAATCTATTCGATGCTAGCACTGCTCACCAATCGACGGTCAACAATCGGTTGGTTCGCTTCACTGCAAGAGATACTAGCCTTCGGAGTAACGCAAGCATCGTCCTTTAATTTAATGGAGGTTGAAGGTTTCCATCCATTATGAATTGCTAAACGCAGACTAGATGGATACAACTATAGCTTGCCCCTATGATCCCCTTTATTTGGCCAACGGAGTTAGAGAAGGACGGACAAACCGTAAATCATGTCCCTACAAAGGGACAACGCACGTTGAAAACTCGCTTTAGACCAACGTCAAAAGCTCACCGAACCCGCTTGGTTCCAGGTTACTCATCAGTCGTGCTTCCGGAGTGTTTCCCCCTCCGACTACCATGCGCTCCGCCTTTTTGAGCATCCCGTTGTAGAAAAGAAATTCGTCACTTAATGTGATCCAAAAGTGGCTGTAAATTACTTCTATGAGTCACAGCTCCCTCAATCCTGAACAGATGCCATCAGTGTTTGGCTCAAAGAATAAAAGAAGGTTGTTGACTTCTTCGGTAAATATTTTTTCCGAAAATTGATTGATATGAAAAAATTAGAAATTATTTGAAAAAGGTCTCTATTTTGTCGCACGACTTATTTGCCAACCTAATATAAGGTGCAGATCGACACCGGCCTTTTCTAACTTGTTGTGATGAACGGCTAGATAATTGTAACACAACAAAGTGGTGCAACGGAAGAAAAGAACTCAACAGAAAAGAAAGCCTTTTTGAATGACCAATTCATACCGATTCAGATAGATATAGGGCCAAGAGAAAATTGAGTTTTTATAGTCTCTTTGCGCGAAATCACAGATATGCACTAAAGAAAACTTTTGAAGGTACATGTACAAAGTAAGAAAAGGACTGTACCAAGATTTGGTCTTTGAGATCAAGTTACGTCATGGACAGTCGAAGCAAAGAGGCGCCACCTACCATGAAGGGCCGTCAAGGACAGATAGTGATAAGCTAGTCAATCCTGAGGCCAGATACGAGGTGGGACGGCCAAAGACAGTGGACACGTGGAAGCGGGACGCCCAACGTGCCTCAAGAGAAGCCCCAAATGTAAATACGGGTAGGACCACTGAAAGCAGACGAGAAGAGAAAGGAAACAAGGAGCAAAGGAGGTGTTACAACTGCTCCAGATTTGGGCACATCGGCAAGGACTGTCCCCTGAGGGAAACCGTGGTGAAACAAATTGCTAGCAAACCTCCGGAAAAGGGGCAAAGAAGTAGTACAGATGTGGCCCAAATAGTTGACAGAGCGCGAAGCCTAGGCGTGAGAGCGGGTGAGCCGTCAGAGATGCCACTGGTAGGAAGCATGGTGCCAGCGTGGGCTCATTTGATGGATATGCGGGTTCCAGCAATACTGGACACAGGGTCTATGATAAGTATTCTACCTGTGGGACTGCTGGCACGCGCTCAAAAAGAAGCGTTTGATATGGAAAAGTTAGAAGTGTTGCCAGAGGAATCGATGGTGCCGGTGTACGATGCATCATGCAATCGTATGAACTTCCTGGGAGCTATTAAGATGCAAGTGTACCTAGAAGGAGGTAACACTGCTATCGTAGCCTTCCATATTGCAGACACAAATGATAAGGACATCCTCTTAGGAATGAATGCGTTGGATCGATTAGGGGTACAGCTGGTCATAAGATCCGAGATAGGAGATGATACAGAGAAGGATGCGAGAGGTGTGACTGTGGTGAGGAGGCTCTATGTACCGCCGCACGGGTCGGCAATCCTCCATGCGCATTGTGAGTGCGAAGGGGAGCAACAGGAAGGGATTGTCTGGCCAGGCAAGGGTGGAATAACAGCTGGAGTGTTTAGAATTCACAATCAGAGTCTCCAAGTGCCGGTCATCAATGACAGTGATCAACCCATGATATTTCGAGAAGGCGAAGAAGTGGGTAGATGGGGAACAGAAAAGTGGCGTGAAAACTGGGAAGAACTGAATCCCTTGATGATGGATAGCGAGAGTCAGGAGTATAGTGAGCCCGAAAGAAAGCTAATACTATATGAACAGATACGGGAAAGTTCAAAGGTAGAAAGCTTAAGCGAAGACTTGATTTCAGTTTTGGAGGAATTCCCTAACGCGTTTTCTATATGTGATAGAGAGCTAACAGGGACTAATAGGGTACAGATGGACATTGATACTGGATCGAGCAAGCCCATCAAAATGAAAACTAGGCCAGTTCCGTTCGGAATCAGAGAAAAGCTGAAAAAGTTGTTGTCTGACCTAGAGAACAGAAAAATTATAGAGAAAAGTTGCTCGGAATGGGCCTTCCCGATTGTGTTAGTAGAAAAGAAAGATGGCAGTTTAAGATTATGCGTGGACTATCGGGAATTAAACAAGAGAATCAAACTCGACTCGTACCCGCTACCTAACATTGATGCAGTACTACAAAGCATGTCAGGAAAATCGTACTTCTCAACTCTAGATCTCTGCAGTGGGTACTGGCAGATACCTCTAACAGCCGAAGCACGGGAGAAGTCTGCGTTTACTACGCCGGAGGGACTCTTCCAATTTCGGGTCACTCCATCCGGTCTGAGTACGAGTCCCGCTGTTTTTCAACGGTTGATGGATACAGTTCTGCGAGATCTTCTTGGCGCTGAGGTATTTTGCTATATCGATGATATCGTCATCTGCACAGACACGAGAGAGAGGCATATCGACCTACTGAGGGAAGTCTGCACAAAGCTGCAGGACGCGGGACTAAGGCTGAAAGCTCAGAAGTGCGTCCTTATGCAAACTAGAGTAAATTTTCTTGGTCACGTTATTGATAGGGATGGCATTCACATGGACCCGGCAAAGGTTGAGTCGATCACTAAGTATCCGGTCCCAAAGAATGCGAAGGAACTAAGGACGTTCTTGGGAATGGCGTCGTTCTATCGTAAATTTTGCCTCGGATTTGCTAAAGCGGCAGAGAGTTTGTTTTCTTTAACATCCCCTAAGGCAACATGGAGATGGACTGATGAACACAGAGTTGCTTTTGGAAAAGTCAAGGAAATGATATCTACGTCACCAGTGCTTAGCCAACCCAACATAGAGAAGGCAAGGGATGGGTCCAAACCGTTTGTAATTTGTACGGATGCGTCAACGGTCGGGTTAGGAGCAGTTCTTTCTCAAGAGGGTGAAGATAAGCAACTGCATCCTATATATTTTGCATCAAAAGGCCTCAGTAAGGCTGAGCGTAGGTACCACGTAACAGACTTGGAGGCATTAGCGGTGATGTTCGCTATTAGGCGATTCCACATGTTTATCTATGGACTACCCACGATTGTGTTGACTGATCATCAGCCGCTAACAGCCTTATTCAATCGTACCAATGTTTCCGCAAGAGTCCTGCGGTGGTCATTAGAGATACAGAGATATAATTTGGTGATAAAATATGTAAAAGGAAAATCAAATGTAGTAGCGGACGCGCTCAGCAGGGGAGCAGCAGTTTGGAGTGATGAGGAACCCATTCAGGAAATAGGCGACGCGGTGGTTAACACCGTGCAGGTGGTTCAGAGTAAGACAAAGTGGATAAAGGAATTGGAGGAAGACAGCGAAATCGCCCCTATCCTAGAAGCAGTAGCTCGGGGAGATGAGAAAAGGGTCTTTCTGTTAACGGGACTGAAAAATCCGGTGCGTGCTGCAGATTTCGTGATAGAGGAAGGTGAATTGAAAATGTTTCAGAAAGACGGAACTTTGGTGTACGTGGCCCCAAAAAGTGCTCGCTATGAGATCTTTCACGAAGCGCATGCAGGAACATTTGCTGGGCATTTCAGCGCTCATAAATTGTTGAACAGGCTCAAGAAAGAAGTATTCTGGCCTACCATGGTTCAGGATATCAACAAGTCGACAAGGGAGTGCCAGCGCTGCTTCGCGCATAACGCAAGACTAAAGATAGTACCTCCACTAAAGCCGATCGCTACCACGAAGCCATATGAGATAGTGGGTGTTGATGTGCTAGAGTTGGGAAACACGACAAGTGGCAACCGCTATGCGATTACGGTCATTGACCACTTTTCCAAATTCGCTGCGGCATACCCGGTGCCCAACAAATCAGCAGAAACGATAGCGAGAACCCTCTTTGTGCGATGGATCGCGGAAGGATGCCGCTGGCCAAAAGTGATCATGTCTGACAAGGGGGCAGAGTTTGAGAACCGGGTAATGGAGGAGTTGACAAAGATCACGAAAATCGAACAGATAACAACGAAGGGTTATAACCCGAGAGAGAATGGCATTACGGAACGATTAAATGGAACGATAGTAGCAATGTTGCGACGTAGTACGGTGGTTCCGGTGGAGTGGGACGTAAGATTGCCGTTCTGCATGTTCGCATACAATATAACACCGCATCAGGCAACCGGTGAGAGCCCATACTTTATTTTACACGGTGTGGATCCAGGTTATCCATCGGGAGTAATTCCTAACGGTGGAGTGTCGTGGTATACGATGGATGAAAGTAGGGATGATTATAAGGCACAGCTATTGCAGGCGATGGCTGAAGTCCATGATAGAGTTAAAGAGTATAATGAACGGATACGAGGAAAAATGAAAATGGAGTATGACAGACGAAATAAGGTCGACATCAGTAAGCATCCTAAAGTAGGAGATAGGGTCTATATGTCGTCCCCAAAAGAGAAGGCCATGAGCGCTCATCCAAAGCTGACCTGTGATTGGGCTGGGCCTTTTCGAGTGATAGAGGCGAGTGAGAACTCGGCGGTCATCAGTAGAATAGGGGAGAACGTAGAGCCCATACGTGTGCAATTTGACATGTTGAGGATTGTACCGCCCTATTTTTCCGACGATCTACAGTAACCAGTAGAGGTAGAAGGGGAAGAAGAGCAAAAGTCAGTGTAAACAAAGTAAGTAGTACATGTTTCAGAGGCGCCGAAAACCGCGCAAAGAGCGACAAAGGTCATTTGGAATACACTTGTGGAGAGGGCTGCCTGAATGACGTGAAACTCGGCGAGCTCGCAGGAATCCAGTTTCCAGGAGCATTTTCGCAGAAGCCGATGGGGTCACTTTGGAATGAGTGGAGAGCGGCTAGCATATTCATTCGCATGGACCTGGACATGGCGTCGAAGATAAAATTTTGGAAGGATGGCGCAGTATGTTTCGATGAAGAAGCTCTCCAGATTGTGCTGCGTGTCGCGTATTCGAAGTGTCTTGACTGGACCGAATTCATTTGTGTGACGGATGGCATCAGGAAGCACGAGAAGATTGAGTCGTTTGGATTCGAAAAGACCTATGACTCCGCCCTGAAAAAGCTGAAAAAGGAGCTTGAAGAGGAGGAAAAGAAGAAACGGCAGATAAAACAAGGCCCAACGGCCTTCGCAGCTCCAGCAAGTGCTGCGTTACTCGAGAAGGACGGGCCGAAAAGAGGAATTACAACGAGAGTTGCAACTTCGTTCAAGCAGCTGCGTGAGATCCTGACGGAATGGACAACGCAT
The DNA here is from genome assembly GCA_000469685.2 of Haemonchus contortus. Classification (NCBI taxonomy): domain Eukaryota; kingdom Metazoa; phylum Nematoda; class Chromadorea; order Rhabditida; family Trichostrongylidae; genus Haemonchus; species Haemonchus contortus. Next base: position 21,912,056 of record LS997567.1, on the reverse strand, counting down.
GCCACTTGGATCATTGTGTGGCCCGAAGAGAAAAATTTTAAGGAGGAGGAAATCTGTGAAATCGTTAAGGCATGCGGGCATCATTTGGCCGAAGGAGGACAGATAGTAACTGCATGGCCTCCGGTCATCGAGAAAAATGTGGAAAATTGGAAGTCGATGGTGGAAATATGGTCTATGTTGGATGAGACCATAAAGAGACAAGCCGCTGCGGGACAGTTCTATAGTGCGGCAGGCACAAAAGTAGAAAATGGTCGGGTTTTTTGGGAGATAGGATCACCAGAGACAGCATTGTATTATTACGGTTCCAATTTTGCCGTAGGTTGTGCGAAATCGTTATATGAGTGTATAAGGAAAAAGCTGAGTGGAAAGGTAGAGCTGCCAGAAATTAAGAGAGTAGAGTACCAGCCGATGTGGGAATCGGCACGAGAGGGGGCGGCATGTCAGTGAGCAGGTCAGTGATCTGCACTAGGAAGAGGAGGGCGTTGGGCGAGAAACAGACAACATAAAAGGGGAGCAAGAGATAGAGTTGTGTTCTGGGTTTTTTAGTGACCATCCCCCCGCCCACGTCTCTCCTCTGCCGTCTCCCCCCCCCCCTTATTCGCCGTGATTCATTTTTTTGTTTGTTTGTTTTCGGTATAGCGGATTTGCAGATTATTTTGTTTTTATCGAGTTTCGTTTATTTGTTATTGATTAGTTTCGTTTCAATAAACGAATTAATACAGCTCGGTGTATTTCTTGCCATACGTTTCTCGTTTCGATACCTCACTACCGGACCCGACGTTCGGTACAAGAATCCAACGAGATTCTATACCATTCGAATCATCAAATAGGATCGGACGTGGTTTTGTAAGCAAACTTTATCGATTTTAATAAGACAAAGCCATTGATCATGAAGATTCGCCCCATTTTCACAAAACAACAACCATTTCCAGCGCAACGACGCTTAAGAATTTGATCGTGCCCTATAGCGAGTACAACTACACCGCAATAGACGAAGAAAATAAGACTAATCACTCAAATTTCCTCAAACTATAACGAGATCGGATAAGAGCCTAAAACTTATGAAAATAAGGCTGATAGAAGGAAGCATGCTCGAAATATAACAAATAGAGGAAAATTCGAGTCTCCACTCCACAATGCCCGACATGGACGAGCTTGGGTTTATGCTCCCTGCGAGCCTTGACTAAGCAAGGTGTGTAAGAGGCAGACTAGACGTGAAATTAGGGTACATCACGAAAAACTCCCAGAGGCTACAAGGGCTGAACTCAGAAGGGAAGGACAACCGCTCTCAAATCAACCCGGACGAGGGTTCTGAGCATGGCCCAAGCAGAAATAACAGGATCTATTCAATAGGTAACACAGAAGAGTCGCAGCCTATTGAGCGCATACACCCACCAAGAGGTCGTCAGGTAGAGGTTCATAGACTCAGACCACCTCCAGCGTCCCTGTGCAAGTTTTACGGAAACGCCGAAATTTTCCCAGAGTTCTGGGCAGTCTTCGAAATGGTCCATAAAAGTGACGAGCTCGACATGATGGAAAAAGTTTTGCTAGTAAAGGAAAGCTTGATGGGGAAAGCCTGAAACACTATTAAGAGAATAAAACTATTACCAGAAAATTACATTTAGGTAATTCAAACCTTCCAAAGTAATTACAGTAACCTTCGTGTGAATAGAGCCGAAACAGTCCGAAAGTTGATAACTCTAAGGCCCGCTGGGAATTCGGCTGAAAGTTTCACAACTTCCACCCAAGTGCAATGTTTGGTCCATCAAATGATATCAGCAGTAACAAAAACCTGTGATCCAATATGGTGTGAAACCATATATCGTCGTCTAAGGCGACGATCACCTCGCCATAACTATCTCGTCGTCTCACTGTCTGAGACGACTCCCTCCAGCTTAACCCACGCCCCTCAAGAGTGCGGGGTCAAGCGGCCCCGAGATAAGTGGGTCCACCATTCTACCTTACGCAACAGCAAAGGCAGCACGTAGGTTTTGTGTCGTTTAGATAAATACTTATTTACTAACTTTCCTTCTGTGCATTTCATAGCGGTAACGACCGCGCTTATTATATTTGCTGTATTTCACTCCGTCATCACCGGAGTTATTAGTACAAAACCACTGAACCGCCAATACACCATATTATCGAAATCCCATGTAAGCATGCCACGAAGCCTGTTCTGGTACAGGGGCAACCTCATGACAGTCTCACAACGGAAGACTTGATGGTTCAATTGAAGAGGGAGACCGCCGCTAAGGAATACGTCGAGGGTAGGCTGGGTCATGCCGTGGGCAGTAGCTCCACCGAAAGACATGATATGGCAATCAACTCGCATATCCAAATTAACGATACGTGCATCTTTGCCATAGAAGTAATCATTTATTGCTTCCAATCAGAACCATTACGGATCAAAGCCGTCGCCGAAAATAATAACAGACGATAATAGCGGAGTTTTGAGAGGAACCGTCCATCTGAACGAGTGCCCTTTTCCCTCTGCCTCTTGGCCTCAAGATAATCAAAACAGGAGTCATCATTCAGAGAAACTAGAATGATTCTAAGAATTTTTCAAACTGTAACACTCATATGAAAACAAAAAAACACCGTTACACTTGCTAACGAGCAAAATCAGGCAAGTTCACAGCTAGTCCTAATGACTGCTGAAGGGAACCTATGACATTACAGAAAGCAGAAGTACGAAAAGGTGCTTCTCCTTTTCGACTCTGGGGCCAAAAGACCGTCACAGAAGAGGGAACCGCTGAAGGACTCATCCTAAGTCCACACCCGAAATATGCACAATATCGGGTATTACTGGACGTACTGAGTATTTTGAAAGTCACGTAGTGACTACACTGCGTTTGGAGAAGAAGTCGACCCTAGGATCCATGCAAAACCAGTGCTTACCAACGGATTCCTCAGCGTTAGATTGAGAGACATAGATATTACTTTTTTTGAAAAAACCAATATCTGCTTCGCAAACTCGAAGCTTCGAGAGGAACACTAAAGTGCTCACTTTTCGGTAGGGTAAGACCTTTACCATGAATTAAAATTGAATTGGAATTCCATCGCGAGAACTCCTTCAGGTCTTCACATTGTGAACACTATATTTGGGTCTACCTTATACGGTGAAGGATTGCTTGTAGAAGAATGTAACAAACCTAAAGCAAGCTATGATATGACGGCCATTAAAAACATCTGTGCCCACTCTGCCAGACAATAACGGCCCAACAGAAGCAAATGGGCTCAGTTCACCAAATAAAAGTTATATATTCGAAGCGCCTACGGAGAATTTCATGAACAAAAGTTTTTTTCCAACGCATGCACAGAGCATCTACAAGGGAACCTCAGGGCGTTACAAGCAATTCCCTTACTATTACCAGTCGTTTAAGTGCCGTAACACACAGAGCAAGCCCAATGATTGTGTTGCTCATCGCAAGCACAAAGTAATCAATTCTGGGTATCCTAAGGTCAGAGCCGTGAAATTTGTATCCATTCTACCCCACTTACCGTTTGCCTTTCGGCTACACACGGAGTTAAGAAAGTGCAGCGTGGCAAAGAAAAAATGTAACTTTTATGATTTTAATGCCCCAGTGTACTGGGCCGAAGTGTACAGGATCAACGGATCGGTTAAACAAATCTTTGTGGTCGAAGTCTACTCGGTCGTTGTCGCGCCCTCGAATGCCACCCGCTTCCCCTTTCGTTGTTGTTGCTATCCTCCCACAGCTTCTCACGGTCGTCATATTAGTCCTCGGATCTAACCAAGGAAGGATCCCAAGTCGAAGTGGCCATCTGAAACGAGACCTACACTGCTGGACGTGTTCTTGGATGCTGAGTCCATATCCGCTTTCCGAATTTTCCAAGCGTTTCTCTGAAAAAGTTATGAGGGTGGCTTCAAGGAGCTCAACAGAAGAAAGCTTAAATTACATGCTTGTGCCTCGTTTCTCAACGGCGGCTCGGTATAGTGGTAAGCGTGACGCCTCTTGTGCGAGGCTAGGGTTGGGGTTTTGTAGGGGACGGAATTTTTGCATTATATAGAATTTTCCCCTTAAGGACTAGAAAAAACCCTCATAAAGATTTTATCACATTTTACAACCTTTCAATGCTTTGCTGATACCTTCTCCTACCTACCTACCTACCTTATACCGAGTGGGAGATTCCTCCGTGCGCTAAATTTGGGGGTGCGGGCGAGTAAAACGCATATGATGAGCAATGATGATGCTAGAGTGGGTGTTGATGCCAGATTAGGTGCGATGGTGCGTAGAAGCTCCGGACTCACCACCACCAGCCCTGTTGATAGTGGACTCGTGGACATCATTCAAAGACCAGAAAGCTATTCAGTGCGTCGTACCTCCACAAAAGCAGATGAAGGGAATGACACCCTGCTCGAGGCTACCACGAGGCTAATACAGCCGATAGAAGCTCATTTCTTATTTCCTCTTAGAAATATGGTTGAACGCACCACCTCATTTGTAATACCTCATGATTTCAACTTTTGCATGTACACACGAGACTCCATTCTTTGCTTACTATTGCTTGTCTACTTTCAGTTCTGTGCGGTTAGATTTAGGAATTTTTTTTTCATGGTATGTCGCCGGCTACATAAGCACTCACCCGTGTGATTTTGGGACGTTTACGCAATTCTGTTTTACTTCTGACTTGGGGTTAGTAAGATAAAGCAATTGGCTATGACGGATTTTTTTCATCCGTTCCATTGTAAGAAGCTTCCTTGTTTCAAGCATTTTGTGCTAGAGTACCACATTTGTTCATAAAGTGGCAAAAGTTATCCTACTGTGAATATAGAGTGCATGGGCATGCGAGTAAAAGAGAAGAATTACTTCATGTGGATAAATACCAGCAAAAGCATTAAGAGGTCATAAAACGTGATAACATCACCATGAGAGTATGTTCTAGTCCTGAAGGGAAAAATTCTACATAATTCCGATCCTCATGACCCTAACCCTAGCCTCTCGCACATGAAGCGTCACGCTTACAACTACATCGAGCCGCCGCTGAGAAACGAGGCACAAGCATGTTATCTAAGCTTTCTTATGTTAAGCTCCCTGAAACCACCCTCATAACTTCGTTCAGAGAAACGCTTGGCAATTTTGGAAAGCAGATTTGAACTCAGCATCCAAACACACGTCCAGCAGTGTAGGTCTCATTTCAAATGGCCTTTCCGACTTGGGATCCTTCCGTGGTAAGAGAAAGAAAGTTGAGAGACGGTAGGAAGAGTGGTTAGAGTAACACGACTAACAATTTCCTCGTTCTGGCTTCCATCAACCTCGGCATGGTTGTGAACTGATGTTAATTTTGCCTGGAACTCCCACGAGGTTGATATAAAGATTTATTAGCTAACGTTTCGGCGATGTCGCCTTCCTCAGAGCCTGAAAATAGGATCAAAAACAATTTGTGGATATTATATCAAAGGTCTCCACAACCCTACGGAAGTTCGAGACCCCCCAGAGCACCACATAACCCAAAGGAGGAGCATTCACCGTCACTTCGTGTGTCCTCGAAATCACCCAGCAACCGATAGTGGGACCAGGTCAGCCGGGCTTGGTCTTCATCGGAATCCTTGTGGAAAGGCCAACTTTATATAAGGCCTCAGTTCCCGCGTAATTGTTAGGCATCCTCCCTCCGGTTCATATTCTGTTTGGTGGCCTGTATCCAAAATGCCTCGAGGGATCTGCGCGCGCACAATTGCGGTTCCTGGACTCTTGTACCTGCCAATGAAAACGCATAAGTTTTCGGAAGCAGAAGACCTGTCTTCTGTTAATCCCACCTCGGTAAAAGTCCGTCTCATCATAAGCTGCGTGGGTGGTCCTACTGACCGTATCGCGTGGTTCCTTAATACTAATTTGGTGCAGCTGCTAAAATTCACACCATCCCACCTAGCAAACACTCAAATGTTTTTGGATCGCCTTGGCCCAATACATCCAAGTAATTCGTGCGCTATGAAATCCTTTGATGTAGGAGCCCTCTATACCAACGTCATCAACGGGTCTGCTATGAAAGCCGTACTCGAGCTCCTTAGCCAGCACCAAACCGATATCAATATGCAATTGCTTTCTACATTGCAACTTGCACCTCTAAAAGAGTGTCTCAGTTGTCGGGACGGTATTTTGCGCAGACTAAAGGTTTGGTCATAGAACAACACCTCCCCTGCTCTACTGCAGACATATAGATGATTGCTCCATAGTCTGTTCGACGCAGGAAGAAATAGATACGTGTTTTGACCTAATCAACACACAGTCGGAGCACATCAAGCTAACACGGGAAAAACCTACCGAAGATTGACTTCCTTTCTTAAAGGTTCAAGTAAGGTTGCAGGGCGATATGGTTGCTACGAAGTGGTACAGAAAACCAAGCAATAAAAACATCGTCCATTATCGCTCAGCTCATCCTCTCCATACAAAACGAGCCGTTGTAATGAGCATGTTCCGAACCGCCACGAAGGTCTGTACTGGAGAGGATGAGCGGAAAGAGCCGTTGGAAATGGCACGCGACATTGCCCACCTAAATGGTTATTGCATTTCCCCGACCACCCTCAAAGTTTTTTTCAGTGGCGCGGAACGAAGACATGGTAGTACCTTCATGGAATGGTAAGTTCCCTTCGTGCTGCCATTTATCTCTAAAGTCAGCGCCGCCATCAGAAAATGTCTCAAGAGGGTAGGTCTGGAAATTTAAGTTGTGGTTGTGGTAGACCGCTGTGGTTCGTTCCCGAAGGGACTAAAGTGAATAGCCGAAACTATGTGGACCTTTCGAAGGATAAACTGCTCTCTTTGGCCAATTCTCACTTTGGGAACCGCTTCTGGACCTTCCAGGAGGATAGAGCCCCGCTCATATGTCGACTACGGTGCAAGAGTGGTGCAAGGAAAACTCTCCGACGTAATCGCCTATAACGAGTGGCCGGCTTGCTCTCCTGACCTGAATCCCGTGGACTACAGTGTGTGGGCCGTTCCAGAGGCAGGGGCTTGCTCGAAACCTCATTGCTCTACGGATTCGCTGAACAGGGCTCTTGAGAAGACGTGGAACAAGCTCAGCGCGCGATACTTGCGTGCCACCGTCGATGCTTTCCCTGAGCGTCTCAAGGCTTGCGTCAAGGCCAACGGAGGAATTTTCGAGATTCATTGAATGTTTTTAATTTTGAAGTGAACAATAGACGTTGTTGCATTGGAAGTTCGCTGGAATGTAAACGAGTCGTTCGAGACGATATAAATACCTTGTCGCTATAACTTTGACGCACCCTGTAGAGTGTTGGGCCATCCATCAAACTTATTTTTTGCAGCAAAATTTTTCCATCATGTCAAGCTTGTCGCATTTATGGACTAGGGTTTCCTTCGGCGTTCCCATAAAGCTTGGACAGGGACGCTTGAGGCGGTCTCACTGAGCGGCCAGCTCGTGGCCGATTTGTAAGTTCTGTAGTCTGCGACCCTGCTGCGTTATCTATGGAACCATTCCCGTTACTGTTGCCTGGGCCTTGCTCAGAACCATCGTCTATAAATTTGCGAGCAGTTGTCTTCTCCATCTAAGCTTAACTCTTGCCGCCTTTGGGCATTTGGCGCGGTGCAAATTAATTACACATCTAAGCTTTCCTTCGCGCAGTTTGCTTCGTCGAGCATGAAGTCTTTTGTCAGAATAGGATGGTTCTCTCCAGATTTGAAGATTGAATCGCTTTGAGGGCATCTCGCTCAACATTTTTCTTTGGAGCAGAATTATTAGTGGTTAACATGGCAACGTCCACCTTAGTGCAGATCCCACCATGAAAATTCAACCAACCCTCTTTTAGCTGCCCTAACCACTTTTTCCGCGTACTAGAACGTTTTCAATCATAGCTGTGAACTCTCGCTCTTAGCCTCGCCCACTCTGCAAACTCGAGCCAAGTCCGGTATTCGGCCACATTTCTTCACTTACCTCCCACTACTTTTTTCCCGCGCTCTAGAACATTTCTGAACAGAGCTATGAATTTTCGATCTTAGCTCCGCCCACCTTGGTGCAAACCACGCCCACTCTGAAGATGACCGCAGACCTTCTACGGCCTTCGACCACTCTCTTCCCGCATTCTAGGACGTTTTTGAACAGTTACGAGTTTTTTCGAGAAGGACCCAAGTGGAGCTTTCTCGTGTTTTATGCCAAATATTTTTATGCCCGCATATAGCCTTGCTCACTTCTTCTTTTGTGGCCTCCAGCTCCCTTTGAATCGAGTTATGATCTCATGTGTTAATTACTGCACACTGCGAGAGCGCTTCTTTTAGACACCGTTCATGATAAAATTGGTTTCTGAGTTCTCCCTCTAGGAATACCCAGTGGCCCCCAAGGGTAATCAGGATGGACGTTGTCGAGCTTCAAAACTCAACAGCTACGGCATAGTGGGAGCCCCGTTACCAGATCGCCGGGACTTCTCGCCCCTCGATCGAGATCACGTCAGCGAGTGTCGTTTGCATATTCAGATACAGATTGCCATATTCGCGCTAGGACCCACACATTTAGCACACAATCAGCTGATCGCCGAGTGATGAGGCGGTGTTCTTCTTCCATTCTTTTATTCTCTGTTATTCTTTTTGCTGCTGCGATCTTTATTCTTACTTTCTACCTCATAAGGCTGAAAAAGGTGGGCTATTTTGCCGCTACTAGGGTTTTCCGTTATCTTGGGCTTTCGAGTGAATCACCCACCGTATTCAGCTATTCGCACCAGGACCCACGCGTACGCAATTACACACATTGCTTGTATAGCTCGTCCAAACGCCCCATTCTTCTTCATTTTTCTGGTCTGATTCTCGTTTAGCCCCCTTTTCAACGATTTTTCAAAGCCTTTTTTCACTTGGAAACACCGATTCACGCAGTTTCTTCGCCTTCATCGCACTATTTTTCCATCTTATCTTCCATTTTTCGTCACACTCTGGATTACCCAAAATCATCGTGAACTGTTCCTTTTAAGCGTCGTTGCGCTAGAGATGATCGGACTTCTGTGCAAGTGGAGCAACATTATTCTGATCAAGCCCTTCGTTTAATTGAAATCAAAGAAATACACATATAGAGCCAAGTTCGATCCTATTCAATGATCCGGAAGGTAAAGAATCTCTTTCGATTCTATCTATTAATTCGAAAGTTCCATTCCATCGAAATGTGGTTTTTTCACTTTTCGGCCGATGTACAAAAAACGTGGGAGTGGTTCAGTGGTTGTGTGAATATGTATGTATGGCATTCATATGTATGGAACATTACGAGACAATGAACGACACGAATAGTAGAAAAGGTAAGGAATGTGGTAAAGGTGATAAAGTATGCAATAGGAAGCTGGTAAACGTGAGCATTTGAGCAAAGTCCCGCCCTTGCCTTTGTTGGCGGTAGACTGGAAACCGCACCTTTTAATGGTCCTTCCCCCTGATGGTCCTGACCCTCGTATCATAACAGGCGTCCCTGTACCCTTTGAATGTCGCCTCATCAGACTATTAGAGCGACGAGGGATGGGGATCATAGGCACAGACAGGAACCACTTTTGCCGTCAACTGTGTCTTTAAGGAACGTCCCCGGAAACCAACACCACTGGAAATAGTTTCAGGAGTGTTGTCTTCACCCTCTCCGACCACAAGAAGATTCGCTTCCAAAACAGCGGAAGTGGAAGGAACAACGCCTAAAATTACGTTAAAAATAGATCTGGGCAGGTTCTCCTTTGTGTTCGGGAAAAACGAGAAGTAATAAAGCACCTCTGATAATAAGTGACCTCATATAGAAAATCTATGGGACCATTTCGTAACTACGTCACTATGATCAGGAGAACAGTGAGGGCCAAAGACCTTCACTGGTCTCCTGATTATAGTGACGACACGCTGAAAATTAACTACATTTCCTCCCGTTCTACTCTTCCCACACTTCACTATATTTATGACATCTCCTACGACTGTACTTCATCGTAATGAACCTCAACGACTACCTTTACCACTTTTATCTGTTCTCTTCTTCTTTAATATTCAATCGCTGAAGATTGTCGGGGTTCAGCGAAAAACGTGATTCGCTCGAGTAAGCGGAGAACGGATCATGAACCTTTTCTTTTCATATTGTATGTAACTAAAATATTCTCCACCTATAAAGGGACCTACGGAGGCCAGCTGTACAGGTCACCGCTCTTGTTTTCCTAGGCGAGATTCAATGGCCCTAATGCGTTATATCAGCCAATTCCGCGATTTTAATCGACGTCAACGCCTTCCATCTTTGACATTTTCTTATCGGACAACACGAAGATTAGAGACAGCGGCAACAATCCTAGGCCACTATATGTATCGCGCTAATGTTTGTGTGTTGCGTGTTGTGTGTATGTTGTGTCCGACCAAAATTTATTATTACTCTCCCCGCAGGCCTAAACGTTTGAGCTTGGTAGGAGTGCAGGCGGCAAGATGGGAATACTCATGTCGGGTGGGAAGGATAGACTCCGCCCACATGGAGCGGAGTTTCCGGAAATAAATGTTCGAGCGGAAATCCATGACTCCTGTTACCCTGGATTTGGGAAGGGAAGGAAAATTGATAGTAGAGGAAGCAGAATGGGAACACTGACGACGGAATGGAATTACTGACGATAGGAAAGGCCTTAGAGAACAAGCTCCTCTCACCACTGAATCCGAATGCCTTTGTTATTTACGAACTAGCCTTGTCTTTCCGATGTTTCATTCGATAACAAGGGTGTTTGCAGTGGCGATTAATGACATGGCACTAAATTATAAGGAGAGGGAAGCGGTTCAATCCTTGCTATTAGATTGCGACCGCTACTCAGCAAAGTTTGCGACTCAATGAAGGATCACGGTTCCTCTTTGCTTCGAGATCATTCTTGGCAAAACTTATCCGGCCGCTAATAATCTTGGATCCTCATCCAATGATATTTCCGTAGAGAAGGAAAACTTCATTGATAATGGAGTCATCATGACTTGACAACATTTGTGAGCACCATTCGTGACTTTAGTTGCCCACCAGTTGAACCTTTAATGGGTCATTGTTTTTAACCTTTTGACGACAACGCGCCTTTCTGCGTGTCTGCCGCGCGGGACAGGGGCGTTTTTCAACTTTCCGTTTCTGCGGCTCAACGTTGAGCCGCGCTGTCCCACGGGTCACTCTTTTTTCTGCGACAAGCTGTTTTCACATTTCTCAGGGTTATTTCTCATCTTAAGGTTTCAAACAGCTATAAATTGGGTAGGTATCAGTTTTCTACTCTTACCAATCCTGATTTTAAGCATACTATAGCTTTAGGAGTCAAAAATGGGACAGGCCGCTGAAGACGACTTGGAGACTGGTTTTCTAAGACTGTGAGTCGAGTCCGATGATGATATAGAGGAGACTTTGGGACGATTCCTTCCGCAATGGCGTATTAGTGTAGTTTTACCTAGTATTACCTACAGATAATGTATCTGATACGGAAAGTAAGACGTTGTCAATAACAGACAGCGAGAGTGAAGACGAATGGATTAGCGATGCAGGAGTTCATGATGACTTCGTATTCACTCAACAAGTTGGTCCGTATGATTTTGTACAAAGTTACCACGAACCCATCGACTTTGCGAACTATATTTGAACGGGGAAATGCTTTCACTCATTGTCGGAAAACGAATAGACAGGGTAGAGCAAAAGATTCCAATTTTCATGATACTTGTCCTGCCGTAAATCAAAATGTTTATGGGATTATGTATACAAATGGGAGTAGTGCAGATGCCGAAGCTGAGCGATTATTGGAGTACCAGACCCGCGATTGGTGGGCACTCGATTGCTGGAAAAGTGATGCCAAGGACCCGATTCGAGCAGTTACTGAACTCCCTTCACTTTGCTGACATTAATCAATTCGATGGCAACAGGCTTTACAAGATCAATGATTTCCTGGAACTGTTCAACGCGAGCTGCGAGAAAGCCTGCAGACCTGTAAAAGAAGTTTGCATCGATGAGTCATTAGAGCCATTTCGAGGCAGAATAATTTTCAGGCAATACGTTCCTTCCAAGAGGCACAAATATGGTATTAAGCTTTTCAAACTATGTTGCAAAGGTGATTACACATGAAGGACCAAGATCTATGCAGGGAGACAGCCTTCAAGGAAGCATCCAGTAGCTGTATCTGTGGTCATGGAGTTAATGAACGATCTTCTACAGGGTGTCCCAAAATTATTTGCGCCAAAGTTCAGTAATTTTTAAGGTAGAAATAATATATCAAATTCATATTACCTGTTATTAATTAGTTCATAAGAAGGTTTTCTTGCAATATGCATGGCTACTGATGTGGAACCCCCAATATCTTTCAGATGGAGGAGGCTCATTCAATACCACTTGCAATCATTGACGCGCGAGAAGTGGATGGGCATTATGAAATTCTTTGGGATTTTTCTAATAACCGTATAGGAGGCTATTAAACGATATAGAAAAGAAGATAGAATCAGAGACAAACCAGGAAAGATAGAAAGGCAGAATGTTTCTGAAGATAGGACTATTAAAATGGTCCGTATGCCAATCGGTCGGGATCCTGGGTGACCCATCAAAAGGAAGTCAAAGGGCACGGCTTACAGGAGTTATCGCGGTGGAAGAATGTCATGCAGGAGCTTCACTGCCCTTCCTATCGTATGCAGAGATTTCGGTTCAATTCCGATCTCAACAGTTACTGCCGGGCCAAAAATGCAGAAAGTCGAAAGTGGTGACACGCAACCCTTCGTCGTTTTCTCTGGTCAAGAAATTTTTTACGATAAAGCCATTCCTCAACAACCAAAACGTTCGCGTTCTGGAAAGAAACGCCTAGCGTGTAATATCTCACAAAATAGTTGCTATCAGAATAGTAAAATTATGTTTTTCGAGGAAATCACTGGCAAGGGTGAACCTCTCGTGGTTTCTTCGGTGCAGGCGTGAAAATTGACCAAGACCAGTACTCAAACGGGGTGCTGATGGAAGTAAATAAAACATTGATCCGACTACGTTTTCTGAAACACCTCACAGTCCTTCCAGCAGGACGCTACTCCAGCTCACAGAGCCAAGTTTGCCCGCGAGTGGTGCCGACGACAGCTGCCCGACTTCATTGGTGAAGAGGAACGGTCATCCTATTTTCCAGAACTTGACTCATTTGAATCCCACGAATGGTCCCTGATTAAAAGAGAACCTGTCGAGTTTGCAGCCCCAGTTTGGAGTCCTAGAATGTAAAAGCTGGAGGACGGCTGGGAAGAAATGGAGAAGGATACCTGCGTACCACGTGCGATCAAGTCGAAAGCAAACTTTGACTTCTATTCGCGCTCACGGGGGATATTTTGAAATGCGACTCTAGAATGTTATAGCACATAGTGTTGGCTAGCGTGCATGGAAATTCCATCGTCTTTCGCAGTTGAGAAGTTTCAAATATATTGCTATAAATCGGCGCAAATAATTTTGGGACACCCTGTAGATCAAGGTAGACATCTCTGTACCGAAAAGTGGTATTCGAGCGTGCCGTTGGCCAACAGCTTATCGAAACGGAGCATCCACTTGTTCGGGACTTTGAGGAAAAATCCGAAAGGAATACCAACAAAGCCAAGGACAGGCAGTTGTAAAGAGGGCAAGTGTACTATCAGCAAAATCAGAACGGAGTATTGGTTTTGAAGTGGAAGGATAAACGCGATTTGTTCATGATTTCCACGAGACATGATGGGTCCATAACTCCTAATGGAAAACCGCAAGTCGCCGAAGATTGCAACAAAGTTATGGGATTCGTCGATCAAAGCGACCAAATGTCTGCATATACTCCATTTGTGAGGAGAACTACTAAGTGGTATCTCAGGATTTTCTTCCATCTGATGACACAGACAGCGTTGGTAAATTCCTGGAAACTGTACAATGACGTGGTAGAGAAAATAAGGCCTGATGATGTCAAAATGAGTATTATTGAATCACTTCTGGAAAATGAAAGTCTGCGCGCCAACAACTAGTCACAGTCTGGAAGAATTGCTCGGACATAAGATGTATAGGTTGTTACAAACAGTTATCTCGAGAATAGGGGCGCGTCTACGCTTCCAGCAACGACAAAACGAGTCAACACTAGATGCAGTAAATGTAAAAGTCATTATTGCATCGATTGTTTCCAAAAAATGCACAAAAAATGCGATTTTCAGCAGAATGATTGAATTTGTCCGAAGTTTGTTGGAATTAACAATGTATTTCTCTACCCACTTCGTGTATATTATCATTTGAAGATTGTGAATCTAATAAAAACAAAAAACTTCAGAAAAAAACGAACAACCAAGGAAATTAACCCTTGAAAAGAGTGCGGCTCAGCGTTAGGCCGCGTTGTCCCACGCGACCAAAAAACCGCGGCACACCGTTGAGCCGCTCTGTCGTCAAAGGGTCAAGATGAAGAGCAACAAAATCGATTCGCACTCCGAAAAGCATCATTTGTTCCAAATAAAGAGGAGCCGAGAGGAAAGGCAACTCTGTCATAAGAGGGAGGAAAGCCCGCCGTTAGCCGGGTGATCCGACTGGTACAGCAATATGTTGTCTTGGAAATATACGCTTACAGCGCACTTTCTCTCCATTTATAAAGAAATAACTTGGTGTGTCGGTTTGTGTGTTTGTCGGTTTGTCTGTGTGTCCGTCCGCTAAACTTTATGATTACGATAAAGGCAGTGATATGGTAAACCCAGCTCTGTTATACATTTCTTTCTTACATATAAAGCAGTAACTTGGTGGGCCGGTTAGTGGAGTAGAGTGTGTACTGCGGAGTGAAGTGAGTTACGTGAAGTGAAGTGGGTGCTTCAAAACTGTGATTTCGATCTGTACCGACATCGTGCTATGTATGTCTAGACAAAAATCGGAGATGATGATATAGCTGGGAGACCACTGTTTTTCGACATCGAGCGCTGGAGCGCAAATAAGGAGGCTAGACAATAATTGCGCTCGGGGACTTCTCTTAGACAGAAATATGGTTCTTTGACCCAAGCTTCAGGAGGGAATGAGCACCGTGTAGGTGAGGTAATTGAATATTTAACTCATAACATCCTAGCCTTTTGCATGAGGTAGTCATCTCACCCCCTATCCAGGCGCTCCTCCCCTCCTGAGGCTTAGGTAACAACTATGTTCTTTCGCATAGAGTCCCCTCTAACAAGAGAAAGATACCTGGTCGCAGTGACCATTCAAGATGAGATGCATATCGCCTTCTGTGGTTTCGAACGCTGATTTCAAACTTGTGTTCAAATCTGGTAAAAGATATTGGGAACAAAGATACGGGACCAATGGATTTCTGTGTCATACCAATGTAGCGAACGGATCACAGATGCGAGCAGAGCCGTAGCTTTGCAAGCGGTGACGCGATTGGTAGGATGGTGGCATGGTAGGCGTGACACCAACGTTCGGTTGCGTGGTGCATGTGCTCGTTTTGTTTCTGCATGAAATGCGTCTTTAACGCTTTCAAAACGTTTTTGGACTCAATGTTGGGCATCTACGGAGCTCCCCCGCAATTTAGGAACACTGAAAAGGTATAACAAGAGAAGATTTTTTTGCCCCGTCAGAGCAGAGAGCTGCAAAAAATTACGAGACACCATCTGACTGCTCGGAGTGGAGCGGCGTATACAGGGTGGCTACAAAGTATGATCCGCCAAATCACACGTCGCTTGCTAACCTGTGAATCCCCGTTTCAGCTGTGCAATATATGCTCTGGATAAAGCATATCAGTCATGCACTATAGCCAAATTATTGCGACTGTCGGTAGAAGTACCTCGGAGAAACGCCACCGTCTCCTCGTCGCGCCACCATCGCACATCTCGCGTACGAAGGATGTTCCGCTGCGGAGATTGCAAGAAGGCTGCACATTAACGAAAGAACGGTTAGAAGAATTGTGGCCCAGTACAGGGAGCCTGGACACCATCTACCGTTTCCAAAATCAGGGCGACCAAGTACTGTCAATGTTCCTCGGATTCGGAAGGTGATCAAGAAGAGGATCTCACGCAACGATGAGGTCAGCATGAACAAAATTGCTTCGGATTCGCATAGATTTACACAGTTACCGCCTCTTCCGAGGCCAGATGCTCAGCGAAGAAGCAAAGAAGAACAGACTGGAAAAATGCCAGAAGCTTCTGGCAGCAGTTCGTGCGTCCCGGCTCTCGGACACCGTCTGGACAGACGAGGAAATCTTTACGGTCGAGGTCGCGCACAACAGCTAAAACCAGCGGTTGCTACCTCGGGCAGAGAAAAACCAGAGAAAACGACGAGTAAAAACTAGAAGCCAGTTCCCGAAGTCGGTGATGGTATGGGCCGCAATAACATCAGAAGGCAAAACACCTTTCGTTTTTGTTGATAAAATCATCAAAATCAACTCGGAAACTTACTAGAATGTTATTTTAAGAGACACGCTGTTGACATGGGCCCGAAATCACCTTGGAGGACGGAACTTCAGCTTGCAACAGGATTGGGCACCAGCATATGGGTCGACATCCATGATTTCCTTCTGCAGACATCATTTTCCTGGATTCTGGGACAAAGACATCTGGCCATCTAACTCCCCAGACATCAATCTATTGACTACTCCGTTTGGAGCTATCTGCAGCAGAAAGTGTCTCTCTCACCCGCACCTTGGACAGACTAAAGGCAGCTCTTCAGAGGGAATGGCAGAAAATTGATGTCGACTACTTGCGACCCACCGTGGGAGCCCCTACGAAGAGATTGGAAGCTTGTATTCTAGCCAAAGGCGATCATTTCGAACAATAATACTTGATCTTAGTCGTACCTTTCAATGAAATTTCTTGAAGAAATGTGTCCTATTTATTTTTTACATGCGAATAAATACCGGACAATTCTATGTAGCTACCCTGTATCTCCGGTCAGTGGTAGTTGAAAAATTTATTGGATTACTCTTTCTCGGAATCTTCAATTGTAAGGGAGCTCCGTAGATACTCTTCAGCCCAAAACGTTTTACAAGTGTTTAGGGCGCATTTGATGGAGCGCGTGCATCAAGGAACCGAACCTTGATGCCATGCCCACCAGTCCACCATCCTACCAGCTGCGCCACAGTTGCGAAGTTGAAGCTGTGCTCGGCTCGGTGATCCGTTCGGTTCAATGGTAAAACACGGAGAGGCATTGGTCCCGCAACTTTGCTCCCAGGATCCTTTAGCAGATTTGGATCACAGATTTGTGATCAGCGTTCGGAACCACCAACGGCGGCACATATTTCATCTTGGATAGCCACTGTGACCAAGTATTCTTCCCCAGTAAGCACAAGTATGGTTGACTACCTCTTCTACACACTCTAGGATTACTGTTGGATAAAAGCGATGCCTCCCCCATGGCTAAATTTTCTAACTACTTTGAGAAAGTAAGGAATGAGGCCCGGCCTAAGCCGGGCGACGCGGGTGTGGCGCGTTAGGAACGAAATGGTCGCGTCGCGGTGAGAGGGGCGTCGCGCGCGAAGGATTGTAGCGGATGCAACAGCAGGTAAGAAATACAAGAACAAAAGTACTAATAGTAGAATTATGCATAAAATAATGACTGCATATCGATTGAGCTGTATGAACAACGCTAGAGCTGTAATAACGGCGAATGAATGGTCCGCGACAGCCGCGTGCGGCGAGTCGCTCACCCAAAATCGTTCCTAACGCCCGTCTCCCCTGGCGACGTGACTGGTAACTTGTAAATGCTGTTCCAAGATGAGCGAGCAAGATGATTAGAGAGTAATATTAGTCGCATATAGGAGAATGCTTCGCGTCGGTGCAACTTAAGCGACGGTCCAAGCGTGAAAGTTAGCGACCAAAATGTAGGTGAAAATGTAGTTGGGGGGGGGGGGGCGCCAGCCACTTTTGTGCTCTGCGTCTCTGACACCGGCGGCAGAGTGCATAGACGCAAAAAAGGATTCCTCCCCTTCTAAAAGTTAGGGGAGGAGCTCCGGGGTGGGAGAGATTACCCGTGCAAAAAGCTGGGATGGGGTAAAATTTAAACATTCAACTGGTTCACCCACCCCGGAGCTCCTTCCCTAACTTCTAGAAGGGGAGGAGCTCCGGGATGTGTAAGATGATTAGATGGAGTAAGAAATGAAAAGACGCAGAGCACAAAAGTGCCTGGCACCCCCAACCACATTTCACCACTATTTCTAACATTTGTACTGAGCTTTACTTTATCAAATGTAAAGCAGGAGAAATCGAGGAAACACCAAAGAGTCGCAAATCTGTAAGAGCATAGTGCTGTAAACGTGATTACAATGAGCCAACCAATCGAAGCAAGAACGAGTCAAAAGCTAGAACACTTTAATACCAATCTCATTGTTAAAATGAATGTATGAAGATCGTCTGGAAGATATGGTTAATCTGGGCGAGTGCATCTTATTATTGCGTCTTTTTCCAGGCGACACGACGAGATCGACTGTATGGTTGGTATCGCGCCGCCGCAACTAAGCGTTGCGGTTGGTTGTGTGTCTGCATCAGTTTTTTCGTGCGCAGTAATAACTGCATTCTGGCAGGTCTCCTATAGCTTATGTCGCACGATTTATTCTCTTCATTTGAGGGATTTGTTTCTGTTTCTGAATGCCGAATGTTCTTTCTTTCTTTCTACGAAGGGAAAAGCCAGTTCCCTGCACGAGTTTTGTCGCAGTTTGTTTAGTGTAATTAACTGGAGTTATAACATGTGCATGATATTTTCTCAGCCTTATTGTTTATCAGGCATGATTGGCGGGCTGTTCGTCTATAATCACAAGGGCGAAGTGCTTATCTCACGCATATATCGGGACGATGTCACGTGAGTCATGTTTTAACTACTAACGTCACGTCTGCAAGTTCTGGATGCGTGTCAATAAACCGAATGGATTTTAATTCATTATTGCCTGCTACCGCAGCAATCCTGTTCCTCCACCAGACAGAATTCTAGCTTACGAGAGCTTCCCTCTTTTGTGGAAGACCAGACGTATCGCTCCTCCAACGCCGGGCTTCTACTCTCTTGTGCAAAAGTTGAACTAGCCCACTAAAGCTAGTCATTACCCTTTCCCTTTTCTGCCTGAAGAGACAATTAATCAATAGCTCTATATCGAGTAGTACCAATCGATACATGTGAGAACAAGTGGACCATTATCGATCTCTATCTTTACAGCTACGCTCTCATCACTGCTCTTGAACTTCCTTGGAGTTTGAACACTGTACTTCTGAGGAGATGCATAAACGATCAAAGATATGAAACGCAATTGAATAGAGTGTTGGTTTTGGATTTCAGCTCCCCAACTTTCATTTACTTCGCCATGTCTACTCTACCTATGCTAACTTATGATCACTTTTTTACCCCTATAGAAAATGTTTTCGAATAGGAGCGCAGATCTTTGTTTCTAGCTCTGCTCTGCGATGCCAGACTGACCTATTATGGATGGTTGTGTTCTTAACATTTGCTGGTTTCGACATGCGTTCCCTCTGGCCCCACATTGGGTATTATTACACAAGTAGCGCGTAGTTCACATCACGTCATCTGTGTTGAGGTAACTAGAGAACGATTCCTTGCTTACAGAGGAAGGGTGCCAGGTGGAAGGGGTGTGGTGCGATTCACGCGCCGATATAATGAGGTCATCGGACAAAACACGCTAAAACATCATTCTTACCATCATAACGGAAGTTATAAGAACTTATAAGTAGAATAAGTAAAGAAATGACCAACTATGCACGTTTACAGATGGATTGCGTTTACTAGGATCGAAAAAATTAAATTTATTCTTATTTTGAACGTTTGACTAGTAAATTGTTGACCTATGAGGTGAATTCTCAGTCTCGAAGGGGCTTTTTTGCCATAGTAAAGAGATTTGCTCTATTCATGGTGAAGCCGTGAACTACTGCAAATTTATTTGGTCCATCTCAACAGGAAGGTACTGAAACGGTGCTGCGTGCGCGATGACCTCATTATATTGGCGCGTGAATCGCGCGCCCCCCCAGGTGGAAGTAGCGGTGCTAAGTGGGTTGGGGGGGACGACGCGGCGCGGCTGCGGCGCGGCACCCTGCGCTCTCCAGCAAGACAGTAGTGGGCCCGAGTCTGGGAAGGAATGGTAAGGTTGTACTCATGTGTTTCGTGATTCAGAACAAACAATATGCTTGCATATAATGGATACACTTCTTCTGAGCCGACAAAACCTATTTTTTAAGCAGTGGAGGGGCTCCGGGGGTGGGTGAGATGGTTGTCTCGTGCAAGAAGCTGAAATGAGATAAAAGTTGAACGTCCAATTGGCTCACCCACCCTGAACCCCCCCCCCCCTTCCTGAAATAGGTGAAAAATACACAGTTACAACATAAAAAACTATGAAGCTTCTCTAAACACCGTTTCGGGCTTGGAGAGCGCAGTGCGCCGCGCCGCAGCCGCGCCGCGTGGTCCCCCCCAACCCACTTAGCACCGAAGTAGCTATTTGCTATGAGATTTGATTGAAATAACATATTTCCTTGTGTTGATTTCGAATCCGCTTTCCAATTTTGAAAAAGGGTTTTCTGGGCAAAATTATGAAGATTCCGTATCCGACATTTAGTGTCGCGGCTGGTTCTGAGGACGTACGCATCGGCGGGGGGGAATCTAGGGACCACGGCGGAACGTGGGTATATTATTGGAGCTCACACCCTCTGTGGGGGACGGTGTCGCACCTGAATGCGATGATTCCTGCTACGGCTGATGAGAGTATGCCCTTGCCCCCTTAAAGGCACAGCTCACGATAATTCAATGGGCGGGAACATCAATGGCTTTCCCGTCTCTCGATCGATGTCTCGTCATCACGTCAGTCGAGTGTCGAAACAATACAGATTGCAACTGTTCGTTCTAGGACTCACACACAATCAGCTGGTCGCCGAGTAATGAGGCGGTGTTTTTTTCCCATTCTCTTTTCCTCTGTTATTCTTTTTGCTGCCGCGATCCCTTATTTAATTTCCTACTACTAGAGCTACTTTTGCTGTTACTATGGTTCCTTTGTTTACATATGCTTATAAGCGTATGAGTTTTTGCTTACCATAATCTGTTATTCGCACCAGGACCCACACGTTCGCAGTGAGACACATTGTTTAGCTCGTCGAAACGCCCCACTCTTCTTCATTTCTCTGGTCTCATTCTCGTCCACCCCCCTTTTTAACGGTTTTTTGAAGCCTTTTTTCACTTTGAAACACCGATTTACGCAGTTTCTCCACCTTCATCGCACTATTTTCGACCTTGCCTTCCATTTTTTATCAAAATCTAGATTACCCAAAATTATCATGAACCGTGCCTTTATGACCGCTTCGCAGTAATATAAGTATGGTGAAAGAGTTGAAAGGCTGACGACGAAAGTAATCTTGCGATATTATGCATAAAGTAGAAACCCAAGCTTTCTTCATAAGCTCATGTAACGATAAATCCAATATGTGGAAAATGAGTGCCACAAATACGTGGTGGATAAATGGGGTGAGACAGGAGGTGAGACAAGAGAGTAGAAGTAGAGGTGGCCGGTAAAACAGAGGATTAAATACAGCCGTACGGTGTTGTGCCCGATACAGTATGCTGACGACAATGAGGTGTGACGACGGTGTTATTACGATAGCGCTCCGCGGGACGACACGATAAGGAAGCAGAAGCATGGACGAACGAAGCACGAATAAATGACCAGGTGGTTAGTGCGGGGCTTGCTCCGTAATTCTCCCGCGCTTCCAGCACTTTCCTCCATTTGAACGCTGCGAGGGGCGTAAGAGGGGGCCTTACAAAGGATGTGCCAACCCCTGGCAGCAGCCCTGCCGAACCGTCAGGAGACCCCTCTCTGCGTCAAGGGAAGGATCACCCTGACGCTTAGAAAAAAACGGTCAAAAAACAATGCAAATCAAGCTTATTATTTCAGCAATAAAGTCCCAAAGGTAAGAAGAGCGGTCATTTTTTTGGTATTTTTTTTACAAAACTTCGGTAACACAGAAAAGAGTATTACTTGTCAAAAACAATGTAGAATATGCAACATTACTGAACAATAATATTCACTCTAAAGTTACAGGATTACGTATCAACACATATAAAAGTAAGGAAGCAAATTGTAACACTAGAAATGTTGACTATTGTCTAACATGTGTACGATGTGGAATAAAATACGTAGGAATGACTACTAGAAAACTTGAAGAGAGAATAGAAGAATATTTACTTTATATTAATAGTCATGAGAAGAAGACTGCGGTGTGTGAGCATTTCTTAGAGTGCCAAGGAGGATTTAAGGTGAAATTTTAGATTCACTTCACGGGAACTACAGTTATAAGAGAAATTAAAAGTTAATGTAAGGACAATGTAAAAGGCGCGGTCGCCAAAGGGCTAATCATTACCAGAAATCGTTTCGGAGAATTTTTGTAAGCTTTGCATTTGGAAATGCTGATGACGACCGTCTCTTCAAAATGTCTCATTTTTTGAAGTTGTTCAACGAATGAAAAATTCACCTAGGTAATGTACTCCTTCGAAAAAACGCCTTTACAATCGCAAAACCAGATTTTCTAGTACCACGCTGTATGTAGTTTCATTTAAGCCTGTTGTAATGTTCTGAGAAGAATTGAAAGAAAGTAGAAGTGTAGATGAATAGAACAAAAAGTACAACTGCAGTCCACATGTGGACTGCATGGTCGTCAATGGGTTAAAGGGTTACATCTAGTATATTCAAATCGAACCCTCCTATTTTTCCATTCAAAATTACCAAACTTAGAACAAACAGGGGTAGTAAAAAACGCAAAAAGAAAGGAAAAGGGGAGGATTTGATAGAGTTCTAAAGAATTCCACGGAAGAAGAAAATAAATTCTCCTTCGTAGGTTACTACAGACTTCTCAAAAGTATCCCATATAAAAATATTAAACAACCAATTAAGTTAACCTGTAGAAGTGATTTTTTAGTCATTGTTAATAATAAGGTTAAATTACTGATTTTTACTATCCTAGCTCATCTCCACTATAATATGGATAACGAGACTGTTGATAAGGGTGAAAAAAGACTAAATTTCACAATTTAACTATAACGACGGAAATGATGATGATTCGAACGACTCTGACGTCTACTATTGGAGCACAAACTTGAAGTAGAGTAGATTGGTAGGATCAGCTGACCATACCCAACTATTTTACTTCAAGTTTGTGCCCCAATAATAGGCGTCAGAGCCACTCTAATCGCACCGAACTTCGCCGCGCAATTTGCCGCGCGCACCCAGAATCGCACGAATCGGCACAAACCCAAGTCATTGCTTTCTTGTGGGTCCTGGTACGAAAAGCTGTCTACAGTATGCAAGAATCTTCTTAAAAATTTATTCACTCGTGAGCATAATTTGACAGAAAAACTATTAACAGCAAAATTAACCTTCCATCCGCTTAAGGTAGAAAACAAGATAAAGGACCGCAGCAGCAAAAGTAATAGCAGGGAATAACAGAATAAGAGCAAAACATCACTTCACCACCTGGTGACCAGTTCATTGCATCGTGAGCGTGTAGGTCGTAGCGCGTATAGCTTCAACACTCATCTGACATAACATCGGTCGATGGACTTGCATCTGATCGATCCGGTAATGGGGCTCCTATTATGCACCAGCTCTTGAATTTTTGGGCCCGACGGCATCCTTCCTGTTAACCTTGGGGGCCACTGACTAATCCTGAGGGGAAATCTAACGAACCATTTTTATGTGCCTTCAAGTCATGCGTTTCCATGTACATAGCTTGGCTCATTTCTCACTTGCTTCATCCTGACTGAGCTATTCTAGACCAGTTTTGGAAAGACAGACACATTATAAGACGATGTGAAATTCAGAAAAAGACAAAGTTCTATCTGTAGTTAATATATAGTAAGAAAAATGTCTCTCACTGTTAGATTGCTCCTCTCGCTGCAGGAGGGTCTCCTTCACTTCACTTGTTGACCCATGCCCACCTTTTCTCATTTTTCCCGACGTCTGGGCTGTTATGAAATCAATCTAGGAAGTTTTGTTTATGGTGTCGCCCATTCGGGTGCATGTCACGCTCCTTGTACGTAAAGCTTCCAAAGCTCACATTTGCTTTCTAATCATCCCCTACGCCCAGCCCATCCCGAAGTTGACCCGGCCTTCCCAGGTACTTTTTCAGGTAATGTCGAATTTCGTGGCAGTTAAACAGAGAGACAGACGAACGCGTGCTCATAAGGAGGAACGATAGTAGGATTCCTGTTTTCAGTAGGATTACGGTAGTGCAAAATTTTGTCTGGATTTAGACATGCAATTTGGGGCACTGTAGGGTATGGTAGGATTGGATTTATATGTGTGAGTTGTGAAATTTCTACCCAAATTTCTATGGCAAGCTGCAGCGAATTCGCGGCGAATACCGTGTATTTTTACTAAAACCCAAATCTTCCTCTTTATAGCCTGGAACTGCGCGCCGTTTGGATAGACGAGATTTCTTCTAACTTTCTTTCTCTTTTGCTTAGGACGTTTCTGAATGAGAATACCGCTGTCAAATTTAAAATGAATTGTCAACTCCACGTTTCGGCTCCACCCTTTAAGGACATGTCTGGCCTCCCTATTTCCGGAAACCTCTAACCATTCGGAGTCAGCATCTTTCCTTTCTGAGCACGTCTTACCAGCAATCAATTTGGGCCATCGCCGCACACTGTCTATATTATAGACGGTCCTGTTATTGTTACGTGAAACGATCTGAAAGTGGGGAAACTACGCTAAGTTCAAGTTCTATATTTAATGCTGGTGAACTGCTTAGGAACTAGACATGAGCTGTGCATCTTTTTACAGGCGAAACGCTGTCGATGCATTCAGAGTCAACATCATACACGCAAGGCAACAGGTGAGGCGAAAGTTTCTTTTTATCATTTCTTATGCTGTGCAGCTGTATTTTTCAATATTGTCTGCTCCCATTTACACAGCACGCTGTCACACTCCCAGGCGTGTCCGTAAATAACCAAAAGGACGGTGTGTCTTGATGTTGTAAGTACTTCCGAACTTATCATTCAATGTTTGGATTCCTACGTAGTTCTCGCCAGTACAGAATTTGATTTGGACTGTTCTATTAATTTTACTGGTAGTTTCGGTTAGTACAGAAGGTGGTTCGAATGCCCCGGTCTAAATTACTATTTTCGTTTACGCCTTGCCCTAGTAGGCGGTGCGCGCACGTGCCGCCTGTATCCCTACCAAATTTGAGGGTTTCAAGTCCGCCTTGGCTACTTTCTCGCACGTCCCGCCCCAGCGGGCGGCGCCTGTATACCTGATAAGTTTGAGCGTTCAGGGTCAACATTAACTATTTTCATGCGAGCTCTGCTTCAGTAGGCGGAGTCTACACCTGCCCCCCCCCTCCCCTCCCCTTCCCTCCCCAACAGTGTTCACAAATTGCCGCCCGCATTCCTACTGTTGCGTCTGGAGGTAGTCGACAGGCAGCAGAGTGTTTATTAGACGATAAACTAAACTGTACAACCAATCGAGGGGTTTATATACCCCAATGAGATCATGGCTTGAACGCGATAGTGATAAGTATCATTAACAGTATCAATAACTCCTTACTACTACAACACCTTCCCCCCTAAGATGGACGTTCTAGGCGTACGTCCTCTTCTTGGGATCGACCATCAATCGCTTCGGCGCGCGTCGTGATCTGGTTGGGCGTTGTCCATCAATTCCTTGAGTCTCAAAAGGAGTCGTTCTTGTAATACTGTCCATTGCTGGTGTGAGTTGTGGTACACCCACAACGTTAGATTGTGTTGTCTCTCTTTCTCCTGTAACACTGGTGGCGCTGACATTGGCAGCAGGTGTAGCTCAGCGAGTTCTGATGTTGGTACGGTGGTATGCTCATCACTATTGACGCGTAAGCGTAGCCGATTAGCATGTCTCTTCCAGATTTCTCCATTTACTGCTATGTCGTAGAGTCTGTCTCCATGTCGTTGTAGTACTTGACCCGGCGTCTGCTTTGGCCATCCGGAACGATAGTCCTTAGCCCACACGAAGTTTCCAATGTTGAATTGTTTCTGTTTGGCTCCGTGATGGCGGTTATATTGTGCCACCATTTTCTGATCTCGTTTGTTGGAGTTCGTAATGGCACACGGTTTGAGCAGGTTGAGTCTTGTCTGGAACTGTCTCCCGGAGAACAGTTCTGCAGGTGACTGTCCTCCTGGTGCGGAGGGGCAAGGAGTTCGGCGATAAGTCTGCAGGAAGTTTTGTAGAGCTTTATCAATTTGAGTTGACCAATGACGCCTATGCAAATACCTGGAAGTATCGGGTAGACTAGTATGAAAGTGCAAGTACCTGGAAGTATCCATGTCATATCACTTGCAACTTGATTGGTTGAATGATATGCCAGCAAAGAGTGGGGACGCCTGATGGATTGAAGGCACAGTAGTTTACGATTTTTGGAGTATCTAAGTTCAGACGAGTAATAAAAGTAACAATCCAGAGTAGTGCAAAGGTGCGGAAATCGGCTTATTCAGAGAAATGAAAGGCTTTGAAAAGGTAGCAAATTAGGGGCTGGACTAGGAGGTGACGACAAAAGTAGCATGGAAGTAGTATTAGGACGTGCTGTCCACACGAGGGTGCAGTTGCATAAAGTAAAACTGGCTACAGTGAGCCGCCTGCGTGCAATATGTAGGTCCCGGTGTGAGCGATGCGACCTCTACAGCTTTTGCAACGCCGTGAGGACTCGTCCGCCTCGCTTGTACGTCGACAAAGCCGATTTCGAGGCCCTCATTAGCCCCACCTGGCCCATTTTCCTTTCTGACAGTGTCCCTTGTGCTATTCTTGGGGATCACAGGTCCATCTCAGAGGGAAATGTCAGGAACAATTTTTGACTTTGAGATATTTCAATGGGATAAGAGGTTGCATCAGTGATGCCTAATGATTTGTAAAGGTATGCGGTATTGATCAGTTCGAAGTCGAAGTAGGAAGTAAGATCAGTGATGAAATACTACGAGCAAGACAATTTTTTGCTTCCCGCCCCTTTTTTGTTTTTCTTTTGCTTTCCGTGCCTTTTTTCGCTTTGACATGGAATTATTGAGTGATGATGGTCATCATGAAGGTATTTTCGCTGAATGTGTGGCGTCATTGCGTAGAATTTTTTCCTATGTTCCAGCTACGACCGACATCATACTTAGTGCTGTTTTAGTAAAAGAATGATGACCTGTGGGCTAATCGAAAATGTTCCGCTGCTGGGGCTAGTGTTGGAACGGGAGTTGCTAATATGCGGATTTTTTCGCGGCTTCTCTCTCGGTAAAATTAAACTTTTGGATTCGGGATTTCCATAGAAATAATCTACTCGTTTTCCATAATAGGAATATGTCCAGAAAGCCATCTTCTTACTCGCCACGTTATGCTTTATTTCTTCGAGAAATGATGGAAGGTGGCGCACTCATTACGCGATCTCAACGAACTTTTTGGCCATGGAATTACCAGCCAAAGCCAACTAAGGACTGTGATTTGCTCCTAAATCTTCATATTGACCCACAGAAACTCCTGAGTTATCACGTCACCCGTTCATTGAAAGATTGGCTAGCAAACAGGCCTTACGACGAAATGGATGACTTGGTGGCCGGTGTCAAGGTCCGAAACTTCTTCGCCTGTGGAATCCGGCTGCATAGCAAATGGGAAGCAGTGCTTGAAGTGGATGGTGGATACGTTTCAGAGTAACTATTTGAACATGCCTTTGCTAAATATTTCCATCGTTTCTTTCACTAAAATTTGCCATAAGAAATCCGCAATAATTATGCATCAACCTGATACATTCCAATGATGTCTACTGAACTTTATCAGAGGTTCTATACCAGAGAGGTTATTATCTAAGAACCACTGATGACGGAGGGGCAGGGTGTCTGTACTGTGTTCACATTCGGAATTACCATATATTAGGTTGAGTCGTAATCCTCGGACAAATTGACAGTGATTATATTATCTTACAATTTTTAAACGACAAACGCATGGGCAGATCGTAGATGCCCTTGCTCCGAAACGCTGAGGGCTCTCCCCTGAAGAACTGCTCAAGTGCCATTTTAATGTCGTCGCGAGTTTAAAAGTCTTGACCACCTAGACGTTGGAGGTGGGAAAAAAGTGATAATCCGAGGAAGCTAGGTTTGGGGAATATGGCGATGTGGTAAAATTGTCCAGCCGAAATTCATAAGTGCAGTTTTATTCGTTCTTGGAATGTGCGACTTAGCTTCGTCGTGCTGGAAGTAAACTTTGTGCTGCTGTGGACGCGTAGAATCGAGATTCGCCTTCAAATTCCTCGGTTGCTTAATGTAGACGTCTGAGGTCACTGTACATCTTTCGTCTAGCAGTTCCCAGTATTCGACACCAAGAGCGCTCCACCATATGCAGAGCATAGCCTTCCTGCCGTGTACGTTGGGTTCGGAGAAGCACCTACATCCGCACCTCTGTCAACCCACTGAGCACGCCGGTTAACGTTAGAGTAGGGAATCTACTTCTCATCATGGGTGACTAGGTGCTCGAGACACGGTGAGCGTGAGGAGAGAAAGTGCCATATCGGCGCTGCGGTCCATGTCATACTGTTTCAAAGCATGCGGCACCCATCGGCAAGTTTTCGCACTTGCCGACTGACTTCAATCCACGAACAACCGTGGACTGAGTCACCTCAAAAGTGGCTGCCAGTTCACGAGCAGTTTTATACGGATCGGCTTCCGCCTGGCTCCGCAGAACGTCCGAATCCAACTCGGGCGTCCCTGACGGTCTTAATCTTCGATGGAATAGTCGCCCGACGCGAACTTCGAGTGCCACTTGTAAATTGTGCTTCTGGCAGGGGCGTCCTTTTGTAAACTTCCTTTATATGTCTATCGATTGCCGTGGGTTCTTGGCCAGATCGAAGAAGAAATAGGATGATGTTGCGGAGGTAGAGTTGCGACGGCTTGAAATCATGGGGCATGGTTGCGGGGAAGGAAACATTTAATTGTGTTCGTTAGTATGTATTTGCAAGAGCTTTTTATACTCTATCTAACGATACCTAGCTCGTCCATTTTCGTCAGCTCTCTTCCAAGTAATAATCTCTAGAATTCATCGCATTGTCCGAGGACTTGTGACTCAACCTAATATTTTCGGATCCAGTTGTTTTTCCCGACTCTTCCCACGAAAAGGAAAATTCCTGAGAATCATATATGATACTGTTGATACTCTGGGGCGGATGTGCAAGTAAGTGAAAAGCCAGCACTTGAGGACAGTTATGGTATTCTACAGCATTCAGCGTTGTAACTTTTATGTCGCAGTTGAGGTGTTTTGCTTGTGCCGTCGGTTATTTTCGACGCAATTCTTGAATGATTTTTCCGGCAGGTATGTCAATTATATGTCAATACTCCTTATTCTCGATCTTGCCCTGCGGTGTTTCTAGAGATTTTTTGGTCTTTTCTCGCGGCCATTTGTGGTGCAAGTAGACGAATCAAGACATTCACATTTTCGAGGAGAGTGCTCACAATTGCATCTCACTCTAAGCCTATTTTGATGTTTACGCTTGTCTTTGATTACTCCACTCTGCAGACTTTACGAAATTCCGGTGGAGCAAGGTTCCGCTGTTTGAGATGGCGCATCATTTGTTTGCTATTGCACTCGCTAGTTTACGCAGAGAAATCGATGTGGCGTTGACTTTTTCAATGTCATGTGTAGCGTATGGTTCCATAGATCTAGTGAACGCCTATTTGCGGCCGAGTCACACGGATATTTTATTTATTTATTTATTTATTGCACACGCGTGCGCCAATGAACAAAAACTACTAATACGGATTGAGAAAAAGAACATTCAACAACAAGTGGATACAAAAAAGTTAAAAAGCAGTAGCATGGAAGAGGAAATGGAGGTGACAATAAAACGCCTCCGCAGACACACTTACAACGTCAACGCCCGAACTATGGAGAAATCATTCAAGAAGAAAAGACCTTGAGCCAGGAGTGGAGCGATATGTAAATAGTGCTGCCGGAGTTTATTGTGGGAAAGCCCAAAATGGGTTGCAATTAGTTTATGGATTCCCATCAATTTTATGTCTTACTTATTTGTTAGGTTCGAACACCTGTGACGAACATGGCTCGCACTTCCTTTTTTCATATAAAAAGAGGAAACGTCTGGATTTGCGCTGTGACTCGCCAGAACATGAACGCCACAATGGTGTTTGAGGTGGGTTGTGAAATAACAAATTCACTTCATTGCGCATGGATAGCCATAGTTTATGGCTCATTATTGGTAGCAGTGTGCGATTTTTACCAGACTTTTTGATTGAACTTTGGCTTATACTGCAAGGTTTTTCCTAATCACAGTCTGTTCGATTGGATTTCCATTTCGCAGTTATGAAATGATTTCATGGTAATACATCCATGTTGGGAACCTAGAAATTTCGTTGCTGAAGTCGTTTTCAAGGTAGATGAAAATCCGCAGGCGGTGCTCATCTTTTCATCTCCTCTCTTCCTTTCATCTCCATCCCATCGTTTCAGTTCGTCAACAAATTTGCTGATGCGATGCAGTCGTATTTTGGCAAGTTAAACGAGGAGAACGTCAAAAATAACTTCGTGTTAATCTACGAGCTGTTAGATGGTTAGTTTGCCATGCCTTCTATTTCTTCTGATTCTTTGGATCAACACTGAATATGATTAAATTTTATGAGGGCGAAAATGCTGAAATGATTGTCTGATGTCGTGTTCTCGAGTTTCCAAGTGCTCAGAGCTTCATTGACGATGACCCAATAATTCAAGTCCTCGTGAGTAGTCGCCAGTGCAGAGAACCATAAAAATAGCTTTGATCATTAGCGCTTATGACTTTACTCACTCAAACCTAGCCCAATTCCTGTTCATTTGATTGACTATGAAGTTGTTGAAGAGTCTTGAGATTTTCGGATGCACGTGAAACTTTCCATGATCTTGTTCATTCTCTTGCTCACCAAACTAAATAGTCGACATTGTTATCTATGATATACAGTCACAAGGATTATGCCAGCGGTTCTCTCTTTCTAAAAAGTGGACTGTAAACTAAAAAAATAGCCACAGCATTTCTAAGAATACCGGAATTGGCGAACTTTTTCTTGGCCAGCAACTGCATTAAGTATCTAAAAAGATGATAGTCGGAAGGGACGGCGTTAGAAGATTAGAGACGGTGAGATAATGCATCTCAGTCAACTTCCTGTAGCTTGAACTGCATTGTCCTTGTGACGTGATGTAGAGGGCAATCATGCAAAAAGTGGACGGAAACACTTCTTGTTTTTCTTTGATTGCATGAGCGAGTTTCTGGAGCTGACTGCTGTGAATTGTGGCCGTGGCTGTTTAGCCTTGGAGAGCAACACTCGCGGCATAGCATTCACTTCAATCCCTGAAAGCAGCGCACGGAAGCCTTCCTCTGGCGGTGTTCTGACTCGGGCTGCACAAGCGTATCCTCTCTCTTTTAGAGAGAACTGAGAGAACAGAAAGGAGAACAGTGAGGGGAAACGATTGGCTGATTGAAACCGCGTGTAACGAACATCACTGGACAGTTGAGGAATCATAGAGCGAGACTTCCATAATCGTGTTCGTGAAGATGTCGAACAACGTTGCTCTGTTCAAAAAGCTCTGCCAATTTCGTGTTCGCAGCTTCAGGCTTTTTTTTACTTCGCTGAGAACTCGGCCATTACCGACAGCAGCTTGTCATCGGCACGGATGAGAATTTTCATCGGGCGTTGTATTTTGTGAATGAAAGCGAGCGAATCAACGACATGGCTGGCGATGCCCCCTCCGAATGCAGAGTTGATGTTGGAATATCACCGGAATGAGCGTTGAAGCTGAGGCGCCATTCGTAAAAAGTACTTATTGCTCGAGGTTAAACCCTCAATGATCGCGACAAAGTTCACAAGGGATGCCGTGAGAAACCTACTCGAACACACTGGTGGTAACTCGGAGATTGTTCTACAATGTGGTGACGGTTCGAGGGCGAGGGAGGAAGAGGTTCTTGTAGAAAAATGACGGCACATGTAAACTATGTCTCAAGACTTTCGCATCAATCCAATAGATGAGGTTGTTGCAGAGCTTGAATGAGCCCGAACTCTACTATTGTTCAATATTAAAAACACCAATGGCGAGTTTTATGCAATAGAATCCATCAACTTCAGCAACCTTGCGCAGAGTCTTTTCTTTGAAAAGGTGAGAAGTTGCGGAGTTTTTGTCATCTAAATATCCTTAAGGGTCGGAGAGTAGGTGGTGGTCGGAGAAGAGGTTTAACTGTTGTTCCGATCTTCATCCCTTACAATATTTTATCTGTTCTTGACATGCTAAAAGTGCACGTTGACTTGCTGTTTGGGTGTTTTTGTGAGGTGGTCGTTCATTCAGTTCAGTATACGAGAAATGTAGGAGGCTTGCCGTTTTCTCCTGCAGTATCATCAAACTCCCCAACATCCGCTTCTTCTAGTTCGTCTGCTCTCTGGAAGCGGGTATGGATGATAGAGTGTAGTATTTCCTACCCCCTGCCGATGGCAGTGATGACAAACTTGTATGCACGCTCACTTTTGGCCAATTTTTTGAACTCTAACTATTTGCTCGAGTGTGCTAAAGTTAGACCGACAGTTCACTAGTGGTTTAATTCGAATCTGCCTCACATTATACAGTAACATGCGAACATTTCGTTCCTTCCTATGGTACTACCACCTTTCTTGAACAAGTATCTGCTGGCCCAATATTGTTACCATATCTGCTGGTCCAATATTATTACCAAACTGGAGTCCTCCAACAAATGCTTGATTTGTCACCAAATTTTGCTTGACTTTTTTCGTGAACAAATCGTTGCACATGATACATGTGAAGACCTGACGTCTCGATCCAAGTTTAGCATTTATTTGGTATTCGTCTAAGACACCACTTGTTTTCTTGCTCTTAGGTTCCAACCCTTCTACTCGTACGGAAAGCTCATCGTAACGCGCGCGCCATGTGAATTTAAATTTTTGCACCTGTCAAATCAGACTGATCGATGGATTGTGCTGCTTAGGTAATTCACAGTAGGGCACTAATTACCCTTTACTGCCCCACTTTGTCGGGAATTAGCTGGATTTCTATCGGATTTTTTTTCAAGAAGATGAAACCGACTAGAAACTTGCCTTGAGGGGTACATCGACCCGTAGAACACGAATATCGCATCCATTCGTCATGAAAGGGCCTTGGAGGCAAATTTACAGCAAAATTGATGACCCAGCTCCGTTTGGCGCCGGCACCTGTGGCGCAAGCCCTAGGCATCTTTATGACGAGTGGGTGCGATATCCGTGTTCTACTGGTCGAATTACCTCTCTAGACAAGTTTCTAGTCGGTTTCATCTTCTTGGAAAAATTCGATGGAAATCCAGCCCATTCTCGACAAAGTGAGGCAGTGTAGGGTAAATTGTGCCCTCAATTGTTGTTCGTTCCGTGAGAACGCCTTTTCCGAAATTCCTAGAGTTTTTGAAATTCTTAAGGCGCTTTTTTTTTGCAAAATGAATAAAACCTTCTGAACGGTTTTACTTTTACACTGCATCGGAGCGAACGGTTCGTCACTGGTTTCGAAAATTTGGAGATGGAGACGAAACACTGGAAGGCAAAGAGCGAACTGGTCGACATTCGTTAGCTGATCTCAGTATTTTGCTAAGAGCAGTCGAAGAAGATCGACGTCGACCTTTGAGAGATTGCAGGTATATGGGTGTTTCCAAATACAGTCGTCGCTGGCCACCTCAAGCAGCTTGGAAAGGTAAAGGAACTTGACAATACAGTCATCACTGGTGGATCGTCATGGTCCACAGTGTGCGACCGCATGTGTCACAAATTGTATTCTAGAAGATGAGCGAGCTGCGGATCGAAGCTCTCCCACATCGCTACACACCAGACCTGTCACCAACCGACTTCCATTTATTCAACATTTGGACAACCTTTTAGAGGCTCGAGTATTCAGAGATCAAGGCGACGTGCAACTGCCTTCCTCGAAATCTTAAGATCCTAATCATCGAATGTTTATATGAATGGAATTAAAACACGTATATACATGTAACATGTGCTTTACGTCCTGGCACTCCTTGTCTTTACACTACCAGACCCCGTTTTCTTTTTATTTTGCCCAAATTAATCAGATACCAATTTCCTTCTTGTTTATCCTAGAAAGCAGTTCTTGTAAACCAAATACAATAATTACTGACAGTGTTGGTGAAAGTTTTTCTATGACGGATTAAGTAGGTTGGATTTCTTCGCATCAAGCGTCAAAACTGATCCAAGATGAAAATTCCGTCATACTTATCGGTATCGAAAGCATCCTGGCTTGAGATGGATCGATGTTTCGGTGAGGAATCTGTTTTTCAAATTATGCGTCGAATGTTCGAACGCATTCACCATCATGCCGTGCAGAAAGCAGATTAAAGTGAGGCAGTGTTCGACAAGTCACTGACGGAAATTCTGTGCGGCAATCTTTCTGATGCCATTGTTCCACTTGACGATGGAAAAACGCAATGGCATGACCCCACCTGTGGATGCCTGTGAATGCAAAGGTCAAACCGGTTACCCATTTAAAGCACTGGAATAAGACCTCGGGCAAAGGCACGGATAAGTAGGCGAGGTAGCCGCCCGGTAGGGTAGCATCGTGATCAAACGTTTGAGGCAAAAACCGCAGCTGAATTACTGTAAGAACCTCGTCGCTACAGAATTTTAGTTTCCATGAGTAACTGCGGTGTCGGATTTTTGGGCTTGATGTTATTTGGTTCATATAGGTTCAGAGCCACACGATTCTTTCTTTCCTTTCCTGCAACCCCTTGTTTAAGATTAGTCGAGAATGGTCATCTTTTTTGTTGACTGATTACGCTTTTTGATTAACTAAACAATGAATTTTCCCTCCGAGTTTTTGTTAGAGCTGTTAGCAGGAATGCGTTCGATGAGATAATTGGTCATTAGTCTACTCATCGCAATGAGCAGATACCCTGGGGGATTAGACAGAATGGTGTGTTGTCTAGGGGAATATCTTATAACCGAAAGTGATATGTGCAGAAATTCAAGAAAAATCAGCCATCCATAGCATAGAGAGTCATAACAACGTATTATCGAGTTCGACAGGGTTTTCACATTGAATCAACCTGTCGCTACTTGTCCTTGTGGAAAATAACAGGGAAAGATGATCTATTATGCCTTGGGTTCGTGCCGCCGAATATGTAAGGCTTGCACTAGACAACGTATACATCGAAAGGCTTAAATGGGCTGCAAATGTCTGCATGAGGGTAGCGAGATTACGAAGGATTAACTGGTCTATGGAGTCTCACCTGCACCATTCACCTACAACTCCTAGTCTACCTTCTTCAGATTAAGTTCATCTCCATCTGCTTTAAGCTGTAGGATAGTGCCCTGAGTAATACGAAAAGTCTAAAGGTGTTAAAACTATTGCCACCTAAGCGAGGCCGTTCATTTGTGGAATGGGTATAGAAAAAGCGGGAAAATATTGCTTGGAAAAATCGTTAAAACTACTGGTTCTGAGGGCAGTTTTAGTACGGTCACCTGACGTCGGACGCGATTTTCGGCGGCTCTGTCCAGCGGTAAAATTTCTGCAAGAACTTGACGAGGAGCAGCGGATGAAACCTGGGACAGAATCATACCTCAAAACACAATTTTAAAATTGGCGTCTATTCTCCTGCACAAAGGGTGATAGAAAAACGCTGATCAATGCCCACTAGATCGAGCACAGAGACTGAGAAGACTACGCTACGTTTAATAGTGATACAGCCACTGACCAAATCATTTTGTTCAGCAGCTAACTGATAACAAAGAGAGAAGTTGCGTGATTAGTAGTTAACTAGGCCCCCACTCCTTCGAAGTACCTCAAAATTACGATTGTTTAAGCTCAAGTAGAGGCTATCAATGAGTTCCTGATCAACTTGGTGTCAAGCATCGGCGATTGCTTTCTTCAGCTTCCTGATGCCTCCAAATAGCTTGTTTCCTCTACAAATCTTTCTTATCATAATCGGGGTGTTACCCTGCATAAATACGAGATTTTGCTGGCGATCCTGACGTCAAGAGGATGAAGAGACGGCGCATTACGATATGGTAACCGGAAAAATTGAGCTTACTTAATAAGTCTGTAATGTAACGAGCAGCTACGACGTTTACGAGAAGACATTGTCGAGACTAAAGCTTCTCCTGTCTCAGATCGTTCTAGTAGAACCGGTTGCCGTCTGTGCCATCACAGATATTTGTGTTATTTTTGATCGGAAACAAACAACCTGAAAAACGAACAAGAGAATGAAGAGTGGAAGACAAGATATGTCATACATCTCACTCCTATCGGTTCGATTGCAGTTCCTGACAAAAGCGACCTAATTATCGCGATGCTTTTCGGTCATTGGGCACGCCTCCCTGTTTTCCGCCCAGCGATAGACTCAGAATTTTTCTATCATGTTCCAAGCAGTAATCATTGGGACATTGAGCTTCGAAGAGGACTTGATTTCCGTACATGACTTCGTCGCATTCTACTTTTCTCTCAAAATCGTTCGCTTATATCCTTCCAAAAGTGACGAAAGACGTCCCGTACTTCTTTTGGTCACAAACTCCGCAGGATTCTGACGAAATTGTCGACAACTGCGTGGCATCGGCCCAATTCCGGGTGATTCTACGATTTAACGGTTCCTGCTCCTTTTCTTCGAGAATTTGAATTTCTCAGAATTTCTCAGAAAGGGATGCTTTCCTTTGGAATTGGGGAACATAGCATAAATGAAGCAATTGTGTGAGGCAAAAATGGAACGCAACAGGAAAATATGAGGTCGCTGTGTCATTTTTGAACATGCTCAGATTGGCCTTTTCCGAAAAAATGGGGGGGGGGGGGGAAACTGTCCATGTTATTGAGATGACACTCGCTGTTGGTCTACAAACACAGACAGGTAGATCGAGGATGGGTCATATCGAGGATCATCAGGACAGGGAATCACAAAGCGCAGTATCGCAAAGAAAAGTGGCCCAACAGAAGCAGCTCCTTCGCTGGAAAGCGGATTTGAAGCTACAGGTAATTAGTGCATAAATTAGCACAATCGGCATGTGGTTGAATCACTAGACGAGTTGTCCAGCCCACAGACCGCGACGAATGGGCGCTGCAGTGGAAGGGGCTGCGACAAACGAAATGTGCCCCTTAGCGCAGCATAATTATCGTGAGGTTTTCACACTCATTTAAAGTCGCTCTGCGGCGAGGTGCGAAGTGTGCTTAACTGGACGCGAGATCTCGATGGTAGTTGATAAGAACGCACAACCCTTCAACCCAGGTCTTCACTTTTCGTTAGCCCCTCGCATGCTGCCTCATGTCCCATGCATTGAAACACCCGCACCTTTTCCGCAACGCATTTCCCTCCGTCGTTTTCCTAGGTGCCCGCCTCTCTGCTCCGCAGTCCCACCTGCTGAGCATGATGAGTAAAACGCCTAGTTTTTACGTGTGCAGAACTGCTCGTCAAAATTAAGAATTAGTATTCGGTTGAATTAATGCTCCACAGATGTTTTCGATTTCTTGCTGTTACACTACATACTCACCTTCAAACAATCATTCGCTGAGGGCTCTCGATTAAAGCGACCGCATTGGAACTAGACACTAAATAAAAACTCATTGTGCTTGTTGATTTCTGCAGCGTTGAATGAAACGATGGAACCTACACCAGATTTACCAGCACTTATGATGATAATCTCTCGAAGATGGCAGATGAGTATTTTCGAACAGTTTAAAAATAGGACTGACAAACATCATAGTCAGTGATTTTAACATAGGCAATATTATTAACTGAATTTGGTCGAATAAGCCCGAAAAAATCTGTAGTCCTGTTGGATGATCTAGAATCCGGAAATTGGAGTTGCCCAAAGCAAATAACACTTTGTTCAGTCAACTAAAACTGCATTATATAAATTTGTCTGGTATCTCAAACTCGAGGCCAACAAAATAAGAGGCTTATGAAAACCTACACACGATAACGAATTCGTAGTTGTCAAATTAGCAGTTCGCAACAGCTTAAAGCAAGTAGTGATGTGAAATTTTTGAGGGCGTGGATAGGTCTGGCACTTTTATATCGATGACTTACATTGCTTACAGTTTTGGTGTACGCTAATAATACATAGTGTAATCGATCCAGTTG
The DNA here is from genome assembly GCA_000469685.2 of Haemonchus contortus. Classification (NCBI taxonomy): domain Eukaryota; kingdom Metazoa; phylum Nematoda; class Chromadorea; order Rhabditida; family Trichostrongylidae; genus Haemonchus; species Haemonchus contortus. The sequence goes on along the minus strand of LS997567.1, from coordinate 21,874,101 downwards.
AATGAAGAGAGGCTGAAAAGGTAGGGGATCAGCATAATTGATCTAGGCAGTGATCACTCAAATGACAATCAATGGACGTTGTTCCTACCTGTCACTTACCATTTCGCTTCAAGTTATAAACCTAAGAAAGATTGCATGTAAATCGATATAGGAAAAATACGAAGGTGGACAATTCCATAAAATCAAATGAGGAGCTGGATGCGGAAGTGAGACTTTAAAGGTTTTTATTGAATAATAGGGAAATAGGCGGCGGTGGTGTAGTGGCAAGTGGCGCACTATACCACACGCACGGTCAGAGGTTCGAATCCCGGATCGATGCCCGCCTAGGCCAACCAAGCCTTCCATCTCTCCGGGGTCGGTGAATTGGTACCAGACTCGTCTGGGAGGATAAAAACACTGACTTGTACATTGGCTGGCCACCGCAAATCATTGTAAAGGCCACATACGCACTCATTACGCCACTGCGATCCTGAATGGAAGTCGAGTGCGGGGGCGCATCCCTCGGACGGGATTGATTAACGCAAAAAACTTAAACCTTTATCCTTTATGGTATTTGCACATTATCCAATGTATATCCTGTATATCTTTATCCTTTATCCCTTAATAGGGAGATAGAGTAAGTACGAACGTGTCACTGATTTGAAATCCATTGGATAATATGAGGATAGGGATGGAGGGACATCCATGCACGGTATTCCTCGGATGAGAGAACACGGTTGTGAAAGAGGGAGGTGCACGTACGGTACCCATAATATGAGAGGAGAACCCAGTAAACGGAAAAAGAAAGTTTATAGGCGGTGCCCATTGAATGGAAGGAGAACACGGTGGAGGCGGAGTAAAGGTCCATATACGGTATCCATTAAATGAGAGGAGAACCATTTATGGTAGATCCATAAATGGTACCCCTTGAACCGAAGGAGACCATGGCAGAGACAAAGTGAAGGGCCATGCACGGTATCCATCAAATGAGAGAACCCATAGAAGTAGAGTAAAGGTATGTACTGTATCCATTACATGAGAGGAAAACCGGCAGGGGAGAAGCGAGGATCCATATACGGTAGCCATCACGGTAGCCAAGCGCAGAAAATGGTGGGGTCCATACATGATATCTCATAAATGGAAGGAGAACATGATGGAGGCGGAGTGAAAGTACATATATGGTAGCTGTTGATTATGGGGAGAACCCTGTAGGGAGAAGTGAAGGTCTATATACGGTAGCCATTAAATAACTGCAGAAAGTAGTAGGGTCCGTACATGGTGTGTAAATGAGAGGAGACGGTTGAGGCAAGAGTGATGGTCCGCATACGGTATTCATTATATATTCATTACATAAGAGGAGATCCTAGAAGGCAGGGTGAAGGTTCGTACATGTTATCCATTAATTGAGAGGAAAACACGGTAGGGAAGAAGTGAAGATCCATAGACGGTAACCATTGAATAAATGCGGAAAATGGCTAGGCAAATATATAGTATCCCTTGAATGAAAAGAGAAAACGGTAGAGGCAGAATGGGAGCTATATGTGATAGCCATTAACCACATTGACGACCGTGACTTTTTGCGGGAAAACCGCCGCGAGGGACCGATGGGCTTTTCGTCCACTCTCATAGTCCAGCATGACCATTTTTAAAGGTTTATAAGAGGTATTTGTAAGTTTTCGGAGTGGTCCTTCAAATTGGTTCGGCAAGAATGCCCACGATGATTGATTATTGATCTTTATTATAGAATCGGCCCTCAGTCTTGAGGTCATTTAATTAAAGAGTTCAATCATCACCAGAAATCGTTTCGGGGAACTTTTACGAGCTTTGCACTTGATCGATGACAGCGAAAATGCCAGTGAAGACCGTCTTCTCGAAATATCTCATTTTTTGAAATAGTTCAACGAACGAAAAATTTACCAAGGTAATGTGCTCCTTCGAAAAAACACCTTTACAATTGCAAACTTAGAAGATTCTCCAGGGTCACGCTTTATGTAGTTTCATTTGGGCCTGATGTAATGTTTTGAGAAAAAAATGCCAAAAAAATGGAAATATAGATGAATAAAACAAAAAATACAACTGCAGACCACATGTGGACTGCATGGTCGTCAATGGGTTAAATGAGAGCGCAAATTGGTAGGGTCCATATATGATATCTCTTGAATAAAAGAAGAACACGATGGAGGCGGAGTGAAGGTCCATATATGGTAGTTATTGAATATGAGGAGAACTCGGTAGGGGAGAAGTGAAGTTCCAAATACGATAGCCACTAAATAAGTGCAGAAAATAGTAGGGTCCATATATGGTATCCCAACAATTGAAAAGAGAAGGCAGTGAGGCAGAGTTAAGGTCGTTGCGGTTGCGTATCGCTCAAATAAGGATAGCACGATAAGGGTGGGTGTAAGGGTTCTAGAGGGTATCCATTGAATGGGGGAGAACACGATAGGAAATGGTAAAGGTTCACGTACATAGTGAAAGTGTACATGGTTCCAGATTACTTCTGTTTCATGTCATTTCTACTTTTACAGTGTATTCAGAAAGTGTTATGAAATTGAGCCTGCAAACGGTATTTTGCATATTTATAGCTGTTATAGCTGTTCGTGGCACCTTCGTAGAGGGCGTTGTGAGGGTCATATTAGGGCGTGGCACCGAATATATCATGGTTCAGACCGGTACTGATCATGGAGAGCGATCAGTTTTTATTTGCCAGAAACTGATCTAACCTTACATTTGAATCTTTCCACTCATTTTTTTAGGTTAGATTTAAATCTCACATATGGATGGACATGGGGCACGAATCGCAGTTTCATGACAACCTTCAACCTGAAATTATAATAACAACTGTAGATATCCGATTTTCTTAAAATTAATTTATTTCGAGAGAATTATCTATGTAGATGTGGATTAAGGCAGCTTAGTACCTTGGGACATGTTGTAAAAGTGCACCTCTCTGGTTAATGTGTATCCGTAGGGTGTGGGTCATGCACCCTAGGAGAGGTTGTAAAACTCTGGAGCTCACATACCTACATTGTTGCATTTCTGGTGATTATCTCGAAATGATGCCATATATGAATTTGCGAAGACCTTCAGGTATCCACACGGTTTGCACTCATTTGGGTCGGGTTGCTAAATAGGCCTTTCAAGTTCTACTCTGCGTCATATATGGAATTAATGCTTGTGTAGAAGGGCTGTGTGGGACCCTTGGTACTCATTTTGACGGGATGGCACACCTAGGTTTTATGGGAATTTACAGGCATTCACAGGGTGCGCACCTGCGTGGTGGAGTTCACTGTGATGGCTTTCCGAAATATGTTTTTATGAGCTGATACACTTAATTCATGAATGACTACAGTTCATGCAGCGTATGAACACCTTTTCATAATAGGATTGTATCACCGCCTGTGTATCGTAGGCGGTGATTGATTGGCGTCTCAGCGCCCTCAATAGCTTGGTGCATCGGTCGGGAAGTAGCCATCATACTCTCGTGTCAAAGCATCGCAACTTTGAGACTTGGAGTCGAGACTAGCTTCTTGAGCACAATGGTATAAGGTCGAATCCAAGACCTGGAATCGATTGATTCACAAGTCTCCCATAATGACCTGGAGCAACTTTTTTCTTTTGAAGCGAGAGCTACCAGAGTATTGATAACGAAGCAAAGGTTTCAGGGAAAATACACTATAACAAGTGAAATAAAAATGGCACTTTTATACCATAAGATGCTCATGATCCTGAGTGCTCAGACGCTCAAAATTTAGTGCTCCGTTACGAAGTGCACCTCAACAGATTTAACTGTAATAGATCGGGAGAATTATGAGAAATGTAAGTCCATAACAGCACCACATACAGTAGCGCTTAAAAGTATTCGGCCAACTTTAACTTGCCGTAACTTTTTTCCCAGTGGAGCAAATCACATGAAATTTTGATATGTTTAGCTGAAGCATATTTTACACTGTCCAACATTACTTCTCTGCAAAACAGCCATATCCACATACTAATGGAGAGGTGTTTGAAGACTGTGCTGAAAGCAAGTTTGTGACGACTGCAGTTATTCCGACATTATGTACGTTTTTCTTCTCTTCTGGGTGCGACAATAGTGCTCGTACACTTAAAACATGGCAAAAAGAAAAGGATCCTAGAAGGATCATCATTCGTATTTCCAGCTGATTTTTTGTATTTCCCTTTTGGATACCCGGAACTTGATCAGATTGTAGGTTAATAGTTGTGAATATTCACACTACACCAATGCTACACATATTGAAATTTCGCTTGATTAGATCCAGTAGGGAAGAAGTTACGACTGAAAATTATAACTGAAGAAGCATTTCGTCAAATACTTTTGAGCGCTGCTGTATTGCAAAGTGGGCTACAACAACTTAGATGTGGCCAAGAAAAATTAGAAAAAAGGCACACAGAAATAAAAGAAGTGTACAGAAACTGTAAGTCAAAGTCAGTAAGAAAAGAGTTAGCGACGGAAACAGAGCAGATAGAAGAGGAGTCGGGGCTGAAGTTCGTGATGGCCGAATCTGAGGACCTTTGCTTCATATTAATGGCACGGCTCGATGAAGCAAAACGTGTCATAGGCAGCTTGAATGTCAAACTGGGCTGTGTTACTCAGAAGGCGCGAATTGAAACAGAAAGCCGGGAAGTGCATATTATCCCTGATGAGGATAGAGTCAGCACGGAGAGTGCAGAAAACAATGCCTCATCAAGCAGGCCTAATTCGGAGCAAATCCAACGTAAAAGCTCCACCATTAAAACTTCCGGTAGGTCCATAAAACCTCCGCAAGCATGTCTGCCGAATTTCTACAGCCATTCAGAAGACTTTCCGAATTTTGGGCAGTATTCGAGACACTTGTCCTCAAAAGTACCGAACTTGATGTTATGGGGAAAATTCTCTTGCTCAAAGAAAGCTTTGAAGGTAGAGCGCAAAACACAATCAAAGGCACCGTTCGCGATGATTCAATGGGCGGGTGTGTCGTTCGATGTCACGTCTGACTGTCTGACGTGACATCGAACGAGAGGCGGACACGTCATCGACACACCCGCCCATTGAATCATCGCGAACGGTGCCTTTAAAGGGATACAACTTATGCCACATAATTATGAATGGATCATACATACTTTACAGGAAAACTACTATAACCAGCCTGTAAATCGGCCACAAATACGAGGGTTGCCTTTTATATTGCGGGATTGGGCAACCCTAGTGCTGCATACTGGCAACTGACAGCTCTTTCGTAAAGTTTGACATTTTTGAGGTTATACTCACTCAGAACGTCTGGACATATGAGCGCTATTTTATTTGTGTTGTTTACACAAACTCAAAAGATTAATTCAGGCTAAAGAATGGAATTAAATCGTTACCATTTTCGTGCGATTATTTTTTACAACTTTCGACGTGGGTTTTCTCAACAACAGTGCATGGATGAACTTAATTTTTGACGATGAAGCTCTGGCAGGAACCAGTGTTTATCGATGATATGGTGAATGCAACCGAGGTCGTAGTTCACTCCAAGACGAATTTCGTCCAAAATAAGTTGTTGTGCCGGAAACCATTGATGCTGTGCGCAAACTGACATTGCAAGATCGTCAGATTGTGACCTATCGTGGAATTGAGACAATCTTAGGCATTAGTGGAACCAGCATACACTCAATATTGCATGAGCATTTGACTGACAAAAAAATTTGTTCGCGTTAGATCCCACACTATGCCAATCGCTCAAAAAGGCTCGTGTCGATTGATGGAAAGAAATGTTAAAAAAATACGATCGCGGTGCTTCGAAAGACGTCTATGACATCGGGACAGGTGATGAATCATGAATTTAAGCGTATGAGCCCGAAAGTAAATAGCAGTCGGCCGGTGTTTCAGGATGAGCCAAATTCAACAAAAGTTGTTAGCGCACGAAGCACTCTCAAGCAAATGATCGCCTGTTTTTTTCGGGAAAACTGGACATGAGCAACCGTACCACTAGAACAACACAGAACAGTTAGTTCTGAGTAGTACACAACCATTTGTTCGCCAGTTGTTTTCCAAGAAATTAGGGAAACCAGCCGCCGAAGACGGATCACTCTTCACCAAGACATTGCGAGCCCTCCACATCGGCTCAAACAACTGCATTTTTGAGCGCTAAAAACATCGATTTGATGTGTCACCCGCTATAAAGTCCTGATTTGGCACCGAATGGCTTTTTATTCTCGTGAAAATAAAATGAGAGGTCAACATTTTCCGACACCTGAGTAAGGGGTTGGTGCGCTTAGTATGCATGTTTCGGAGATATTTCAATCAGAGTGGCAAAAGTGCTGCCACAATTGGTCCAAAAGCATGCAAAAGTGTATTGATCTCAATGGGGAATATTTTGAAAAACAATAAAGCGATTGTCATTGACTAATATTTATTTTTGTTCTCAAATCCCGAAATATAAGAGGCAACCCATGTAATTCAAAGGCTGGTTAATTTGAAACGAGCCTTCAGCTCAGCGGACCGCTGCTCGGCCGTCTTCGATCAAATTCAAGTTCTAACCAACCAAATGATATCCGCAGGGTGCGACGTACGAAATATAATACTTGCGAACCAAGTATTACATTTATAGGTTTATGGTGCGAAACCATTTTAGCAAAATTTCCTTGATAATATAGAGATATTGTCAAGCCCGTTTTGATATAAGGGCAATCTCAAGCTAACCAAACAACAGCAGACTTAATGAGTCATCTAAAGAAAGAGATCGCCGCCAAGCTCTGTATCGAGGAAAGACTCGGCCACGCAATTGGGAACAGGTCTGGCCAGGTACTTAAAAACAAAGGCATCTGCTGCGGGAAAAAACACGCCATGACCCCAACCTGGCGAAGAGTGTATTTTGTTGCATAAACAACCACAGCTAAACGGCATGTCGAACAGTAACAGACCAGAACAGACGCCGTAAATCATTAAAGGAGGGTAACAGATGTTGGGAGCGTGGCTTAAGCAAACACAATAGCTACGATTGTCAAAAACCAGGCTGTAACCTATGCGGACGGAAACATCACCTTGTTCGTGCTTCAAAAGAAAAAAAGCCTCTTCTGGGCATAATTACCCTCCCAGACAGCTAGTCAGAGGAATATAGATGCGGAACAAACCCCGTCTGATCCATATTTAGCTCAAAATAATGATCAAGGCCAAATTACGGTACCGGGTGAAGAAGATCCATCAATACCCTACATACGAAATCAAAGGTAACTCAACGGTCAATATCACTACAAAATCACATTTCGTCACAACTCGTTTGATGCCAGCCGAGGGTAACCTTTGGAGCTTTGAAAAGCAGGAATACGTCGAGGCGTTATTCTTATTCGATTCAGAAGCACAAAAAACGGTAGTTGAGGAACTAGCTTTATAGAAGAATTCAGCTAGCGAACTAGGACTACCGAAAGGGTGTACGTCATTATGGCGCGGCTCTTCGCAGCCACTTTGCCATTGGGCCGCAGGGGCTTCAATTGCCACCCATACAACGCAAATTCTATGTCAACAAATTCGTCCAAATTGGCCAGCCTCTCGAATTACGATCAGCTGTCGTCCTAATTAGGGTTGATTCGCACCTAGGCACGATACGAACCTGATTAAGTGTGAAGACGCAGAGGTCGATAAACTTCCAAAAACCTTCATTAATCTGGTTAGAGGTGGAGGAATTGTAAAAATTATTTGGAATAATAGTTCGAGAAATTAGGTTTTTGGTTTTAGAAATTATTATCGTGCATAGGTGAAGATGTGGTGTTAAACTTAAATCTGACCATTTTCTCTAGGAGGTAAACAAGCATTCAGATAATTGCTTAAACTCTTCTAGCATTAGATGCTTCGAGCGATTTTCGAAAACATACCATTGGATGATCATAAATCTCCCTCCCCAGTTTCGATTTCATACCCCTTACTTTACAAATGGAACCGTAGGGACTCTACCACTGCCTAACTTCTGACTGGAGAAGGATAGCTTTACAAGAATATGGAATCAGCTGTCGAAAAATGCTGAGTACAAATAGAGAGAAAGAAAACTCAAGTTGTTTGGTATTCGGTAAGGAAAAGTTCAGGAAGCCAGCAAATCCGAAATCCCACCATGCAATGATAATTGACACCTCTCAAGATTTGGTCAATCTTTTTCGAGTTGTGCGCTATGGCTGCTTTCATTATCCGCCGGCCGGCTGGAAGGTGGATTATGAAGCCCCTTCAAAGGGCTGTAAACGAAGAGAGACAAGATCAAAATACAAGCCCCTGGTTGTTTAGTTTTTGATCTTATTCTTCTTTGTTTTCAGCCTTTCGACCGACCGTCTGCCTCCCTCCTCCCCCCCCCCCCTAGCACTGCCTCGGCTGACACGCCGGACCCGCCGGGCGGCCGGCCGGCTAGCGGACTATGAAAGCAGCCTATCAGTGTGAATGAGTTCGAAATATCAATGTGATTTTCAGAATGTATATTAGTGATATAATTTGCATAAATGGATGAAACTGATAACTCTTGAGACTCTTTACTGTATATTTCCTTACTTATCGATTAATGAGGATGAGTGGAAAGTTTGATGACCCCTGAGTCTTCACCCTCTAATCAGAGTCGCCTCGCACCTATGTGCGAAGAAACTCTAATGAGTTCGATAGTTGATCGTTAGTTGGTGTATGGGTGGCAATTGAAGCCCATGCGCCCCAATGGCAAAGTGGCTGCGAAGGGCCACGGCATACGACCGCCCTCCCCCCAACCGAAATACTCTACGGAGATTTGCACTATGTCCGGCATCGGAGGCCATATTGAAAACTTTAAAAGTACCATTGTTCTGACAAAAATAAACACAGCCTTCCAGAAGAAATAGGGCTCAAGATTCAGACAAAAACTGTTTTGACCAGCGGTTTCCCAAGTGTCAGATTAACCACAGCCGATATCACGTTTCTAAAGGAAAGCATCTATCTAGCCAATTCGAAGTCAAAGTATTAACCTACCGCCTACTAGAGAAAATCTAACTCACTACAGCTTCAGAAGGCTTCCATCCAGAGTGACAGACTCACCAACCATACTCAATATGGCGCTCACAGTGTTTCTAATCAACGAGGGTTCTAGGCAAGCAATCGAATTTGTGAGCAACCTGTATGTGGACGACATCATTGCGCAGGCAGAGATTCCAGAAGAAGCCATGCAAAAATCCAAGGAATCCAAAAAGCTGTTCGAAAAAATCGGCATGAACTTGAGGGAATAGTTCTCAAATTCACATAAAGTCAGCTCTCGAATACCAGAAATCGACAAGCTCCAGTGCACCTCGATAAAAATACCCTGGGTAATTTACAATACAAAACAAGATTCGTTCTTTATCGTAACGAACTTTCGAATGATGAAGGAAATAACCAAAAAAGGCATAGTCAGTGAAATAACTCCTTTTACGATCCTATTGAGATCGCTAGCCCACTTCTCGTTCAACTTAAATGGAATGAGAGGAGGCTTCACTTACAAAGCAGAATGGAATTCTAGGCTCGACCGAGAAATTCGTGTCAGATGGAACAAACTAAAGAAATAAGTGAATAATGCATGCACCGTTATCCCTCGCCTTATTTCGTGGCAAGAATAGGGGCGATTCTAAACACGAAACCTCAACAAAGCTCAGTCCGGATAGCGTCCCCTACGTCCAATAGATTTTCATTAAACAAGTTTTCATTCCAGAAGAAGGAAATTTTGAGAACATTAATGATCCACGCTATGATCTTGATCTTATTCAATCAAGGGAATAAGCTGTTGAAGCAATGCGCTCTCGGAAAAACTTCGGACACGTTCTGGGATTGTTGGAGGTACCAATACAACACACTACTAAGAGGAGCGCAAAAGCAGCATTCAAAACAACCTCGCCATTTACCAAGGTCTTGCACCGAGTCTGGAGAGGTCGTTTTAATAGAGCAAGACCCAGGGCAAGTGGCCTTATGGCAGAGTAACAGAGGTAATTACTTCAGCTGGCTCTCTCGTAAGATCAGCGAAAATATTGATGCCTAATCACAGGCTCATTCAAAGGTCATTGAACAAAATTCACCCTCTCGAGATCCGCAGTGTATCCGAGAAACTCTGCACTGGCGGAGAAATTTCGGAAGTAACTAGTGAAAAACCGCCTACAGGTACAAAATAAACGAACCAGCACAAGCGAGTACGCAGAAAACTAGGCAATTCCTTCCCAGAGCATCGAAAACGCGTGCTCCTGATCTGTTTTGAACATGGATGGCGATTCAAGTCAGGCAACTTTCGCTATATCCACGTCTTCATCCTATATGTTTTTAACAGTTTTGTGCGCAATGATGAGTCCAACTATTGCGATAAATAACGCAACTGTCATATCCTGCTCAAATGGAATGGTCAGAGTGGCGCCAGTGAAGGACTCGTTTGAGTTATGCATCGATAACGATTGCAAATCAATGAACACTACATTGGGCTATGTCAAATACTTCCTGCCCGTATCGCCAACTGAAAAAAGAGCTAAAATATGCCTACGTACCCTCTACAGTAATGGGGTACATGAACAACAATGGCTCTGCGACAGACCAAAATTCTGCGAACATCAATATTTTCTTTCGAAAAGTTTGTTAGGAAACCCCCATTGCAAGGTGGCAAGGTGTAAAAGAACAGGTGCGGTCAAATCCCAGAAGTGGGCGGGGTCGGCACCAAGGTGGGCGGAGCTTGGACAAAAATTTATAACTCTGCTCAGAAACGTTCTAGGATGGCAAAAAGGCATTAAGGTGTAAAAGAACAAATGTGGCCAAATCCCAGAAGTGGGCGGGGTCGGCACCAAAGTGGGCGGAGCTTGGACAAAAATTTATAACTCTGTTCAGAAACGTTCTAGGATGGCAAAAAGGCATTAAGGTGTAAAAGAACGAATGTGGTCAAATCCCAGAGGTGGGCGGGGTCGGCACCGAAGTGGGCGGAGCTTAGACAAAAATTTATAACCCTATTCAGAAACATTGTGGGGTGCGGGAAAAAGGGGGTACGATGTAGTGGAACAAATATGGTCAGATTCCACGAGTGGGCGGGATTGGCACTGAAGTGGGCTTACATCAAAATTATTAGGCCTCTTCAAATGCATTTTAGAACTCGGGAAAAAGGCGAGGGGGGTGGAGCTGAGATCAAAAATTCATACATCTGTCCTTCACACTAACCCTGACCGCACGGGTGTACAATTAGGGGATACCATTAAACTTTCAAAAATTATGCTAAAAATCTTCTAAAGGTTAGTATCCATGGTTCCACACACAGGAGTGCCTTTTACGCAAGAGCAAATGCGTTTAAATGTGAAGACTTGTAAATCCCTACAAATACTTATAAAGACTTTTTTCGAAGTTAGTGTTCATGGCCACACACAGCCCAAACTACACAGGGTTTCTTCGACTACATGGACTGCAGAGGTATTTGATTTGGATACATCGGAGTACTCTTCATAGCCACATACAGTATAACCCCATTTCACATCTAAAAAAATGATGGCCCCAGCGAGGTGTCAGGGAAGTGGCTCAAATGATGAAGGTCTGTAGTGAAAATTAGAAGCTGCAATGTCTCCGTCCCTCATGGGTAGAGCCCCTAGCGCACGCAGTAGCGTGCGTGGCTGCCTGGTATGATTAGAATGAGGAAAAGATTATTTTTAGCGGTAACTATTTGACTGGACAATTTCTTTCAAGTCCTTAGCAATAGTTTTACACTTTTTAAGCCGGTGCATATTGGATTGGACGATATGCATAGCCAACCAAAAAAATAACACTTTAAATCCGACAATCCGTTTTCTAATGCAAGATTATCTAATAATGAGTGCAGCCTCCCTTCTTTCGAACAAGCTCGAAGACAGAGCTTCTTCAGAAGAACAGGCGACAGACTCTTCCACTCCATAGTTATGGCTCTTTTCAACGATTCAACATTGTCATACACTTTACCATTTGCATAGATCTTACGCACACACACCCCAGATATTCTCGATGGGGTTTGGGTCCGGGCTGCATGCCGGACATGTCAATAAGGGGATGTTATTGGATGCAAATACTATACATAGAATACTCCGCGCAGCGTGAATCGAAGCGTTGTCTTGCATAAAGACGTAGTTTTTGTTGGTGTTCTTCTTGATGAATGGTACCAAAGTTTTTCCAAGAAGTGACTGGTAGTCTTTGCTTGTCATTTCACACGACATGAATTGAATACCAACATTACCGTCGCTACAAAACGCTCCTTAGACCGTTAACGAGAACCCGCCGAAGTCCCTTCGCGACATAAGTAGTGGTTCCTTCCGCAGATCGCGCCAAGACGAGAGGTTTCCATCTGGCCCATCTCCCTTGAATTTTTTCTCATCAGAAAAAATAACCTGAAAAAAGACAACTATAGAGAACTCAAATTTCTCGTAAAGCCGAGTAAGTTCCAAAAACGCACCTTTGTCCAATCTATGTTCATCTCATTCCTAGGGAAGAGGAGCCGTTTCTCTCGATGACTCTGTGTTAGCCGTGGTGCAGACTTCATCTTCTGAGAAGCTGTGTGGTCCGATGACTTTAGGACGCGAGCAACAGTACATTTTAAACCGAAATCCCACAACCTGCAGCTAACTCCCTCGCAGTTTTCGTAGAGTTTGATGCCATATTGATCAACCGACGCTTGTCGCGTACGAAAGAGTTGGTTTTTGTCCTGGCTTCTTCTTCGGTACATTTGTTGATTGCTTCTTTCCGACGCTCGCAACTGTGCTCTTAGGAATGTTGAGTTCTCTAGAAATTTGGTATAACTTTTTCCAAGGTGACGTAACGCGTCAATTCGAATACGGTCTTCGTTCGTAAGTCGAGTATAACTGCGCATGTTTAAAAAACAAACATGTAAGCATGTGCAACTTCCAGATAGAGGGAAGAAAAAATCGAATAAACCAATTACCTCATGTCAACCAATCTATTGTGCACCGCCAAATAATCAATATTGCCCCGTCAGAATTTTTCATATGCACTGTCATCCTTCTACTATCGCGTCAAAAGTATTTGGCCTCTCCTACGCATAACATATCTGCGGCATTAGGAGTTTCGGCTTCTTTCAAAATTAGACTTTTTATAGGGTGCGATCTATTGTGCACGCAGTGTACGAGAATCTAAGGCTATTGACGGTCGAATAACTTTCGCCAAGAATGATATCAAAGCCAAAAGAAACCGGGATCCTTCATTGAGTCACAAACTTTCCTGTGTAGCAGTCGTAACCTAATAGCGAGATGTGGGCCGATTTTCATCTTCTCGTAATTTAGTACTCTTAATCGGTCTTTATCACTTACCCTTCTTGTCGAGTGAAACATATCAAAGAGTCAAAGTTAGAACGTAAATAACAGAGGTGTTGGAATTTGATTGCTGAGTGTTTCCTCCTTTCGAAGACCTCTCTATCGTCAGTGTTCTCATCCTGCCTTCAGTACTCCGACCATATTTGAAAGCTCTAGTTCCACGGGGTCAGGAGTTGTTATTTTTCGCTCAAACACCTATTTCGTGCAAGCTCCGCTCCCGCTGAGCGAAGTACGGTCCTGCCACCCACCGTAAGTGTTCCCATCCTACCGCCTGTGCTTCTACCAAATTTGAACGTTATAGATCCACGGAGACAGGAGCTACGAATTTCCGTGCAAACAGACCCACAGACCCGAGCGCTTCATATATAGTAAGGATAGCTGCGATCTGGGTGCAATATGGACTCTAGTTAAAATCAGCAATAAACTGGAGGTTCGTAGAAAAGTCGCTAAACGTGAGAGCATCGAGCCCGAGATTCCAGCAGCACCTGTCTGCAGTTTCGAGTTGACACCGCTTCCCAGTACACTACTCGCATGGTGTACCCTAATATGTCTCATGTCCTTCACAGACGCATGTCAACACGGTTACATGCGGCACTCAGCTGACCTCGTGTACAACAAGAATAACCAATGCCATCTCGAATACTACAGAGAACTTCTGTTCAATAGGCTCCAGTCGGGACTCTGCATTGAAATCATGCACGGTAATAGAACCGTTATGTCAGCTAAGTTCACCAAGAAGTCCATAGTCTTCGAATGCTCAAGAGCCACGGAATTTTTTTACAAGGCCAACCAAACTGTTAGCCTACCATGCTAAACGCTGTGCCACAGCAGGGTCATGCAAGAATAACAAGTGTGAAGCGATTAAGTAGAATGAAACAGTTGATGAATTGAGGCACGCTTCTAAATATACTGGCTACTCCGGTTGCATTAATAGTTGCGGAAGACTTATGCGGTGTGGTCTACTGCTTCCTAGCTACTGTTCTATTGAATCGCTCACAGACCAGTATCGAATCAGATATTTGAAATCGTACAGCGTCCTCACTTTACTACCACGGTCAGATTAGAAATCGAGGCAACGCTCGCCAATGGAACAGAAAGAATTGAGCGGTGATTGACTCAATGTTTGGTTAATAGCATCGATAACTCTAATATTAAGATCATATAAATTCGAAGACCATTATATTCACTAGAAAACAAGCACTCCACAATTGCAAAAAGGTAAATAGTTTCTTTTGCCCTTTAGTTTCCAATTCCAGTAGCATATGAAACACCTACTCAAGCATCGAGAAAGTTCTCTGCTTCAGTAGGGTTCAGTGCAGTTGTGGAAACTTGTTGCGTAACCGCTAGTGTCCGGACGACTCCTTTCAAAAACTATGTGATAACCCACAAACCATTCTACCTCTCAAAACAACCCACGCAAACACCAACTTTCGTGAAGGGAACATCGTTGCTAGGTCCAACGAAGAGGAATTGGCCTGAATCAAAGATGCTGCAAGATGTGGTAGCAGAACTTATTGTTAACCGAGGGTGTAACTTTATAATATCAGAGCTCTCAGGATGCTATGACTGCACACTGGGTACTCATTTTGCAACAGTCTGCAAGCCACCAACGAAAGCTACAGTAACGGTAACTTAACAATTTAAACAGTTCTTGATCATCTGTGAGCCATTAGAATAAAAAAATGAAGTCATTCTTAATTTCAACCACCCTATCGTGAACGAACAATGCAACGCGCATTGTTCTGATGACCCACTAAATTTCTCCTGAATGGTACTCTATAGTACCACCTCACGAAACCCGAAGCGATCTCTGTTTTCGAAATGAAGGCTCATGGAGTGCCCCTAAAACACCAGCGCTTCAGTGACATTAGCCGGCTTAATATCGATTCCTTTCTGAACGTGATAACGAGTCACGAGAAAATGACTTTAACCGCGCTCGGCACAACACTTGGCTTTGCCGCTCTCAATAAGGTGGCTCTATTGTTTGTATCTACATATCGTTTGCCAAGACAGTCATTTGCACTGTGAGCAAAGCAGAAGCACTCTTGTAGAGAGAAAGTAACCATAAAAGCGAATATTGACGACGCTGTTGCACAACATCCTGCCACGACTCTAAACAATCGATGCAACACTCTTCATACTGGGAGCTATAGAAATTGCATGTCAGACGATCTTAGAGCGCACCACTCCAAAGCCGACATGCATTTTTTGTACTTGGGATGAGAATCGGGGTTCTCACTACACCAGCAGGTGTAGCAGGTACCCCGATCCCGTGACACGTCCAGCCAAGGCTGTGAAACTGCAGCTCTGTCCAAAATGCCTGAAACCAGGGCATGAGGACGCCTGATAGGTGAGGTGCAGCAGTTGTGGTTTCGATCACAACTTGCTGCTCTGTCGCCAACGTAGGCAAACACAGCCTCATAAGCGACACCGCTTCTGAGGCTGGACCGTCATCGAGCAGTCTACACTTCAACAAGCAGCTCCATCAATAGCCAACAATTTCAACGAGCAGCTCCCACCAAGCAGTCTACACGTTTTCAACCAGAAGCCTCCACCAACCAGTCACCACAAGTTCAACAAACAGCCACATTCGAGTCGTCCCGCTGGAGTATCTTCGCGTACGTATCGCAGGCGATGATTTCCTCACGACCTCATCTGGCGGAGGCGAATCACCTTGGCGCGTGGGCGACTGGCACTACGTTGTTCAGCGTGCACAATGAACATTGTTCGATCCAGTCTTCATTTTCTTCGCAACTCTCACTATAATTCTTCTGAACCACCGCAATGTGTTAATAAAAGGGTCGAACAAACCCTTATCTCAGCGCAAATATATTGCATGAAAACCGTGAACCTTAACTTAGAAAGGATTTTACTTTCGAGTTTTGATGAGAATGTGGTATATGTAAAATATGTAGTCGTGGTTACTGTATAAATCTTTCGGAATTTATTTCGAGAGAATTATCTATGTAGATGTGGATTAAGGCAGCTTAGTACCTTGGGACAGGTTGTAGTAGTGCGCCTCTCTGGTTAATGTGTATCCGCAATGTGTGCGCCATGTATCCTAGGAGAGGTTGTGAAACTTCGGAGTTCACATACTTGTGTGGTTCCATTTCTGGTAGTAATTACGAGAGGAGTTCATAAATATGTGGATTTACAGAGACAATCGGATGTCCCCAGAGTATGCACCTGTGTGGTCGGGGTTACTGTAAAGGCATTTCAAAGTTTGTTTTCAGAAGCTGATTTATCCAAATTTGAATATCTCTGCGGTCCAAGTTCAAATATCTCTGCTGTCCACTCTACAGTCCATGTAGTCGATGTACTTCTGTGTAGATTAGGCCGTGTGTGGCCATGAACACTA
Organism: Haemonchus contortus; assembly: GCA_000469685.2. Lineage (NCBI taxonomy): Eukaryota > Metazoa > Nematoda > Chromadorea > Rhabditida > Trichostrongylidae > Haemonchus > Haemonchus contortus. The sequence goes on along the minus strand of LS997567.1, from coordinate 21,857,501 downwards.
AATTTGAGACGACGGCACCGTTGGGTATTCACCGGAATTTGGTATGTACCTGTGTGGTCGGGGTGTTTTTAGAAGCTGGTGCATCCTTATTTAAATATCCCTGCAGTCCGTGTAGTCGATGCGCTTCTGTGTAGATTAGGCTATGCGTGGCCATAAACCCTAATTTTGAGAGGACGGCGCCTTTGGGTATTCATGTCATGTATTCATGTTTGCATGTCTCCACAGGGTATGCACCTGTGTGGTCGGGGTTACTGTAAAGGTCTTTCAAAGTTTGTTTTCAGAAGCTGGTGCATCCAAATTTAAATATCTCTGCGGTACATGTAGTCGATGTACCTCTGCGTAGATTAGGCTGTGCGCGTCCATGAACCCTGATTTTGAGAAGAATTCACCTTTGGGAACTCACATGGATTTGCATGTCCCCACAGGGTATGCACGGGTGTGGTGCGATTCACGCGTCAATTTAATGAGGTCATCGAACAAAACGCGCTAAAACATCATGCCTACCATCACAATGGACGAAATAAGACTTTATAAGTGAAATAAGTGAAGAAATGACGAACTATGCATGTTTACAGGAAAAATATGTTTTCTGGGGTCAAAAAATACGAAGATGTTCTGAATATTTTGAACGTTTAACAAGTAAATTGTTGAACCACGAAGTGAATTCTTATTCTCAAAGGGACTTTATTGCCTTAGTAATGAGGTTTGCTCTAATTCATAATGAAGCCGTGGATAGCTGCAAACCTTATTTGATCCATCTCCCCAGAAAGGTACTGAAGCAATGCTGCGTGCGCGAGACCTCTAATGGGGTCACGCGTGAATCGCGCGCCCCCCGGTATACACCTATGTGATAGGGTTTACTGTAATTCTTTTCGAAACTTATTTCATGGAGGTCTGAAGGTAATATAGTGCATGTACTTTTTGTAGAAGGGACCACTGTGTTTAATGGATACTAATTTTCAGAAGATTTTACAACCTACTTTTTGGAAGAGTTCAGTGAAATCACCAGCGTATACACCTAGTAGGGGGTACACACCTGTGATCAAGGTCAGTGTAGAGGTCTTCCTAGAAATGTTTTCCAGAGGCTGAACCATCGAATGAATTCACAAGTCATGTTGATGGGGTAGGCGTTGCATATGAGGCTTCCGAAAAGGGTTAAACACTGATCTTAAGAGAATTTGACCTGTCTGAAAGGTTAATACTTTTGTGGTCGGTGTTAATGCAAAGGTCTTCAACAGTTCGTGCGAAGGCTGTTTTTAGTTTGACACTCGTAGCCCTCCGGCCAAGCCCCGCTTACTTTGAGAATTTGAATGCACCTGGTCTGAAACTTCTAACCACCTTTTCCCGCGTTCAAAAATGTTAATAAACAGAGTTGTGAGTTTTTAATCTGGGCTCCGCCCACTTCAGTGCAAATCTTGTTCAGTCAAGGATGTGTTTTATATTTTTCATATTTTTTTAAAACTTCTAATAACTTTTCTCCCGCATTCAAAAACGTCTCCTAACACAGTTATGAGAGTTATAAGTGAAGGTTTGAATTTTTGATCTTGAGCACCCTCTTCGGTGTAAGCCCAGCCCAGTTCTAGAGTTAGACAACATTTCTTCTGTAGCCTCTAACCAATTATTCTCCACTTTCCACGTTGTGGAACGTTTTTGAATAGGTTTATGAACTTTTGATCTCAACCCGCCATTTTCAGTGGAAACCACACCTTCCAGGAATTTGGCCACAGACCTTCTACGGCTTTCGACCACTCTTTTTCCGCGTTCTAGCTCGTTTTTGAACGCAGTTACAAATTTTTCATCTTGGTCCCGTTGACAACATTTCTTCTATAGCCTCTAACCGCTGACTTTCCACGTTGTAGAACGTATTTGAACAGAGTTATGAGTTTTTTTTCGAAAACGACTCGACATTTGAATCACTGTGGACCGGGCTCCGCCAAACTAATGTGTGCTTTATACTTCTAAGGACATGGTCCACTCATCCCACGCTTGACCCTGCCTCTCCAGGCAGATTTAAAGGAAATAAGGGATTTCGTGACAGACATACTTATGACATACATACAACATACAGACGAAGCGCTTTATAGTACGGAGGATAGTTCTGACTGCTCTCACTTACTGATGGGCCCCGAGGGGCAGTAAGAACAAAGTGGTTCGTCTGATTCAGGGGCAAAACGAATCACCTATAGAGTTTTTAAGGATTGATGTTAATAATTCCTTCAGCACGACTATCGAGTGCAGTTGAGCGCAATTATTTCGCGTTTACTGTTTTCTAAAAAACGTGCTCTTCTTTGTTACAGAAATCGTGGATTTCGGCTATCCCCAGAACACGGATCCTGGAGTTCTTAAGACATTCATAACTCAACAAGGTGTACGCACTGCGGTTAGTTTAGCTGAAAGTCTAGCATTCCAACAATGAATTGCAATTTTATTCTATGATTTTTGTGCTCTGTTCTCCAGGAAGCGAATGTGCCAGTGGTGAGTTGTTACTGTGATGTAATATGAGTGTCGTCGTTTGTCTATCTGTTTTTGTTAATTTTAATTTTCTTGTGTATTAAGTGCAAGTACCTTTGGAGCTTGTTGTCAGCTAACTATTCAATGGTGGGATGACAATGAAGGTGTTGAACACATTGACGACGAGAGCGCTTTTCGTTTGCGCGCCCACCGCTCGAGTCGAAGCACTTTGAGTACGCTGGCCAATCGTCGACCACTATTGAGCGATATGGTCCCACACTGCAGATCTTAACTTCAATATGGGTTCTATTGCCGATGACGGTCATATCCTGGAACGAGGTTTTCACGGTTTATTTCTCGGGAGGAACTGGCGATTTGCTGCTCGAGATGGGCGCTAAGGACCTCTATGTACCTGAGGAAGAGACGGTTTTGTTTTAAATGACACCGACGAATGTGATAGCGGTAGTGACACAGATGATAATACCTAGACTGACGATGCACATCTAATGATGGATGGGTTTACACAAGGTGTGAAGTCTATGAAACCCCTCTTGACCTATACGAACTGTTATTTTTCAGGGATCCGCTCCACAGGGTGGGCCAGAACTTTGATTACAGCGCGCGCTGACGCTCATAGCAAATTTTTTTTTGAACTCATAACATTTCCTTCGATTTCTTCCATCTCACAAGGTAGATTACATCCTTGTGATACTAAACTTTCTGTAGATTTTGGGAATAAAGTGGGCTTCACTACCCCATAAATTAATCGTCGCTTTGCATTTACAATCACTTTTGGCACGGTGCATCTTCAGACGACTTAGCGTAACACGGCGGAAGGTCATGGTACATGGTACATTCAACCAGAAGACGCTTTCAAGGGTTGGAAACAATTGCAGATAGGAGTGGTAAGCCTAAGAGGCCTGCGGTTATATTTGGGGAAAGTGTTAAGAAGAAGGGCTACATAGCAGAGAAGTTCATTCTGAGCCCAGAATGGCTAAATGAATGGATATCCCATGGAGTTTTCTGCGCGAGATCGTGAAGCATCATCTGCACAACAAGGTTTTTATACGATCAGGAAGTGATTTCTCCAGTGAGCAGGCTGAAGAGAAGAGAAAGGTTGGCTCACAAAATCTGCCCCGCCGCATCCGAAAAAACTGTCGTACGGAAATCCTGTTCACCGAAGAAAAGATATTCACGGGGAAAAAGTTGCTTAATAGGCAGAGCAACAGAATTTATATGAAGCTGAGAGAAATGGAAGGGATGCTGCGCTAGGCTCACTGACTTTCTGTGGTGGCCTTTGCGAGCATCAGCGTCAAGGCAAAAACACCGACTATTTTTGTAAATTAGGAAGAGAAAGTTTATTTGGAGGCTTATTCGATCTCTTCGTGCGCAATAGGACACTTTGGCTATGCAAACCGGACATATTGTCGAGATGAAGCTTCTGGCCGCAGATCAGAAATTGTCTAGAAATTTTGCAAAATGGGCTACCTGACTTCATCACCTCCGATCAGTGACCACTCTGGAGCCCTGACCTGAACCTCATTGATGTCCCAGTGTGGTGAGCCTTTGAGATGGAAGCATCCGTTAGCCCAAGCAAGAAGTGAAATAATCCCGAAAAAGCCTTGGAAAAGCCGAGATCAACTTGATGACCTTAGCTGCGCATAACCTTTTTGCCCTGTATATCCTATTTCTGAGTGGGTTTCGGAGTGTCACCGGCGTCTAACCACTGTCTTTTTCGTGTTGTGTTGTCGAAACAGATCCACTTTTCATCTGAAGTAACAACAGAGTTAAAAAAACCACTGTTCTTGGAGCAACGAAGAAGGATTCCTGCCATTGCCACTCGTGTTGCCTTGTTGGCGTCGCTCAGCTGGTGCGGTACCCATTTTCCGCACCTATTTGCCTTACCAATCGCCAGCAAATGCTCATGGATGGTACATTTTGAGCAGCCAAAATGCCAAAGATGAAAAAAAACAAAGTAAACATAGCCAAAAATACATCATAAGATGCGCAATAAAAAACTTTTTCCAATAGACGAAACTGTTTGAAACATCTCCTATAGTAGGGGAGAAATAGATGGACAAAGCTAGTGCGCATTCCTTTCCGAACAACCTAATATATAGTAAGTATTCGCCAAAAAGTTTTTTCGCAACTTCCTTTTCTATTGCTTGACCGATTTGCTTCAAATTTTTTTATGTTTCGTCATTCAATATCACGAAAAATTGAGCCAACTATGCCTAACACGTGATCTCGATCGACATTTTTTGAAATTACTAGTTTTCACCCACAGTGTCATTACTGTTACTTTTTGCGATATTCGAACTTCGATAAAGAGGGCTGAAATTTTGGGAGTCATCCGTAGAACTATAGTCGATATAAAAGAAGCAGGCATGAGCAGTGCAACGATTGCGAGAATTCTGAAAATTCCAGAACGCACCGTGTTATAAATTTTTACTCGTTTCCGCGAAGGGAACGCGGTATCTAACGCTCCGAGAACGGGCAGGCCGCGTTCAACATCTACTCGCCAGGATAAGCGCATCGTTCGACTCTCAGAGGCCGATCAAACGCTTACCAGCGTCGACATCGCGGGTGTGATCAACGCTAGTGATGGACTAAACATCAGCAGACGGACTGTGGCAAGAAGACTCAGTGCTGCAGGGTTGACTAGAAAGCGCCCAGCTAAGAAACCGCTGATCACTCCGAAGAATCGAAAGGCAAGAGTAGTTCGTCCATCGCCGTCCATTGCACTAGATATCAAACGTGCAGAGTAAAGTTCTATTCACCTATGAATGCAAGTTCAACCTCATCGGATCTGATGGCATCAAATATGTGAGACGTCATAGTGGTGAAAGATGCAGTCCGAGATACACCAAACCCTCTGTCAAGCACAGTGGAGGATCGGTGATGGTGTGTGGCGCGTTCTCTTTCCACGAAATGGGCCCTATTCTAAGAATTGAAGGCACGATGACTGGCCAAAGCTACGCGAACATGGCCATTGAAAAATCTCTCCGTCGGGCGTCAATGGGCGGGAGATAACATGCCAGCCGGATGGGTTTTGCAACAAGACAATGTCCGAAACACATTTTACGAGCCGCGAAAGACGCCTTCCAGCAGAAAGATGTGAGACTTTTGGACTGGCCGAGCCAATCTCCGGACCTCAATCCGATCGAACATACATGGAAAGAACTTGAGAGATCAGATCAATGCCAGCTCGCTGCGCGGCAGTGATCAAGAGTCGTGGATTTCCGACGTTAACGTCCGAAGTTCCGACGTCCGACGTTAATGTTAACTGGTTTCGTAGCTTTGGTTTTTATATTGGCGAGTTACCACAATTTGGTTAATGAAATAGCTCTTTACTTAGACCTGGATTTTGCAAGCGGTTTTGAAAGAATGTGCATTTGACTTCCTTTACACGCAATAATTTGTTGGAATGAAATGCAGGTAATGTATTATATTATAAATAACGAAATTTTCAAGCAAATCGGCCGAGCAAGAGAAAAATACTTGCAAAAAACCGTTTCGGCGAATATTTTTGACCGCTACTGTATATATATATATATATATATATATATATATATATATATATATATATATATATATATATATATATATATATATATATATATATATATATATATATATACTGCGTTTCATAAATGTAGGGCCGCCCTAAATTTGCATGATTCCAAATTTGCTGTGCATGTTGAAAAAATGCTGCTATCAGCAGTAGATTGCACATGTCGAAAAACCTCGGTAACGTTTTTCTGAGAAATTTTCTACTCCAAATAACCTTAATAACTCACCCTCAACGAATTTCCTGTGTATCACTGGATACGGGTCCACTCAATTTCCGTTTCTCTTCTTCCATGAGGGGAAATTGGGATGCGGGGTCATACAAGGGTTCGCTCGGTTTCGTGTAGCTATGCCTCGTGCTACTCGTCTCTCTAATCAAGAACAAGTTCATGTCAGAGCACTGTTTGAAGCCGGATGGAGGAGAAGGAGGATTGCCGCCCATATCGGCCGGTCACGCAACTACATAAACGAATACCTGCGGAATCCTGATCAGTACGGGAAGAAGAATAGTCCATGTCGACCACGGCTGCTTTCTACCCGAGATGAAAGAGCAATTGGACGTGTTTTGTCAAATTCAAGCGCGAAACGGGGCTTCGCGTGAGCAAAACCACTGTCTGTAGGGTAACCCAACGGAGCGAAAGCATCATCAGAGTTGATGAGGTGAGTCAAGACTATCGGCGCTACACAAAGTCGCACGCCTCCTATTCGCCGTGAAAAATGCCTCATTTGATTGGACGAAGGTGCGGCTATTACGACACTTTGCAGTCTTGGACTCCATATCCTTATTTTACGTTTTTGGCAATCTGGAGCGACGAAAAAGTTCGATCTAGACCTGACAGTGAAGAGGGTATTGGAGGGATCTGCGCAAAGCACCCTTGGATATATAGCGACGTAATTCCGATGGAGGATCTCTCATGGTTTGGGGCGTCTTTTCTGCGGCTGGACAGCTTGGACTTGCTTTTGTTTTCGTTCGTATGGATTCCGTAGAATACCAGAGAGTGCTGGAAGAGCGACTTTTACCATTTCTTCGACAACACTGTCGTCGTTCATTGGTGTTTATGCACGATAACGCGGCTGTCCATGTCATTCGTTTCACTTCGGATTGGATTGCAAGCAGAAATATCACAGTTCTCGAGTGGCCTGCACGTTCTCCAGACTTGAATCCAATGGAGATTGTCAAGAAGATCTACGACGAAGCAAAGCAGTGCAACACAGTCGAAGAGCTCAAGCTGTCCATCCTCGACGCTTGGACAAATTTGGATCCCACTTTGATAGCTAGCTTGGTTGAGACCATACCAAGACGCATTGCTGAAGTCCTTGCGAATAATGGAGGACCAACCCTTATTAAGAAGTTGTAACATCCACTCTGTTGTAATAAATTTTTTCGTTAAAGAATGTGTAGTCATACTCATGGGAAGGTGAGAATAGCTTCCAAGGATATTATTTCAACAATTCTAAAGTGAATTTTCTTCGCAAAATCTGTACTAAGGTTTCCCGTGATGAGGAATCTATTGGTTATGGCAGCATTTTATGAAACGCACTATATATATATATATAAGTTTAAAGTTTTCGGCGTTAAACAATCCCGTCTGAGGGATGCGCCCCCGCACTCGACTTCCATTCAGAATCGTAGTGGCGTAATGAGTGCGTATGTGGCCTATACAATGATTTGCGGTGGCCAGCCGATGTACAAGTCAGTGCTTTTATCCTCCCAGACGAAACTGGTACCAATTAATCGACCCCAGAGGGATGGAAGGCTTGGTTGGCCTAGGCGGGCATCGATCCGGGATTCGAACCCCTGTTGCCACTACACCACCTCCGCCCATATATATATATTATATATATATATATATATATATATATATATATATATATATATATATATATATACAGTAGCGCTCAAAAGTCTTCGGTGGAATGGTTCACCAGCCGTACTTTTCAGTCGTAACTCCTTTCCTACTGGATCTAATCATGCGAAATTTCTATATTCGAAGCTTGGCTGTATTGCGAATATTTACCACTATTAACCTGCAATCTGATCATGTTCCAGATATTCCAAAGAGCATGAACTCAAAATCGACTGAAAATGCAGATGATGGTCCTTCTAGAATCTCTTTCCTTTTTATCATGTCAAAAGTGTACGAGCGGTAACGCCGATCACAATAGATGAGAAAAACGCACATAATGTGTGAATAAGTGCAGACGCCAACAACTTGAGTTTTAGCAAAATATGCTACCGCAACTAACACCTTACTCTACCTGTGGATATTGCAGCTTTGCAGGGAAATGGGGTTGGGTGGGGTGAGATATGCTCCAGTTAGACATATCCAAATTTCGTGTCATTCGGTCTACTAAGAAAAATGTTATGAACGAAAAAGCGTCAAAGCATTACACCGAAGACTTTTGAGCGCTACTGTATATATATATATATATATATATATATATATATATATATATATATATATATATATATATATATATATATATATATATATATATATATATATATATATATAGGGTGCGCCATAAATATGGGTAACAACTTTTCGGACGTCCGATCAATTTAAAATTCAATCAAATCAATTTACAAATCTACATGGGATTCGGATCGGGGGACTAATATATATATATATATATATATATAATATATTGGTGGCGCCAAAGTTCAGTAATTTTTTAAGGTTAGAAATAACTCTATAAAGTTCACATTACCTGCAATTAATTATTTTGCATAAGAAGGTTTTCTTGCATTATGCATGGTTACTGTGTGGAACTCCCCAATATCTTTCAGATGGAGGGGGCTCATTCAATGCCACTTGCCAATCATTGACACCGCGACGAGGTGGAAGGGCATTATGAAATTTCTTTGGAATCTCTCTATATATAATCCACAAGTTTGGTGTGTCTGTTTGGTGATGTATGGTATGTATGTATGGTAGGTGTATGGTTGTATGGTATGTGGGTATTGGTATGGTTGTTTATTGGTATGTTGATGTGTATGTGATGGTATGTGATGGTATGTATGGGTATTGTATGTTTAGTATGGTATGTATGTAGTGTATGTCGTATTGTGTATGTATGTTAGTGTGTATGTTGATGGTATGTATGTATGTATGTATGTATGTATGTATGTATGTATGTATGTATGTATGTATGTATGTATGTATGTATGTATGTATGTATGTATGTATGTATGTATGTATGTATGTATGTATGTATGTATGTATGTATGTATGTATGTATGTATGTATGTATGTATGTATGTATGTATGTATGTATGTATGTATGTATGTATGTATGGTATGTATGTATGGTATGTATGTATGGTATGTATGTATGGTATGTATGGTATGTATGGTATGTATGGTATGTATGGTATGTATGTATGTATGTATGTATGTATGGTATGTATGGTATGTATGGTATGTATGGTATGTATGGTATGTATGGTATGTATGGTATGTATGGTATGTATGGTATGTATGGTATGTATGGTATGTATGGTATGTATGGTATGTATGGTATGTATGGTATGTATGGTATGTATGGTATGTATGGTATGTATGGTATGTATGGTATGTATGTATGTATGGTATGTATGGTATGTATGGTATGTATGGTATGTATGGTATGTATGTATGTATGTATGTATGTATGTATGTATGTATGTATGGTATGTATGGTATGTATGGTATGTATGGTATGTATGGTATGTATGGTATGTATGGTATGTATGGTATGTATGGTATGTATGGTATGTATGGTATGTATGGTATGTATGGTATGTATGGTATGTATGTATGTATGGTATGTATGGTATGTATGGTATGTATGGTATGTATGGTATGTATGGTATGTATGGTATGTATGGTATGTATGGTATGTATGTATGTATGGTATGTATGTATGTATGGTATGTATGGTATGTATGGTATGTATGGTATGTATGGTATGTATGGTATGTATGGTATGTATGGTATGTATGGTATGTATGGTATGTATGGTATGTATGGTATGTATGTATGTATGGTATGTATGGTATGTATGGTATGTATGGTATGTATGGTATGTATGGTATGTATGGTATGTATGGTATGTATGATGTATGTATGTATGTATGTATGTATGGTATGTATGTATGTATGGTATGTATGGTATGTATGGTATGTATGGTATGTATGGTATGTATGGTATGTATGGTATGTATGGTATGTATGGTATGTATGGTATGTATGGTATGTATGGTATGTATGTATGTATGTATGTATGTATGTATGGTATGTATGTATGTATGTATGGTATGTATGGTATGTATGGTATGTATGGTATGTATGGTATGTATGGTATGTATGGTATGTATGGTATGTATGGTATGTATGTATGTATGGTATGTATGGTATGTATGGTATGTATGGTATGTATGGTATGTATGGTATGTATGGTATGTATGGTATGTATGGTATGTATGTATGTATGGTATGTATGGTATGTATGTATGTATGGTATGTATGTATGTATGTATGTATGGTATGTATGTATGTATGGTATGTATGGTATGTATGGTATGTATGGTATGTATGGTATGTATGGTATGTATGGTATGTATGGTATGTATGTATGTATGTATGTATGTATGTATGTATGGTATGTATGGTATGTATGGTATGTATGGTATGTATGGTATGTATGTATGTATGGTATGTATGGTATGTATGGTATGTATGGTATGTATGGTATGTATGGTATGTATGGTATGTATGGTATGTATGGTATGTATGGTATGCATGGTATGTATGGTATGTATGGTATGTATGGTATGTGTGGTATGTATGTATGTATGGTATGTATGTATGTATGGGTATGTATGGTATGTGTGGTATGTATGTATGTATGTATGTATGTATGTATGTATGTATGTATGTATGTATGTATGTATGTATGTATGTATGTCTGTATGTCTGTATGTCTGTATGTCTGTATGTCTGTATGTCTGTATGTCTGTATGTCTGTATGTCTGTATGTCTGTATGTCTGTATGTCTGTATGTCTGTATGTCTGTATGTCTGTATGTCTGTATGTCTGTATGTCTGTATGTCTGTATGTCTGTATGTCTGTATGTCTGTATGTCTGTATGTATGTATGTTCAACGTGAAATTCAGTATCACTTGAAAAACAACTTTAGAGGTCGGGGCAAGTTAGGGATGGGTGGAGCCTAAGATAAGATCAACGGAGCACATGTGAGCTCTGCGGAGCTCCGCCCACAGGGGGCGGGGCAAGTGCCGGAATGGGCGGTGCGAATAGCCAAACGTCTTATTTTGGCTTCGAAAAAGGTCCAGACGCCTGAAAAAAATGTTCAGAGGTGAGGATTGAACTTACAAACTTGACGGAGGAGACCCACATGCTGTGGGCGGAGCTGCCCCCAAATGGGCGGTGCTTTTCATATGTAATCATAACTCGATTCAATTGAGGCGCAGAGGCCAGGAAAAAAATAAAAGGAGTAGGCACGACCTTATGCGTGCTGGGCGTGCATAAGCTTAGCGAAGCCCCGCCCACGGTGGGCGGGGCGTGCGTTGAGACGAAAAACACTTTTCAAAAATGAACGAAACTCTGCTTGGAAACGTTTTAGACTGGCGGGGTTGGCACTGAAGTGGGCGGGGCTTAGATCAAAAATTTACATCTTCGCTCAGAGGCGTTCTGGGATGCGGCAAAAAGGTGTAAGGTGTAAAAGAACAAATGTGGTCAAAACGCGGAGGTGGGCGGGGTTGGCACTGAAGTGGGCGGAGCTTAGATCAAAAATTTATAGCTTCGCTTAGAGGCGTTCTGGGATGCGGCAAAAAGGTGTTAAGGTGTAAAAGAACAAGTGTGGTCAAATCGCATAGGTGGGCGGGGTGGGCGCCCCAAATGTGGTCATATCCCAGAAGTGGGCGAAGTCGGCACGTTTCGAAGTTGTTGTTCATGGCCACACACAGCCCAAAGTACACAGTTTCTTCGATTATATGGACTGCAGAGGTATTTGATTTAGATACATCGGAGTACTCTTCATGGCCACACACAACCCCATAAAGAATGATGGCCGCTACAGAAGTGTCAAGGAAGAGGCTCAAATGATAAAGGTTTATAATGAAAATCAGAAGCTCATGTGGCTCCGTCCTTTATGGCTAGAGCCCTTAGCGCACGCAACAGCGTGCGTAGCCGCCTGGTTTTTATGAAAACTGTATAGGAGGCTATCAAGCGATATAGAAAAGAAGATTGAATCAGAGACAAACCAGGAAAGATAGAAAGGTAGAATGTTTCTAAAGATAGGACTATTAAAATGGTCCGTCTGCCAATCAGTCGGGAACCTGGGTGACCCATCAAAAGGAAGTCAATGGGCACGGCTTACAGGAGTTATCGCGATGGAAGAATGTCATGCAGAAGCCTCACTACCATTCCTATCGTTTGCTCCAATCCCGATCTCAACAGACTCTGCAGGTCCAAAAAATGCAGAAAGTCGCAGACCCACTTGAATGATGACACGCAACTCTTCGTCGTTTTCTCTGGCCAAAAAAATTTTTACGATAAAACCATCCCTCAACAACCAAAAGGAACGTCTAGCGTGTAATATATCACAAAAAGGTTGCTATAAGAACAATTGAACGTTGTTTTTCGAAGAACTCATTGACAACGGTAAGCCGCTCGCGGTTTCTTCGGTGCAGGCGTGAAAATTGACCAAGACGGACGCTACTCCAGCCCACAGAGCCAAGTTTGCCCGCGAGTGGTGCCAACGATGGCTGCTCGACTTCATAGGTAAAAAGTAATGGCCATCCTATTTTCCAGAACTTGACTCACTTGACTCCAACAAATGGTCCCTGATTAGAAGAGGACCTGTTGGGTTTGCAATCCCAGTTCGGAGTCCTAGAATGGAAAGGCTGAAGAACGGCTGGCAAGAAATGGAGAAGGATACCTGCGTGCCACATGCGATTAAGTTGAAAGCAAACTTTGACTTCTATCCGCGCTCACGGGGGATATGTTGAAATGCGACTTCAGCATGTTGTAGCACATAGTGTTAGCTAGCGTGCATAAAAATTTAATCGTCTTTCAATGCACATCTAGGTAACAGTTTGTACAAAATTCAGCTTATTTTGGACTACTTGAAAAATGTTTTGAAGAACGAGAAAAAGCCGGAGATGGACTTGTACGTTGACAAGTCTCTGGTGCGTTCCGCGGGACAGTCTAAATCCGGCAGTATAGTGGCGCCAAGAGACATATGTTTGGGTTCAAGCTGTTCAAGTTATGTTCCAGAGCAGTTTACTCTTTTAATGTAGAGGTCTACACCGGTATAGCTGAAACAGAAGAGATGGAGCTCAAGGGTGGGTTCATGAAGCAAGGCTATGCATCGACAACTGGTGCACAAACCTACCACTAGTTCACAGACTTCACAGACTTCTGAAAAAGCTCCAAGACTCAGTAGATAGCTTGAGAAAAAATCGGAAAGGTATACTCCGGCATTAACAGGCAAAAAACTGTAACGTGGTGAATTCTTCTGTAAGCAGAACAAGAAGGGAGTGCTGATTCTGAAGCGAAGAGATAGAAGAGTTATCCTTGTGAGTGATTTCAACATAATGAAAGGGTTCGTGTATCTTTGTGAGCAGATGTCCGTAACGCGCCTTATTGGAGTAATACACAAATGGCACGTCACACTATCTTATCTTCTGATCACCCAGACGGCTTTGGTTGATGCTTGGTTTCGTTGCTGCAAAAAAAATAAAAAAAAAATCAAGGTCAACTTCTTCAAGGAATTAATTGTCGATGCTTTGATTTATGACAACACAGCATCAACTCCTACGAACAAGCCGTCATCCAGAAATAAGCTTGTTTATGATCCTCAAATGGAGTTCAAAGATAAAAGATTCTGTAAAGAATGCTGCAGCCAACCTCATATCGAGAACCCATTGCGGAACAGCGACTAGAAATATGGCGAATAAAACCAAAACAAAGTGCGAAGAATGCGATCATCTCCCTCGCCTTGAATATTTTAAAGTTTCCATAATTTTTGAGTTTGTTAAACTGTTTTAGTTACTTTTCTAATTTTGCAAAAAAAAACTTTGATTCTCATGAATTATAAAATTTGAATTATCGACGTTAAATTTAGTAAATTAACAAGGGACGATAAAAACTGGGACAAGGAAAACCTGAGTTTTTCTTCACTTGGCTGACTTGCACTACTTTCTTTTACCATTGGCCGACATCGTCCCACGAGAAAGACTTGTCTGTCAGCTATTGCATCATCACTTGAAAATCGCCTTGTGGAAATGGCTTCAATGCTACGTGTAACATGAAAATGTCTTCCTTCTTGGAGATCCCGATCACCACACCGTTGATTGCAAACACTCTCGAAGAAACTGTGATCCTAGACAGCGGTCGTTTAATTCTCAATTATCGGTAGTTGATGAAATTCGCAAACTCGTCAGTGATCGAGCCTCTAGAACCACTGGTTATTTCAAACGGACAGTTCACGATGATTTCGGGTTACTCAGATAATGACTTAAATGATAGAGAAGGCGGAGAATAGTGCGATGGAGGCGCAAAAAGCACGCGAATAGGTGTTCCATGTGATAAAGGCTTCTGAATAGTCGTTGGAAAGGGGGCTGGACCGGAATAAGACTAAAAAAATGAAGTAGATGAGGGTGTTTGGAGGAGTTATAAAATGTACGTCATTGCTTTCGTGTGGGTCCTGGTACGTATAGTTGACTACAGTATGCAAGAATCTCCTTTAACATTTATTCACTCGTGAGCATAAATTGACAAAAAAACTTAACAGCAAAATTTACCCATCCTTCCTTCCGCCTAAAGTAGAAAACAAAATAAAGGACTGCAGCAGCAAAAAGAATAGCAGAGAATAACAGAATAAGAGTAAAACATCTCTTCACCACCACCTCGGCTTCAAAGCCATTCTTTGTGGTGGTCCCAAAACCACCAACGGCGTCGGGATAATAGTCTCTCAACGGATCCGAGACTCGATAATTCTATGACCGCCTAATGAAGATCGTGGTAGTCATCGATTGCCAAAAATACCATCTCTTCTCAGCGTTTGCTCCACAGACTAGATGCTCCGTGCAAACCAAGGACACGTTCTGGAACCTCCTTGATGAAAAGACAGTTGAAGTACCGTTACGAAGCCATAGTTGTCGCACGTGACTTCAACGGTCACGTGGGCGCTACGAAAGACGGTTATAGCTGCCATGAGGGTTTCGGGTATGGGTCACGTAACACTGATGGCGAGCAAAGTCTCGAATATGCAGACTCGCATAATCTCGCCATTGTAAACACGAGATTTCGCAAACGTGACTCTCATCTCATCACCTTCTATAGCGGTGAGAACAGAACACAAATTGATTTTGTCCTTGTCAGGCACCGCGATCAGGGGCTCGTAACAGACGCGAAGACAGTTCCCTATGAAACGGTCGCAACACAGCACCGACCACTGATTTGTACGTTAAAGATCGCCCCGCCAAAACCGAAATCAGTGGAAAGGTGTGGGCCAGCAAGAATCAAGTGGTGGCGATTGAAGGAGAAAGAAGCGGCCGTCGTTTCCAGCATTCTGTTGCCAGCGGTAACGACTGTCGACGAAACTTGGAAGGAAGCTGCGGAAGCGATAACCTGGGTTGCGCGGTCGAAACTCGGCACGACCAAGCCTGGACGGCGAAAGCTCGATAAGCAGATATGGCTGTGGACGGACCGTGTAGGGATGAAGTCCGTGAGAAGAAAAATCAGTACCACGCTTCTCTTATCGAAAAGACGACTGGCAACTGGCAACGCTATAAGATAGCGAAGAAAGAGGCGAAGAGGCCGTTGCTTCTGAGAAGGCAGCTCATTATGCCGATCTTAATAAGAAACTCGAGTCTCGGGATGGTGAGCGGTACGTTTACCGACTCGCAAAGACCCGCAACCGCCAGGCCGAGGATATAGAAAAGTTCTTCGGCATAAATGACGAGAACGGTCACCTCTCAACGGATCGCAGGCAAACAATGAAACGATGGCGAGAGTACTTCGCAAACATCTCAAAAGTCGAATTCGCTCATCCCGCCATCCCTGGCGCTCCGCCAGTACACGGTCCCGTTCAGGAGATAACCGTGAACGAGACCATTACGGCTTTGAAGAAGATGAAATCAGGCAAAGCAAATAGTCCTGATGACTTAGCAGCGGACTTGTGGAAATCGAAAGGCTGGAGTCCTGCAGGATGGTTGACTGAATTCTTCAACCAGGTCGTTGCAGAGAAAAAGGTGCCCGAGAGCTGGCAAAAGAGCACGACGATTCCTATCTGGAAGAAGAGGGGCAGTCTTGGGGACTGCACTTGCTACCGTCCTATTCGCTTGCTCTCGTACAGCATGAAAATCTTTGAGCGGATCGTATCCGGGATATCATCGAGCTGACCACTAAGCAGTGCGGTTTCGTAGCTGGTTGTAGCACCATCGACGTCATACACGCCGCTCGCCTCCTTCTAGAAAGGCATCGCGAGAAACGTAGACCGGTACATCTTGCCTTTCTAGACTTGGAGAAGGCTTTCGACCGCGTTTCACGTGACGTAATATGGTATGCCTTACGATAGCATGGCGTACCCGAAGAGCTCATTGAGTGAGTGCGCATCCTTTACACTAGCCCAAAGAGCTGAGTGCAGACGGCCGCGGGCACATCGGCGGAATTTCCCATCTCCGTCGGAGTACACTAAGGCTGCGTTATCCCCACTACTTTTTGTTGTCGTCATGGATACCATTACAAAAGGCCTCCAGAAGCCGGCTCCGTGGACGCTTATTATGCCGATGACGTGATGCTCGCCAGCGAAGACAGAAGCGAGCTCGAGTCACAGGTGCAGACCTGGTCCGACCGTCTGGCTATGTTCGGGCTCAGGTTAAAGGTCAAAAAGACTGAGTACTTGACCACTGATTCGAGCGAGTCAGGCTCTATCAAGATAAATGGCACTGAGCTCACACGGACAACAACCTTCAAGTACCTTGGATCGGCAATTGCGTCTGACGGCAGCCTGGGTTTTGAAACGAATTCTCGCGTGAATGCAGCGTGGTTGAGTGGCGCTCAATGACTGGCGTACTTTGCGATAAGAACATCCCTGAGCGTCTCAAGTCCAAGATCTACAGAACCGTCATCCGGCCGGTCGCGGTATACGGCGCTGAATGCTGGCCTGCAACCAAAGAGGTTGAAGCCCGTCTCAGCGTGATGGAGACCAAAATGCTGCGCTGGACAGCCGGAGTAACACGCTTAGACCGTATAAGTAATGACGCCATCAGGGAGCGATTCGGTGTTGCGCCCATTGTCGATAAAATGCGCGAAGCTCGTCTACGATGGTGTGGTCATACTCTTCGTGCAAAGAACGCCAGTGTCCGTAAGATCAGTCTCAACCTTGATGTGTCCGGAAAGCGGTCTAGAGGGCGTCCAAAGCAGCGGTGGCTCGATACGTTGCACGAAGATCTTAAAGTGGTTAACATCCACCCCGATCAAGCGTTCAATCGGGAGGAGTGGCGTCAACATATCAGAGAAGCGGACCTCGTCTACAGGCGGGACAAACGCTAAAGAATAAGAAGAAGATAAGCATAAGTAAACAAAAACCCTATTAACAGCAAAAGTAGCTCACTTTTTTCAGCCTCTAAGAGTAGGAAATCAAATAACGGATCGGGGCTGCAAAAGGAATAGCAGAGGGAAAAAGAATGGGAGAAGAACATCACTTCATCACTTGGCGATCAGCTGCTTGGCTGCTTTCATAGTCCGCCGGCCGACCGGGAGGCAGTGCTGGGGGGGGGGAGAGGGAGGCAGACAGATAGGCAAGCAGTCCACGCCCCTTCGAGGGGTTGAAAACAACCAATCTTCGAAGGGGCGTGGACTGTTTGCCTTACACTGTCTGCCTCCCTCGGACTATGAAAGCAGCCATTGTGCGTGGGTCCTAAAACGAATGGTTGCATTCTGTACTGTCTCGACACGCGTCTGACGTGACATCGATCGAGGGGCGGAAAAGCCAATTACGGCAGCAACAGCGTTGAGATTTTGAGAGCGAGAGGGTCCCTTCTACCACCCATGGTGGCCGCTGAGTATTGATAAGGTAAGAACTCAGTAACCTTTTTTATCGTGAACCGTGCCTTTAAGCTCTGAATATATGCAGATACACGCGCACTCAACAAAGCAAAATCACCCTTCTTGTTTAATATAAGCCTGCTAATCAGTAGCGCGAAGTTAGGTCACATAACAGTCAATGTGGTGAGGCAGCATTCACTGAACGCCATCCAAGGAGATTTCGCCTGAACTGAGCAAATCTCTTATAGCAATAGAGCGCTTCGCTGTACGGGATGAAGGGAGTTTTACTGGAACTTGAAGGATAGCTATTATATATGGCATATTAAGTATTTCATCACAAGCCTGTCTGAAAAGAGCAAGAGTCAGAGCACAAATTGGGCGTCACTCAATAACTACCACTTTGCAGACTTGGAACCATAATTGATAAATTATTCAGATCACGATGCTAACGCCGGGCTCCTCTCGTTCGATAATCGTTCGGTAAGTCGTAATAATCGGCTATCTCGCCATTCCTTTATTGGAATAAATGATACTGGCAACGAACTTCACATAGGAATAACAGGACAGTATTTGTCGTATTCAAATGTGTCTATGCTTATGTCTATGATTAAAAGTGTCGTGGGGCAACCAAAGCATTAAATAGTACCAACAAATGTTGTCGAGTAATATTGGGTCGATCGGAGAGTTATCTCGAATTTTGAGCGCTTCACAAAACATTTTCTTTTGCCCTTCAAACAACCTTTATCAATGATATATCCCAGTTTTAATCGGCGATCTTTCGCTTTATCTATGCTAATTTCACGGCTATACCCTCACGGAACCTCCGTTTTTTTGGTCAAGAAACTATACCACACATAGATTTGATATATCCATTTTTAGTAAAGGGTTTTCCATTGAAAAACTTCTGCAGCTACCGCAATAATTGATATACAGATGGCGCGAGGTCAGGGTTGCACTGTGGATTCCGACCATACTTTAACATTTTCTCTAAAGTCTCCAATAATGTACACAACTGACCTCGCCATAGCATAGCATTACTCCTTCGCGACTCGCTAATTTTGAAGAGTTTTTAAACTGCTCCATGAAACTCTAATGAGTAGAGTCCAAGTTCACATTTCACATTTCATGATCCATCGGAAGAGGGTTAGAACTATATCTCACCTTTACAATACCAATAAACGTGAGTCGTGACCTTCTCTTGATGAAGATCAACCTTGGACCTTGTTTGAGCATATTCATCTTATTTCACCATAATCACTCGTGGTTGAAACTATCGAGAACATTTTACTTTTTATCAGCAGCCAGTATGCGAATCATGAAAGAGTGGTTTTCAATGCCTTTGAAGAGCAAATCGCAGACGCTAATTGATGTTTATTGAGGTTTACATTTGCAGTTCAGAATTTCAATACATTTCCTTTCAAAATACCGAAGCGCCACTCAATTCACTTGAATGTTCTGCTTTTCGAGTACAACAGTCTTAGGAATTGAACAAAAAGGTGGATCCTTCAGCTCGAAGAGATTAGGTGCTCGTTACAAATTAAGTCGACGTATCTATAACGCTAAGCGTGTCTTGTGTCACACTCAAACACACACAGTCACACAAGCACGAACAGAGGCGCAAGCACACGAGCACACAAATACGCAAACAAACAAAGACTGCTTCAAATAAACGTAAACATAGGCACATACATATAAACACATTAAAATAAGCTCACAAACACAAACACTCAAATTCTGAAGCACAGAAAGAAAAACGCGGCAACGTAATGATAAACACATAAGCACAATCAATTCAAACATGCAAACACAAGAACAAGAAAACGAGCACACACAAAGACACAAATGCTTAAGCAGGTCAACTTGAACGTCATCACGCATACATAAACTTGACCATAAACACAGATAAATACATAACCACACAAACATGAGCAAGAGCACATAAACACGAATTTAAACAAATGAAGTCACGCAAATTACAGGCACACCAATAAACATATTTCGCGAATAGTGTACTTCAAATTGATGAGAAAGATTTGAGACACAAAATTATAGTGTCGTCATTTCTCTATAAGGACCTAAGCCGCCCTTGGATCGATACCAATTACCAGAACAATCTTAGAGTCAATATGGATGATATTGGAACAGCTCCCCGATCGTTTCTCCTGTAAGTCATGTCCCAACATCGTGAATTCAACTTCGAACACTCGAATTCTATGAATGACGCCGTGGCTCCAATTCTCGTCCCACTGAGTTCAACGTTGACGTTGCATTCGTAGACGATCTCGCCATGCGACCGTTAGTGGTTTATACGCTCGCTTTCGCTCGGGATATACGATCTTCGACAACTATCCTTGTATAGGCAACCAGTTGCTAACGATGATGACCGACTTCTTAACCAAGAAAGGAAGAGGCAGGAGGCTACGTTTGGTAGGCCAATGGACTTGTACCGTACACGTGTAATTTGTTTATTACGACGAGCAAGGAACCGACAATAATATACAAATCTGCTGGCTTATATACACATAAATGTGGGCGGTGCCCAGATACCGTACGGTTATTTACTGTATAAGTGCGATTAAGATAGGGAATGAAAGGGCGCATCGCGCCAACAGCGCGGCTTGAGTTACCTACTTGATAGCACTCTTATGTTGCCGCTAGGTCATGCTTTCAGCGCCTTATCAAGAGGTACTTATAATGAGTATTACGTAAGGTGATTAGGTAGACTCGTTGTGAGCCCACAACACTGGGGAGCTCACAACTAGTCGAGGGTGAGAATAGCGGTAGCTATAATTTGTACAACAACAATATTAAATACGTAAAATTAACAGTGCATCAATGCATGTACTACATTAGACAAGCGAGTATCAATGCAACTAGCGACAATAATGTTCTATAATACAATACCATTTTCATTATCTATGAATACAACAACAATATCACCAAATACCTTTCGTTGCGTAGATGTCGTCGTTAGCTGGGTAAGCTGGTGTTGAGAGAAACTTGATTCTTCGCAGCTCTTGGTGGCTGACGTCTCACGGGAGCGCCAGTTTTTTTCCTTGATGATGAAGGCGGTTTTCTTGAAGTAGTGGCTCTTGCTCCATATTTCCAAGACTCATCATCTTTGACGTGTGAAGAATGAATGGAAGAAAGTATTTCCAGAGGAATAAGTCGATTGATTGGTCGCTGAACAATTCTCTTTTTTGATACCTCGCAACATCGTGTCGTCGGGACGATAGGGCACTGAGGTTCGTCTGGTCGTAGCACTTCCGTCTGAGTCACTTGCGATGTCCTGAGGTCCAGTGTATGAGTCCTTTCATCGATTCGTCCGAAGCAGTCCTCCATTCGATCTAGCTTTTTCCTGATGCCGTCCACGATATCTAATAAAGCATAGAACATGTTGTGGGACTTCTTATTCCAGAAGACCCTCTGGTCATCTTGCGATACTAAGAGGGGTCGCAAGGTCTTTGGTTGTGGTAATCCTTTAAGAGGAATTTTTCTGACCTGCTCTAGACGTACGTTTGCAGCAAATCGACGGATAGGAGTAGGATATCGCATGTTGGCACGAGGTGCTCCCGCTCCAGAGGTATCTAGCACCGTTTTGAAAAACCACCTTCCGATGAAAGAACAGGAGTAGATGCAAGGAGCGAACTACATTGTGCATCTCTAACCTGCATCATTGCCGTGCTCATATATGCCGTGCTAGTTCCAGAGATTGTGTATCGGAAAATAGTGGGCGTGAGGATCAATCCAGATGGTAGTCTGATAACTGTCGAATTGTGCTCGAGAATCTTCTGCAGGAGGTCCTGTCCAATAAGTATGTCAAGAGATACATTTGCTGGGTAAAGACTACGCTGCGCAATGGGAATTCTAGTCTTTGTCGTGCAGCATCTGTCTACTTCCGACAGCTTGGCAGTTCTCGTAAGTGCTATTAATTTGTCCTTGGTGAAGACTGGTATACGCTTTAGCTTTTTTGAGCCGCGATGGCTCTTTAATGTAATCCGAAATTCATCAGATTGTGATGTTTTTCGTAGCTTTCCCATTTCGGCAGCAGTGGATGATGTAGCACTGTGCGATGGCAGCTTAAGTGATGCTGCAAATGATGATTCGATGAAGCTACGTTGAGCACCTGAGTCTAAGAGCAGAGTTAAATTTCGATAATCCATCTGCGACTCATCAAAAATTTGAGCTGAAACCATTTGTGACACATGTTGTCCACTGGCTGGTTGGTTTCGCCCGGTTTTTACATTCACCTGAGAAGCAGTGGTTGAGAAGGCTTGTACTAGGCCGCTCACTTGTAGCTGGTTGTGCAATCTTGACGGCTGTCTCGAGCGGCTGTGATTTGCCAAAGTTATGCTTCTTGAAATTGCAGATGGAGATGGATATTGTGTGAAACTCGGTGTGTTTGCTGGTTGCGCTCTGCTTCCATTAGAGGTGCAGAGTGATGAATGGTGATCTTCGTTACATTTTGGACATTTGCTGACAACAAGACATTGACTTGAATTATGCCTTTTGTTGAAGCATCTCCAACATACTCTTTGTCTTCTGGCCTCGGTTCTGCGCTCCTCTGGTGAGACGAATTCGTTGCACCGTTGCGGAAGGTGCTTTCTCTACAAAGACATCTCATTTTGATGTTCTGGCCAGGTATCGTTTTGTTGTCGAGTACCTTTCCTGTTGTGAACGGTTATTGCCTTACATGTTCTGATCAAATTCGAACATTCTTGTTGTCAGCTCGGTTGTTTCTTGAAGTGTGATGATTTCGTCGATGGACTCAATAAACTCGTTCACATAGAAGGAGTTTCCAGCCTCACTTTCTTTTCTCATGACTGTTCCGCAGATCGATTCTGTGAATTTCGAGAGTATTAGACGTCTCCACATTCGATCGACGTTCATTGATGTTCCTGTCTGCTCCAGATGTATGACCCTTGAAGAGATAGCCGCGAGGGTTTCGCGGCAACTTCTCGGGTTTCCTTGAGCTCGCGGAAGGCGTTCGATTTCGTTTATTAGTATATCTGCGATTCTGGCACATCGGTCGTAATGCTTTTTGAGAGTATTGATGGCGGTAATGTATTTCTCCCCCATTGTCGGGATGCTGCTAATTGACGAAGCAGTTTTTCCTTTCAGTGCTTGTTTAAGGAAAAGGAATTTTTCTTGGTCGCTCAAGTCGTCATCGCTGTGAATGAGCGACTCGAATACTGGCCAAAATGTGCTGAATTCCCTATTATTTCCTGAGAAGATAGGGACTTCAAGTAGTGGGCGTCGTACCCGAATGTTGCGTTCTTGTGGCGTTGTTGCACCAGTGGACCTTTCTTGATGGCTGGTGTTACTTATAGTATGGATGTTGCTGTCTTGAGACGAGGTAATCAGTGCACTTTGTTGCAGCAACCCGTCTTTTCTGAACTCGATCTTATTCAACCACTGTATGACAGCGACTTCCAGCGTGTTCGATTCATTTTCCAGATGCTTGTTCAAATCTAGCATGAGCTTTTCGCGTTCTTTTTGCTCTGCTCTTCCACTGGTATTCTCTATGGCTTCTTTGACGCACGTGTTGTGGAACTGCTTTGCTAAGTTGATTGACTTTTCCAAATAGTTCAGCATCGAAGTTCTCTCTTTGATGTACTTGCATTCCTCCATTTGATTGGGGAACACAATTGCTTGGTTCAAGTTATTGACCTGTGGTTCACTAGACTTGATAAGTACGCAAGCGTGTGTGATCTTTGTTTTGAACACTTGAATTTCAGCCATTTTTTGTTGTTTTGTGACCGTTTTCTGAGTGTCAACAGAGATTTAGGCAATATTAGAGCGTTACAACGGCCTATTGAAGCTAACGTTGGTTCCGCAATAGAGTTGCTTCTGCCACGCGGGTCTTGGTTTCGTCGATTCTTCCCAATGGATAGAAAAGAACTAGATCGTCTGTTTCTCCAAGGGAGAGCGAGCTCAGACGATTTCCTCGGACTTCTTTGTTCCTCAGGGAGGAATTCAAGGAGAGATCCGATTCGTTTGATTCCAGCTGGTGGAATGCAAACTTTTCTTCTACTTCTCAGGGAGAGTAGGATTGTTTTTGCCTTGATTCCGTTTCCTCAGGGAGGAGTAGTGGTGGAATTAGGCCTAGTAAATTCGCCTTCTGCTTCTCACTGTGAAGAAGATGTACAGAAGTTTGTTGGGTTCTCAATTACTCAGAAAGGTTAGTTGAGAACTTTGACAATTCTTCCCAATGGGTTGGAAAGAACAAGTTGAATCGTCTGTTTCTCCGAGGGAGAGCTAGCACAGCCGATTTTTTTTCCCAGAATTCCTTATCCCTCAGGGAGGAATAGTGGGAAAGTCCGAATTGTTTGATTACAGCTGGTGGTACTTTAGATCTACTTCTCAGGGAGAGTAGAGTTTTAACTGTTAACCTTGATTCCGTTTCCTCAGGGAGGATTTGTGGAGGAATCTGGCTATTGTTTTGTTTCCAGCAGGTAGAAAACAAGTGATTGCCTTATTTCCGTGTTCCTCAGGAAGGAGTGTTCGGAGTTAGGCTGGTAATTAATCTTCTGTTTCTCACTGTGGAGAACTAGCGCAGAAGGGGGTTGGTTCCAACGGCCGATGCACCAATTTGGTAGGCCAATGGACTTGTACCGTTCACGTGTAATTTGTTTATTACGACGAGCAAGGTAACCGACAATAATATACAAAACTGCTGGATTATATACACACCAGGCGGCCACGCACGCTCTTGCGTGCGCTAGGGGGTCTGGCCATGATTGACGGAACCACACGAGCTTTTGATTTTCATTATAGATCTTCATCATCTGAGCCTCTTCCCTTACACTTCTGTAGCGGCAATCATTTTTTTGGGATGTGAAATGGGGCTGTGTCTGGCCATGAAGAGTATCCCGATGCACTTTGAACAGATTCGAACCAAATACCTCGGCAGTCCATGTAATCGAAGAAATCCTGTGTAGTTTGGGCTATGTGTTGCTATGAACACTATCTCTGAAAGGAAGGCCCCTTTGGGTAGTTGTAGGGGGATTTACACCTCTCTACGGGCTATGAATCTGGTGGCCAGGGTTATTGTAGACTTTATTTTACGCCCGGCCGACTACTTTACGTCCGGGCGCTCCTCCTTTCCGTGTAAAAAAACCCTGTCGCCTACGTGTCCTCCAAATTTGGATGCTGTGGTACAGTTAAACAGGAGGTAGAAATTTTGGCCGAGCACACACACACCCACATGCATACTACGAACACTCCGTTTGCACCTCGCCCATCATGAGTTTAGTTCTGCTTAACTTATCTGAGTCTTCTTAGGAAAGCAGTTGGGCTGCGCACGATACCGTGCGCGTCCAATGGCTTCTCGAAAATGAATTCCCTTGGAGATAACCTGAAGCGTAATCGTCTTGGTAATTCAGTAACCACCCTCTTCCAAAAATGGACAGCATCGTACTTTCACCCCAAATAATAGCGTCATAAGCCGTTTATTGGGAGCGCCCATTTCAAGCAAACTGCATTTGGCAACCATTCACACTCTTTTATCTATATACTGACTGAGGCAACACAAAAAATCGAAAAAAAGACCATCATTAAATTATTGTTTACCCCTTACCATTGTGGAATACCTTTATTTCACTGGAGATGAAATGGGAGTTTATTTACACTTTGAAATCTATCCCTACCCGTCGCAGCAGGCATTTGATAGCTATATATCGACGATCTCGAGGCCAATACATTGTTTGATGAGATTTCATGCAAAATCATGATAGGCAGGTCCATATTTACTATTTTCGCGCAAACACCGCCCCCGGTGAGTAGAGTCATCTGCCATTAGTTCCCCTTTCTGCCGCCTACGTCTCTACCAAATTTGAACCCTCCACGTCCAAACTTACTATTTCCGAAGAAGCCCACCCCAAGTGGGCGGAATCCACACCTGTCACCTATCATTAGCTTCCCCTTTCTGCCGCCTACATCTTTATCAAATATGAACGCCTCAGGTCCAAATTTACTATATTTGAAGAAGCCCCGCCCCCAGTGGGCGGGGTCTACACCTGTCACCTACTGTTAGTTTTCCCTTTCTGCCGCCTACATCTCTACCAAATTTGAACGCCCCAGGTCCAAATTTACTGTTTTCGAGGAAGCCCCGCCCCCAGTGGGCGGGGTCTACACCTGTCACCTACCGTTAGTTTTCCTTTCCTGCCGCCTACATCTCTATCAAATTTGAACGCCCCAGGTCTAAATTTACTATATTCGAGGAAGCCCCGCCCCCAGTGGGCGGAGTCTACACCTATCACCTACCGTTAGTTTTCCCTTCCTGCCGCCTACATCTCTATCAAATTTGAACGCCTCAGGTCTAAATTTACTATCTTCGAGGAAGCCCCGCCCCCAGTGGGCGGAGTCTACACCTGTCACCTACTGTTAGTTTTCCCTTTCTGTCGCCTACATCACTATCAAATTTGAACGCCCCAGGTCCAAATTTACTGTGTTCGAGGAAGCCCCGCCCCCAGTAGGCGGGGTTTACACCTATCACCTACCGTTAGTTTTCCCTTCCTGCCGCCTACATCTCTATCAAATTTGAACGCCTCAGGTCTAAATTTACTATATTCGAGGAAGCCCCGCCCCCATTGGGCGGAGTCTACACCTGTCACCTACTGTTAGTTTTCCCTTTCTGTCGCCTACATCACTATCAAATTTGAACGCCCCAGGTCCAAACTTACTGTGTTCGAGGAAGCCTCGCCCCCAGTGGGCGGAGTCTACACCTGTCACCTACCATTAGTTTTCCCTTCATGCCGCCTACAGCTCTATCAAATTTGAATACTCTAGGCTCAGGAGAACAGGAGTTACAGAATTCCGCTGAACTACAGTTTTCGCGCACGCCCCGCCCCTGGTGGGCGGAGCTAGCTTGAGTCACGTGTACCCAAGGAGTTAGGCTCACTCCCCACTTGTTCCAACCTGTCTGAGCTGTTCCAGTTGATTTCCAAACGGCACGATATAAGATAGTGTTACAGACAAACAGACAAACGTACAAACGTACAAACAAACGGACGTTTGCGGTTTATATATAGTATGGATAAGTGTGGGCGGTGCCCAGATACCGCACGGTTATTTACTGTATAAGTTCGGTTAAGATAGGGAATGGAAGAGCGCATCGCGCCAACAGCGGGGCTTGAGTTACCTACTTGATAGCACTCTTGTGTTGCCGCTAGGTCATGCTTTCGGCGCCTTCTCAAGAGGTACTTATAATGAGTATTACGTAAGGTGATTAGGTAGACTAGTTGTGAGCCCACAACACTACGGATAGAGAATGACCCCGCACCAACTGAACGGCGATCTCCGTCACGCACGTTTCTCAATCATCTCAAACAATCGCTCCTCAGTCCGTTCAGCAAGTCTGGTGAGGGAAATGGAAGCTGCATCTTTGACAACAACAAGAGGGTCGCTGATAATCCAGAAGAAGATCCGCTCTTGCAGTATACCGTCGCATCTAAGGAAGGCTTCGTTGTGCTGCTCTTAGGACTCGAAGTAAAGGCTAGACCATGAGGTGCTCTGCAGCATGAGCTCTCGAGGCCAGTCAGTCATGGCTATCGTCCACAAAAGTTAGGTTCAGGAAGTCGCTAGTGCGATTTGTTGAAGCTAACTTGAATGTATTGGAAGAAATGATTTCCACTCTCCATTTCCCATTTGATATTATCCCACTATGCGTAATCCGCTTATTGTGTGTGTTGGTGTGTGTATCTGTGTGTTTGTTCGACCGAAAATCCATAACTCCTGTCCCTCTAGACCTGTAGCGTTCGATTTGGAAGGAGCCAGACCGCAGGATAGAGGCTCCGATGGTGGGTGATAGGAAGTGATACCAGTTGATGGGGACTGACAAGTAGCCTCAAAAGGCAAGAGCCACAGGATCCGTTTCTCACTTGATGTCTACGGTGAAGCCTTCACTTTGGTGGGTGGTGTTGGACGTGAAGAGATCGTAGATGATTGGCCATAAAGTTGAAAAAACAGCTGAAAGGTGCTGATAACGAGCCTAGAAGGCGAGCCCCTCGTCTTTAACGCCCTTCTCATTAACAGTGGAACCTTGGCTCTCTACGAAGTGACATAGGATGGGACGACATATTATAATATGTAGATTCTCGGTGCCGAGAACTGACAGCAACTTATAAGAGCCACTAAAAAACTTCAGAAGAGAAAAACTCCTGGAATAGTAGCTCTAATAGTGGAGCCTCGACTGGGCATTTGATGTGGAGTACGGTGGAATCGTAGAGGGCCGATGAGAGGAACTGATAACAACTCATAAGAGCTAATAAGGGGCTTTGAAGAGCAGGAGTCACTTGTAAATTAAGTCCTAATGCCTCTAGCATTCACGATGTAACTTTGACTTTAGTATGTTTCATTCATACTAAAGTCAATGTTACATTACATCAACTACCGCATTAAGCCGGAAATCAATGCGAAAGAGGAGATGCGTGACCTACTGAGACTGATTGAGTGATAACACTTAGTCGCCTCAGGACAAGAGCGGCGTCCATTGCCCCTTTGAGTTCCCCGCCAACAGGTCCATTCCCCTTTTCCCTCCCAATATTTCAGGTTGACTTGGTATGATTCGATGTGTTTTGTATTGTAACTGATGATAACTGATTGTATGCAGCAATATATTGTAAATCATTAAGGTAATCATTAAGGAAGGCATTATATGCCGAAAGCTCATCAAAAAAAGTGAAGAGCAAAGAGCTTCGAAAAGCACACAAAACGACAACAAGTCCAAATGAAGCTCAGCGATAGCAATATTATAAAATATGTTTCATCTAAGAAGACGATATTATAAAGTAGGATGACAAAAAGTGAACAGTAAATGCAGAGATAAGGAGCTATGTAGGGCACTGCATCTTAAAAATATAAAAAATTCCCACATTTCTTACTAATGGATTTCGACAGCTGCCCAGCAAGATTTGTAACTCAGTGAAGGATCACGAGTTCTATTTGTTTTTTATAAGATACCTGTTGGGCTATGCATGCTAACGCGTGCGTTATATGTCCATGACCGCTCATTTACGGAGGAGTCATTCAGCGGAGTATTGATGTATCATAATGAGATAATACTCTATAAATCTGAACACCGGGACCGCTTAAGGACATCTACTCGATATACTTTGTTCGCGCAGAATTATTAGAGGTTTATCATAGCTTCGTTCAGCGCGCAAGCCTCTCCCACTGTAAAGGTTTGACCGTTTTTCTTCTAGCTGTCTCTGACCATCTCCTGTGCATTCTAGAACGTTTCTGAAGAGAGTTATAAATTTTTGGTCTTAGCCTCCCCCACAAGCCTCTCCCCAGCCTCCCATCGTGCAGATCCCACGCACTTTAAGGATCTGGTAACAGCAATAAATGAACCAAACTTTCATCTTCTCATAATGGAGGAGCTTTAATCGGTCCCTACCATCATTAGTGGAGACTCTTGGATTATTGGCGGGTGGATAGGTTTTGTAGCGACTAGTATCAAAAAAAGAAGAACATTGATCCCTCATTGAGTCGCACATCTTGCTGCTTAGCGGTCGCAATACAACAGCAATAAATGAAACAAACTTTCATTTCTTCACGATAATGGCTTTAATCGGTCCCTATCACTGTACTAACCACAACTTTTTGCCACCCTACTTTACCATCCCGTCTTATCGAATGAAACATACTAAAGAACCAAACTCCGTACCTTTAACACCAAACTGATTCCTCCGTTGGGGTTTTATTTCGTAAATGAGTCTCGCTTTCTGGGGTTACATATCAGCTCTTATTAGTTGTAGTCAGTTCGACGTTGTCACATCCCACCTGTCTCATGTCTTCCTATCACCTATCATCAGTGTTCCCATCCTGCCCGCAACGCTCTAGGTCTACGGGACCAGGTGTTACGAGTTTCCGGTTAAGCTGACATTGTGAGCGGAATCCGGTTCTGCCACCCACCATAAGTGTTCCTACCGCCTGTGCTCCTATCAAATCTGAACGTTCTAGGTCCACGGAGGTAGGAAAGATGAATTCCCGTGCAAACAGGCAGACAGACAGAATATTTAACCAGTCAGTTCCCCTCCCTCCTTCTTTGACAAAGTTGTAGTAATCGGGCGACCCTCTACTCCTTTGAAAAAATCAGTATTTTCCTGTATGCGAGTGATATTCAGTGTAAGTCGATGCTCACGCCTTTAATTCGTGTCCATGATATTTTGCTTTTTTTCTTGAAATTAAACACTCAATAAAGACTTAACTGTCAGGCAACTAAAGCCTTGCGCAGTTCTCACAAATGTTCCGAGTGATGATAACACAATTATAAGATGTCGATATCAACGGACTTTTCTTTATGGAGATATCATTAGTTGAGAATTAAATATTACTGGCGGTCGGTTAGGTTTTGTTGCGAATGGGTTCGCCGCTGATGGGTCCATGCCTTTGAATTTACCACTCACTTTTGTCCCCCAACTCTACCATTCGTCATATTGAATGAAACATATCAGAGAGTCAATGTTTGACCGTGAATACCAAAACCCTCAAATTTGACTGGTCAGTGGCTCATGTTCTCAAAGACTACCTATCAGTTCTTGTCAGTTGTTATCAGTTCGTGCAACAGAGTACCTACACCACGTCACATCGTACATCACCTAATGAATAAAATCCAAGGTTCCACTGTTGGCACGAAGACGATTACAAACCGGGCTGCCCTAGCCTTCTGGGCTCTTCATCGCTCTTGCCCGCCTGTTGTCAGTGCTTGTAACCAAACACGTTTGGTCCCTTTACATGCCGCACCGCCTACTAAAGTGCCCCACTGTTGGTATGAAAGACTTTGTAGGCCTGAATGCTCTCGCCTTCTATGGCACGTGATCAGTCTCTAATAGTTGTTATCAATCCTTATTACTGAGCATCTATGGTCCCTTCTTAATCCACATCCCTGACTAAAGTGCCAAGGCTTTGCCGTTTAAACGAAGGAGGCAACGACTCTTGTGCGGCTCTCGCCTTTTAGGGCTCTTTATCAGCTCCTTTCAATACTTCGTATCAAATATATCATCGGTGTTCACATCCTGCCGCCTGTCTTCCTAAAAGATTTCAACGTTCTAGGTTCACGGGGACAGGAGTTATGAAATTCCGTGCAAACATACAGACAGACAAACGCGAGCGTAAGGATAAGCGATCGCTCACTCGCATGAAGCTCCATTGATAACAACATCTGTCAATGATGTTATTATCGGTTCGTTCGGAGAGTAGTTTTGATTTTTCACGTTTCTTTTCAAGCGCTTGTTGAGAAGTTTTTTAGACCTTTGAACGCATTTTATTTGATATATGTATATTACAGGTAAATACCTAAACGTTTTTTGAGGAAAACTGAACAAATTCCATTCCCATTTGTAATTCTAGAATCCATTTAAACATGGAGTGTAAGATGAAGCATTCCTGCACATTTCGTTCTTTTTACTTAGATCTTGAGCACAACCCTGGTGTTTTCTTTGATAAAAGGGGATAATGTTTCATTACAGAGCAGATGTGAACACTGGTCCAAAACCTTTCATTCCAGCCAAGTATCTCTTCTAGGTGTACCGACCAGTAGACGGGGATGATGATCTTTGATGGTGTTAAGTGGATCCAATTCATGTAACCCATGTAGTAACATAGTGAGAAGATCAAGGCACATGGGAATAGTTGACAAAGATATGGAAAGGATTGAACAAGTAAAAAAGCTAGAAGTCCAGGTGTTGAGTGTTTTCCACACGAGCTGAGAGAAAAACAATTGACGCCGAGTGTTAGCGTGTGCGATTTGCTCGTCAAAGGCATTGAAGACAACTCTTTTATGATTCGCATACTGGCTGCTGATAAAAAGTTAAATGTACTCGATAGTTTCAACCACGAGTGATTATGGTGAAATAAGATGAATATGCTCAAACAAGGTCCAAAGTTGAACTTACGCTTGCGCCTTTGTTCGTGCTTGTGTGACTGTGTAAGTGTGTTTGGGTGTGACACAAGACACGCTTAGCGTTATAGATACGTCGACTTAATTTGTAACGAGCACCTAATCTCTTCGAGCTGAAGGATCCACCTTTTTGTTCAATTCCTAAGACTCTGTTGTACTCGAAAAGCAGAACATTCAAGTGAATTGAGTGGCGTTTCGGTATTTTGTAAGGAAATGCATTGGAATTCTGAACTGTAAATGTAAACCTCAATAAACATCAATTAGCGTGTGCGATTTGCTCTTCAAAGGCATTGAAAACCACTCTTTCATGATTCGCATACTGGCTGCCGATAAAAAGTAAAATGTTCTCGATAGTTTCAACCATGAGTGATTATGGTGAAATAAGATGAATATGCTCAAACAAGGTCCAAGGTTGATCTTCATCAAGAGAAGGTCACGACTCACGTTTATTGGTATTATAAAGGTGAGATATAGTTCTAACCCTCTTCCGATGGATCAGAATGTGAACTTGGACTCTACTCATTAGAGTTTCATGGAGCAGTTAAAAAACTCTTCAAAATTAGCGAGTCGCGAAGGAGTAATGTTATGCTATGGCGAGGTCAGGTCGTGTACATTATTGGAGACTTTTCAGAAATTGTTAAAGTATGGTCGGAATCCACAGTGCAACCCTGACCTCGCGCCATCTGTATATCAATTATTGCGGTAGCTGCAGAAGTTTTTCAATGGAAAACCCTTTACTAAAAATGGATATATCGAATCTATGTGTGGTATAGTTTCTTGACCAAAAAAAACGGAGGTTCCGTGAGGGAATAGCCGTGAAATTAGCATAGATAAAGCGAAAGATCGCCGATTAAAACTGGGATATATCATTGATAAAGGTTGTTTGAAGGGCAAAAGAAAATGTTTTGTGAAGCGCTCAAAATTCGAGATAACTCTCCGATCGACCCAATATTACTCGACAACATTTGTTGGTACTATTTAATGCTTTGGTTGCCCCACGACACTTTTAATCATAGACATAAGCATAGACACATTTGAATACGACATATACTGTCCTGTTATTCCTATGTAAAGTTCGTTGCCAGTATCATTTGTTACAATAAAGGAATGGCGAGATAGCCGATTATTACGACTTACCGAACGATTATCGAACGAGAGGAGCCCGGCGTTAGCAACGTGATCTGAATAATTTATCAATTATGGTTCCAAGTCTGCAAAGTGGTAGTTATTGAGTGACGCCCAGTTTGTGCTCTGACTCTTGCTCTTTTCAGACAGGCTTGTGATGAAATACTTAATATGCCATATAGCTATCCTTCAAGTTCCAGTAAAATTCCCTTCATCCCGTACAGCGAAGCGCTCTACTGCTATAAGAGATTTGCTCAGTTTAGGCGAAATCTCCTTGGTTGGAAGGATGGCGTTCAGTGAATGCTGCCTCACCACATTGACTGTTATGTGACCTAACTTCGCGCTACTGATTAGCAGGCTTATATTAAACAAGAAGGGTGATTTTGCTTTGTTGAGTGCGCGTGTATCTGCATATATTCAGAGCTTAACGGCACGGTTCACGATAAAAAAGGTTACTGAGTTCTTACCTTATCAATACTCAGCGGCCACCATGGGTGGTAGAAGGGACCCTCTCGCTCTCAAAATCTCAACGCTGTTGCTGCCGTAATTGGCTTTTCCGCCCCTCGATCGATGTCACGTCAGACGCGTGTCGAGACAGTACAGATTGCAACCATTCGTTTTAGGACCCACGCACAATCAGCTGATCGCCGAGTGATGAGGCGATGTTCTTCTCCCATTCTTTTTCCCTCTGCTATTTTTTTTGCAGCCCCGATCCCTTATTTGATTTCCTACTTCTAGAGGCTGAAAAAGTGAGCTACGTTTGCTGTTATTAGGGTTTTTTGTTTACTCATGCTTATAATTGAATGAATTTTTGCTTACCGTAGTCTGTTATTCGCACCAGGACCCACACGTACGCAGTGATACACATTGTATAGCTCGTCCAAACGCCCCACTCTTCTTCATTTTTCTGGTCTCATTCTCGTTCAGTCCCCTTTTTACTGGTTTTGCAAAGCCTTTTTTTGCTCTGGAAACACCGATACAAGCAGTTTCTTCACCTTCATCGCCCTAGTTTCGATCTTGTCTTCCATTTTTCATCATAATCTGGATTACCCAAAATTATCGTGAACTGTGCCTTTAAATGCATTGCCGTTTTCAGAATTGGCAGCTTATTTTCTATTTCTGCAAATCCTGGCAGCCGGTGGTGTTATCGTATTTGTTGGGCTTTGGCTACATGACACGCGCACCGTTTAGGAAGGAACGAATGTGGTAGTGAACTTATTACTATACCTTTTGATACTATGCCTGTCAACACTATCAATTGCGAGACAAGCGGATCGATCCGTCGGCTTCTAGGTTCTAGCAGAGAAGGTGAAAAAAGAAGACAATGGTTTTAAAATGGTTTCAGGAATTTCACTACACGACAGCGATCTCCATCAAATGGTGAATTTACTGTGGAAATTCCATTTTGGACAATTTCAGAGGAAGTCGCATGTGATCTGGGGTTTTGAGTCTAGTCGTGGCATCCTTTACCACCGTATCACCACGATTACCCCCGAAAAGTATTCCATGGCAATTGCTGGATTTTCTTGTGTACATGAATTCATCCTACCTAGTGTTCCAACAGTACTTCATAAATGTCACTTCACTTGTACCAACGCATCTCCGGCTTCGGATGTGAGGACAGTACTTCTTCCGAAGGGGGCCCTGGTCGGATGAGTTACTCGACCTCCTCTCGAAAAAGTATGAAGCTGCCGGAAGTTTCGTAACCCACTCTTGAGTGTTCGATGTTCGAGGGCACCGCTATTCCCGTAATTTTGTTACCAGAATCGTTCAGCAGATTCGAAGAGTGATTTGAGGTTGGCGCCTGAAAACACCTACGAAGTACATCTCGTCTTGCACCTCATCTCAAATGGACACTGCGACTGAATACTTTTTCCTTGTAACAGAAAAACGGCCTAGCCTCAGACAATAGACAGTCGCGTAAAAGAGGTCCAGTGACCATGAGAGGTTTCGCCCGCTGACCACAGCTCGAACAAAACAAACATATATACAGTAAACGGACACATCACCTGTATGACCTGTCGTCCCGTTGATCATCGACTTCCTCGAGCAGGCGCCAGTAACGTCTTCATTCGTCCCTGTGAGGAGTCAGAGTGGTTCAATGAATCGTCACAATTCGACCTCGCTTCAGGGACACGAGGCTCAGCATTCCTTTCGTTCAGGGCTTTCGCGAAGAGTCTGACCATCGTCTGCGGCCGTCCTGGAGTTTATTTGATATCCCGAGTAACCGCCCTGGTCCAACGGTATCGCATAACAGGTTCGGCCTTCGATTGCTTGGCGCGATCAACGGCATCCCTGATCTTTGTTCGTTGACGGAGCTCGGAACTCCGGATTCCCCTCTGCATTTGCGTGAATAGGGAAATTCCGAACATCGTCCTTTCCAAAGCGCGTTGAGTAACGCTGACAGAATGCTCATCCTGCTTCATGGAGGCCAAGTCTCGTAGGCGTACGTCAAAGCAGGAATGACAGCAGTGCCGAAAAGGTAAACGCGGAGCCGGATGTTCTTTGTCTTCTTCACTATTCTCTCTATATTTTTGAATGCTCCCCTCCCTCCCACGCGGCGCGTTTCCTTCTGTACAGCTCCGGAGCCAGGTCGTTCATCATGTTGACTTATCGACCTAGATACGCATAGCTAGAGCATTCTGAAATATTCGTTCCGTTTAGGAGGCATCAGGTACCAATCCGTTTTTCATGATCATCGTCTTCGCTAAGTTCAGTCTCAATCCGATCTTTCCACAAGCATTGTCAAACTCGGCCAGCACTCGTTCCGTTTCCTCGATGCTCTGTGTTATAAGCACGATGTCGTCTGCGAAGCGGGGGTGATGTAGATAGCGGCCGTCGACCTTCACTCCCAAGTCTTTCCATTACAAATGACGCATGATATTCTCGAGAGCGACAGTGAAAAGTTTGGGCGCAATAGTATCGCCTTGCCGGGCACCTCTCTTCACGTTAACAATGGCTTCCTTGTAGAATGGTGAAATCCTGGTCGTAAAGTTG
This sequence comes from Haemonchus contortus, assembly GCA_000469685.2. Lineage (NCBI taxonomy): Eukaryota > Metazoa > Nematoda > Chromadorea > Rhabditida > Trichostrongylidae > Haemonchus > Haemonchus contortus. The sequence goes on along the minus strand of LS997567.1, from coordinate 21,821,396 downwards.
TCGTAAAGCTCAAGAAGCAACCTTATATACTGAGTAAATACACCCTAGTTGCCCAGGGCTTCAATAACCGCTTCTGTTTCAACGGTGTCGAAGGCTTTCTTCAAATCGATGAACCAAGACATAACGGCATTTTGTACTCTCGCAATACATAATGAGTTTTGTAAGAATGTGGATATGATCGATTGTGCTGGACCCTCTCCGAAACCCTGCTTGCTCGCATGGCTGCCCTTCATCTAATATTCTGTCAATCCTGTTGAGGATGACACGCGTGAAAAGCTTGTAGATTACAGACAGCAGGTATATTGGGCGATAGTCGCCAATATTGTCGGAATATCCCTTCTTGTACAGGAACATAGTCTTGCTAGTTCCAACGGCGTGGACACTTTGTACTCCGGCAGGTACCGCGTAAATAGCCTAGTCAGATTTCGGACGATAACAAGTGCAAGACTAGATGTTCTGGTTTGATCCTATCGGGATCGGAGCCGTGCAATTCTTTGTCGAGTTGGTAGCATGAGTTTTGGATGGGAAAGCTGAAGGGACGACATATCCGTTTTGCCTAAGATGGTAGGTAGGCAGGTAGATGTGGCGGTCGACGAAATCCGAGTAGAAGTCGTAAACAACCTTCTCCATTGCCCTTATAATTGGCGAAGCTGCGTCGGGCATTGCGAATGGCCTTGCCAGCTTCGTCTATAAGTGCTGCTCGTTTCTCTTTCAGGTCTTCCCTTATCGCTTCACTGCATACCTTCGCAAATTCGGACATTTGTTGATGATTGCCTGGGGCTTAAGCGACTCCACCCTAGCGTATCAGCTCTGGAGTCTTCGATGAGAGTCGTCTCTTGGCTACTTCTAGACTCTCTGCTTTCCTAGCGCAATCATGAAGATGTTCGACGAGCCGGTTGTATTCTTCATCGATGTTGTCGATAACGGAATCTCCCCATTCACTCGCAAGGTAAAGGAAGTGGCCTCAGTTGATGGAGGACCCTAAACTCCATAGCTGTCCCTCTCCACGCGCTGAGAAGCAGAATCTGGCGTGGAGGAGACGATGGCCCGATCCCGTGTAGAACTTCGGATAACAGCGACGTCAGTCAGGCAAAATCTACGATTGAAGATGATGTGGTCTTTCACTATGGAACTGTCTTCCAGGTGACCCACATGTCATCGCAAATGAGAGGGCCTCTGGAATTGCAAATTACTATGGATGGTGTGGGTCGACATGATAAATTCGGACAGCCTTTCACCCTGCTCGTTCCATTCCATTCCGTGAGTCCCTTTTAGAGCTCTCAGTCGCTCTTCTGGGGCCAATCTTGGCGCTAAAATCACGGAGCATGACTTTAAAGGAAGTGGTCTTCTCTGTAGAACCTCTCCGGACCCATATAAAACGCTTCCAACTCCTCTTCTTCGTAGCCCGTTATAGGTGCATAGGCAAAGAAGATGGTTAGAGTGGGGTTGAGCCGCATCTTAATTGCGAACTTCCGATTCCAGTTGTTAAGCTTTCCTACGAATCGATGTTCATAGCCAAGCGCGTGTTGACGAGAACACACACACCGCCGACGCCGTTCTTCTCCACAATCGAATAAGGCGTGCAACTGGCGATGCCTTCTCGTCTCGGTCAGTCCGATGGCATCGTAATTGATCTTCCTAGCGTGCATCATCAGGTCTTCTATACACGTTTCCGATGCAAGCGTTCGTGCATCGAAGGCACAGATCGCCATCTCAGCCCTTCTCCTTTTAGGCAGCCTGTTATGGCCATGAAATTTTAGCAGCCTCTCCCTAGCGGTCCTACCTAACGATGCCGTATTGAGGGCCCCCTCAGGTTCATGGGAATGAGGCCCATTTCTATTGCTGTTTCTGGCGCGTAGATACCCACATGTAGCTTGCCAGGCTCTGACGAGTGGGCTAGGTTGAGTCCGGGAGCTTGCCAGGCTATTCCGAGGGGCTTTGTTCTTAAAATCCCGGATCGCCGCGCAGATACTTCCCAGTCACTCGAATGCAAGCTTCTGGCTGAGCTGACGGGCAGGATACAAATGCACCCACAGACTCCACACACGTATTCGTGGATACGCCTGCGAGAGAGAGACGGTATATAGACCAGCTCAGCAGAATCAAGAAGTCCATCTTCTGAATCCACCTGCGTCTCTGGGCCATTACCTGTGGCTTTTGGTCGGCTATTAAGTCCCCTGTCCGGCACCTGATGACGCCCTACGCAGCCTCGTCACTAACGGGCTAGGGATCCTTCAATGAGAGAGAAGCCATAGTGAGGTTACAGGGCTGTTATCAACCAGAATTTCTCTCGCTGAGAGAATCAGACGGCGAAGCAATCTCTGCGTCTCGTGTTTACCAGCGGGAGGAGGGTGCGTACTTTCCTTCAGAGCGCTCTCTCGTCAAGAGTAGACACTCGAATGGGTCCAAGAATCGAAGACTTTTGGAAGGCAGACTTCTTCCTACTAAGAAAACTTCGTATTTCGAAGTTCCGGTACTCTGAAAGAAGCAAAGGCTTGATTCTTGTCCAAATATTAATAAAACGTCTGCATAGAACATCTACACCGAGAAAAACCTATGTAGCTTGTAGAAAACCCAAGTTTGCAACCTATTTTCTACTTTGTTTTTATGGAAATCAGCGCTGAGATCAACAATGTCGTTTGAAGATCTGCAATACCATTGATTCAATTTTAACCCGACAGTGTTCGCTAAATATCCTATTGTATAACTGGTAATCGTAGGTATTGAGGAATGGCGAGCTCTTTCTTCTGCCCTCTACCCTTTTCGCAGTGAGATACCTATTTAAGGAGACGCAGAGAGAACGACAAAAACGCTGAGTCACTACACACGCGGTTGACAACGGTCCTCTAACGGTTACAGGGCTGTTGTCAACCAGAATTTCTCTCGCTGAGAGAATTAGACGGCGAGGCAAACTCTGCGTCTCGTGTTCACCAGCGGGAGGAGGGCGTGTCCGCTCATTGTCCGTACTCTCCTACAGAGCGCTCTCTCGTCATGAGTAGACATTCGAATGGGTCCAAGAGTCGAAGAATTTTCAGAAAGACTTCTTCCAACTAAGCAAATTTCGAAGTTCAGGTAGTCTGAGAGAAGCGAAGGCTTGATCTTTGTCCGAATATTAATAAAACGTCTGCGTAGAACATCTACACCGCGAAAAATCTATGTGGCTTGTAGAAAACCTAAGTATCTACTTGATACTTTGTTTTTATGGGAATCAGCGCTGAGATCAACAATATCGTCTGAAGATCTCCAACACCATTTATCCAATCTTAACCCGACAGTGTTCGCTAGGTATCCTATTGTATCTCAATGGTAATAGGAGGCATTGAGAAATGGCGAGCTCTTTCGTCTGCCCTCTTTCCTTTTCGCGGTGAGATGCCTATTTGAGGAGACGCAGAGAAAACGACAAAAACGCTGAGTCACTACTTACGCGGTTGACAACGGTCCTGTAACCTCCTGTAACCCCCATAGGGAAAGAGATCCGTAGATACACACAACGTTTATTCAAAATGACAAACCAAGAAAGAGCTAGAGATTGAAGCGCCCACATATGTAAATGCACTCTATAAATGAACCAGTCTGCATAAGACAATATAGGCGACATCGGCATGGTAATTCATCTCATATGTTTCCGCATGCAAAATATCTCACTATGTTCTCAGAACGTGTCAAGATGTAACAGTGGTCCTTCCTAAATGGTGCTGCTTCTGTATTTGTCGTTTTATCCTCAACATCTCGATTTTACAGCTATCGAATTATTTGGCACAATAGTCTTCTTGATTTCTGACGGATTCTTTTCGTTTCACTGGTTTGTTTTTCATGTCTGACATTGAGGCAAAGTTTCGACCGGACGTATTGATGTACGTCTTTTGGTTGTTTCGCATGAGTGATTTTCTTGGTTGTTACTAGCCATGTCAACTCTATGCTGCTTATAACCATACTGACAGGCTTCCTTATTTTCCAAAATGGCTGAAGTTACCAGCACTGGTGCACATTGGTTGAGATGCTCAGCGGACTTGGATTGATGTTATCGTAACCACCACTTGTTGCTAGGGTGTGAGGTGATCTTTGGTTTTTTACCCTCGCACTTGTTACATGATAGCTGCTAGTATGTGCGCTCCTGTCATGATGCTAGCTACGGCCGTGTTCGACTAATAGTGTGAATTCGCTCCCAAGGTGCTTCTCATCAGTTGGTTCGCATCATAGCGATACGTTGACAAAAGGTGTTCAGTCAAGCTGTTCTTCACTGTCGCCTAAACCTATACCCTGAAGAAACGCCGGCCGAGTTTTTTTTTTGGCAAATTGCCCACTGTTTGAATCTAGTTCGTTGCGGGACCCACACCATCGTGCCTTTACTGTAGCTTCACTTCGATGTTCCGAGTGTCCGCACACATGCCGAATGTGAAGGAAAAGGTGGCATAATACGTTGTTTGAAAGAGGGTATATGACATCTAAGGAGGAAAATTTTGAAAATAAGAGGCGAACCATGGGAAGAGGAGAGCTCTACGAAGTCTCTCCCGATGGATGTAGAAACGGGGATCCGGGACGGCAAGTATTTCCATTTCAGTTCAAATTTCACTCAGCTGCTCGTTTCTTTGGACAACAGGCATACACTTTCTGTAGGGCGGAACTTTTTTCGTAAACTTTTGTGCCTCCTCCTTCCGATACGTCATATAACCTGTAACCTGAAACGGTTTCTCAACGGTTAACTGTGCAGAGAGCCACAATAAAATGGTTTCGATTACATTACATTAACATTAATAACCCATCCGGTAAGAGTATGCCACCATAAAACGTTTGATTGAAATGTAGTGATGTTCAAAAGGAAGACTCCGTCACGGGAAAAGGCTCATCAGTAAAAAGAACCTAAAAGACAGAATATCAATCACAACCTTACTCATTTTAACACATTGGCGACCGCGCCTTTTACATTGTCCTTACATTAACTTTTAATTTCTCTTATAACTGTAGTTGGAAGTGGCTGATTCCTGGACTTCGATGCCTCAAGATTCTCTAGAAGGTTGTGAGCTCAGCTGATACTTGAAAACATGGGAAAAAATTATAAGAACACTTGATAAATAATATAAATACTACAGAAACACGATATGGCGTGACCCGCCGGCGGGCCACGCGGTTGTCAATGGGTTAAAAGGTCTCTTTTCAAATAATGGGAATAACGTGCATGTTTCCTTTTGGTCTAATGGTATAACTTCATGTAAATGCGTTTTGAAGCGAAATGGCACTCTTTTTTTTTTGAAGTCCTTCTCTCAATGCAATTTGATGCCATTTTCTAAAAGCCTCGTATAGTTATTAGGCTGAAAAGGGAAGTGGAGCGCAGTACACCGGGTAGAAACGTGCCAGGTAATGAATATTTATTCATGACAGCAGTGTATTTGAAGGCCAATTTGATCCAGTGCAATGTATTGTGAGGCAAAGCGGTATGCTCCGCACCTAGGACTACATTAACTTCAATTATACTATGCTGACCCTAAAGCCACGCCATTTGCTTCAAGGTCGCCATATTATGATAATCTTTGAGAAGGAAGCAGTAAGAATGCAGATCTTGCTTCTCCCTACTTCCCCATGTTGTCAGGCGCCAGTGATCCAGAGGAGATTTCTACTCGGTGGAAAAGCTAATATTCTTTGGCAAAACGACAGCTTACCTTTCAAACAACGTATATTGTCATCTCTTCCCTTAATTCCGGATCTTTCATGGGTGCGGACACTCTTAACATCATCTCTTCCAACAACAATTCATAAGTAGCACCAAAATGAAACGAAAGTAGAGTCGATAGCGTGGGTCCCGCAACGAATTGCTTGATTCACAAGCTATATACTTGACAAATGTCCAGAACCTTGACAAATGTCTCGCGACAACTCGCCCGGCGTTTCTTCAGGGTGTAGGTTTAGGCGACAGTCTGTTCTTCAGTATCCGATTTGATATAGTGGTAGCTTGTGGAGCGGAAAAGCTAATATCTTGAAGATGAACTTCCTCGACAAGTATGAACGTAAGGCCTCGCGTGTTAAAGCAGAGTTCAGAACTTCTTTCTGTAACACTGATCCGTTAGTACATATGCGTGTAATTTTAGACGTATCTAAGCTCAATGCACGAAGAAGTATGGTAAATGCTGTCTATTTCTAGCAAAAAATACTTGTAAGAATGGAGTGGTCATCAAGCTGTTTTTCATAGTTTTGAATATCCTCAAAGACTTGAATTTTCGAAGCTCTCGCTTGATTTCTTCAAGGATATTGTGGAGGATACAAGAGTTCTGTTGCATATGCTTCTTCGCTATGGTCTTCTGCTCTGCTTCTGCACTCAATTCCTGTGCAAGAAATCTACAGGTGATCAGCTGTTTACTCGGGCGCGACTATTTCCAACAGTCCTCTATGATGAGCAGTCCTCCCCAACATGCCGTGATGTTTTTTCTTCCGAATTGATTTCCGTTAGGGTTGAAGGTCACACGCTGTGCAATGACTACTTTTTCCGGTCCGAGAGAGCACTTCCGGTACACCTTGTCGTTCGCTTTTAATCGAGATATCGACGGTATCAAGGCTGCTCGTGATATTTGTGTTGTGTACGTGGTACTTGAACTGAATTTTAGTATAGTAGTAAGACAATAGACTATGACACAGAAGACAATCAAAAACGAAACTCATGTCCGGGTAATGAAGGAAATGAGCCCTGGAAGGATTAGAAGTGGTGTCGAAATGAAGAAAAAAAAAGAAAAAAGATGAAGGAGTGTCTGTGAGAAACAAAATTTTTAAGATCGCTATGGACGAACGGCAACATTCGGACTCTGAATATAACGCGGAACCGCTCTAGAAAAAGATGATAGGGGATGTTGGAGAAATCAATAGGGAAGTGTTCAGGAGAAGTCGTGACTGAGTAAACGATAGAATCACTAGTTGACTTCTTCATTGAAAAAAAGAGGTCGTGTTTGCCGCTAGTTTGCCTAGCTTTCGTCAATCTCCCACATCTCGCGCGAGCCTAAAATTCAAGCTCAATCATAAATGACCTTTGAGAGACCATTCTTTTCGTTGAACAGGTAAATATCATTCGAGTGAATCATTATCCGAAAAAAATATAGAAAAATCAAAAAACCCACGGTACTTAAAGGCACGGTTCACGATAAAAAAGGTTATTGGGTTCTTCCTTTAGGAATACTCAGCGCCCCCATGGGTGGAAGAAGGGACTCTCTTGCTCTCACAAACTCGGCGCTTAAGGCATAGTGGAAGCCCCGTTGCTGCCGTAGTTCTCTTTCCCGCCCCTCGAACATGTAACTGTTTGGGATGTATCTCTCGACTGTCAGGGCATAGTCGAAGCCCTGTTGCTGTTTTGAGTCGCTTTCCCGCCTCTCGATCGATGTCACTTAGACGAGTGTCGAGACAATACAGATTGCCTTTATTCGTTCTAGGACCCACGCACAATCAGCTAATCGCCAAGTGATGAGGCGATGTATTTCTCCCATTCTTTTTTCCTCTGTTCATCTTTTTGCTGCCGCGATCCCTTGTTTAGTTTCCAACTCCTAGAGGCTGAAAAAGGTGAGCTACTTCTGCTGTTACCAGGGTTTTTTTGTTTATTTGTGCTTATAAGTGAATGGATTTTTGCTTACCAGTGTCTGATATTCGCACCAGGACCCACACGCGTGCAGTGAAACACACTGTTTAGCTCGTCCGGACGCCCCACTCTTCTTCATTTTTCTGGTTTCATTCTCGTCCAGCCCACTTTTTAACGGTTTTTCGAGGCCTTCTTTCACTTTGGAAACACCGATGCACGCAGTTTATTCACCTCAGTCGCACTAGTTTCGATCTTATCTTCCATTTTTCATCATAATCTGGATTACCCGAAGTTATCGTGAACTGTGCCTTTAAGTAAGAGGGCATTAGATATTACATGAGCATCATGAGATTCTCAAATGGCTTCAGTACAGAAGTACAGAGGTTGTTGAGTGAGAAGTATCGAAACTAAAGATCGATAAAAATTAGTCAAATAGCAAGGTAACAGGAAGTACTAGATGAATTGATTTAATTTTAAGAGCTTATACACTATTTACAGTATCAGTTTTAGTCAAAAGAAGAACAATCGCAAATAACTTCTCAAGTCACTGGGCAAATTGGGTGGAGACGAGAGGGCATAAAATATAGACGAAATGAGCTCTTCCTTGATGTCATTGAGTACGTAAACCTGCTGATGAGCCAACAAGGTCGGTTCTTTCTTATTGTTAAATATTGTGTAAAAGGTTTATTGTTGTTAAATATTGTGTAAAAGGTTTACCCAGCTTTTTCTGGGTTTGTGAGTCCGTTCACTTGATCACTTTCCAGAGCCTTCAAAATCCTTACTATATATGATCCGCAAGTTCGGTGCGTATATATATATATGTGTATGTGTGTATGTATGTATGTATGTATGTATGTATGTATGTATGTATGTATGTATGTATGTATGTATGTATGTATGTATGTATGTATGTATGTATGTATGTATGTATGTATGTATGTATGTATGTATGTATGTATGTATGTATGTATGTATGTATGTATGTATGTATGTATGTATGTATGTATGTATGTATGTATGTATGTATGTATGTATGTATGTATGTATGTATGTATGTATGTATGTATGTATGTATGTATGTATGTATGTATGTATGTATGTATGTATGTATGTATGTATGTATGTATGTATGTATGTATGTATGTATGTATGTATGTATGTATGTATGTATGTATGTATGTATGTATGTATGTATGTATGTATGTATGTATGTATGTATGTATGTATGTATGTATGTATGTATGTATGTATGTATGTATGTATGTATGTATGTATGTATGTATGTATGTATGTATGTATGTATGTATGTATGTATGTATGTATGTATGTATGTATGTATGTATGTATGTATGTATGTATGTATGTATGTATGTATGTATGTATGTATGTATGTATGTATGTATGTATGTATGTATGTATGTATGTATGTATGTATGTATGTATGTATGTATGTATGTATGTATGTATGTATGTATGTATGTATGTATGTATGTATGTATGTATGTATGTATGTATGTATGTATGTATGTATGTATGTATGTATGTATGTATGTATGTATGTATGTATGTATGTATGTATGTATGTATGTATGTATGTATGTATGTATGTATGTATGTATGTATGTATGTATGTATGTATGTATGTATGTATGTATGTATGTATGTATGTATGTATGTATGTATGTATGTATGTATGTATGTATGTATGTATGTATGTATGTATGTATGTATGTATGTATGTATGTATGTATGTATGTATGTATGTATGTATGTATGTATGTATGTATGTATGTATGTATGTATGTATGTATGTATGTATGTATGTATGTATGTATGTATGTATGTATGTATGTATGTATGTATGTATGTATGTATGTATGTATGTATGTATGTATGTATGTATGTATGTATGTATGTATGTATGTATGTATGTATGTATGTATGTATGTATGTATGTATGTATGTATGTATGTATGTATGTATGTATGTATGTATGTATGTATGTATGTATGTATGTATGTATGTATGTATGTATGTATGTATGTATGTATGTATGTATGTATGTATGTATGTATGTATGTATGTATGTATGTATGTATGTATGTATGTATGTATGTATGTATGTATGTATGTATGTATGTATGTATGTATGTATGTATGTATGTATGTATGTATGTATGTATGTATGTATGTATGTATGTATGTATGTATGTATGTATGTATGTATGTATGTATGTATGTATGTATGTATGTATGTATGTATGTATGTATGTATGTATGTATGTATGTATGTATGTATGTATGTATGTATGTATGTATGTATGTATGTATGTATGTATGTATGTATGTATGTATGTATGTATGTATGTATGTATGTATGTATGTATGTATGTATGTATGTATGTATGTATGTATGTATGTATGTATGTATGTATGTATGTATGTATGTATGTATGTATGTATGTATGTATGTATGTATGTATGTATGTATGTATGTATGTATGTATGTATGTATGTATGTATGTATGTATGTATGTATGTATGTATGTATGTATGTATGTATGTATGTATGTATGTATGTATGTATGTATGTATGTATGTATGTATGTATGTATGTATGTATGTATGTATGTATGTATGTATGTATGTATGTATGTATGTATGTATGTATGTATGTATGTATGTATGTATGTATGTATGTATGTATGTATGTATGTATGTATGTATGTATGTATGTATGTATGTATGTATGTATGTATGTATGTATGTATGTATGTATGTATGTATGTATGTATGTATGTATGTATGTATGTATGTATGTATGTATGTATGTATGTATGTATGTATGTATGTATGTATGTATGTATGTATGTATGTATGTATGTATGTATGTATGTATGTATGTATGTATGTATGTATGTATGTATGTATGTATGTATGTATGTATGTATGTATGTATGTATGTATGTATGTATGTATGTATGTATGTATGTATGTATGTATGTATGTATGTATGTATGTATGTATGTATGTATGTATGTATGTATGTATGTATGTATGTATGTATGTATGTATGTATGTATGTATGTATGTATGTATGTATGTATGTATGTATGTATGTATGTATGTATGTATGTATGTATGTATGTATGTATGTATGTATGTATGTATGTATGTATGTATGTATGTATGTATGTATGTATGTATGTATGTATGTATGTATGTATGTATGTATGTATGTATGTATGTATGTATGTATGTATGTATGTATGTATGTATGTATGTATGTATGTATGTATGTATGTATGTATGTATGTATGTATGTATGTATGTATGTATGTATGTATGTATGTATGTATGTATGTATGTATGTATGTATGTATGTATGTATGTATGTATGTATGTATGTATGTATGTATGTATGTATGTATGTATGTATGTATGTATGTATGTATGTATGTATGTATGTATGTATGTATGTATGTATGTATGTATGTATGTATGTATGTATGTATGTATGTATGTATGTATGTATGTATGTATGTATGTATGTATGTATGTATGTATGTATGTATGTATGTATGTATGTATGTATGTATGTATGTATGTATGTATGTATGTATGTATGTATGTATGTATGTATGTATGTATGTATGTATGTATGTATGTATGTATGTATGTATGTATGTATGTATGTATGTATGTATGTATGTATGTATGTATGTATGTATGTATGT
>LS997567.1:21765107-21805107 GCA_000469685.2 Haemonchus contortus | reverse complement strand
GAGTTTTTATTTTATGTGAAGCATGTCTTTGTTCATGATTTTTGCAAATAATCATTCAATTTAGGCTTACCTCATTAGTAATGTTGTGATAAATGAATTACGGTTTCTTTCTGTGCTATCAAGATAAAATCGAAATCATGGCGAAGCTGGTGGCAAGTAAAATATATCGCACGCGGCAAGGGTTCAAATTCCGGTTGTATACCCGCTGGTCAACCCAGCCTTCCATATTTTCGCAAGATGGTGAAAGTACTGACTTGTACATGTGTCACTGTAGATGTGTCACTGCAAGTTATTGTACATACCTGTGTAGACCACACACGCGTTCAAAATACGACTACGATTCTGACTGAAAGTCGGATGTAAGGGCGCATCTGAAGAATGAAATTGACTACCGCCAGAAGGCTTATCATAAAATTTTTCGGTCTTAATATTTCCCGCTTTCAAAATCTTCGCATTCGCGCTTGATCCATAATCGAAGTGGCAAAATAATGGTGTACTCTGCTCACACCCAATGATCTTCTTTATCACGGATAGTACTCCTCTCTCATTGCAGTAACGATGGTCGGTTGGTGACGAGGTTTCCTGACGTCATCCCAAAAGGCGAATAGGGGAATAAAGCACGGACCAGAAGTCACCGGCATTTGCCTAGAGACACCGGTGATTTCAGGTGATCCCTATTTCAGCTGTGCTGGGTCGATTTATACCGTCTCTGTTTGCAGGTGTATTATGCATGCGTAAATGATAAAGGCTAAAGTTTTTGGCGTTATAGGCACTAATCACGAAAAAATGGTTTCGGAGATTTGCACATGGTTTGAATGCGGCGCCCTCTCTGATACCATTTGTGCAGGAATGAGGTAGGAAAACGGCTGGATAGGGCACAATAAGGGACCGGAGAGTCATCCACGGTCGCCCTCCGCCCCTCGCTAGGCTGCCTACGAAATCTAATTGCCGTTCACCACTTTCGCATTAGAGCGAAGTTGGTGAAAAGTCGATAGCCGGTTGGCAAATTGCCAGAGCGCAATGTGTTGTCTGCTATTGTAGACAACACATTGCGTCGCCTTCGTGCACTCGCCCGAACACTCTCTAACCACCGTTCTTTCAACGTGAAACTCGTCCAACCCCCTTTCCAGCTCTTTTTTTGACCCTTTGTAATTCTTTTTGTTCATCGTTTTTTGCGCTTTTTTCGTTGTTATCGCTTTATTCTAGAGTAGTTCTATCAGTTCCTGTCAAAAAAGGTACCCTAAATTTATTGCTAACGGTGCCTTTAATCAATCACGTCTGAGGAATGCGCATTCGACTTCCATTCAGAACCATAGTGGCGTAATGAGTGCGTATGTGGCCTATACAATGACTTGCAGTGGCCAGCCGATGTGCAAGTCAGTGTTTTTATCCTCCCAAACGAGTCTGGTACTAATTTACCGGCCCCGGTGGGATGGAAGGATGTTTGGCTTAGGTAGGTATCGATCAGGGATTCTAGCCCCTAACTTGTGAGATAGTGCGCCTTTTGCTACTACACCACCTCCCCCCCCACTTTATGCACGCATGCAGCTGAGAAATACACGAGAATCGATTCGAGCTTGACTGAAAGAAATGAATTCTTTGTCCTCTGTGGGATAGCTTGGGCAGTTACTCATACTTCACACGCCCCAATAGATTATTCGGTGGCTGACAGGCTATTCATGAACACCCATATGCCAAAAACAGTATTATCAGTAGCTCTTATTCCGCTGAACTTCACCTAACTTCAACATGGCAGCGATGCGTAAGACCGTTCGGTAGGGGCTGCTAATATCTCAGGGCCACAATAGGTCTGAAAGAGAGGGACCAAGATGGCGATTTGTACTTTCAATGCCCAAACGTCTGTATCAGAAGCATGTATAGAAATTCGGATGGTGAAAGCTAAGAACATCAAGTACGACGTCATAGGAGTGACCGAGACGAGAAGCGTCGCAAGCTGAATGCCGTTTTCGAGACCGAAGAATAAGTGTTCTTGGGAACATGCTACAGCAGAGCAGCAGCAACATGCTCGAAGGTGTAGGTTCCTCGTCAGCGCGCACTTGGTCAGGGACATCGTTCTTACGAAAGTTTGAAACCCGAACCGGACGTCTGACATAGTGATAGAGCTCATTCTCAGCTCTTATAATCTAAATACTTGCCTATCACCAACTCCAATCTACAGAGAGGAGGAGCTGAAAGCGCTTAATATGGATCTGGAAAAGCTGTACAGCAAAGACCATACTTCTTCAAGATCATCGGCGATTTCACCGCCAAGATTGGCCGAGGAATAACGACTGAAAAGCGACAAATCAGGAATCGCGTAATGGAATGGAATGAACGCGGTGAATGACTGTCCCAGTTTATCGTGTCGACCCACATCATTCGTGGTGATTCGCAGTTCCAGTTGCAGTCGGTGATAGAGTCGTTCTTATTATCACCCACAGCCGGCTCGTTAAACATCTTCTCGATAGTGCTCGGAAAGCAGCTAGCCTTCAAGCTGTCATGAGACCTGGAAACCTTCGAGCTGATACGAGAGCATGGAATCGCACGAGCTGCAAACAATCACCAATTAACGTTCAAAATTGCGGAGCTATCTCTAAATGTTTTGACTATATGTGGTGCCTAGGCGGAGAAGTCAATATGATGAACGACCCAGGTAGCTCGAAAGATTGGCAGATGAAAAACGTAGGGCTAGGGAACATTGATGAACATGGAATGAGTAAGGAAGAAGGCACCATCCAGCTCCGCGCTCACCTTCAGGAACGTCGTTGTTTATGATAAGGAATCGAGGGTCAGGTGAGCTGGACACGTTATGCGATATCATTATGAACGCTGGACCAGTGCGGTTACTAACTGGATCCGTCGGGGCGTCAAACAAACACTAGAACGACTGCCAGTGCGATGGTTAGACATCTTTCCAAAAGCTCTGGAAAGAGGAAGGCGGTTTCTCCCGTTGGAGGCCTGGTTGGTCTGATCACGTATCGGTGCGAGATTTGGTGCAAGGATATTGCTTGTGCTTGTATGCGCTGCTTGCCACGGAACTAGATGCGCTCAAACCTTATCAGGGGCGGTAGCTTATTTACTGTGGAACTTTGGCTGTTGATCGTCAGCATCGTTGAGTTTGGAATATCGTTAACGAAAAGGAAGATGAAGCTGCAAACTTGCCATTTCGAGAGAATGAGGAGCGATCGACATTCGCTTGAAGATAGTGCTTATTGGCGCCGTTGTCGCTTTGAAATCAAGTGTCGACGTGATGTTGGTAACAGTTTTGCTCTACACGTGGATGAAGGGGGTTTGCTTTTTGCCACCGCCTGATTTCTGCACAGACACAGGGTTCCTTCGTTCTAATGCAACCTTCTATAACCTTTTCCGTCATCCATTCGAGTAGACACATTATTTTGGCTGTTACGCTGTTACGCTTGTCGCCTTTTCGATTTGAATAGTACCGTACTAAAGCTCTATCTCTCGCACGTGAACTGGCTCCCTGTCTAACAGTGTACCCGTTTTGTGGTTATTGGTCTACAGTACAGGTCGCAGAAAGATTTGATCACATCTACAGTAGCGCCCAAAAGTCCGCGGCACGGCTGCTTTCCGTTCGTGACTTTTTTGTGGAGCAAATGGTGCGAAATTTCGATATGTATTAATATGGCTAAGGCATAAATCATAATATCGAACACTGCTTGACTGCAAGCAGCAATATCCACATAATTAACCAGGACAGGCTACTAGGTCGCAGTGGCATATATTATGTTATGTACACCGCTATAGGTCATTCCAAGTGGGGATCTCAGATCCATTTTCCAAATCTGCTAAACGATTCTGTGATCAGAGTTACGAGAACATTTTCTCCCCTATGTTGTAGCACAGTGTTGCCTATATAAGCGAAAAGGTTAGCAATCGTGCAGCGATGGAACAGTTGGTACGACGGCGGACTCACGGGATTATCATGAAGGTTCGGATTCTCGATACGTGTGCTGCTTTTGCTTTTCAAAAAAAAAATTTCCTAGACGCTTGGAAAAGACCTCTACGCTTCACATCCACCATCAACAGGCTTCTCTCACACTTGTGGAATGGCGGAACGCATTTCAAGGATTTTTTTTTTGCCCCTTATTGGTTGACGAACATGAGTGTGTTTCAAGTGCAGCGAAGAGGAATCGCGAAAGCATTGCTCAAAATGATCTTCACTTCAAAATCTTTGGCAATTTGTGATGATTTTGACAAAGAGTTGTTATAGGTCTATTGTATCAAAGCCCTCTTCCTTATAACATCGCTGAGACGTTCTGTCTGCATGTTATGTTACCGCATTTTTTAGAGGAATTTGGTTCCTGTGTCGAAGTGCGAGCTAGGAAGGAACGAAGGGTGATAGAGATCTTTTCGTCTATACTACGGGATTCCCTATACGACAACCTCGTTATCGATAATTGCGTAGAAGACGATCACAGCGATCCTCTCTGGTCAGAAAATGACAGCGATGACGACGAATGTCCCGGAACATTCATAGAGGGAACCACGTACCTCTTTGGAGACATGGAGATTGCAAAGGAGAAGGCAGCTTACAACTCCATTTCCGGTTTTTAATTTTATGATGCAGGTAGAAGAGGCCACAGCCTTTCATCGGTCGAAGGCAGAAAAAAGCCGCACAGTTTCGTGCATGGAACAGGTTTTGCTTCATCACGGCGGAGTACCACTTGCGGGAGTTGAGGGAACTTGGACGAGATCGTGAGCTTTTCTATTAGTGTATTTTTGACCATTTACGGCTAATTATATGGTTGTAACTATTAGTTTCAAAGAAAAAGAATCGCTCCATCATGCACGACAGTGACATTCACAGTATAGCGCTGAAAATCTACAAGAAAGGTTCCATAGCGGATACAATTGAAGCAAGCCATAGGTAGATTCAGGACTCCAAGCACGGCTGTGGTATCATGTCGCGCCGCATCACCACGTTTATTTGAGGAGGGGTTCCTCGACAAAGACCGCATACCTCGTGAGGCTGAATCATTTGTCCTCGAAGTGAAGGGAAGTAAATTTTCCTACATCATTCAGAATTTCTATTTCATGTAGTCGGTGTGACAGCCTGACGACCCCATTAAGGCATTTTTAAGTTGTTCAGAATTGGAGAATCGGTCCTTGGAAACAATATGCAACGCGAACCGGAGTGGTTTGTGAAGGAGTTGCACGCATCGAGGACTCTTGCTTTGAAGAGCCAGAAGAAAGTCAAAAGGGTGGTACAATCGCTTTCAGCGATTTTCGCTCTTTTACAGCCATACCGGCCCTCTTCCCTGATGGTCACCTAGCAAATAAATTTCATGTGGTAATGTTGTTTAGTGTTCTCAAGAAACTACGGGTAAAGCTCTTAATCACTGCCTGTTCTAGCAGGAACCCAAGAACGATTCCCAATCAAAGGCTGCTTTCGCGCTCCAAACTTAGAGGTCAGGGCAAACGCATATAAAACGCTTCTGCGCTTCATATCCATCATACGTAAGCTTCTTTCACATTTGAGGAATACTGAAAAGGATAATACAATGGGAGCTCTCCCAAACCCTCGAAAGGGGTTACGAAATTTATGGCAGCTGCATGCTCTCTCGACAGAGGGAGGGGGGGGGGAGTTCGGTACTCATCTGGCCGCAACACTATAAATTGCCCTCTTCCTGACCAGGAATGAGCCAGTAGGTCTCAATCGACGTTTTTATAAAGAAAAGAAGGAAAGGAGCTGTCGCGACAATGATTTTTTGTTCATATATGACAGTCCTCAACGCGCTTTGGAAAGGACAATGTTCGGAGTTCCCCTACACACGCATTTGCAGAAGGGAATCCGGAGTTCTGAGCTCCGTAATCGAAGGAAAATTAGGGATGCCGTGGGTTGGCCTAACACGTTATGCGTTACCAGTTTGGCTATGCACGCTAACGCGCGCAGTATATGTCGACGGCCACTTATCCACGATGGAGTCATTCAGCGGAATGTTGGATAATCAGAATAAGATAGTTCTCTCTAGATTCGAACGCTGAACTGCTGAGAGCATCACGCTCGATATATTTGAGCAGAGTTATTAGTGGTTGATCATAGCTCCGTCCATCCTAGTGCAAACCCTTTCCACGGTAAACTTGACCACCCTTCTTCTGACTGCTCTGGACCATTTTTTCCGCATTCCAGAAAGTTTTTAGTGAGATGAATTTTTGGTCTTAGCCCCGCTTTCCTGTGCCAGCTCCGCCCAATTCGGGGACTACATTTGTCCCATTACCTCTAACTATTTTTTTCCCGCATTCCAGAACGTTTCTGAACAGAGTTATGAAATTTTGATCTAAGCCCCGCCCACTTTGGTGCCAGCCCCGCCCACTTCGAGAATTCGGCCACATTTGTCCCATTACCTCTAACTACTTTTTTCCCGCATTCTAGAACGTTTCTGAACAGAGTTATGAAATTTTGATCTAAGCCCCGCCCACTTTGGTGCCAGCCCCGCCCACTTCGAGAATTCGGCCACATTTGTCCCATTACCTCTAACTCCTTTTTTCCCGCATTCTAGAACGTTTCTGAACAGAGTTATGAAATTTTGATCTAAGCCCCGCCCACTTTGGTGCCAGCCCCGCCCACTTCGAGAATTCGGCCACATTTGTCCCATTACATCTCACCACCTTTTTCCCGCATTTTAGAACGTTTCTGAACAGAGTTATGAAATTTTGATCTAAGCTCCGCCCACTTTGACGCCAACCCCGCCCACTTTGGGAATTCGGCCACGTTTGTTCCATTACCTCTTACCACTTTTTTCCCGCATTCCAGAACGTTTCTGAACAGAGTTATGAAATTTTGATCTAAGCTCCGCCCACTTTGACGCCAACCCCGCCCACTTCGGGAATTCGGCCACGTTTGTTCCATTACCTCTTACCACTTTTTTCCCGCATTCTAGAACATTTCCGAACGAAGTTACACTCATTTTTTAAAAGTAGCTTCTATCTTAACGCACGCCCCGCCCACCGTGGGCGGAGCTTCGCTAAACTTACCCATGCCCAGCACGCATAGGGCCTTGCTCACCCCTTTTGCTTTTTTTCCTGGCCTCGATGCCTTCGTTGAATCGAGTTATGAATATCTGTGGAAAGTACCGCCCACTGCGAGAACGCTCCGCCCACCGCCGGTGAGCTTCCCTTATTTTAGTTGTTGACCCATTCCTCACCTTTGCACATTTTTTCCCGGCGTCTGGACTGTTATGAGACCGAATTAGAAGAATTAGTCCAAGACCCCGCCCAATCCTGGCGCATGCCCCGCCCCTTGGGGGCGGAGCTCCGCCAAGCTCACATGTGCTCTGTTGCACTTACCCTATGCTCAACCTATTCCAAACTTGACCCGACTTCTCCAGGTGTTACTTCAGGTTATCTCGAATTTCCGTACAGACAGACAGACAGACAGACAGACAGACAGAGCGCTTTATATATAGTAAGGATAGTGATGACCGTTGGACCAGGGCGGTGACTGACCGGACCCCTCGGGACATCAAAAGAACACCAGGACTACAACGAGAAGGTCAGACTTCTTCACAAGAGCTCTGAACGAAAGTAGTGTTGGACCTCGTGTCCCTGAAGCCAAGACGATTCATTGTACCACTCTGGCTCGTGGCAGGGACGAATGGAGACATTACTGGCGCCTGTTCGAGGAAGTCGATGATCGACGGGACGACAGGTGATACAGGTGGTGATGATAGTCCAATGCAAAGTGTTCGAAGCAGAAAGTTCTTCACAATGGGAGCAACGTGGCAAGAAAAGTTCATCACACCTATCACACTCACATCCCTTTCCAAATGAGGTGAGAAACAATACTGTGCAGGGGTTTCGAACTCTCCCCGATCAGTCAGATCAGATCAGATTCAGGTGGCCTCTTGCAAACTATGAATGGGAGAGAAAATCTAGGTGCGCTAAACAAGAGGTACACTAACGAGACAGTGAGAATCATGGGGTCGCGGTTGCTAACATGGAAATCAAGGTCATGAATGATAACATAGCATAAATGCATCGAGAGATTGAATTTCGAAAATCGCGCCGGGCGAATTGTATAGCACTTTTACGGCCTTGCCAGCTGATAATCACATTGACTTGCTTCATGGTCCGAAAATACACTCCATGAATCGAAAATCAGAAGAGACGATGGCAAATCCATTGATCCAACGCAGGTCCTGATCCAGCATAAGTTCCTTGCTCATCATATGGGATGTACTTGCCCTGACCTCTAAGTTTGGAGCGCGAAAGCAGCCTTTGATTGGGAGTCGTTCTTGGGTTCCTGTTAGAACAGGCAGTGATTAAGAACTTTACCCATAGTTTCTTGAGAACACTAAACAACATTACCACATGAAATTTATTTGCTAGGTGACCATCAGGGAAGAGGGTCGGCATGGCTGTAAAAGAGCGAAAAATCGCTGAAAGCGATTGTACCACCCTTTTGACTTTCTTCTGGCTCTTCAAAGCAAGAGTCCTCGATGCGTGCAACTCCTTCACAAACCACTCCGGTTCGCGTTGCATATTGTTTCCAAGGACCGATTCTCCAATTCTGAACAACTTAAAAATGCCTTAATGGGGTCGTCAGGCTGTCACACCGACTACATGAAATAGAAATTCTGAATGATGTAGGAAAATTTACTTCCCTTCACTTCGAGGACAAATGATTCAGCCTCACGAGGTATGCGGTCTTTGTCGAGGAACCCCTCCTCAAATAAACGTGGTGATGCGGCGCGACATGATACCACAGCCGTGCTTGGAGTCCTGAATCTACCTATGGCTTGCTTCAATTGTATCCGCTATGGAACCTTTCTTGTAGATTTTCAGCGCTATACTGTGAATGTCACTGTCGTGCATGATGGAGCGATTCTTTTTCTTTGAAACTAATAGTTACAACCATATAATTAGCCGTAAATGGTCAAAAATACACTAATAGAAAAGCTCACGATCTCGTCCAAGTTCCCTCAACTCCCGCAAGTGGTACTCCGCCGTGATGAAGCAAAACCTGTTCCATGCACGAAACTGCGGCTTTTTTCTGCCTTCGACCGATGAAAGGCTGTGGCCTCTTCTACCTGCATCATAAAATTAAAAACCGGAAATGGAGTTGTAAGCTGCCTTCTCCTTTGCAATCTCCATGTCTCCAAAGAGGTACGAGGTTCCCTCTATGAATGTTCCGGGACATTCGTCGTCATCGCTGTCATTTTCTGACCAGAGAGGATCGCTGTGATCGTCTTCTACGCAATTGTCGATAACGAGGTTGTCGTATAGGGAATCCTGTAGTATAGACAAAAAGATCTCTATCACCCTTCGTTCCTTCCTAGCTCGCACTTCGACACAGGAACCAAATTCCTCTAAAAAATGCGGTAACATAACATGCAGACAGAAGGTCTCAGCGATGTTATAAGGAAGAGGGCTTTGATACAATAGACCTATAACAACTCTTTGTCGAAATCATCACAAATTGCCAAAGATTTTGAAGTGAAGTGCATTTTGAGCAATGCTTTCGCGATTTCTCTTCGCTGCACTTGAAACACACTCATGTTCGCCAACCAATAAGGGGCAAAAAAAAAATGCTTGAAATGCGTTCCGCCATTCCACAAGTGTGAGAGAAGCCTGTTGATGGTGGATGTGAAGCGTAGAAGTCTTTTCCAAGCGTCTAGGAGATGTTTTTTTTGAAAAGCAAAAGCAGCACACGCATCGAGAATCCGAACCTTCGTGACCATCCTATGAGTCCACCGTCGTACCAACCGCTCCATCTCTGCATGACTGCTAATCCTCTAGGTTCGCTTATTTAGGCAACACGGTACTATAACCCAGGGAGGAAATAGTCCCGTAACTCTGGTCCCAGAATCGTTTAGCAGATTTGGAAAGTGGATTTGAGATCCACACTTAAAAATACTTATGGCGATCTGTGAAGAACGTCCGTTGCGCGCGTCCGTCGAAAGTAGGTCACACTGCTCACTTCGCGCGCCGCGCACCCACTGAGGTCTCGAAGTGACATAACGGTACCAACAAGTGTCAGTGGAGCGAATGGTTTGCATTGGTCCGTGTCGTCTTCTCTGTGGCTTGCTGCCGTGGACCAAGTGCAAATCGTATGCCCCGCTGAGAACTGTGGCGTCTGTCAAGTACCGCGGGCGGACTCGCCGCATGCGACAGCTGCGGCGTGACCCACTTTCGACGGACCCGCGCAACGAAGCACACCCGCGGTATACATCACATCTTAGAAGACAATTGCGATCTAGTATCCTTCCCTTGTAAGAGCAAGGTGTTCAGTGTAGAGTGAAAGCAAAGTTGGCGACGTCACAATTTTCACACCTTATGTGCTTTTTTCTCCTTCATTATGTGCCGCATTAACGCTCGTACACTTTAGACATGTCGAAAAGGGAAGATATGTCAAAAGGACCATTGTCTTTATTTCCAGTTAATTTTGAGTTCAAGCTCTTTGGGACAAGTGGAACATGATCAGATTGCAGGTTAGTAGTGGTCGATATTCCAGTACACCCATGCTACACATACCGAAATTCGCATATTTAGACCCAAAGGAAAGAGGTTACGAAACGCACGATTGAAAAAGCATTTGGCCGAAGACTTTTCAGCGCTACTGTATATCATATGTGGCAATTGACTGCAAACCGCAAACATATTATGAACAGGAGCCACGCTTTATGGAGTCCATGTTTTTTACTGCATCAAAACGGGTGGTAAGCATGGTAATGCCAAAGTATGGCAAAAATTGCGAAATAAGTTGTATGATCCTGTCTAATCTGTTAACATTAGGCAAAAACGTCGTAAATGGGAAAGCTCTGTTATGTCATAACAAAGGTCAGCAAGAGGTCGTATAGAGCTAAACGTTCCGCGCGCCTTCGAGCTGAGACAAAAAAAGCATCCTTAACGGGACCATTCTACATTCAACCGAATAATAGCATTTAAACAATGTATTGATGAATTTTATAAAATTTTAATAAAACCTGCTGCCAAGATGGTAAATAAATTCTTATCAACTTCCGTTTCGGCGTTATCGCCTCCTTCAGAATTGGAAACCTAAAGATAATCGCTATCCATCCCTCACTCAACAATTTAACCTCAAAAACCGGTTCCCTAGACCTAATGTTCCCGAATGGGCATGATAACTCTTAAAACATTTAACCCACCTCCAACAGCAACCGGTCGTTTAGACGACCGCCGCTAAACTGACCCATAGGGACTTGGGGTAGCTTTAGGTGATTTGCCCTATCCCTCCCGCCATTGAGTTTCACATTCTGAGGACAACTTTGAAATGCAAGAAAAACCAGGTTTTTTCTATGATAAACAAATGCTTGTCAAAAGAAATGTGTTGTCAGCGCTTACTGCCTAGTCGCCAGTGGGATTGGATTGTGGGTGAGTCAAAGAGCATTTGCAATTCCATCCGCTCAACCACGAAGGTGAGACTTCAAAACAAGTTCAATAGACTAGTGGATCTGAAGGGGCATAACTTATCACAGTCAGAACCAAAACCACAAGATACCACCCCTACCAAATCAGGATTTGACCACAACAAGGCAAAACTTCCGACTTGTAGCAAGGTTACTGTTATCGGCGATATGGGCAATATTAAACTTTCCGACAACGCCCTATCAGTCTTGGACCTTGGCTCCAGTTTCGCTCCTGCTCAACCAGTAAATCAAAAGGTATCGCGAAAAATCTTAGGCTCTCTGCAAACTTTGCAGGATGGGTTGCGCCTTAAAGCCAAGTTACAACAAACCGGTCCACAAAGTGAAGCAAGGTTAAGTCTACCAACCATACCTTTCCCTCCCCCATTTTTCGAACCACAAGATCCTTACGTAGCAGTAGGTATCAAGTTCCGCCTTTTTGCAACCTCGGTATTTAGTATACTTAGGCGTAACATCCATTTGCGACTTGCAACAAATCTAACCACAGCACAAAAACGGGGACTTAGGAAACTCAAGAGTCTCGTAACCAGCGACAGTATTAAAATATCGGTTAGCGATAAGGGAGGAGAGTTTGTGGTGTTGCCTCGGGAATTAGATTGCGCAATGACGCGTCTACATCTATAGAGGACGAGACTCTTTACAGACCGTCTTCTTCGGAGGAGTTTAATAAACAATACCGGCGACTTAACAGGGTGTGGGTTGAAACAGTGCGATCTTCGCAACTACCAAAAACGGTAGGTACGCGGCTAAAGTTGGATCTCCCAATCTGCCCAGTTCTTTACAGACTCATCAAAACACATAAGCTTACCCAGGCCACCTTAACATCAAACAATCCGACAGACTACCGGGTACGGCCAATAATAAGCAAGGCAGGAGAAAGCTGAATCTATGGAGCTTGCAAGAACGATCGCACTTTCCAATGGTTACCCTCTAGCTCCTAAAAACAGTTATGGATCATGTAAAAAGGAACAACGTGGCCCCGCCATCGATAGTTTGGATAAAGTAGCCTTCTGTATCCCTATATTAGTGATGCTGTAAGCTGTGAAATAAGGGCGGCGCTGCACAGGTGCGGCCTAAAGGACATGGTATGTGTGGTCGAGATCCCACCCGAAAATCTTAAGCAGCGGCTGGTTCGAAACCGCTGCTACGATCGAATTTGCCTTATCCCCAATTGCGTCATCTGCCCTAATGGACAGGAGGGTGAATGCATGACACCAGGCGTGATCTACCTGATCACATGCAATCTATGCGAGGAAGAATATATAGGGGAGACTGGGCGACCTCTGTGCGTTAGGGTCAAGGAACACCTAGACGGTTTGAATCGAGCAAGGGTGGAGACTCCTTTGGGTGCTCACCGAGTAGAGTCCCATAAAGGTGCTGTATTCGGAATTACAGCCAGGATTCTTTTACGAGAACCCCTCATTTCAGCTCGGAAAACACTTGAAGCTTACTGCTTTCTTGAACTTTTCACGAGGTTTTTAAATATTCTTTATTAGGCTGACGTTTCGGCGGAATCGCCTCCTTCAGAGCCTGAAAGGATCATAACAATCTGTGACTATCCGACCAAACGTCTCCACCGACCCCACTAAAGCTCGAGACCCCCAGGGCACACAAGTGACTGAAAGGAGAACCACTTACCGTAGCTTTGTGGATTCTTCGAAACCACCCAGCGAGTGATGGTACCAACCGACCAGTGTCAGCTGGGGTATGTCGTCATTAAAGTCTCTGCGGGAAGGAATGCGTAGACTAAACCGGATGTGGGTGTCGGTAGCACGGTCTGCAGGATTGAATGCAACCTTAATAACACGCCTCAAACTTGAGTCGCCTTGTTGCCCAGTCCTGTATCTGCTCATAAAGACACATAAGTTTTTAGATGCAGACGACCTAGCTTCGATAAATCCCACTTCCGTGAAAGTTCGTCCTATAGTAAGCTGCGTGGGTGGTCCTACTGACCGAATCGCTTGGTTTCTTAATACCATTTTAGTGCAGCTTCTCAGCTTCATTCCGCCCCATCTCACTAACACCCAAATGTTTTTGGATCGCCTTGGCGCACTACACCCCAGTGGTTCGTGCGTTATGGAATCCTTTGATGTAGAAGCTCTCTATACGAATGTCAGCAATGGGTCTGCTATGGAAGCTATATTCGAGCTTCTTGGTCAGCACCAGAACGATATTAGTATGCGAGGGCTGTCTATATCCCAACTGGTGACACTCGTGAAGGAGTGCCTCAGTTGTAACATTTTCAAATGGTCGGGAAGGTATTTCGCACAGACTAGAGGCTTAGCTATGGGGCAGCGATTGGCGCCGGTTTTGGCCATATCGTTTATGACCAAGATTGAAGCGCCTGTACTGGAATATATGCCCTTACTTTACTGCAGATATATCGATGATTGCTTCATAGTCTGTGCGACACAGGAAGAAGTGGATGTGTGTTTCGGCCTATTGAATTCACAATCAGAGCACATTAAGTTAACACGGGAAAAACCGACCGAAAATTGGCTTCCGTTCTTGAACGTTCAAGTGAGGTTACATAGCGATATGACTGTTACGAAGTGGTATAGAAAGCCGAGCAATAAGAATATCATTGTTCATTATCACTCAGCTCATCCTTTTCATGTATAACGAGCGGTCGTTAGGAATATGTTCCGCACTGCTAAGACGGTCTGCACTGGAGAGGATGAGCGAAAAGAGTCGCTTATAATGGCACGCGATATAGCTCGGTCTAATGGCTACTACAATTTTCCAAATTCACGTAGAACTTCTTCTGGCGGTGTGGTTCTAAGACATGGTAGTACCTCGATTGAAAGAAAAATTCCTTTTGTACTACCATTTATTTCTGATGAAGTCAGTGCCTCCATTAGAAAGTGTCTAAAAAGATCGGGTTTGGAAAATCTAGTTACCATTATAAACGTACCACCTTTCAATCTAAAGAGGCGCCTGGTTTGGAACAGGCTATACGATCGCCTATGTGCCACCTCAAACTGTGTGGTTTGTCCAGCTGGAAGGGAGGGTGATTGTAATATGTCTGGGGTGGTCTACAAAATTACTTGCCGTGATTGTGGTGACGAGTATATTGGAGAAACGGCAAGACCACTCCACGTGAGGGTTAAGGAGCACGTAGATGGTATGAGGCGATCGAAAGAGTCTACTGCCTTGGGGAGTCACCGAATCCAAAAGCATAACGGAGACGTTTTTGAGGTCACCGTGGAGGTCGTAGCACAGGAATCGCAATTGTGCGCACGTAAAATGATCCTTTCAGGCTCTGAAGAAGGCGATTCGGCCGAAACGTCAGCCTAATAAAGAATATTTAAAAACCTCGTGAAGAGTTCAAGAAAGCAGTAAACTCAATGACACAATTATGCCGAGGCTTATAGAAAGCCGTACATGACACTTGAAGCGTTTCTCATCAACGCTAGGTCTCCAAAAATGAATAGGAAGGACGAGTGCCTAGCCGTAGCTAGTGAACTCGCGCCTTTCTCTGACCTCTGCTGGTTTTATATGGCTCCGGTATCACGGCGGGAGGGATAGGGCATATCATCTAAAGCTACCCCAAGTCCCTATGGGTCAGTTTAGCGGCGGTCGTCTAAGCGACCGGTTGTTGTTGGAGGTGGGTTAAATGTTTTAAGAGTTATCATGCCCATTCGGAAACATTAGGTCTGGGGAACCGCTTTTTGAGGTTAAATTGTTGAGTGAGGGATGGATAGCGATTATCTTTAGGTTCCCAAATCTGAAGAAGGCGATAACGCCAGAACGTAAGTTGATAAGAATTTATTTACCATCTTGGCAGCAGGTTTTATTAAAATTTTATAAAATTAATGCAAAGCTATGCCAAGATTTATCGAGAGTCGAACATGGACGTTAATGTATGGATACCTTCTGAACTACTTTGGCAACATTATTGTGCGTTGAAAAATTGAAAAACCTTACGTTGACCTTAGACTTGAAAAACCTTGCACATTATGTGTTACCACACATAATGTGCAAGCTGTTTTTGGAATGTCAGCGGCCAACGTAGCCACTGTGTTCAGTGTAATATTTTTTGTAACCACCCTGCCTTTGCCAGCTCTTCTGCAACCTTTGATGCTGAGCCCACATTTGAAATCGTCATACTGTCAAGCGGGTCAAACATATAATTAGTCTTTACGCACTGCTATTATAACTTATATTACTTTCCGTCCATTTTTGCTATCTAACATCAGTGAAAGTCGTGACATCGAAAGATTTTCGAATAATCGTCGTGTTATGAATTTATTCTTCTCGAGCTGGGCTGAAGAGAAATATGTAAGGAAGGGAAATTTAGCTGGGATCCAATTTTACATATGCATTGAATATGATCGTGAAAAGTTATTTAGCGTTCACAGTGCAGTCGGACAACGCTTCTTGTTTTATGGCGGAACGCTATTTGAATCTCTATTATCAAGTAAGAAACCTCTCCAATATAGACCTTGAATTTCTTTTCGGATTCATTTTGTAGCAGCCATTTTTCACTGTTTACGACGTCGAATACAGATTTTGATAAAGAAGTTTGTGCAATTATTATGAAGGAACACATATGCGTAGGCGTAGTGCCTAGCACCGGCGTAGCAGTCTGCAGCACATTTTTTCGTCTATAGAATTTAACGGATATTCGCAGTATTTTCGAGATTTCATGAGTGTCGAGAGTATTGTGGCTAAGATTATTGTACGTTACCTTGGCTCGACATCCTTTGTTGTGTGGAGGATTTCATGTTCAGTGCCTTGTGTGCAAAACTCTTCAAAACGTTGGCCCTGTCCATTATCATTGGATTTTCATGACTGTTATTTTGCGTTTATGGCAACAATGCAAAGATTTTAATGGTACCATTGGAAACATCTTTTCTTCGGAAACCATGTCTGACTCTCACCAAACCTTAACACAGTTTATCGATATTTCATAATTGATAGTAATGCCTTGGCCATGATGGTGAAACCTTAACCAGCCAACGTTGCCTTCGTCATAGCCTAGAAGCCGAAGATCTGAAATTCGCCTCAGCTGAAACATTTCGATTTAAGCGCAATTCAGATGTAGGCCGTAATGTGCAGCTCGTCTACTTCTTCGTTTTCGTCCTCGTGCTCTTCGCCTTTTTGTCTTCTTCTTGCCTCCGCCTTCATGATCTTCTTCGTCTTCGTCGTCGCCTTCTTTATCGTCTTCATGCGCTCAACTAGATAAGAGCTACAACTGCATTCGAGAACGACAGCGAATCTTCGTAAGTTCGACCTTGAGGTCGAGTAAGGGAAACATTGTTTAATCCTCACGTAGTTTATGGTTCTGGAAAGGCCTTGAAGAATGATTCTCATGTCGGCTTTTGTAGTATCGTAGTATTGAATCGATTAGTGTTATACGTAGTTTACCATAAAATAAGGTGTGAGTATTTATAGGTGGGTCTGTCACGGACGTCTCATCTGCACATCGGTGTTAGCGCTCAGCTTCTCCGCCTTCGAGTGCACTACTGGGACTACTTTGAGACTACTACGATGCCAATCAGCTAAGCACGTTGGGTTCGATGTTCGCTTTGTCTGTGCGAAACTTAATTCGAGAATGGAGTTCCGAACAGTGCAATTTGCGACTGTCCTATTTTTCTGAAAGTCGTTCATGCTCTATTCATGTGAAATGAACAAACAGCGAAAAGGAGAGGAAGCAGCAAATCTCAAGTACTCTGTTCTGCGTAGAACTGATAAATGGAGAATGAGCGATCGACATCACTTGTTTACTACTTTTCACTGGCAAAGATGAAAAAAATATGAACAAGAAATGTTTCTTGAACATGTAACTGTTTGGGATGTATCTCTCGAGTGTCAGGGCATAGTAGAAGCCCTGTTGCTTTTTTGAGTCGCTTTCCCGCCTCTCGATCGATGTCACGTCAGACGGGTGTCGAGGCAGTACAGAATGCGAATATTCGTTCTAGGATCCACACACAATCAGCTGGTCGCCGAGTGATGAGACGATGTTTTCCTCCCATTCTGTATCCTAAACTATTTTTACAAACTTTCATTTCTAGAACGGACTTTCCAAGTCCAAGAAGAAGGCGATCACGTACCTGAAGCGTTACTTCCCTGTCAGTGATCCTCATCAAGCAGGACGTGTCGGTGAGAACTGCATGGTCTCTTATTGAAATCCCGAAGACGGAACGAAGATTGAAAGAGTTCCATGTAGGCGATTGTCGACGATTTGTTCATCCCTCAAGTCGGGCTTCAGACCTGCGTGGAAACAAGTTTCGAGCTATTTTCATTTTTTTTGTTTTCTGTAATGGACTCAGTAAATCACGAAAAAACCAGTGAATAGCGCACATTCTTCCATTATTTCGTTCTTAAGATACAGAATTACTGACTTTGCTGGTAACCAAGATTACAAGAGTCAGTCCTGCTTTCCAAGTTCTCTCCAAAATCATTGCAATTTCAGCATACGCACAGCAGTGGCGATAGACGACTGCCAGTTTCATCAGTGTGTAAAACTTACGAAATTCGATACTGAGCACGCAATTTCTTTCATTCCTCCGGATGGGGAATACGAGTTGATGCGGTAAGTTTTCCTAAAACATAAAATATTTTCATCGCTAGCACTTTCAGGTACCGAACCACAAAGGACATCCAGCTTCCATTCCGTGTTATTCCCTTGGTGCGAGAGGTTTACAGAAACAAAATGGAAGTAAAAGTTAGTCTTACTTTACTCATTCCAATAGCCTAATTCGAAGATCTAGAGCGGACCACCATAGAGTATCTCTCTTTTATCGGTTTGATTTCTAGCTTCTGCTATTGGAATGTGGATGGTGACCTTAAAGGTACTAGCTACCTGCTTTATTTTTTTGAAGTGTTATGTATTTCGAATTCATTGAAATCCTAGCATTGGCACAAGAAGAGCGAGAAGATAAAAAAAAAATGGGGGAGGTGATGGTGTTTCTCGCTATTTATGCGAACATAGCCGAATCAAGATTTCACCATTCCTCAACGAATGTGCATAGGCTGTTACTAACCGTGCCGTGGTTGAAGTTCATAATGGTCCATCGCATATGTATAGGTAGCCCATCGAATTTTAGAACTGCACGTGCAATAAGTAAGAATTATTAGCTCTTTTCTCGATTGAATATTGGTCGTCTGAGACCCTTTCATATCATACAGAAAATAAAAACAAGCAGGTCTTTTAGGTAGAAAGTATCCTGATTGATCAGAATCATTTAGGGCTCCAGTAATGCTCCCTGTTTTTGGGACGGACAGAAATAAGTAAGAGTCGTTTAAACTGCGTGTCCCACCATCAAACTACCTAAGATAGGTTCTCCACGTAGATATCGGCAGCGACTGTTCGCTTGCAGTCATGCTCGGAAAGCGTGCCTTGCCAGGTCCTTCACGTAGGTTTCGGCAGCAGCTGTTCGCTTGCAGTAATGTTCGGGAAACATGCCCTGCCCATTTCCCATATAAGAGGAGGAATTATATACAGTGCAGGGGAATGCTCTGGATGATAGTCAAATACTGGTGCAATCCTAATCAACCATAACATGGCATCCATCGAAGTTTCCAGCGCGATAGATCATTCCCTTCAGTTGGCGAGCCGTGATGCGTTGACTGCATTCGAGAATGCAGACCAATTCCTGATAGTAATCTAAACATCACGTAGTCATCAATTTTAGCGCCCGATTGGTAGTAATTTTCGAAGAATATGCTATGTTTCCGATTTCACTCTACCACTAGCTCTGGTCTCCGAATTGCTCATACGGATAAATAACCATCAAGCGCAGGCAAGCTGAGAATTATGGGGTAGGGTGAAGCATTTTCAACGTGCAGTGATAGTTTAAAAACGGTCTAGCTTTATTACCTTTTCGATATGCACCCCGAAGTGTTGTTCATACATGGATTTGGTCGATTTATCCAGAAGCCTTGATGGACTTTCTAGTACCGATATAATTCTCGCTGGTAGGACCACAGAGGTAAGCGTCCAAAGTCAGAATGAGCATGATTCCCCCTTCTGTGCTTTAATAGGCACCACAGTGACCCTTTTCCTTCGTTCACCAGCCGGATGTTCCCTAACGCAGACGCACAATTAACCCCCAGTCCTCTTTGTTTGAAAGCATCCCATGTAAAAAACTGTATCATGTTTTTGTATTAACATCATGGATATTATTATTACCAGTTGGGCTCCGCTCCCCAAAAATCTGGTTAAAATTTCTGGTGGAACACCGTAAGAATTGGTGCAGAGAGTATCGAAAAAGTCCTCCACTGTGAGGACGATCCGCCTATATGGAGTGCGTCCCTTCCTTTGATTGTTTGCCCTAATCCTCATCTAAACTCGTCTTTTTCGGTGTCCAGATTGTTTGAGAACCGAATAACAAAGATTCAACCTCTACGTCGCCCATTCAAATGCATTCCCTCAATCCACATGTCCACCCAGCTCCATCAAGGTTGTTGTATATTCGTAATGGAATTTTTGCTCTTCCTTCAACAGCTTCTCACTTGGCTACGCACGCTAACGCGTACATTATATGTCTACGACCGCCTATCTACGATGGAGTCGTTCAGAGGAATGTTGGATTATTAGAATACGATAGAATTATTAATGGTTGATCATAGCTCGTCCACCTCAGTGCAGACCTTTCCCACTATAAAAACTTGACCACCCTTCTTTTAACTGCCCCCAACCATTTTCCCCGCATTTATTTTTATTTATTTATTACACTCGTAAGAGTGTGCCCGGATCAGGCAAAAGAGAGGAACAAAACAATAACATAGAACGAAACTAGTGCCGCCCACGTAAACATTAGGCGGCTAGCACCAGGCAGCAAGAAAGAAAATGAGGTAAAAATAAGAAAAGAACAAAACCACAACAACAGAAATTGAACTACATAAAAACAATGAAACATTGAGGCCACAATTCAAGAAGAGTGGAGAAGTGAACAGGTAGACCCTGAAGGCTGGTTGCCTTATTGGACAACGATATTCGAAGCAACATATGAGATGGGACAACGATCAGAGAATCAGAGGTTGCTAGCGGTGGACACCCTTCAAACTCTAAGCGCTCCCAGTGCGTTATAAGGCACAAGCAGGCACAACTCACGTATTGTCCAAATTTATGAACCAATTGAAGTGTGGATGGCGCTAGGGATAACGCCACTCGACACGAGCACCAGGGCATGCATGTCGAACCACGAAGCCAGATTTTCGGCAGTTAGGTATTCCCTATCCCTAACAATCTGGTTTCTGGCCCACCAAGGAAAAAGAATGGAAAGAGTGAGTGTGCGAGCAAATAACTCAAGGAATATGTAGTCTAACCTGCTGTAGGGCGAAGGGTATCGAGACCACAGAGCAACGCTAGGAGGCAGCGGAAAGGGAGGCCATACAATTAAACTGTAGCTCAATTGCACAGAGCGGTACATAAAGGAATTTAAGGCATGACATTTGCTCGATGAGGTGAGACCAGACGCAGCGTCCCGGAAAACAGCGATATGTTGACATCCGTAGCGCAGATTTGACCACCATTACTTATGGAACATTCCTGACACATGATGAGGACGCTGCGGAGCAATCGTAATTATTCTTCTTCATTCGGACATTCAGCGCCAGCAGACATGCGATTTTTGAAATCTCTTGCCAGAGCTAACTTGAAGCCTGAAGCATTCCTAAACTTAAAGAAGTCAGTACCAATGTTGTTCCAAGGGAGCACAACTCTGCAAGAAAACGAACCTCTATAAGACGCACTATTTGCACCATCTAGGCAGAGCCTGTAGGTGTGGCCCCTAGTGATGCCGGCGAATGGAGACACGCGAAACAGATCAGAGAGCGAAATATCGACTTCATGAGATACAATTTTATACAAGAAGCCCAAATCGGCAATACTCCGCCGATCCTCTAACGTTAGTGCGTCGAGAAGGGTAAGGCGAGTCACATATGGCATTCTACACAAACCCTTTCGAGCAAAAATCCTGTAGGTGAAACGCTTCTGCACCAGTTCAATTTTCTCAATAAGAAATGCTTTGTATGGCGACCATACAGGCGTACAATATTCGAGCAAAGGTCTCACATAAATGGCGAACAGTCTGAAGAGAAGCTTGGGATCGCGAGTCTCGAAGGCACGCAATAAGAAGTTAGATCGGGAAGTAGCTTTGGTTACCATCTTTGATATATAACTTTCAAAATCTAGGTTATCATCGTAAGTGATACCAAGATCTCGAATGGAACTTGAACGTTTCAGCAGGCAACCACATAGTTGAAAGGTGCTATCGGGATGGTTTTTACCTAAGCACATGATGGTTGTTTTCTCTTGAGATATGTCAAGACCCCATCTTCGTGCCCATTCATCCAAAGAATTTAGCCCATCCTGTAGTAGTCCCGCATCGTTGATAGTGAATAACTTACTATCATCAGCATACATGGAAACAAAAACTCCAGGCGGAAGGACTGTACGCATATCGTTAACGTATAGCAGAAACATTAGGGGACCTATACAGCTTCCCTGAGGAACTCCACTGGTAGTGGGGTACACACGTGACCTAACATCGTTGATGACAACGGACTGGCACCTATTAGACAAAAAGGAACGAATAAAACGTAAAAGGCAACCGCTTATACCCAAGCTCTCAGACTTGTTGAGCAGCAAAGAGATCGGGATTGAATCAAACGCTTTCCTAAAGTCCACAAAACATACCGACACATAACTGCCTTTATCAAGCTCTCTATGCCAGCGCGGTAAAGTTGAGAGTAAGGCAGTAGCAGTGGAGCGTTTACTGAGGAATCCGTGCTGGGCGGGATGCAGCAGATTATATTCTTCTAGGTAGGCAATGATGCGGGAACACAGTAACCTTTCCATGACTTTGCTGGTGGAACAAGTAAGACAAATGGGTCGGTAGTTCTGGGGTAAATTTCGAGGGCCTTTTTTATGAACAGGTCTGACTAGTCCAACTCTCCAAATATCAGGACACTCTCCTAACAACAGGAACCTGTTGAAAAGCAAGGTAAGTGGACTAGCAAGACCGAGGGCGGCGTTTTTGAGAAATATGTAAGGGATCTCATCGGACGACGTCGAGACATTCTAGGAAATTTTTGAAGAGATGAGTTTTTGGTCCTAGCCCGCTTTCCTGTGCGAGCTCCGCCCACTTCGAGGACTTGACCACATTTGTTCATTACCTCTAACCACCTCTTTAACGCATTCCAGAATGTCTGAAGAGTTATGAAATTTTGATCTAAGCCCGCCCACTTTGATACCAACCCCGCCCACTTCGAGGATTTTGTCACATTTGTCCCATTACCCCTAGCCACTTTTCTCCGAATTCTAGGAAGTTTCCAAACGAAGTCACATTCATTTTTGAAAAGTAGCTTTCATCTCAATGCACGTCCCGCTCATAATGGGCGGCCCAGCACTCATGAAGCTTTACTCACCCTTCATATTTTTTCCTGGTCTCAACGCCTTCGTTGAATCGAGCTATGAATCTCTGTGGAGAGTTCCGCCCACTGCGAGAGCGCTCCACCCACCACCGGTAGATTTCCTTCTTTTTTATTGTTGACCCATCCCCCACCTTTGCACAATTTTCCCGGCACGTAGACTGTTAAGAGACCAAGAATTTGCCCATAGCCACGTCCAATTCCGGCACATGCCCCGCCTCTTGGGAGCGGAGCTTTGCTAGATTCATATGTGCTCTGTTGCACTTACCCTATACTCAACCCATTCCAAACTTGACAAGGCTTCTTCAGGTGCTCCTTCAGGTTATATCGAATCTCCGTACAAACAGAGAGACAACCAGGCACGAACGCTTTATATAATAATAGTAAGGTATTAGTATAAATGTATGCACGTTTATGGCAAATCACTGAACCTCCAACCCATTTTTGGTACGTCGATCAAAAAGAAAGATCCTCTTTCGAATCAAAATAGAATCGAGCGTGGTATTATCCTCAAATTTAGACGCATAGTTCACGATAATTTTGGGTAACCAGATTATGACGAAAAATGGAAGATAAGATGGAAAGTAGTGCGATGGAAGCGAAGGAGCTGCGTGAATAGGAATGAATGAAAGCCCTCGAAAAATCGCTAAAGGGGAGGGGGGCTGTACGAGAATGAGACCAGAAGAATGAAGAAGAGTGGGGCGTTTGGACGAGCTACACAATGTGGGTCATTGCGTACATGCGTAAGTAGCTCACCTTTTTCAGCTTCTTAAGGTAGGACATTAAATAAGGGATTGCGGCAGCAAAAAGAATAACAGAGGAAGAAAGAATGAGAGAAAAACATCGCCTCATCACTCGGCGATCAGCTGATTGTGTGTGGGTCCTAGAACGAATAAAGGCAATCTGTATTGTCTCGACACTCGTCTAACGTGACATCGATCGAGAGGCGGGAAAGCGACTCAAGACAGCAACAGGGTTTCTGCTATGCCCTGACCGTCGAGATTTTGGGAGCGAGAAGGACCCTTCTACCGCCCATGGAAGCCTCTGAGTATTCCTTAGGGAAGGACTCGGTAACCATTTTTATCGTGAACAGTGCCTTCAAGAAGTTAGACAAAGCAAATCGTTCGAAGAAAATTATATAGCTTCATTTTCACAAGTTGTCAAACATCTCGGTGCGACGAGGCTTAATGTTCGATTGTGCTATATAGGGAGTATACATCCACAGAGGAATAGAAGAGCATAGAATTTGTGAAAGGAAATAAAATTTGTAACACTCATGAGGCGGATAGAAAGGAAGTTAGTTTTGAACTAGAGCAATCGAGACAGGTTAGTCGTAAATTAGTGTACATCACACAGAAACCCTAAAGATGGTAACGTATACTTCAGGATCTCAACCTAGAAGTCTACTAGAATCTCTACCATCGCAAATTCTGGTCGGGAAAACTGCTAAATTCAATCCTAACCTTTTTATGAAGGGAAGGAAGGTTTATGGAAGGTTGCTGAGGGTTGAAGGTTTTTAGGAGTACGATTTATGAACGGCGTACTTGCTCAAGAATGGGAAATTTTCATCCCAGCTTGCAATCCTCCTTAGATTTCCCTGGACCACAATGTGATGGGTCGCTGGATATAGTCTATACTGGAGAGGAAAGCCTGGAAAAGCTCAGACTAGAGTTTCTCAAGAAATTCGGCGTGCCACTGTCCATAAGTAGCCGAAGCGTCTTCGGGCTATAATTCGTACTGGAGGCTGTTATGTAAGATGACGGTGGGTTTATTTTGTTGATGCGATGCATAGTAAATAACTCACACGAATTCATCACGTATCGATACGAACTGCGGTTTCTGTAGCCCGATTTTTTTCGTTACATATTTATGGCGCATCCTGTGTATACAAAATACGTAGGATGGTGCAAAAGCATTCCCGTTTCCTTCCATGTGGAAGCTTCTCACAACCTAGTGGTACAAAAGGTCAACGTCTCAACGAATGACCAAGCACGATTGGAAGACAGGGTTGCGCTGACTAGAAATCTAGCCAGATATGCGGCCAAGGAAACCAACTGAATCCATAATTGAAGCGTCCTACGAAAAGTGCAGATTCACGCGCCTTAGTGGGAACACCGGCTGAATTTAGAAGAGAAGCGACTGATATCATGGATCAGCACGCTTCTCAAAGCGTGAAAGAGCGCTCCGAGTCGTATCTCTGGTTGGGAACTAATAAAATGCTGGACGGAAACAACGTTTGAAATTCATATGTAAGACAGAACTATCTATATAGTGAGGCTCTTCTGCACACCAAACCAAATTTCATTAACCGAAATGGAACTAGCGGAACAGCTTATACCATTTCGAATAGGAGAATCTTAAAAGCCTACAAAAAAGATTACTAACAAAGGTTTTCTCGTGAAACAATGGTATAATTAGACACTAATCCCGACTACAGATTGCTGTTCTTTCTAGATACACGCATAAACCGTTTCTAACCCAAACAAATCAAAACTGTTTCGTCTAATATTCTTGCAAATCCACACTATGAACACGCATTAAGGAAGGAATATATGCTGGCAAGTAGTACGCTAAAGTGTTGGGCTGTTTGCTCATCGAATTAAAATATTTTCAAAAAATTGCATGACATGGATACCGAGCTGCCTCCACGCGCTCCAGTAATGCCTGCACTACTTGCGGAGAAAAATCCAAAGACGAAATTCTTTCAAAACATGGGTCCTGTAATACTTTGAGGACCCTTCCATTGCTGGAAAACAGGGCAAAATATGCGTGGCCCATTATACTCGCTTGGCCACACGGTTCATCTAAAAGTTGTGGTGAAGGTCGATCTAAGTTTTGATGGGGTTTTTTTGAAAGTTTCTGAACTTTCTTAGTCGATACCAGTAGTGTACCATGTGGTGATGGTAGAACAATCTGTAACCTCCTCCCTAATGAGTATATACCAGCGCGCTTGCTCCTCTATATTAAATCACGATGTCAATTTCACGAGGAAATGTTCGATGCATCATCTTCTACGAGTGGCGTCGCGGCACCAGAGCGACAGCAAATGAACGCAATATCAACGGTGTATGGTGGGAAGGACATCACTTCCGTCGCCACAGTCCATCGTTGGTCCGCTCACTTCAAGGAGGGAGACACGGGCTGTGAAGACAAGCCTCGGCCGGAACGCCCCTTCGCCGTCTACGGCTCCGTCATTCTCGACACCGTCAGAGAGAATCCAGAAGTTAACACCTGCAGTCTCGCGACGAGACTTGAGTGTGCCCAACCAACAGTCGTCGCTCTTTTTCAGGCCCTCCTTTACAGAAAAGTGCTGACTCGATGGGTACCCCATGTCTTGACCGATAGCATGCGGTACACCCGGGTATCTATTTGTCAGTCTCTCCATCTCCGCTTACATCGCAAGGAGTTTCTGGAGAAGTTATTATACTTGATGGAGATGAAAGCTGGATCTTCTACGACGTTAATAAGCATAGCGCCGTCTGCCTCTCGTGAGGAGAACAGCTGCTGACCGAATCCGGCCCCCACCTAAGAAGTATCCCTTTGCTTCTGGGATCCAAAAGGAAGCTGTACTACGGGCTGCTCGAGCAAGCCACACCGTCACCGCTCCCTTTTATGCTGATCGGCTGCAGAAACTTGCGGAAGCCTTTCAAGAAAAATAGCCCAAAGGAACATCTGTGCACAACTTTTCCTAGCAGAACAATTCTTCAACTATGCTCACCTTGAACAAGCTGTCGGTGAGCTCTTTGAGTCTCAATCTTTCCAGTTCTGGTAGAAGAAAATCGCTGACCTGCCCGCTAGGTGGGACAATGTTATAACTAACGATGGTTATTAACTTGCGTGAATCGCAAGTTCCCCAGTCCAAAGTGTGCATGCATAGATTGAAAGGAGCTCCGGCTGCGAGAGCTCAACTAAAAGTTATTTACTTCGAAAATCTCAATTACAAACTGTACGAAACTCTTCTAGATTGGAAAAAGAGGGTTATATCTAGCGAAGAGCGAGTGGTGAAACGCCCAAGACACCCATCGCAAGGTC
The DNA here is from genome assembly GCA_000469685.2 of Haemonchus contortus. Lineage (NCBI taxonomy): Eukaryota > Metazoa > Nematoda > Chromadorea > Rhabditida > Trichostrongylidae > Haemonchus > Haemonchus contortus. The sequence continues at coordinate 21,778,285 of LS997567.1, read as the reverse complement.
AAAAAATCGTGATGATCTCCCGATACGGCCTTGTCGGATGGGAAGAACATTTGGTGGCATCTTTACAATATACGTTTGCCTCCCATTTGCAGTAGCTTCAAGTAAGGAAGGTAAATTACAGATGATGGCTTGATATAGGCTGTGTTCGTGCGAATGGTAGGTGATCGCTCGCACTCGGCCATGAATTGGAAGCACAATTTAGAAGTGACAGGATATATTAGGGTGAGACATCGATTGAGCGTGGTTACGCATCTTGAATTGCCACAGAACTTATTTAACAAGTTCCTGTCGAAAACGTTAGCTGGGCCTTGCGCCCGCAAACTTACGCCAGAACAGTTCCCATTACAGGCATTTCCTGTTGTATATAACGTGCTCGCTGCCTATTTGTCTATCTGTCTCTCTGTAACTGTTTCTTTGTTTGTACATAAATTCGATATTATCTGGAGAAGTACTTGGGGAATTTAGGTCAAGTATGGGATGAGTTGGAGCGTAGGGCAAGACCCCCGGAGCTCACCTAAGCTCAGCAAAGCTCCGCGCACAGGGCGAGACATGCAGTGTGGGCGGTGTCATGGGCAGAACTATCCGGTTTCATATCAGCCCAGGCGCCGGGAAAAGGTGAGCAATGGTTAGGGATGGGTGAACAAGATAAATGAAGGCAATTCTAGAGAGCTCTCTTCGATGTGGAAAGAGTGAAGCCTGCTTTCGCTTGGTCAAGGAATGATCCACAAAGTCGACTCGAGAATCTTACCCGTCGGACGCTTCCGACATTAATCAGAACCTAACAATTTTTATGATGACTTTAAGTTACTCGGATTCCACCTTCCTCAGAATGAATAGAAGGCAAATCTAGAGAGCTGTGTTCGATGTGGAAAGAGTGGAGCCTGCTTTTTTGGGTACTGCTTGGTTATGGAATGATGTAGGAAGTCGACTCAAGAATCGTACCCGTCTGAGACTTTCGACATTATTCAGAACCTCACTATTTTTATGAGGACTTTAAGTTGCTCGGATTCCACCTTCCTCAGAATGAAAAGAAGGCAGTTCTAGAGAGCTCTGTTTGATGTGGAAAGAGTGAAGCCTGCTTTCGCTTGGTCAAGGAATGATCCACAAAGTCGACTCGAGAATCGTACCCGTCGGACGCTTCCGACATTAATCAGGACCTCGCTATTTTTATAAGGACTCTAAGCTACTCGGATTCCACCTTCCTCAGAATGAGAAGAAGGCAATTCTAGAGAGCAGTGTTCGATGTGGAAAGAGTGGAGCCTGCTCTCTTGGATACTGCTTGGTTATGGAATGATATAAGAAGTCGACTCAAGAATCGTACGCGTCTGAGGCTTTCGACATCATTCAGAACCTCACTGTTTTTATGAAGGCTCTAAGCTACTCGGATTCCACCTTCCTCAGAATGAAAAGAAGGCAGTTCTAGAGAACTCTGTTGGATGTGTAAAGAGCGAAGCCTGTTTTCGCTTGGTCACGGAATGATCCACAAAGTCGACTCAAGAATCGTACCCGTTGGACGCTTCCGACATTAATCAGGACCTCGCTATTTTTATAAGGACTCTAAGCTACTCGGATTCCACCTTCCTCAGAATGAATAAAAGGCAAGTCTAGAGAGCTCTGTTGGATGTGTAAAGAGCGAAGCCTGTTTTCGCTTGGTCACGGAATGATCCACAAAGTCGACTCAAGAATCGTACCCGTCTGAGACTTTCGACATTATTCAGAACCTCACTATTTTTATGAGGACTTTAAGTTGCTCGGATTCCACCTTCCTCAGAATGAAAAGAAGGCAGTTCTAGAGAGCTCTGTTTGATGTGGAAAGAGTGAAGCCTGCTTTCGCTTGGTCAAGGAATGATCCACAAAGTCGACTCGAGAATCGTACCCCTCGGACGCTTCCGACATTAATCAGGACCTCGCTATTTTTATAAGGACTCTAAGCTACTCGGATTCCACCTTCCTCAGAATGAGAAGAAGGCAATTCTAGAGAGCAGTGTTCGATGTGGAAAGAGTGGAGCCTGCTCTCTTGGATACTGCTTGGTTATGGAATGATGTAGGAAGTCGACTCAAGAATCGTACCCGTCTGAGACTTTCGACATTATTCAGAACCTCACTATTTTTATGAGGACTCTAAGTTGCTCGGATTCCACCTTCCTCAGAATGAAAAGAAGGCAATTCTAGAGAGCAGTGTTCGATGTGGAAAGAGTGGAGCCTGCTCTCTTGGATACTGCTTGGTTATGGAATGATATAAGAAGTCGACTCAAGAATCGTACGCGTCTGAGGCTTTCGACATCATTCAGAACCTCACTGTTTTTATGAAGGCTCTAAGCTACTCGGATTCCACCTTCCTCAGAATGAAAAGAAGGCAGTTCTAGAGAACTCTGTTTGATGTGGAAAGAGTGAAGCCTGCTTTCGCTTGATCATGATCCACAAAGTCGACTCGAGAATCGTACCCGTCGGACGCTTCCGACATTAATCAGGACCTCGCTATTTTTATAAGGACTCTAAGCTACTCGGATTCCACCTTCCTCAGAATGAATAAAAGGCAAGTCTAGAGAGCTCTGTTGGATGTGTAAAGAGCGAAGCCTGTTTTCGCTTGGTCACGGAATGATCCACAAAGTCGACTCAAGAATCGTACCCGTCTGAGGCTTCCGACATTAATCAGAACCTAACTATTTTTATGAGGACTCTATGTTACCCGGATTTACTTTCCTCAGAATGAATAGAAGGCAATTCTAGAGAGCTCTGTTTGATGTGGAAAGAGTGAAGCCTGCTTTCGCTTGGTCATTGAATGATCCACAAAGTCGACTCGAGAATCGTACCCGTCGGACGCTTCCGACATTAATCAGAACCTATCTATTTTTATGAGGACTCTATGTTACCCTTATTTACTTTCCTCAGAATGAATAGAAGGCAATTCTAGAGAGCTGTGTTCGATGTCGAAAGAGTGAAGCCTCCTCTCTTGGATACTGCTTGGTTATGGAATGATGTAGGAAGTCGACTCAAGAATCGTACCCGTCTGAGACTTTCGACATTATTCAGAACCTCACTATTTTTATGAGGACTCTAAGTTGCTCGGATTCCACCTTCTTCAGAACGAATAGCAGGCAATTCTAGAGAGCTCTGTTTGATGTGGAAAGAGTGAAGCCTGCTTTCGCTTGGTCATTGAATGATCCACAAAGTCGACTTGAGAATCGTACCCGTCGGACGCTTCCGACATTAATCAGAACCTATCTATTTTTATGAGGACTCTATGTTACCCGGATTTACTTTCCTCAGAATGAATAGAAGGCAATTCTAGAGAGCTGTGTTCGATGTCGAAAGAGTGAAGCCTCCTCTCTTGGATACTGCTTGGTTATGGAATGATACAGAAAGTCGACTCCAGAATTATACCTACCTGAGGCTTCCGACACTAATCAGAACCTTACTGATTTTACTTTGATACCACCTTGTTCAGAATGAATAGGAAGCAAGTTTAGGGAGCATTCTCTAATCTGAAAAGAGTGAAACGTGTCTGTTCCGAATATGGTCGTTTCGGGAAGTGATGGAGAAAGTAGATTTGAAAATCGTAGTTCGGAGGTACTGAGCAGTAATGAAACCTCTCAGGAGAATATAGTTCGAGGTAATTAGGAGGGTAATGTGGGAAAGGTGGCTTTTTTTCAAAATAAATGCCCTCTTACCGTTTTTGTAATTATTTCGAGCTAAAGGTTGCAGTATATTTGATTCAAATTGCAGTGTGCCCAATTTATCAGCCTTAGTTAGGGTCTTGTATGACTGGGGCTCTGCCCTGCCAAACTAGTACTTTTCATATCTTACAAGACTTAACCGCACCTTCTGAACAATTAGTTCAGTAAGCCCCTATATGTATTAGGTTGGCAAATAGGTCCTGCAACGAAAACTTTGAAGTGTTGAAAATTTGTATCAAGAGTGTGAACACAATAGCATGAGTTATAAACTTGTAGGACATTCCCAACATTGCAATCAACACATGAGTGAATGATGGCACGCGTATGGGCTTTTGCAGCATTACGGTCAGGAAATGGACAACACCCGATTCGTACCATCACCTTCTACTAAGCACGCCAAGGAAAAAACCGAGTGTAGCGACTCGATGTATCAGCAACCTATTCGATGCTAGCGCTGCTCACCGATCGACGATCAACAATATGTTGGATCGCTTCGCTGTAGGAGATACTAGCCTTCGGAATAACGCAAGCATCGTCCCTTATTTTAGTAGAGTTTGAGGGAGTACTTCCACTAGGAGTTGCTAAAAGCAGACTAGATGGACACAGCTATCGCTTACCTTTATGATCCCCTTTATTCGACCAACGGGGCTAGAGAAGGACGATCAAACCGTAAATCAGGTCCCTACAGAGGGACTACACAAGTAGAAAATTCGCGTCAGACCCTCGTCAAAAGTTCACCAATCCCGCTTGTTTCCAGGTTACTTATCAAACGTACTCCCGGAGTGTCGCCCCGTTTAACTACCATGTGCTCCGCCTTATTGAGCATTCCGTTGTGGGAAGAAATTCGTAACTTAATGTGATCCAAAAACGGCAGTCAAATAGGATGGCTATACGGTATCTTATAGTAACACTGGAAGATCCAAAGTTGACAGGAGAAACACCTCGCGCCAAAACAAGTTTCCCCTATGTTTACCATTCATCTCTGACAAGGTATCTGCTGCAATACAACGGTGTATTGTTCGAGCACAGTTGAGCGATGATGTTATTCTAGTTAACATTCCGCCTGATAACATCAAACGCCAACTTGTGAGGAACAGACTCTACGACAAGCAGTGCCTAACAGAAGGTTGTGTTACATGTCCAAATCAATGTGAGGCATGTAATTCAAGCTACATAGGGGAAACCGGGAGAGTTTTATCAGTGCGAATCAAAGAGCATCTTGCTGGTGAACGGCGCAGTAATGTGTTAACTCCGTTAGGGAAGCACAGAGTGGAGCAGCATGGTGGAAATGACTTTAACATCAAATGTACGATATTGGCTCTCGAGACGGAAATATCGTCGAGGAAAGCGTTGGAAGCGTTCTGGATCTTAGCTAGAGATCCAGATATGAACAGCCGAAAGGAGTGTGTGACTATCACAAATGATCTATTGCCATTCATGCAACACTGCGAGTTAGTTCCATAATCAGCGAACCGTGCTGATCCGCAATGATACTGCATAAGGACACCGGACTAAGATCATTCGCTCCTAATGTACTAACTTTGTAGCGTGGCTACACCTTGCGGTGGAAGTGAGGTGAGCTTACCTTTCGGATTTTGAGCATTTTTCGTGCATTCCTGATGGTACGTCAGAAACGCTAGAGCGGAAGAGGCGCTTGGTGGGGTAGTGTACAATCAATACGCTTTGAACCACTTTCAGGCCTTTGAAAACGACGAGTCCGTCGAAACGTCGGCCGTAATAAATATTTCCACCTACAAACCTCGAGGCAGAAGTAAAAACTAACGATTTGAAGAACGGCAGTCAAATATTTCTTTGAGTCATAGCTCTCTCACTCCTGAGGAGATGACATAAGTGATTGGCCAAAGGAAAAAAGAAGGTTGTTGACCTCTTCGGTAAATATTTTCCCGGAAGTTGATTGATATGAAAAATTTATGAATGATTCAAAAAAGGTCTCCATTTTGTCGCAGGACTTATTTGCCAACCTAATAAATTGTAATGAACTGTCATTCGTTTGTACTGTCGAGAAGGTCACAAGAAGAGCTTTTTTCTCAACGCTCCCGCTTCATCGTAAGAATCAGTTTGCCCTACATGCACAATAACCACAGAGTCATTCAAGAACATAAGTAGACTTTATATACATTGACATACGACAGAATTTTTTTCAAATTGAGTTTCATCGGCTTGCAAGTATCAACTGAGTACGACTGGCTCATATTCAGCGATGGTAAAGTTGCTATTACATATAGAGCGTCAGACTTCTAACCCAGGACCGCACTCTGGTTCACATCCCCTCTTCTTTGTAAATAGCATTAGACTATCTCAATAACAAGGTCTCTACCCGAAGTTGCATAAAAAGTGAAACCTTTCCCTGGTAAATGGCCGCTGTTCGAAGATTATGAAGTCAAAGAACTCCCTCTTACGGTGTTCCTGGACAGTGTATGGTCTGCGGTCAGGAGCTCTATCTTGACAATATGTATAGTTCGATTTCCAAAATGTCTAATTGTACACGGCAGTATCAAACTGGTCTCCAAACTAACTTTGACTTCTTGAGTGTTGAAAATATACGATATTTCTGCTCCAGCGGTGATGCTTCCAAAGGACATCAGAGAAAGTGAGTGAGCCTAGTGCTGTATCATTTCCATTTCTTTTAGATTCACATGAATCCTGTCCCGTGAATATCTTCTGTCGATAAACATGATTTCCTTGTGAAAATTCCTCCGGAAACAGTGTGGCAGGTGCCGTGAACCAATCTTTCTCTCCTCTCTAGCCCACTCTGGGAGTCACTTTTGTTTGAATGAAGGCTTTGTGATGCAAAGGATGTTTCACGATTTTGCGCTGAAAACTTCTTGAGTTATCCATTCCTCCAGCCGTTTTGTGCGCAGAGTGATCCTCACCGCTACGAATACCTTCGCCTGCTTCCTTAACACTTCTAAATGTAATCGTCCGCCTCCTATGTTTACCCCTCCCATCTGCAGTTCTCCCCAACTCTTGTAAGCGTCCTATGGCAAAATGTATCAGATGCTTTGTTACATTGAGTCGTCTGGATATGTCCCGTCTGGTGCCAAAACTACTTGTAAATGCAAAGTGATGATTGAATCACGGGGTAGTGACGCTCCTACTATTTTTGAAACTTGTCAAAGGTAAGTATTACTAAGGAGGAACTAATATAATCGACCTTGTGGAATGGAAGAGGCCGAATGGAATGTTGTAAACTGAGAAAAAAATCTTACTATATATTAGGTTGGCAAATAAGTCCTACGACAAAAAATTTGAAGCATTGAAAATTTGTATCGACAGCGTAAACACAGTAGCAAGGGTGATAGACTTGTAGGAAATTCCTCAGGCAATTAACACCTAAGTAAATAAGGGCACGCGTGTGGGCTTTCAGAGCATTACGGTGAATGAATTGACAACACCCGATTCGTACCATCACCTTCTACTAAGCACGCCAAAAAAAAATGCGGGTGTAGCGGCTCGGAATATCAGCAATCTATTCGATGCTAGCACTGCTCACCGATCGACGGTCAACAATCGGCTGGATCGCTTTACTGCAGGAGATACCAGCCTTCTGGGTAATGCGAGCATCGTCCCCTAATTTAATGGATGTTGAAGGAACTCATCCACTATGAGTTGCTAAACGCAGACTAGATGGACAAAACTATCGCTTGCCCCTATGATCCCCTTAATTTGGCCAACGGGGTTAGAGAAGGACGATCAAACCCTAAATCAGATCCCTACCGAGGGACAACTCACGTCGAAAATTCGCTTTGGACAGACGTCAAAAATTCACCGATCCCGATTGGTTCCAGATTACCCATCAGTCCTACTTCCGGAGTGTTCCTCCTTTTAACTACCATGTGCTCTCCCTCTTTGAGCATCCCGTTGTGGAAAAGAAACTCGTAACTTAATGTGATCCAAAAACAGTAGTCAATTACTTCTTTGAGTCACAGCTTTCCCACTCCTGAAGAGATGGCATCAGTGATTGGCTCAAAGGATAAGAGGTTGTTGTCTTCTTTAGTAAATATTTTTCCGAAAATTGATTGATATGAAAAAATTTAGAAATGATTTGAAAAAGTTCTCCATTTTGTCGCAGGACTTATTTGCCAACCTAATATAAAGTGCTCGCGTCTGTGTTTGTTGGGTCGGGCATAGGGGAAGACCGATAAAGCACATGTGAGCGCTAGTTAGCTCGGCCCCAAAAGTGGGCGGTGTGAAAACTGGGCAAAACTTCTCAATTAGGTCTTAACAGCCCAGACGGCGGGAAGAAATGGATAAAAGTGATGCATGAGTCAACAAGTGAAATGAAGAAAACTAATCGGCGATAGGCGGAGCGTTCTCGCGGTGGGCGTCATTTGTCACATGAGTTCATAGTTCGATTGAACGAAACCGTGGAGGTTAGAAGAATAGAAAGGAGCGAGAAAGGCTTTATGCGTGCTGAGCATAAGTAAACACATCGAAGTTCTGCCCACGATGGGCGGAGGCTGAGATCGAAAATTCGTAACTCCGTCTTAAAAGGTTCTAGGAGGCGGAAAAAATGGTTGGAGGTGATGGAAGGATTGTGGCCGGTTTACTGAATCGGGCGGGGTTTGCACCAACCAGCACCATCGAAACCCTGAAGAAGGCAGAGTTCGCATTAAGGTGGGCGGGGTTGAGACCAAAAATTAATAACTGTGTTCAAAAACGTTCCTGAACGCGGAGAAAATGTTCAGAGCCAGCTTGAAGAATAGTGATTATACTTCTACATTGGGAGAGTTTTGCGCTGAGGTGGTCGGGGCCATTATCAACCGCTAATAATTCTGCGCAAATGAAATACACATATCGACTGAGTGCCCTCAGAGCGGTTTAAGTGACCAAATCTAGAGAGAACTATCCCACAATGATACATCCATCGTAGATGAGCGGTTGTGGACATACTACGCACGCGTGCATAGTCCAACTGGTTTAGTATGAATGCTAGCGTGCGCTGTCATCATAATTTTGGCCCACCATGTAACGAAGTGGTAGTCGACTGAAGTAGCAGAATAAAAGCAGAGCAATAGTTGACGGGTTCGCCAGAGAGAGTAGGGAAATAAGTGCTCGGACGAATAATGCAGTGAATAACGGGGCAACGCTTGAAATGACCATCGGCGCCCAGCTCAGTTCTCAGTTCTAGGGATGGATATCCACCTCCCCCCTACCCTGGGGGGGGGGGGGGAAGCTTCCCCACCAGGGTGGAGATGAATGGTAGTTGCTTTTTTTCTGAGCCCTTGCTAAGGTGGGGTCGCAGAGGCTGACGTCACATAATCGTCGAGGGCTGTCTATCCTTCAATTGTTTGCTTTACTTTCCTTCATATTCGTTACTCTGGCACAGTGAAAAAGTCACTCGAATTTTTGCGCCTTTCGTGAACGTTTCCTAAGATTTATCCTCCTTTCTCCCTCCCTGCATGTGATGCATACGACCAAATACGTAATGTTAGTGCTGTTGGCTATGGAATACTGTATGAATGTAGGAAACGAATCTGCTCAATGAGACTTCATAAAAAGTTGTGTTTGTAAGCGAATGGGACTCCACTAAAAACGGTGTAGGGGAATGTGCTGCAATCTGGAATATGTTCTCCTCACTGCAATGTGGAGTACCACAACGCTGGAGGGGAGAGGAACATGAGCGAATATGACGGAGTCTCGAAAATGGTCATCGATTTTGAACAAACGAAGCGCATCTCAGAATCCTCATTTCCCAGGAATTTTTATAGATTATTGTGTTATTCCAACGTTTCATAAACAGTTTTTTGTCACAGTTTATTGCAGGTTGTCGTGAAATCCAATTTCAAACCGTCTCTGTTGGCTCAGAAGATTGAGGTGCGGATTCCCACACCACCCAACACATCCGGCGTTCAGCTGATTTGTATGAAAGGAAAAGCAAAATATAAAACTGGCGAGAATGCAATAGTTTGGAAGTGAGAGATTGTGTTGTTACTTTGATGCATCGCTTCGGAGTGACAACATTCAGTAGTTCTCTTCAATAATGGGGAATATTGCAGAATCAAGCGTATGGGAGGGATGAAAGAAAGTCAAATCTCCGCTGAAATTGATCTTCTTTCTTCAGGATCTGACAGGAGGAAGTGGAATCGTCCTCCAGTCAGTATGAATTTCGAGGTTATCCGACTTTCTTCGCATTATCCGTTTAATACATATCACGATGCTTGCTGATATATTCAGGTACCGTTCGCTCCTTCCGGCTTGAAAGTGCGCTATTTAAAAGTGTTCGAGCCAAAACTAAATTACTCAGATCATGATGTCATTAAATGGGTGCGTTATATCGGTCGTAGTGGTCTCTATGAAACAAGATGCTAGTTCATCTAGGAAACGAATTTGGGATATACGGAACTTATTTCGGTTCCTGAATCTCTTGCTTTGCTTTTTCTCTCCCGTTTTATTAGTTGACTTCGTGCTCTGTTTTTGTCAGTTGTCCAATAGTTACTTCAAGACCATTTGCTCTCCGAAATAATTTCTTGTTTTGTATGGATAATTCTGTCTGTTACTGTATCTTTGAAGTGTTGACAATCGTCTCAGAACTAAATAAACTCTAGAAATGGCAATGCGCCTGGGTTTATATCAAATACCCTACCTTGTACTCGAGTACTCGAAGAAGTTCGGAAAGCTCGTACCCGTCTTTGTCATCGCACATTCCAATCATATTCTACAGAGAAATCTTACTGCAAACTTGGCCCATTGGACTTCTACTATGGCTGCCGCACGCACCGTTGCGAAGTACAGCGGCGAACCATACAACCTTCATACTGAACTTGCGATCTGCAGTGCTGTTGTCTTTCGGTAGACCAGGTTTGCGAGAGGTATCGATACGATCTTCGTGGAAGAAAAGGACAAGGTATGCGAAAAATAATCAGTAGTGCAACGGCAGGCGTCTATACATCTGGTGGGTTGAAGTTGTGATCTACTTAAAAGGGTAAATGATGTACGACACAAGAATCTGGTTGCAAAATCATACAAATCAAACCATTAGGAAACATTTGCTCTTGTTATCAAACCATTAGGAAACATTTGCTTCTATTCAGTCGTCTCAAGAATTTCAAACAACATCACATTGAAAGAACCGCCTTTCGCTTCGCTTTGTGTAAGCATCCAATCTCTTCCGGAATTTGTTAAAAAGGAGCGCAATTACTTCGAACGAGATTCATTCTTACGCTTTCGGAAGAGTTTTTTTCAGAGGTCCAAAGACCTGAAAACGCGGGGTTTTAGCTTCAAAGTTGACCATAGAGCAAAATTCAAAGGAATGAAATCGAGGAAGGTACTTGAGGTTCTTCGCATTTCATTTCTTGGCCCTAGAAATCATCACATCCTCCAGATCTGCTTTGTGGGGGATTTCGTCGTCAGTTTTCACTCCTTTTTCGTCGGCTTGGTTTTTCCAGAGCTATATATCCCAGCCCACGCCATCACCGACTGCGGATAGTAAGATTTTTGTGGCAAATCATTTCGACAGGATTATCCGTTAATTCTATGCGTTTCGGAACGGTCCGATAGTGAATATCGTTTGTAGAGAGAATTCTGTTTTTCAATCTTGAGGCCTTCATTTCGTCGATAAATTTTTCCTTCGCAATTCCGTGAGAGTATAGGTGTATATCCCCTTGATTAATCGTTGCAGTCTCTTCGAATTTCTTCACGATGAAATTCAAGCGTCTTAATGGAAATCCCAGAAACTGACGAACCGCATTAGTACATGGCGGTTACTGCTGAACGATCCTCAAGTGATACCATCTGAATCAAGAAATACTAAAGAAAACTGCCCACAATAGGTTCAAAAAATGTAGGAGAATCGAATGATTTTATGATATGACGAAAGAAAAAACTAAGAAGCTCAGGGAATAATTTATAGCCCGTCACACTTCATGTGAGTTACTCTCTGTGTGCGTTGTTGCAGTGAGGCAGCGGTGGCAAAAGTTTTTTAGCAGCGCTAAGTGGTAGTGTGTACTGAGTACATCTTTGGCTTGTTTTATTCAGGTTTGTTTTTCAACAGAATGTGCTCCAAGCGCAATTTCTGCCTATTCGTATTTCTGCGTCTTGTGTGTATTTCAGTGTTGAAAACGAAGAAGTTTTAGAATTTACAATCAGAAACATTCCGTCTTAAATGATTGCGACGAGCGTAAATGACTGCGATAGTGCGGCACTCATTGTAATGTATCTCGGAAAATGTTATATGAGCTGTTTTATAAAGGGAGCAATGCTAAATGTAAAAGCCTCGGAGATGGTTAGGAGCAAATCCTCCCCCACCATCCAGAGAGTTGCTGTCTCGTAACTAAGCTAGCTAATTCGAAGGCTCTTAAATTAAAAAAAAAACATAAAACTTATCCAATTTGTATATTGGTAGCATCATCAATGCACACCGAACTTTATCGACATATCTTGATGCGCCGTTTATACACGCTCCCCCTCTACAAACATACAGGTATAAGTCAACTGTCATAAGATTGTACATGAGAAATGGGAGTAGATCGAAATTTCGACACAGCAGGTCATAGACTCTGCTGTTACACTAATGATTAGTTTATATACCAGATTACATAATTTTATCGTCCTTATATATCTTCGATATCATCAGAAAAGAAATTCGTAAATCTTGTGTAGCAATGTTCTGCCTTGTTTGGTGAGCGAGACGATGCCGTAAACAAGTCGATTACTTGAATTAATATAAGGAAATTTTGTGAAAGCCTTCAAGCCAAGCCAGCTCTGCAAAATCAAGCCCCTACGTGGCGCAGAGGTAGTGCGCGTCGCTCCCTCATCAGGCAGAAATTTTGAGCTTGCTTCCTTTCGTCGTCATTGTTTTTGCTGAGAAGAGACGTTGAGCGAAATGGTGCTACCCAGCAGCAGCGGCGTTTCTCGAAGACTCGTCCTTAGCTTCCAAGTAGGTAAGCGGTCGAATCATGACTGTAAGGATCCTTGCTATATACAATCCACAAGTTTGGTGTGTCTGTTTGTATGTATGTTTGTCTGCCTATCACACAACCCGGTTTCACCTGAGAAAAAAAACATTTAGAGGTCGGGAAAATTTGGGATGGGTGGAGTCCAAGACAAAATCGACAGAGCACATACGAGCTTCGCAGAGCTCGGGAGCGGGGAAAGTGCCGGAATGGGCAGTGCCAACAGTCAAACATCTTATTTTTGCTTCGAAGAAGTAAAGACACCAAAGAAAAGTGTTCGAAGGTGAGGATTGGGTAAACGAACCAGACGGAGGAGAGCCACGTGCTGTGGGCGGAGCTTCCTCATAGTGGGCGGTACTTTTCAGATGTGCTTGTAACTCGACTCAATTAAGGCGCAGAGGATGCTAGGCACGCGTAAGCTTAGCGAAGCCCCGCCCACGATGGGCGGGGCGTGCGTTGAGACGGAGGCCACTTTACAAAATGCACCAAAGTGGCTTATATCGAAAATTTATAACTCTGTTCAAATACGTTCTGGTATGCGGCAAAAAGGTGTTAAGGTGTAGAAGAACAAATGTGGTCAAATCCT
>LS997567.1:21760107-21762607 GCA_000469685.2 Haemonchus contortus | reverse complement strand
ACATACATACATACATACATACATACATACATACATACATACATACATACATACATACATACATACATACATACATACATACATACATACATACATACATACATACATACATACATACATACATACATACATACATACATACATACATACATACATACATACATACATACATACATACATACATACATACATACATACATACATACATACATACATACATACATACATACATACATACATACATACATACATACATACATACATACATACATACATACATACATACATACATACATACATACATACATACATACATACATACATACATACATACATACATACATACATACATACATACATACATACATACATACATACATACATACATACATACATACATACATACATACATACATACATACATACATACATACATACATACATACATACATACATACATACATACATACATACATACATACATACATACATACATACATACATACATACATACATAAACATACATACATACATACATAAACATACATACATACATACATACATACATACATACATACATACATACATACATACATACATACATACATACATACATACATACATACATACATACATACATACATACATACATACATACATACATACATACATACATACATACATACATACATACATACATACATACATACATACATACATACATACATACAAATACATACATACATACATACATACATACATACATACATACATACATACATACATACATACATACATACATACATACATACATACATACATACATACATACATACATACATACATACATACATACATACATACATACATACATACATACATACATACATACATACATACATACATACATACATACATACATACATACATACATACATACATACATACATACATACATACATACATACATACATACATACATACATACATACATACATACATACATACATACATACATACATACATACATACATACATACATACATACATACATACATACATACATACATACATACATACATACATACATACATACATACATACATACATACAAATACATACATACATACATACATACATACATACATAACATACATACATACATACATACATACATACATACATACATACATACATACATAACATACATACATACATACATACATACATACATACATACATACATACATACATACATACATACATACATACATACATACAAATACATACATACATACATACATACATACATACATACATACATACATACATACATACATACATACATACATACATACATACATACATACATACATACATACATACATACATACATACATACATACATACATACATACATACATACATACATACATACATACATACATACATACATACATACATACATACATACATACATACATACATACATACATACATACATACATACATACATACATACATACATACATACATACATACATACATACATACATACATACATACATACATACATACATACATACATACATACATACATACATACATACATACATACATACATACATACATACATACATACATACATACATACATACATACATACATACATACATACATACATACATACATACATACATACAGTAGCGCTCAAAAGTCTTCGGTGAAATGCTTCGACGCTTTTTCGTTCATAACTTTTTTCTTAGTAGACCAAATCGCGCAAAATTTGGATATGTTTAACTAGAGCATATTTCACCCTACCCAACACTATTTGACTGCAAGGCTGCAATATCCACAGATAGAGCAAGGTGTTTGTTGTGGTAGCAGATTTTGCTAAAACTAAAGTTGTTGACGTCTGCACTTATTCACACCTTATGTGCGTTTTTCTCATCTATTGTGTTCGACGTTACCGCTTGTACATATTAGACATGACAAAAAGGAAAGAGCATCTAGGAGGACCATCATCTGTATTTTCAGTCGGCTTTGAGTTCATGCTCTTTGGAATATCTGGAACATGATCAGATTGTAGGTTAATAGTGGTAAATATTCACAATACACCACGCTCCAAATATAGAAATTTCGCATGATTAGATCCAGTAGGAAAGGAGTTACGACTGAAAAGTACGGCTGAAGAACCATTTCACCGAAGACTTTTGAGCGCTACTGTACATACATACATACATACATACATACATACATACATACATACATACATACATACATACATACATACATACATACATACATACATACATACATACTACATACATACATACATACATACATACATACATACATACATACATACATACATACATACATACATACATACATACATACATACATACATACATACATACATACATACATACATACATACATACATACATACATACATACATACATACATACATACATACATACAATACATACATACATA
>LS997567.1:21732607-21750107 GCA_000469685.2 Haemonchus contortus | reverse complement strand
CAGAACTCGTGCAATTCACATTGATTTTAGGAAAAGCTAGTGTTGAAGATAATTTCGATAATCCTTGAGAGGAAATATATAAATGAAAGAAATACGGAACAAAAGAGGATTAAGAGTATATGTATTTAAAGGGTAGAGGGTCTATGAATGTGTTAGTCGATGAATACATCATTCCTCACCCCATATTTGTCTGGCACCTTAACTGTGCGCGACGTTGATGCAGACCTGAGCTATTTGGAAAATTCTTATAATTATGCATTACTAATCTTTCTCTTATCTAAGGTCATAAATGCCTAGAAAACACAGACTGATGAGAAGTAAAGTACGTAAAACGGTTCCTCACCACAAACTGTACCTGACCAATTGTTAAATTAAAGCAGCTATCTAAAGAAATGTAACGATCACTGTCACAGATGATATTAAAAACTTCTGATCAGATTTTTGAAACTGCTGCTTAATGCGGCATGGCAAGTTTCGAATACCCATAAAAAGTTTTCGTCATTCACGTTACAAACCTCCCCTCAGAAGGTAAACAGCTGCTGCTACTCCATAAAAACCTTTCGAGGGCACATTTCCTGATGGCATGGAAAACGATTTAGCCCGCAGCCAAGAAATAAATATCGACAAAAATTCGAAAAAACAAACACACAACTATTCATTTTCTGCATTGTACGCGTTGCTTAAAAGGGGTGGCATCATTCCCATGTCTTTAATACATACGACTTTGCATATGGCTTCATGCATATGACATATGTGACTTCGCTCGCATTCATGGCATGCTTTGAGTTGAGTATCGGCTCCTGTTGCGTTCTTTCTACGCCTTTCTTACCAGTTACAAAGCCGTTCGTCTTCTTCATTCAAATCAGAGCCACGTTTCAGAAGAATTTGATGAGCCAGCCTCATATTTTGACAGTTATTTCTTCCAGCTACGGGAGGGTTGAGGCTACAGACCAAATTCTCCAAGACATTCTTTTCTATTATCACGACATCGAAATGTTGAATCTCAGCGAACTTCACAAAGCAACAGCCTGCTTAAAGCGAAACTTACTGTCAAAAAGTATTCTGTGTGAATATAAAAAACACATAGAAGATTAACAGGGAAGACCAAGTCTTGTAGGATGCTACTATGCTTTCCCATTTCTGTCTGGTACCTCTCAATTTTTCGATATCCTGGAATCCAAATGGGAACGTTTCCTAGAAATGATTATTCCTCCATTCGTCAGTGGCTGCCTCTTAACTGATGACAATCAGCAGGTAAATAGGATAGAATATTAGCTAAGCTATCCTGTTAACAATATAATTAAGACCTATCAAGTATCAAGCATTTAAGTGTCACCGGATTCCGTTGAACAGAATAGCTACATCACGTCAGGTCACAGATTGTGCTGTGAAGCAAAGGGTGGTAGGTCGATGATCTCAAAGGATTGACATGACGGTCAGCCTCTTTGAGCAACAAGCTCTTGCTGCTTTCTCGTGGAACGGCTTCAAACTCCTCTGGAATGAGGAAATACAGTCTCCTCTCGACCTGAGCAATTTTGAAAATGGTCATTGAATAGAGTTGTCATCTTGCCCTTATGTATTCTCCATGCATTGGGCATTTGCCCAGCACTAGGCAACCTGTTTCGTCTGGTAATGTATAGGTGATAGAATCCGGTTCCTTTGAAGAGCATAACGCGATTTACGGGACCAATACGCTCTTTGTACTTGGTTGATTCAGTGTGAGGTGTCTGATTCAGTAATTGATCTCGCACTCTCTGATGAGAAAGACGAAAGATAGTGGATGCATTGATGTCGCATCATACGTATGATTCATTTGACGGCAATATCTGTCCAAACAATTCGGTCAGGTCACATTTACTTACGGTATATATTTTTCAGCCTAGGCTACTGTTGTCGAGAAAGTTTTTTATACATAGGCATCGTAGAACAAAGGCTTCGTTCCATTCCAAGGCCACAGGTTTGCTCGTGAGCGTGGCACTTGTAGTATGGGAGGGGAGGGGAATGATCATATTTTCTCGCATTCGAACTGTCGAGAAAGTTGGCATATCACATATCAGAAGCTAATCTTACCAAACTATCGAGCATCGTACTTAGAATCAGAGAGAAGATATTCGCGCAGACAGTTCAATTCTTTCAACAAACTGGCAGTACTAATTCGTAAAATATGTTTTACATCGCTCGCGTCCACTTTGTTCTACACACTTCTGTCGCAAAGGCTCCCCATTTATTACATAATTAGATGACAAAAATGGTAATAAAAAGGTAACATTATTCTACATCAGTGATTCCCTAATAATAGCTAAATCGATAGTACTAGCCCCGTTTCTTCCTTGAGACCAAGGACAGAGTTTTTTCAAAAATGCCGCAAATACGGAAAGTCTTTCCGAGATAACAAGGAGCAGTTCATTATTCCGCGGTACCGCATCGACTGTTTTGGGTTGAATGCATCCGTCTAGTGGACAGAGAAGTTCCGATTAGAGTTTCGTCAGAAACCTGTTCCCTGCTTCTGTAGGGTGATCCAGAGCTGCGAGTAGTCAGTGACTTTCGACTGCGTTGCAACGATTAAGCACTTGCGAGCGTAGATCTATGATTCAAATATGCAAATCACCCTGTGAGTTCATCGTCCGACCCTCTGCGTCATCTCTCGGATAGGACTATTGCTTATATACTCGACGGAATCTTAGGAATTTTAAACAACAAAAGAGAACGCGAATATTTTCAATCAGCCGCTAGGAGTATCGCACGCTGTTTGAAGAGATTTTGAGACGCATTTCAAGTGATCACACGCTGCCAAGGTTAGTGGAGATCTAGTTACACGGTCCACCTTAGCTACCTCGAGCTGACAGCAATAAGCAGTACGCGACTCATTTATATAACATTCCATCAGAAGAATCTGCAACTTATCCAGTTTGGAAAAGTAAGAAAAGAGATGAGTAGGAGCAATTTTAAAATGTTGGAGAATTAGGAAAAACCGCCAACCCTTACGACGGCGAAATTCAGGAAACTGTACTGCCATATTTTATTGAACGATACTATTCATTATCATCTTCCCTCAGATATTTTAATTGTCATGTATATTGAAGATGCCTACCAGTTTTGGCTTGAAAGGTGGTTGTACTTGACGTGTTTCAATTTTGTGCCAGTCGATTCGCCGGAAAAAAGGATGTTCCTAAAACTAGCCAATAACTCAATCAGTTCAGGGAACCTTTACACAACTCCACTCCTTCAACCCCGAAGCTTCAATTTTCTTCGTTGAAATTTTGCATGTGAAGAAAGTTACGGATACTGACGAAACTATTCATAATGAGAGACATAGCATTCTTTTTTTAGCGGTGGGGGCATTTTGGCTGTTATTGTATTCACTTGACTGCCGCTTTACACTTACAAGCACAGAGCTAACAGGCTGCAGTCATCACTCACCAGATGATCAGACACCTATTTCAATTCAAAGGCCAACAGACAAATTCTAGGAACCCAATCTAGCAACTTATCAGCGCACTAGTTTACAACTCTCTCTTCACCCCCCCCCCCCCCCCCCCCACCCACTCAACCCACAGAGCAACTGAACTTATAAGGAAAGCAGAGGTTGCGAGGCCGATGGAGTAAATCAGTTACCAAACTAAGATTTTCCGCATTTCTTTAGCACCCAGTCCGTAGAGCCGCCACTGCACATATAAATATTTGTTCAGTGAATCACCAATTCCTTCAATAGTCATTCTGCCCTCTATCACTTCCGCCCTTATCACGTCCACTAACATCTTTTCAAGAGCGGAGCTTTTTTTTAGCATCACATCAACCGTTCAATTGAGATCACTTTCAAACAACACCTTTTAGACCCATCTCCTTAATTTTTCAATGCTCATAATACCAACTCAAAGCGATATGATTCGGCTTGATACTATTGTTATTGCAAATATATCACCGCAGTACTTCTTACGAAAGTCTCACAAGATTGGCGTGCTGTGGGCTCAACTCCATCCTAAAACAAAATTCAAACTCGCAGTTTGTTTTCCGAGCAGCGTGTTTTTTATCATTTGCTCTAAAAAGATTACGCTCGCCCTTCTTCTTTTGAAGAATGAGCCAACTATGTATGAATGGCTCGTATCTTCAGGATCTAATGCCGCTCATGACGTTGTACGTGGGAGTGGTGATGAGCCATGGCTCGCCAATCACAAAGAAGACGAGGGTAATCGGGTTCTTGCTGGTGTGTGGGCCCGATAAGAGAAATGCGCGAGTACGGGTGCTCTCCATATTTGTTTGGCCAAACGTGACGTTTTTTGAAGTATTTTTCACAGTTCGCGGAGATCATGCGAAAAGAGTTGGGGATACTGCAAATTTGTTACTTGCAGTCTTTCTACTCCGAACTTTCTCACATTTCTCGCGCTCTGATGGGAGATATTGGGATAAGGATTTCCGGAGGTGTGGTACTAAATAGAAAAAGCAGGAGAAGCTTACCTTAAGTTTGCTGCGCATGTGATGCACTAGTCAGAGGCACAGTCCACGATAATTTGAATAATGGAACTGATAGTAAAGAGATAAACCTCACACTGACCCAGGCGCCGAAAGCAGCCGAACGCTGCCCGATTGAGGTGTTCAATCATGAAAAGTGCTGCTGACCCGTGCTCGAGGAAATCGATGGCAAACGATAGGTTGGGTGGTGCATGTTATGTATTCACACTTTTCATCAAATGAACAATCTTTACTGAGATCTGCTCATATACAAAAGAGACGAAATTGCCCAGCACTCACATGTGCGCTTGTAACTACGCAAACATTGTATCTGATTCATAGGTAACAACATGCAAGTACGCTTTGGAAGACCGGTGAGCGAACGAAAATCTTGACTTCGCCTTTCCGTTGTGAAACGGGAACGCAAACGTCATCCTTTCGGTCTTTCACGGTGACCGTGACTGAGCCATATAATAGGGTTAAGTAGTGAGTTCTCATGCCTGTATCTCAAATGCGGCAATCATCTGCTACTCTGGATGACTACTGCCGATCTAGTCCTCCTCTGAAGAGCAGTGTTAGATAAATGAAGAGCTCTCTGTGTGGATGGAGCAATGCTATTAGCATTCTACTTATTTAGGATGTATAGAGTATTGATCAATAAGCATAGAGATTGCCTCGAACCACAGTGACTCAGTAAGTGCTTGTATGGATAACAACCGAGCAGTCCTCCTTCTACACCGACTTTTGACAGTTCTCGCCTTACAGTTCTAGATAGTAATCCGAAGTTTGTTTGGAACCATTCAACAAACAATTGTTACGGCAATGAACTCGCCGCTAATTGACAGATACATCCACATGTGCACACAAATGTGTAGAGGCTACTCTCGTGGCAGGGGGTAGTACCCTATTTGATGCCCAGCAAGTGGGGCCCAGCTTCTTGACTACGATCGGTGAGACCTGATAACAAGCACCAATTCTATTCACCGATAAAGCTGTCCATTTTCTATTTCAGTTTTGCGATCATAGTTTTATCACATTATGGTACTATTACCCTTGAAACAGGCTCACGACATCACTAATTCGCTTGTACTTCGTGGGCGAGAGCAGAGATCTCAATCGCAGTTCCACTCAGACTTTCCCACAACGCTCAACATAACATGGTCAATTTGTAAACATCGTCTCTCCGAAATACATATGTAGGTCCCCAAAGTCCGCATGAGTACTGCAGCGTTTGGCCCTTACATATTTTCTTCAAACCATGAGTTTCCAGCAGTCATTGTCGTGAGCCGATACAGTACAACCGTTCTCGCTCGGGAGGCACGAAGAAAGTCATTCCTCCCGTTCAAGTTTTTCACAGAAAGGTTTGATCATTGAAAAGGCGGCAATTCTTGAGTATGATTAGTTCCTCAAGACACCCAATCAAAATACGTCAATGTCCAATAGTCAAAAACTTTCTCACTCACATGCCTTTGTCGCAGCTATCCTCTCATTAGCTTCGATTTTGCACAGTGTCAGCCTTTAAGCAATGTCTCTTGTACAGAATCTCGATCAACGCTTACTGCCTTCTCGCTCCGTGTTGGTGTGATCCAAATCTCATGGGCCAATCTAAAGCTGGAAAGACAGCACGATCGGAATCTCATGGGCCAATCTAAAGCTGGAAAGACAGCACGATCGGAAATGCAGGGCAGGACTCGACTGTTATGGTTACATAATGGTTCACTCACAATCGACACACCCTATGAAAACCATACAGGCGGTGCTGAGCAATATGTTCAGAGTCGTAAAAAGAGTTTCATCCGTTGCGGAACTGAAGAAGGAGTCTTTGAACATAGCCCAGAGCATTGCCTCGTCGAATGGATATTCAGGCTCAGAGCCTACGCGACGGGGGTATTTCTCTACACCTACATCTCCTATAAAAGAACCCAAAACGACGAGGCGAGTTTTTCTCTGCCTTTCATTTCCGAGTAGGTAGGCAGATCGATCTGATCAATCGTGCGTCGGTGTGGTCTCCAATATGATGCAGAATTTACAGAAATACCTTCGAACACTCTTCAAAAACTTGTTGTTCGCAATCGACTCTATGACACCGTATGCAACACTCCTAACTGTGTGATATTTCCCCCTGGCGGAGAGGGTGACTGCATGAAGGTGGGAGTAGTCTATTCTGTAATCTGTCAAAGCTTTGGATGTGAGTACATAGAAGAAACACGGCGCCCATTGCGCGGTCGGGTCGAGGAACATCTAATGGCTGGATCAGGAATGCACACCCCCTTAGGAGCTCATCGGGTTTTGAACCACGCAGGGTTATCCTTTGGCGTTTCCATGTCCATATTGGCGCTTGGACCAGAGATCGCGGCGCGTAATTCACTGGAAGCGCTTTGGATCACAGCTAAGGACCCCCAAATGAACAGAAAAGATGAGTGTGCAGCCGTATCCCGTGAACTCGCACCCTTCTTCAACCTTTGTGACGTCTAATCTGCGATGAGTTCAGAGGGACGTGTTTTGTTATTTCTAAGTGAAGCTAGTGCGAGGTCGTTCTGCCTGGCGGCGGATTTCAAGGTGAACAATTCTGCCTCTTCGATCAATATCATTCAAAGATTGTTATTCGAGTTGAGCACTCTTGGAATTTCTGTTGAGGCGTGTGAGAGAGCGGACCACGAGTGCTCTAGACCATTTTAGGTTCTGGCGAAGGCGAAGGTGCCGAAACGTTAGCCTAATGAAGTTATACAATTTTGGAAGGCGTGAAGAAAAAAATCAGTCGGACTTTCTACGCTGTTGCTCAAAGCACCACGTAATCCCAAAAATTATCGCAAACAAACAACTACATAAAGTTTGACTCCGAAGGCTCCTAAAAATACGAATGCTGGCGGGACGAATTCTTATTATGGCACTCAAAAACAAACGTGATCACTTCTATTCATGTATTACAAAATGTGTTGCTAAAGAATTATGCTGTGAACGACTCCTGCCGTATAACCACTGAAGGATAATAGTGGAAGAGATATTTGTGATTTTATTCGTTTGTCAACAAGTAAGAATGCAGAACCAAGATCCTTACTTTCAGCTAGCCTCAGCAAAGGCGTGAGCAATTTATGCAGCTGAAAAATGAGCGTACTGCGGTGTCTGACTCTAGAGTTACGGTTATTGGAAACGCATAATTGTCAGACGATGCAGTTGCACTTTTAGAGTTAGGATCCAGTTACGCCCAAAGACAATTACTCAGCCATGGTACACTGCGTAGAATACTGAATAGTTTGCAAACCCTCCATGATCGCCTCCGTCGCAGGACTAAAACAGACTCGCTTCTCGATAGCCCTCAACATGCGGAATACAATATTGCGATTCCTCCGCTGCCTTCCCCCAGTATCTCACGCCTTTAGAGCATAACATTATATAAAATAATAGGTGGTACGGGGTTTCGGCTATCAGAACAACGTCCTTCTCAGAGCTCCGTCGAAGCATAGGCGTACGTGTTACACTCAACCTAAATTCTGCTCAAAAGCAGAGACTTAAGGAAATCAGGATTTGTCGCAGTCAGGTGTAATAAAAATAAGCGTAGGAGATGAAGGAGAAGAGCTGTAGTGCTCTTGCAGAAATATACAGGGCGATGACGTGATTGCGTCTCCGGAATCATTTCAGGCGCAGTCCTTCCGCCTCAGAAGATTCACGAGGCAGACACAGCATCTGCACATGGTGTGGACGGAAACGGCGAAGTCGGCAATGCTGAAACTCATAAAATTCTCCAGGATGCCGCACACGTAGAAGACCTCAGTAGGTTTGAAGCAAGGCCCATTATAAGTTGTGTTAGTGGTCCCACGGATAGGATTGCTTGGTTTCTCAACCTAATCCTAATACATCTGTTGCGACTATCCCAGCACACGTAACAAACACAAATGGCTTCTCCAGAATACTACGTAAATTCAGGTCAAAAGTGGGAAGGTATCCACGTGCCAAAAACAGTGATAAAATGGAACTTATTCCCCCCAAAAGCCGAAGGAGATCCAATACGGCAGCACCGCTCGGAAGACGAAGCTAAAATTTCATGGCTATAGCAGGCTGTCTGAAAGGAGAAGGATCAAGATGACGGTCTGTACACTCAATGCACGAACGCCTGCATCGGAAGCGTGTATCAAAGATCTGATGTTGCAAGCCAGGAAGATTAAGTACGACTTCATCCGCATGACCGAGACAAGGAACGCCCTTTCCGGAACTAGAGGAGAAGTCTCCCTTGGAATATGCGAACGCAGAGGCGTCGGCGGTGGAGGTGTCTTCGTCAACACGCGGTTGGCCATGAACATCGATCCGCACGAAAGCTTGACAACACGGATCGGACTTTTCCGAATGAGTAGAAGTGGCTCACCCCCAGCACTAACAATCTTCGTTGTTTACGCACCAACATCGAGCTGCGACGAGGAAGAGCTGCAATCGTTCTATATGAGACCGAATAAAGCTACGAAGAAGAGGAATTGGAAGCGTTTTATGTGGATCTGGAGAGAAAACCATACATTCTCCAAGGTCATCGTCGGTGATTTCAACGCCAAGATTGGCCAAAGAAGAACGGTGGAAGAGCTCCATATTGGGACTCACGGAATGGAATGGAATGAGCAGGGTAAGAATTTGTTCGAGTTCCATGTCGACGCACACTATCCATGGTGACTCGCAGTTCCTGAAGCCTTCTCATTCTCGATAGGCACGGGAGTCACCTGGTGGGCAATTTCATACTAAAATAGATCACATCATCGACAATCGGAAGTTTTGCCTGACAGACTTCGCTGTTGTTCCGAATTTCGACAAGAGATCAGACCATCGTCTCCACCGCGCTAGATTCCGACTATCAGTGCGTGGAGAAAGCTGCGAAGTTCAGAAAACGAAGCCCCGAAACTGCTGTCAACTGGGATCTGGTGAGTTTCTGGGAAGATCGACAACATTGATGAACAATACAACCGGTTCGTCGAACATCTTCACGATAGCGCTGAGAAAGCTGAAACTCGAAGAAGCTAAAAAATCTCTTTAATCACTCTTGAGCTGATACGCCAGTGTGGAATCGAGCGAGCTGCAGGCAATAACCAGCTCACGTCTGAACTTGCGAAGCTATGCAGAGAAGCGATGAAGTAATATCTGACAGAGAGAAGAGCAGCAGTTTTGACTGAAGCCGCCGAGGCTGGGAAAAGCATTTTTGAAGTCCACCGGAGCTTAGCCAGCTACAAGAATAAAATGACTGCCCTTCGTCGTCCTGACGGAACAGTTACTGCATCTCGGAGGGCAATGGAGAATGTGATCTATGAATCTCGCACAAATTTCTTCTACAACCACGTATACCTGCCTACACACTATCTTAGGCAAGGACGGATATATCGTCCTTTCAGTTCTCCCTTCCGAAATACGACATGCCATCATGTCGATGAAGAAATGTACGGCGCCCGTTCCCGGAAGAATCAAACCAGAACATGTGAAGAGTTTTCCACCAATTATCGTCAGAACTCTGGCTAGACTCTTCACGCGCTACCTGTCGGATGCAAAGCGCCCACGTCGTGGAAAACTAGCAAGACTCGTTGCTGCATTAAAGGGAGGTTTATACGATATTGAAAATTATCGCCCAGTCTGCCTGCTGTCTGCAATCTAGAAGCTATTCACACGCGCCATTCTCGACGGTGATGGCGGAATATTAGATGAAGGAGCCATGTGAGCAAGCAGGGTTTCAAATAGATGAGGGTTTAGTACAATCGATCACATCCACACCGTTACAAGACTCACTGAAGTATCGCGAAAGTACGAAATGCGAAGACAGAAACGAAATTCGAAGCCCAACCAGACTGTTCCTACTCAGTACATAAGGATGCCTAGTGAGCTCTACAACTTCACGACCAGATTTCGCCATCCTATGAGGGAGTCATCATAAACGTGAAGGGAGGGATTCGACAGGACGACATCATCTCGTTCAAATTTTTCAGTGCTGCTCTAGAAAACACCATGCGTCATATGGAATGGGAAGACGTAAGTGTGAAGGTCGATGCCCGCTACTGACATCATTTCTGCTCCGCAAATGACAAAGTGCTTATTACACCAAACAACGAGCAGGCGCAAAAAGTACTGATCGAATTCGGCAACACTTGGATTGTGGGTTCAGAGTGGGTTACGACTGAACCTGACGGAGAGGATGTTCACGTGGAACGGATACATGATGCTCCTTTTACGCTAAACGGAGGAGCATCTCTGAGTGCTCTAGCCACGTGTATCTAGGATGAGAAGCCAGTAGGATTAGCGCCCTACTACCAGAGTTGAGCAGAAGAGAGCGCGTGGCGTAGGAAGCATTTAACAGCTTCGATTTCGAGGGAGTAGTGAAAAGGACGAAGAAGCTCCGTCTCCGTGCTCACTTCGACGACACTGCGGTCCCTCCTGCTTTGACATACGCCTCAGAGTTTTGGACGCTACGAAACCAGGATGGCATGCAGATAGCGTCACTCAACGCGCTGTCGAAAGAACGACGCTCGTAACTTCATTATACACGCAACTGCAGAAGGGAATCCGGAGTTCAGAGCTCCGTCAATTATCAAAGATCAGGGATGCCGTTGATTACGTCACGAAATCAAAAACCAGGTGGGCCGGGCACGATAAGCGTATGGTGGTGACCGCTGGACCACGCTAAGGGTTGGGTTTCTTAGAACGTCGAACGATCACCAGGACGGTCGCCGGCGCAGTGGTCAGACTTCCATACGGAAGCTGTAAACGAGAGGAGTGTTTGCCCCGTATTCTCCGAGCGAGTACCCACTGGACCACCATAGGGACGAATCGGGACGTCAATATAGCTCGAGGAAATCGGTGGTCAACGGGACGACAGGACAAGTGATACAGATGACAGATGATACCAGCCATACCCTCCAGTCCTACCCAGCAATGGTGTGGTTTAGGTTACTTGAGTTCAGGGTCACTAGACCAGCTCATATCGCTGTTTCCAACAGCCTAATAGTTTAGAAGACTCTGATCTGAGAAGTGGGTGTTCAGTCATGCCCGGAATGGACAAGGAGCTCTTTATCAGAGATGATCCCAGAGCCAAATATTATACTTTTAGGTTTATCGAACGCAAGTTTTTGGATAAGTTGTCATTCAAGATACCACACCCACAGACTCTACTCACATGCAAGAATATTGCGAGAAGGCAGAAGATGTATTGACTCAGTATAGCAGCAAAGTATAATTCTCGAACACTGACTTACTAGCCGCAGAACAAGTATACTATACCTACCTAACACGCTTCACTTTCCCCGTCCGAAGAGTGAGGCCCTTTCAAGCGAAAGCGATCCGAATCATCAGAATTCATCATATCATTATATAGACGACAATGTGCGAAGGAGACAAAAAGACCCCTCGCAGATTCCTTACCTCCCCCTCCCTCCTTAGTATCTTATTGCAAAGTCATCTTGCGAGCAGAACCTTTCCAGAACAAATGCATGATGGAACTTTTTGTCAAGGCTACGTCGGGATAAAGAAATATTGCATTGAGTGACCACTGGTTTTTGGCTTAGTACGGACTATCATATACCGAAGAGAAACTGGAATTGAATCACGATCAGTGCAGCACGGGTGTGTGTACATTCGTGCGATTCGAGCTGCGCGCGACAAATTGCGCGGCGAAATTCATAGCTATTAGGACGACTCTGGCGCCTATCATTGGAGCACAAACTTGAAGTAAAGTGGATCAGTAGGACCAGTGATACTACTAATCTACTCTACTGCAAATTTGGACCCCAAAAATAAGCGCTAAAGTCGTCATAATCGCCTTGCATTCCGCCGCGCAATTTGCCGCGCGCTGCTCGAATCGCACGGATGTACCGTCCCCCGTGCAGCACACATCGACCTATGCCGGTCCATGACAATAAACTAGGTCTTACATACCTTAACGTCTAGCTCAGCAGCAATATCATCTAGCGAACAACCCAACCGCTTGGTAGGATTTTTGTTGAGTAACATCTTACAAATTGAAACAGACTCCTTGGATAGATTTTTCGGGTATGAAACGTTGTGCTCTGTGATAGCTGAAATGAATGAATGACTTCATTAGCGTTATAACTTACGCACACTTTTTCCTGAATCCTACTGATTTTTCATTTATCCGATAACGATAAAAGGTGAAATGCAAACAGGTACCAGTAAAAAGTTCGTCTTCATCTTCTCCATCGAATGGTGGTTGTCCGGCTAGCATTTCATAAAGTAGCACTCCAAATGCCCACCAATCTACCGATTTTCCGTAGGGTTGGTATAGAATGATCTTAATGAATTAATAGGGAGCAGGACATTACAATTTTATTGCGAAGCTCATCTCACCTCTGGGGCAATATAGTCAGGAGTACCACAGAAGGTTTTAGTGGTGACATCTCCGATTATACCTTCCTTACACATACCAAAGTCAGTGATCTTAAAAAAATCAATGACGCATTTTCAAGAAGTTCAATAGGTTTTGTGGCTCCATGGTGATTGAATGCACAACTCCTAATACAAGTGGTCCTCCAGATTCCCCACTGAGCCGAATATGTATGTGGCTTCCAAAAATGCTAAAATGCGATTCTCGACTTCGAAAGCGGCCTAGATAGGGTTAAACAGGTGCTCGAAGATTGGCAGCGTCGACGATTACACCCTTGTTTCAAAAACACTCCGAAGGCTAGAATAATATTAAAGGCACAGTTCACGATAATTTTGGGTAATCCAGATTATGATGAAAAATGGAAGACAAGGTCGAAAATAGTGTGATGAAGGTGGAGAAACTGCGTGAATCGGTGTTTCGAAAGCGAAAAAAGCTTCGAAAAACCGTTGAAGAGGGGACTGGACGAGAATGAGACCAGAAAAATTAAGGAGAGTGGGGCGTTTGGACGAGCGTTGCAGTGTGTCTCACTGCGTACGTGTGGGTCCTTGTGCGAATAACAGACTATGGTAAGCAAAAACTCATTCACCCTAAAGCATAAGTAAGCAAAAAACCCTAGCAACGGCAAAAGTAGCTCACCTTTTTTTAAGAAGTCAGCCTAGGAGTAGGAAATTGAATATGGGATCACTGCAGCAAAATGAATAAAAGAGAAAAAAGGAATGGGAGAAAAGCGTCGCCTCATCACTCGGCGACCAGCTGATTGTGTGTGGGTCCCAGAATAAATAGTTGCAATCTGTATTGTCTCGACACTCGTATGAGGTGATGACGTGACATCGATCGAGAGGCGGGAAAGCCATTAACGTTCCCGCCCACTGAATTATAGTGAACTGTGCCTTTAAGAGGAGCACATATGTTGAAAATTGGAACAGCATACCGTTTAGGGCATGCAGTGATTGCATTAGCAGTAACGACGTCGCCGTTATGAGCCAAGACTGGCAAAGGGGCAGAGTCGCGATGGCACGTCGCCCCTTGGCATGAATCTTCACTTTGATCGGTGGCAGATATTTTTGAATCTTCAATTTCTGTCATCACTCATACTATTAGGTTGATGCCTAAATTTTTCCCCTGATTCGATCCTTCCGATTTCGTATTTCGTTTGCATGGATGTTGGCATTTTGCCATCACGTGTGCGGCGTGATATTGCATGACACTCTTTCATCACTTTAGCTATCATTCACCCACTCTGCATATGCAGACGACAATGCCGTACAACTACCCTTTGAAAGAATGTACCTGCGTCACAGCCTGGTTTGGCTTCACGATTTTGGCTGGAATGCGAAGTCCATACCAGGCTAGTGGAAATATACGGCGAGGACATCATCTCTTACCGCGCATGCGGGACTTGGTTCGCCAAGTTCGAGAAAGGAGATTTTTCCCTCAAAGATGCTACGAGGTCGGGTCGGTCAATGGAGTTGGATTTGGAAGTACTACGAACCACCGCGAAGGAGGATCCACACCTTACCACCACGCAAGTGGCGACCATGCTTGGCTGTGATCAATCGACGATTGTTCGTTCAATGGATCCCACATGAATTGTCCGCTTATGACCTCTCATGGAGGGTGACCAGCTGCACTTCTCCCCCCCCCCTCCTTACTTTACAAACAAGCTCCGTTTTTCAATTCAATGATTACTGGAGATTAGAAGTGGGTCCATCACGATAACCCTGTGAGGAAGCGGCAGTGAGTGGACAAAGGAGAACAGCCAGAAGCCACGCCAAAGGCCGACCTTCACTCTAGAAGGTTCCCCTACCCTGTTAGTACTAGCAGAGCTGCTGGAGAAAGGGCGAACGATCGACGCTCTTACATAGGTTACCCAGCTGCGAAATTGAAAGGTCACGTCGACCGTACTCGTGGATCGAAAGCGGAAATCTACCTCTACCATAACAAAGCGTGACCTCAACGAGAAAACGAGCGAAACCGAGCTGGAGATGTACGGATGACTGATTATCCTATAGACTATTAAGCCACCTGCACCCTTTCTGGATGGAAAAAAGTTCGGAACAGAGAGTGAGGTCATAAAGACACCCAACGACTTCTTCAAGTCCCAGCCTTCGTCCTTTAGATGTTAAGGAACCGGCAAGCTTCCTGAGCGCTGGCCTCGAGTAAGCTGAAGATTAGAGATATGCGCTAGTGGTGATATCTCTAATCTTTAGGTTGGTTCGCTATTGAGATATCAACAAAAAAGTCGGGAGGAAAAATTTATGCATCACATCAATAATTTATATACCCATAACCAACGGATTGATCAACTAAGTTGCAACTACTCAGTGACTGAAGCCATAGCATTCGTTGCCGGAACCTATGAACACGCCAGTGTTGCCATTATAATAGGTTGATGCATAATTATTGCAGATTTTTCGCGAGTTCTTTCCTCTCGATACTAATTGAATATTGAATCCGGACTCAATAGGAATAAGCTTCATACTTTCCCTAACCGGAATATTTCTAGAAATTCATCTCTATATACGGCACATTATGCCCTAACACTTCGAGATAAGTTGGAAGGTGGCACGGTCATAAAGCAATCTCAGCGAACTTATCAGCGATGGAACAGTCAGCCAAAGCCGATTAAGGAATAAGGTCTGCTTCTGCGTCCGCCCCATTCACCAGGTTCTTTACCTACTATGAATTATCACGTCAGTCGTCAGTGGAAAAATTGGTTGGCGAACAGGACTTCCGACAAAATGGATGACTTGAACGTCAAACTTTGGATCGCCCAAAAATCGAGACTTCTTCACTTATGTACTCCGACTGCCTAGCAAATGGGAAGCAGTGCTTAACGTAAATGATGGATATGTTCCGGAGCAACTATTTGAACATTTCTTTGTCAAATCTTTTTATCGTCTCTCAAAGTGAAATTTGATGATTGAAACCGCACTCATTAGGCATTGACTTAATATATCTGAGAGACTGTCAGCTAACGGCGTTTTCTCAAGGCACACCTAGTACTACGTAAGAGTTAGCATATAGAATTCGAATTGTTGACTGGTGAAAAAGCTATTACAGCGATAATCAGTTCCAGAAACCGTCCTGCATTAGCATTCCATTTCGGAGTAGAAATGCTGTTTTGTACAAGATTCATTAGTACCAGCAGCAAATTCGAGGATTTCGTGAGACCCTGATTGTTATGATACTATTCTACACCTACCGGTGGCCTACGCAGATTTCAGCTGAAAACAACCGGTTCTCTAAGAAAACCTAATCACTATTGGACATGTCGTTGATCTTCCGCTGAGTTCAGAAACAAGCCTTCCTGAGGGTAAGAGTCTGGCCGTTTTTACATTGAAACACAATTCGACAGAATTTCATCAAATTCTCATGTTCATAAATTTCACTGAGATCTTTGGTATGCACCAGTTTTTTATTCAACGACATTCACCTTATCCTACTATGCATAACACGCTTATTATGTCTGTTGGGTTGTATGTTTGTTTATGGTATTTGTCGGTGTGTGCGTCCGACTGGAAATTCATAACTCTCGCCTCTCGAAACCTATAGAGCGTTCAAATTTGGCAAGGGTACAGGTGGCAGGCAAGGCGGGAAAATGGAGGGCGTAAGTTATGCCTTGCCTTAATTCCACTCAAGGTGTTCGGAGCGGGGCCTGTGCCAAAAAATAGTCTTGAAGAGAAATTCAAAACTCTTGTTGTTTAAGACCTAGAGTGATCGAATTTGGAAGAAGTTTAGGACATAGGAGACAGGACAGGATCACTCAACATAGCAGACAGGACCAAACTCTGTGTCAAAGAAGCAAGACGTGCGCAATATTTATGCTTGAAAGAAATGTATACCTATTGCTTCTTAAGACTTAAATCGTTCAAATTAGGTAGGGGATTGAGAGGCGGCATGGGAATTTTCATGGAAGGGAACGCGACTAGACTCCACCTACAGGGGGTGGAACGTGATGACACGTCGAACACGTTTCCATTTCTGCGAAATTCCTGACTAACCAGAGAGGGGGTTCAGCTCCCCGTGGGGCTTTAAATGAAACCTATATCGAGAGGGTTTGGAACACTTCACAAAGTAGAAACATAAAGTATATGCAAATTGAAGTCTACGGATATAGAAGGTGAAAATGTTCAACGATTTGTCTAAAGAAATTATGAGCTCTCAAAATTTGCTTGGAGTGGAGATGGAGAGTTTTAGGTGAGGTGCGAAGCTGTCCGTACTGCAGCAAGCGCCTACGTGATGTAGAGGGGGGCTCGCCTTGTTGGACGAAGATGTGTTTCTGCCTCCCACCGTCATTTGCACGGGATGACTTTTTCCGATGAAGGCTCCTATAATCTCTTACGATATTCACTCAAGTTAGCACCTTTTTCGACAGCCTTTCAGCACGTACTCAAAATAAACTTCGCACTCGAACTGAAACTTTCTCCGAGCTCGTATACTCATAACTTATTTCTGTGTTTTTGAGAGGTGGTTTACATTACCTTCCACTAGCTCTTTGAAAAGTCAATAGTCTTTGCAATACATAAAACGAGTGATGAGGTCTTTAATCACTATTCCATGAGGCTAAATGATTATGGAAGCGTCTCCCAGTAGTTTACGATCACCTGATCCTTGAAGGTAAAACTAAAGCATTCTAAGTGGTACGCAGAATAAGTAAAATCTATTCAATTCAATAATGGGTACGCGTAA
>LS997567.1:21712607-21727607 GCA_000469685.2 Haemonchus contortus | reverse complement strand
ATCGGCTAATCTGCTTTTAAGGCTTACGCCTTTCTACGCAGCAATAATCTTTATTGCGGGCCCAAGGAAGCAGTATTCCAATATCAATGGATATTTATTATTACACTGCAAAACTTCATAGTCATTCTCAGTATTCATAGGTATATGTGTTAATAACCGCATTATACATTCCTTTTATTGTGATGGTTGTATAAACTTTTAGAAATACTGAATGACAACTTTATGAAGGGAATATTTCCTATATCACTTACTTTAGATATAGTTCGCGGCAAATTAACACTTATCTCGTCTAGACCAACCGACCTTTCCATATATCTCTCTGATGTAAGTTAATTGGTACCAGACTCGTCCGGCAAGACGAAAGCACTGAATTTAACGTCGGCTGGCCATCACAAGCATTGTATAGGCCACATGCTCATCTAATGCGTCACTACACTACAATTCCGAATCTTGGTTGAATGCGTAGACACCTCACCAGACGCGATTGGTTTACGCTTCGAAACTTCATCGTTCATATTTAAATATGATTCTTATTGTCACACGAAAGATGTTTCAATTATTACTCAAGAGCAAAGTGAAGACTATGTCATGAAACTTTTTATCTTCTCCTCAACATGTATTGGTGTTAAATTGAGAATTTGCAAGTGGACAAAATATCGAAAATCCAGACTTATGTTTTATCAGTCTGAAGAAATTCAAAAATTCAAAATTTTAAATATCCGGTCAATTTCTCCCTACGCATGCAGTTTGATTCAGAAGAGCTTTTTTCTAACTATGTTGTTTCATCAGCACACTCCAAAGGAACTCATATCAATTGATATCCTTTTCACTTTCGAAGAAACCATTGTACGATGTGTTTAAATGTGTATGGAATTTTGCTTAGAGATTTGATTATCCTCTTCAATTATATTTATATTGAAAAATATATGTATATAACTTCAACGGCAGAGCTGCATGTCCACACTGCCACGAGTGGGTTCCCCACGTGTTAGAGCCTGGCAAGTTACACGTGGATATTCAGATGACAAAAACAATAACAAAAATGGTCCTTATTTCCCTGAGGCCGAGG
This sequence comes from Haemonchus contortus, assembly GCA_000469685.2. Classification (NCBI taxonomy): domain Eukaryota; kingdom Metazoa; phylum Nematoda; class Chromadorea; order Rhabditida; family Trichostrongylidae; genus Haemonchus; species Haemonchus contortus. The sequence goes on along the minus strand of LS997567.1, from coordinate 21,726,538 downwards.
GGATCAGGGGCAGGGCCACGACAAGCTGCTTTAAAGGAGGACTAAGTTTGCGATCTATATTTTCGATGCACGAACGCTTGCACCGGAAGCGTGCATTGAAGATCTGATAATGCAAGTCAGGAAGATCAAGTACACGTCACCGGACTGACCAAGACGAAAACGCACCGCCCGTTGCATGCCACTTTTGAAACAGGAGAGAACTGTTCGTTAGAACATGCGACAGAAGAGGCGTCGGCGGTGTAGGTGCCCTCGTCAACACGCACTTGGCCATGAACATCGATCCGCACGAAGGCTTGGCAACACGAATCGGACTTCTCCGAATGAGTAGAAGTGGTGATTCCAACGTCAAGATTGGCCAAAGAAGAACAGCGGAAGAGCTCCACATCGGGGCTCACGGAGTGGAATGGGATGGGCAGGATAAGAGGCTGTCCGAGTTTCATGTCGACCCACATTATCCATGGTAACTCGCAGTTCCCAAAGCCTCTCATTCTCGATGGACATGGGAACCACGTGGTGGGCAGTTCCATAATGAAATAGATCACATCATTGACAATCGAAATTTTTGCCTGACTTGTTCCGAAGTTCTACAAGGGACGATACCATCGTCTCCACCTCGCCAGATTCCGCTATTGAGTGCGTGGAGAGAGAGTTCAGAAAGCGAAGCCTCGAAACTGCTGTCAACTGGAATCACTTCGCTTCATTGGCGAGTTCCTGGGAAGATTCCGTCAGCGGCAACATCGACGAAGAATACAATCGATTCGTTGAACATTTTCACGATAGCGCCAGGAAAGCTGGGTCTCAAAGATATCTAGAAAATCCTCTGCTCAAAGACTCTTGAGCTGATACGCCAGCGTGGAATCGCGCGAGCTGCAGGCAACAACCACCTATTGTCGAGACTTGCGAAGCTATGCAGAGAAGCGATCAAGGGCGATCTGAATCAGAGAAAAGCAGCGCTTTTGACTAAAGTCGCAGAGACTGGGAAGAGAATTCGCAGGGCCCTTCAAAGCTTCGTCAGTTATAAGACTAAGGTGATTTCCTTCGTCGCCCTGACGAAGCGGTCACTGCGTCCCGAAGAGCAGTGGAGAAGGTCAACTAGGACCTCTACTCTGATCTCTTCATCAGCCAGGTCTACCTGCCTATCTTCTATCTTAGGCCCAGACGGATACGTCGCCTCTTCAAATCTCCCTTCTGAGGTTCGACATGCCATCACATCGAAGAGGAATGGCACAACATCCGGTCCCGACAGGATAAAAGCAGAACATTCAAAGAGTCTCCCGCCGGTCATTGTCGAAACCCTGGCCCGGCTTTTCACGCGGAACCTATCGGAATGCGAAGTGCCCGTTCAGCGGAAAATTAGCAAGACCGTGTTGCTGTACCAGAAGGGAGATCCAGACGACATTGGCAATTATCGCCCAATTTGCTTGCTGTCTATCCTACTTACTATAAAGCGCTTCGTCTGTCGTTGTGTCGTTGTGTCGTTCTGTCGTCATGTATGTCTGTCTCGAAACCCCTTATCTATGTACATTATATTTGCCTGGAGAGAATGTGTCAAGCGTGGGATGGGTGAGAAATGACCCGAGAAGTATAAAGCACACAACAGCTTTAAAGCCTCGCCCACACTGGGCGTGGCGTGCATCGAAATGAGCTGTACTGAAGACCATGGTTTCAAATTCAATAACAAAACGGCTTCAAAAGTGCGGTGTAAAGGTGGGTGGAGGTGTGCATTGGTAGGTTAGATCGAACACCGTGAGTGGCAGGACCAGACTCCGCTCACAGAGAGCGGGGTTTGTGCGAAATAAATGTCTGCGCGGAAAATCAAAAATCCTCTCCCCGGAGACTTAAAGCGCTCGAACTTGTTAAGAGTACAGGTTTCAGGATTGGAACACCTATGGTGGCTAGCAGGATCGAAATCCGCTCACAGAGGGTGGGGCTTGTGCGGAAAATAATAACTCCTGTTCCTACAGACCAAGTGCGTTCAAAATAGGTAGAAGTACAGGCGGCAAGATGGGAATGCTCCTGGTGGATCCTAGAAGCGAACACCGCCTGCAAGGGGCGAGGTTTGTGTGAGAAACTTAAACTTGAGTCTAGAGCGTTCAAATTTGGTAGGACTACAGGTGGCAGGATGGGAACGCTCATGATGAATGGCAGAACCGTGCTCTGCCTACAAGGGACGGGTTCGTGTAATTAATTTTGATTCAGACCTTCAAATTTGGTAGGAGTGAAGGCGGCACTATGGGAACACTTATGCTAGGCGGCAGGAACAAACTCTGTTGGAGTGGAAATTCATAGCTCTTGATTCCGTTTACCTGGAGCGCTCAAGTTGCATGAGTGTGCAGGTGGCAGGGCAGAAACACGTATGGTGGGTCGCAAGACTAGACTCCACTCACATGAGGCGAGGTTTGTGCGGAAAATTTAAACTTGGACTTAGAGCGCTCACATTCAATAGAAATACGTGCGGCAGGATGGGAGTACCTATGTCGGTCGACAGGACTTAACTCCGCTCACAGAAGGCGAGGCATGGGCGAAAAAAATTAATTTAGACCCGAAGCAAAATTTCCAAACCAAGGTCAAAAAGTCGGAGAACCCAAGGAGATTTGTTTATGGCGGACGGCGCGTGCACGAATTGTGCTGGGTGTTTGTGTTCGGCCGGGAGTGAGTAACTCCTGCTAACAGCTAACGAAGCCTCCAAGCTCGAAAAAGGTGCAGGTGGGGACTCAGACACGAGGAGGGGAGCCCGGCGTCGGCCGGGCGAGCCGACTGGTAATCAATAAGCTCTCCTTACGAGTGATCCCTAACAGGATCAATAGAGTACTGAATGAAGGACAGCCATGCGAGCAAGCAGAGTTTCGGAGAGGGCTCAGTACAACGGATCATATCCACACCGTCACAAGACTTATTGAAGTATCGCGGGAGCACGAAATGCCGTTGAATTACGTTTACCGATTTGATAAAAGCCTTCGATACCGTCGGGACAGAAGTGCTCACTGATGCGCTGGGCAGACAGAATGTTTTTACTCTATATGTAAGGATGCTTCGTGAGCTCTACTTCAACTTCACTATCACGATCTCGCCATTCTAGAAAGAGCTCATCATCAACGTGAAGAGAGGGTTTCAACAGGATGATACTATCTCGCCCAAACCTTCCAGTGCCACTCTCGAGAAAGTCATGCGTCATATGAAATGGGAGAGCATGGGAGTGAAGGTCGACGACTGCTACTTACATCATCTCCGCCTCGCACATCGTGCTCGTGACTTCGTGGCATTATGCTTATAACACCAAATATCGAGAAGGCGGAAAAGATTCCAGCCGAATTCGACAACGCTTGTAGGAAGATCGGATTACGACTGAACCTAACGAAGACAATGGGTATGCAAAACGAACTGGTATCTGATGCTACTTTCACGCTAAACTGAAGGAATTTCTTTGAAGGTCTAACTACGTGTATCTAGGTCGGGGAGTCAACGGGATGAACGACCTAGTTTCGGAGCTGAGCATACGGAAACGTGTGGAGCATTAAAGAACATCGAGGAAGGAGCGAACGTAACCAAGAACATCCCCGCTCCGCGCTCACCTTTTGAATACTCCGGCTTTGACACACTCCTCAGAGTTGGATTCAACAGAGGCAGGATAAGCAGCAGCAGCAGCAGCATTCAACGCGACGTGGATAGGACGATGCTCGGAATTTTTCTATTTTTGCAGGTGCAGAGGGGTGTTCAGAGCTCCGTCAATGAACAAAGATCAGGGATGCCGCTGATTGCGCCAAGAAGTCGAAAATCAGATGGGCCGGGCACGTCATGCGATATAGTGATGACCGTTGGACCAGGGTGGTTACTGACTGAATCCCTTAAGACAACAAACGAAATCCAGGACGGCCGCAAACGAGATGGTCAGACTTTTCCACGAAATCTCTGAACGAAAGGAATGTTGGACCTCGTGTGCCTGGAGCAAGGACGATTTATTGGACCACTCTTGCTCGAGACAGGGTCGAATGAGACATTACTGGCGATCGCTCGAGGAAATCGACGATAAACAGGATGATAGGTGACAGGTAACAGGTGACAGGTGTATTCGAATTATGGTATCTTAATGGTTCTCTATACAAGTTTTGCAATCGCTTGTAATCACTATATTCCACATTCATTACACGTTAAGCAAAGGCTACATCAGATGAACTGCAATTGGTGTTCGCCTTTTATACGTGTTCATGCATAAGCTCACCACCTGTGGTACCACATGGTTATAGGAATTAGTAACGCTTTCACAAATTTTGCACTTCCTATTACGATTCAATCGATGTTGTTACCAAACTGATGCAATATCTACTGCTTGGCCCACTCTTCACCTTTCGAAAGGTTGCTTTTTGTGACAACCAACTGTGTTTTGAGCGTTTTTTGACCTTAGATCTGAGCGCATGTGCGGTCTAACCCATATGCGGAGAGGTATCCTCATAAAGATTTGGCACGGCTGCTGCCGGCGGCGGCTCCCAATGGAAGTTCAAATGGAACTATACTAGTGCTGGGAAGGCAAAAATTGACACCTCATGCATTTTTGACCTGCACAGCACCATCAGCTCCAGTCTATGTTTTCAATAATAGGTAGAGCTTTCTTGAATAAATTTCTGTGTGGGTTCGAGTATGGGATAATGATTGCAGATAAGAACAAGAGAGTGAGCAAGGAAAGCAAAAAAAAAAACGCGCAGGAATTAGGGACTGTCAAGATGTGCATTTGCGCATAGATATAGAATATATAGAATATATTAGAATAGAACATATAGAATAGTAATTCCCCCGTGCATTAACAAGAAAAAGGGCTCTGAATTCAGGAGTGACAACAATACAGTCTTAAGACAAAGGGTCTCTACAGGAGAGTAATAGATGCAACTACTTATTTTTTCGATATAAACTAAACGAGTAGAGGAATTATATGGAGTATTTAAAAAACGGGAAGGTCTGAATATAAAACATATCCAAATATTTATTTATTTGTTTACTGTGTTCTGAAAAATAAAGGGAAAGAATCGTCACGGACGCGTGTCGAGCCACTGGCCCACAACAAGCACGACCGATGCCAGAGGAGGCAATCGCCTATGGGAAAGTGAGAAGAACAAATATAACCCGTCAGACGAACATGGATCCTCGATGAGCACAATTAATGGATACAGAAGCTGCCATACTATCTTATTCTCTGTTCATGAGTTAGACCGTCAACTACTGCGTCAGACAGGTACTCTTTCTGTCAGTACATGAAACGAATTTTCAAACCGAGTAGGAAGAAAGTTATGCCGAATTTTGAATCAGTGCATTTGAATGAAGCTATAAAAACCTGTGATCATTGGATTTTCGCAAAGGACAGAATTTGATCGAAAGCGAGTGACAGAATTCATCGGAAGCGAGTAGATTAAGAGATCCCAACAGGATCCTCGAGTTCTGATCGGTCAAAAAACAACATTGATACCATACAAGGGAACTGAGATTAGTCAAATCTTTTCAGGATCAAAATGGCAATGTGTCTGCTGCACTTCAGTGCCGCGTCGTTCATCTTCTGATTTTTCTGTGAACAGTTCTATGATCATGCACCATTTGCTGATATCAAGACTTTGTACTTGAGTTACAAATCGCTGAAGTCTGAACAGATGCTTTGAAAAAACACAAAATCAATGCAGCTTACTTTTATATGACCGTCGCTCTCCAACATCACATTATCTAACTTGAGATCTCTGTAGATGATTCCTTTAGAATGCAGAAAAAGTAGACCAATGGCGATCTCAGCAGCATAGAATCTAGTGCAAATCCACAAATATAAAGATGATTTGTTTTGCCTTCGTTTTAAATTTTTCATAATGCCATGAGAGACTTACACTGCTACTGGTTCCTTGAATTTGCCGACTCGCTGTATTTGATACATCAAATCACCGCCGTTCACAAACTCCATCACAAAAAAAAGCCGATCCTGACATGTTTCGGTAGCAATTACATAGTGCTGTGGTTTATAATTGATTCGAAACAAACCACTGTTTGGAAGCAGCTGTGGAGCGAAACTAGGAAAGGTGGCTTTTGTGGCAAGGCTAGAACACGTTTTTCTGTCATAGTGCATTCAACATCGTCATCCTGCACAATGACATCCTTCTTCAGCACTTTTATAGCAAACAGTTCTTTGGAAACTCTGTGTTCACCAAGCAGCACCTGCAAAACGATATTTCGCTGAAGATGTTCACCCGGTAACTTTAACAGTAATGACGCGCTGAAGCAGAGACGCTAAATTCCATCTGCACGTCTAAAACCCAATATCTGAAGTTTAGGAAAAACCTCATTAATAGGTGCGCTCAGCTGATAGGAGATCGACAACCGTGTAGGTTTCGCATCATTAGGAACGAACACAGTACTAAGGTTCCTTACTGGAAAGTATGCTCATATGGCCCATCAAAATTGAATACATAATATAATAGATTCTCGGATGTTTATCGAATTTACAACAGCAGTCCCGATTGAGCTGTGTGGTTGTTTTCTCTTTATAGGAGTTTTACAAGGAAAATTGCTCGCAAAAATTTTGTGACAGTAAATTAAACACATAATGAATCGATGAAGGCTTATCTTGACTTTTGCCCATCACAATCAGAGATATTAGAAAAATACGTGGATGCCTTGAAATTCCATGATAATCGCAACAAGTATTTATCTTTTGCATTATCAAAGTATTTTTAGCGGTTGTCGCAATTCTTCTGACAGTGAAGCCCTAATAGGCGTGTGCACAATAGCAATTTATCCGCTCTACATGCATACATTGTTGGTTCGGAAACATTAGATGGTTGTTTGCCACTGCATTGTCAATTCTGCTCTAGACAAAATGTGTGGCCAAACTTTTCATCATTTGGAACAAGCAAACAATGCTATAGTGGTAAATCTATTATATAACGCTAATTCTAGAGATTAGAGAGCAGTATTTTCATTGTTATCTGATTATTATCGATATCACACGCACAGACGGTGTAGTGGCAAGTGGCTCACTACATCACACGCACGGTCAGGGGTTCGAGTCCCACATCGATGGCAGCCTGAACCACTCAAGCCTTTCATCCCTCCGGGGTCGGTGAATTGGTACCAGACTTGTCTGGGAGGATAAAAGCACTGGTTTGTTCATCGGCTGGCCACCGAAATTTATTGTATAGGCTACATACGCACTCACTACGCCACTAAGATTCTGAATGGAAGTCGAGTGCGGGGGCGCATCCCTCAGACGGGAATGATTGACACCAAAAACTTTATCCTTTACACTTTTATCCTTTATCACGCGCACAATGAGTATAACTAATTGCGTCCCGATATCGTCCGCATAATTTTGCTCTGTAGAGCGTTATCAACAAAATGGTCAACAATGTCGTGTTCCTATTTCATAGCCGAACAAGAAACCAAATGTTACGAATGCGGCTCTACGGACAAATGAACCAACGCCAAAATTTCCTGTTATATCCAGATAAATGCCTTCCTTCATAGACTTTCCTCATATTGAGATAACTCCCTCCTATAAATCTAACAACAAGTTTTAGAAAAATAAACGAAAGCATTGCAAATCCATGTCTTTATTGTTCTATCTTCACAACTATCCGGTCTGGAGTTTCAGCTTTTTTCGAGACTTTGAATCAAGACCTAGATACCTTAATAATGTACGGAAAGCCGTTGCCGAATAGAGAAAAACTGCTATCATGAAAAGCTGTTCGTGCTAATAATTGTTTACTAATTGTTCTTCCTCCTCCCCTATTTGAAGTCAAGGGAAGGGGGCCTGGGGACGGGCAATTCATGCGATTGTGGGTGCGTACGTAAAATGCGCGGCGAAATTCGCGATGATTCAAACTACTCTGGCGTCTATCACTGGGGCACAAACTTGAAGTAGTGTACTTTAGTAGGGCCGGACAATTCTACTAGCCTACCTTACTTCAAACTTGGGCCCCAATGAGAAACGCTGCAGTCGTCCGAATCGCACCAAATTCCGCCACGCTATTTGCCGCGCGAACCCAGAATTGCACGAATCGCCACAAGAAACAGTGATTATGGAGCGCAAGTTTTCGTGCACGTTTTGCCCGAGTAGGCCGAGTCGGCTTCTACTTTCCACCATCATCTCGCCGTCTGTATCCCATTCAAATTTGAACCCTGCATGTCCACTGGAACAGGAGCAAGTGCATTTTCTTTCTTGGTGACACACACTGATACACACACTGACAAACAAACGACACACCTATTATTTATATTATATGCCAGCCGTATCGTCCAACTAACTTCGAGCACTCCTCCTTCACATGCAAAACTCACCCTTTGCCTGCAACGCTTTCATATTTCCAATGCCTGCATCAACTCAGATTTGGATGCTCTGATCCGGGAGAACAGCATCTACTGGTACTGGCTGAGCACACGCACCAACGCCCAATCCACGTGCGCGCCCCACCCAACTAATGTTCAAATTTTTACTTGAGTTGCGGTCATTCTCCACACGTTCTCGCCGCCTCCTTTTATCTTCCCTCCCCCGCGAGGGAAGTTTAGCTCTGTCACTTCTTGCCACCTATCATCAGTGTGCCCTATGTGCCGGCTCTACTCCTTCACGCTCCACTCATTATAGTCCTGCCACCTATCCTTAGTGTTCCCATACCGCCTCCTGTACTTCTACCGAATTTGAGCGCTTCAGATCCTAACTAGAATTTCTTGCTCACTCTCCGCCCTGTGGGAGGAATTTAGTGATGCCATGTATCGTAAGTGCTCCAATCCTGTCTTCCGTATTCCCAATCGGCTCTCTATGTCGGAACTGACACTCTGTTTCGCTAACGCTCCTCCCTCTGTGGGCGTGATCTGTCCCTGCCACATGACATAAGTGTTTCAATCCTAACTCCTGTACTCTTACCGGATTTGGGCTCGCCAGATCCATTTAACATTTTTTTGCGCTCCCCCCCCAACTTTGTTCACAGTTTGGTCCTGCCACTTATGATATCTGTACCATCGTAGCGCCTGTACTCCTATTAAACTCGAACCCTTTCAGTTCAAGAGGATAGAAATTATAAAATCCCAATCAAATACACGCACTTGGCACGCTAAATGAAGTAGGATAGTTGATAAACTTCGTTATGCTCCCGTAACACATTTGTTAGTCGCACTATCATCAAATGATAGCTTTCGCCGATAAGTTCCAGTGTCGCAGATACTATAATTTCCTAGCGAAACTAGAAAAATCCTAGTTCAACATCTTCGTTTTCATTCAGATGATTTTTCTGCAGATTCGTCTCTGGGGGTGGGGTCTTGTGTTCGGAAACTAACTAATCCTCGAAAAAGATAGCAATTCATGGTGTCTGTCTACATTTCCAATCCTCGGAAAGCCCTGTCTCTTCTCCCTTTCCTCCTCAATGAACTGCACTGATCAATGCTATCTTCTGTGTAAAGGCATATTCTTAGCATTAATGTCAATCAGAATGTCTGGTGAATAAGGTATTGATTTTGATGACCTGACCGAGATTGCACAATCAAATAAAGTATCATCTACATCTTGTTGTTTAATGTTAAGAGAGCTGAAGCAAAGCAACGACAAAACCTTTGCCTTTGTATAATTCACCTGATTTTGTGTTTGTGCAACAGGGGGTGTTTACCAAGTGAGCAGGTTCTGAAACGCTTAGCTGCGACCGCACCGCCATCGACATATTTCTTCATTAACCCTACCATGGCGTACAATGTACTATCTACATGGGCAATCTACGTTTGCTGATAGTTCGTGCACACCTTTTCGCTAGGCTTTCGAATACTTAGTCCCTTACGCGACTGGGCTCCAGTTCCATGCTCGGCACCACCAACCATACTCTACACCTGTATTAAAACTATTAATCGGCTCGCCGGGCTCCCCTCCTTCCCGTGCTAAAATGGCCTCCGCGTATGCAAGTTTTTCCAATTTGGGGGCTACATTAGATGGGAACAGGAGTCATTTATTCCCGGCCAACCACAAGCACCCAACACAATTCGTGCGCGCCCTGTCCGCCATGAACAAACCTCCTTAGGTTCAATGTTTGTGTAACTCGATTTATTTCCGAATTCTTGACTCTGGTTCCGAAATTTCGCTTAAAGTCTGAATTGACATTTTTTCGCCCACGCCTCAGTTCCTGTAAGCGGAGTTAAGTCCTGTCGCCCTACATAGGTACTCCCACGCCTGTTTTTATAACGGATATGAGCGCTCTAAACCCAAGTTCAAATTTTCCGCACAAACCGCGCCTCATGTGTGTGGAGTCTGGCCTTGCGACCCACCGTAAGTGTTCCTATCCTGCCGCTTGCACTCCTACCAAATTTGAGCGCTTCAGGTCCACGGGGACAGAAGTTTGACTATGCGCTCAGACTTTTATTTCGCACAAACCCCGCTCCTGTGGGCGGAGTCCGGTCCTGCCACTCACCGTGTTGATATAACTTACCAATGCACAACCCACCCACCTTTCCACCCCAATTTTGAAGCCGTCTTGTTACTGAATTTGAAACCATGGTCCTCAGTACAGCTCATTTCGATGCACGCCACGCCCACTGTGGGCGGGGCTCCGCCAAGCTCATGTGTGCTTCATACTTCGCGGGACATCTCCCACCCATCCCACACCTGACCCGTTCTCTCCAGGCAAATCTAAAGTAGATAAGGAATTCCGAGACAGACATACATGACAGACATACATAACGACAGAACGACAGAAAGACAGAACAACAGAACGGCAGATGAAGCGATTCATTGTAAGTAGGATCAAGAGGCCGCCAAATTCTTCGACTGATGGATAGCCTCGAAATAATACATTGGTACTCGGAAGACCAATCGTCTATACAAAAAATCTTACAAGAAATTTCTTTACAAAATGATAAGCACTTGAAAAGAATTTGGCAAACCTGTCAAGCCAGTGACCAAACCCGCTACTGCTTTCCTTTTTTTTTATAAAATTTATTCAGAAGTGTATGTGTAGTGCAAAGTAATGATCAGAGTCCTACTGGAAACTCTTCTTCACTATTGCATACTGATTTTGTTCAATATGATGCTTCCTGAAGCATTAATGTGCACCTGGACTATGTATTTATAGTGCAATAAGCTTCGTAGAATAATGACTAGTCAGTTGGATTTCCTAATCGTTTCCTTGGGACAGATGTTCTGTGGGTACACTGTAAATCTGTTGACGATCCCAATTTCTTCAAGCAGAGAGCAAGTGTCAGCCATTTTTCCAACGTACGTTTTTTCTAAATATTATTAGGTTGATGCATAATTATTGCGGACTTTTTCGCGGCTTTTTTTCTCTCGTTAGAATTTGAATAATGAGTTTGGGTTCTTTTTCTAGAAATGATCTACTTGATTTACTCTACAAGAATATACTCGAAACACCACCCGCATATCCACAAAATTAGGCTTTACTAATCCGAGAAAGATTGGAAGGTGGTACAGTCATTCCGCGATCTCAGTAACTTTTCGGCGATCGAACAATCAGCCAGAGCCAACCAAGAAATGGGATCTGCCGCTAAATCTGCCATGTTCACCAGCAGAAACTTTTATGAATTATCTCGTCAATCGTTCATCGAAAAAGTGGCTAGAGAATAGAAGTTACGTCGGTTTGGATGACTTGATGGCCGATGTCAAGGCGTAGATCCCCCGTAAGAATCAAAACTTCGCTTTTGGGATCCGACTAACTAATCAATGGGAAGAAGTGCTTGACGTAGATGGTGAATGAGTTCCGGAGTAATTATTTGAATATGTCTTTGCTTAGTATTTCTATAGTTTCTTCAAGTAAAATTTGCTGGAAAAAATCCGCAATAATTATGCATCAACCTGATATATAGAGGCAGGTGAAATGCAGGGGAAGTAGAAAATATCAAAATAATCGTGTTTTGACCGTCAGAAAGTCATGCGTACTTTCACTAGATCCCTAAGGAACGATCGCCGAAAAGTTACTGAGATCGCGGAATGACTGTGCCACCTTCCAATCTTTCACAAAGTAGTAAAGCCTAATTTTGCGAATATGCGAATGGTGTTTCGAGTATATTCTTGTAGAGGAAATCAAGTAGATCATTTCAAGAGAAAACCCCCGAACTCAATATTCAAACTCTATCGAGAGAAAAAAAAGCCGCGAAAAAATCCGCAATAATTATGCATCAACCAAATACCTTGTGCGAACAGTATCTTGGTTTGTAACATATTGAATTTCAGTTTTGTGTGACGAGTAGTTCATTTAAACGGCTCATAAGAACGGTGCATAGGAGCCCTTCACTTTTCTATTAGGTGTCGTGCACTACCAAGTCAAAGAGCAAGTTGCGCACAAGTTCTTCTCTTTCGGCAGCCCTAACACTATGACTGACAAGGTGAAGACACTTGATTGCAGTGGCCATAAGGATGAGATGTATACCTCCATAGGTGGTTTCGAACGCTGGTCTCAAATCTGTGTTCCAAGTTTGCTAAACGATTCTGGGAACAAAGTCACGGGTCCGATGCCTGCCTGTGTTATACATTAGTAACGAACGGATCACCGAGCCGAACAAACCCGTAACTGTGCAAATGTGGCGCAGTTGATCGGCCGGTGGACTGAAGGCATGACATCAAGGTTCGGTTCCTTGGTGCATGTGCTTGTTTTGCTTTTTTATGAATTGCGCCCTGAACGCTCGCGAAACGTTTTTTAGGCTTAAGATTGGGCATCTACGATCTCCCTCACAATTTAGGATCAATAATTTGATAAAAAAATTACTGCTACTGACTAAATATACATGTACGCCTCCCTACCCTGAACAGTCTATATAGTGTTTCGAAATTTTTGGCAGCTCCCTGCACCACTTACGGTGTACAGCGGCCGAATAACTCATCCGACCACAGCCCTCTCTGAGATGATTACGGTCCACACATTCTAGGGATATTGTCCACGCTTTCGAAGCTTTTTACACGTTAACTGGCGTTGTTGAAAAAAACGGAAGAACAATAGTTTATCGCATTGTGTGCACATATGGTTATCCACTTGTTCTATTCTTGAGATCAATGCTCTTCCAAGAGGGCCCTTCATGAGGTAAACGCGGTGGTGCGGTGAGGCTGCACTAAGCCATGTTCCCTTGATTTCCGTAGACGGCACTCTGTCGTAATGATACAAGACGCGTTTCTCATGGTCGAGGAGGTGGGGCATTTTTTGAAACTCGAGCTACTATAGAAGCTATGGACTCTTCTATCAACACAATAAAATTGGAGCTCATGGGTCACATCGCAGAACTGAAAGCTACGTTTCATTTCGGAACCTCTATACCCTTCCAAAGACACGAGAGTCTTTCGCGAAGTTACGGGCTCATCGTCGCTGTCATCATCAGGCGATCGCAGAGATCATTGTTATCGTTTTTCTCGGACTCGGCTTCCTCACAAAGGATAACGAGCTCGTCTTCACGGCATCGAGGAGACGGTTCGGAAGCTCTTCATTACCGCCTCTTCCTAGATTGTGCTCACGTTATGCCTCAGGAACGAAAATCTTTCATCAAGTATAATGACACCACCTTGGGTAAGAAGATTCGCTGGTAACATGAGCCTATTTTGAGCAGATGTTTAGAATTCCTCTTTTGCTCAAATTTCGCTCCACCCTTATTCGACCAGTGAGGGGCAGGAGAAGTTCTCTTGTTGTACCTCTCCAGTGTTCCTAAATCAAGAGGAAGTCCGTATATGCCCAACATTGAGCCAAAAAACGTTTTGCAAGCGTTCAGGGCGCACTTCATGGAAAAGTTAAACGAGCACATGCATCTAGGAATCGAACTTCGATGTCATGCCTACCACTCCACCGGCAGATCAACTGCGCCACCGTTGCACAGTTACGGCTTTGTTCGACTCGGTGATCCGTTCGCTGCTGCGGTATAATACGGGGAGGCATTGGTCCCGCATCTTTGTTCCCAGAAACGCTTAGCAGGTTTGGAACACAGATTTGAGATCA
>LS997567.1:21665107-21705107 GCA_000469685.2 Haemonchus contortus | reverse complement strand
TTTTGATTTGTAATTTTTGAGATTTATTAACTATTAGTGAGACAGACCACATATAGCAATTTAGAGCCCGAGCTGTTAAGTTCCGGGACTCGACAGCATCCTTCCTGTTGCCCTTGTGGGTCACTGGGTATTCCTAGGGGAAGGATTCGGAAACCATTTTTTAGGTGAACTGTGCTAAGTAATTTGGAGAAGCTGCCGATGTCTCCTTCCCGTGTTCAATCTCATGAACGGATAAATGCATTATGGCATATGGTGCGTGGACACCCCAACTATGAACTCGATAGTGACCATAAGAGGGATTCATCGAATGAGGTGTCTTGTTGTGCCGGGCTTCTCAAAGAATAACAGTCTGAGCCACAGGTACCTAAATCAACAGAATAAACATCTCATAAGGCTGAGAAAGGAATAAAAATCTATTCTTAAACAGCCCAATCAATTTTCAGATTACAAGGGAAATATATTGGTGGACTTTCCAGTCGCTATCGCTCAAGTTATTCGGAGGACAAACTTCGAAGCTGTCGAAGAGATCAAAGTAGAATATGTGGCTGAGCACTGCATAGGCATTGCGTGTACTCATTCTAGCACCCTTGTATTCAAAACTGCTGCCTTTACTTCACTCAGATCTCCTTTCAACCTCTGTTCCCATAGCTTTCTAGCATTGTAGGAAAATCTATGAGTTCGGATACTTTCAGCGCTTCTCTCTGCAGGATATTTCATCTTGGGGGCAAAAGAGATACCACCTTTCTTTCGATAACTGCTCTATGCACAAGGAAGTGAAATCTTAGAAACTCTCACATCACGTACTGAGGCACCAATAGCAGCAGGTAGCAGGAGCATTGAGTCAAATTGGGGGAGTCGGGCATTCATCGGATACACTTCGAAATAAGTTCATTTGCAGAACCTCACCATACTTCTCTGTTATCTGTCATTCAAGCACATGCTATCAATTCATTGTTCACCCTGTCGACTTCTATACTTATTTTCGCATTCGAATCAAGTCTTCTTCTCGGATAAAATTGCATAGTTAGGTCACCTTTCGAACCCTCTTTTGACCACGACTGCACTGTAGACGTCGTAGGCAGCACGTAGGCTTTAATAATTGCGCCTGTGAGCTTATAAATCTCTGCTAG
The DNA here is from genome assembly GCA_000469685.2 of Haemonchus contortus. Classification (NCBI taxonomy): domain Eukaryota; kingdom Metazoa; phylum Nematoda; class Chromadorea; order Rhabditida; family Trichostrongylidae; genus Haemonchus; species Haemonchus contortus. The sequence continues at coordinate 21,703,977 of LS997567.1, read as the reverse complement.
GGCTTCCACACTTGACCATATTCCAATGTTGCCCTTTGTGAACTTGTTTTCAACGTGTTATTGAAAAGGCGGTTTCACTAAACTCCTTTTTCCAAGTTGAAGATTGGGTACACAGAGTCTCGTTTGGCAGATCGCCCAGCTGCTGACTTGAGTGGTATATTATGATGTATTTTATCATGGTATAGTATTCTATTATATTATGGCATTTTTTGATAGTATGTTCTTCTCAAACATCAATTGGTGACTAGTGTCACTGGAATCTCTGTTCAAAGGTGACGTGCTCAGCATGTCATAGGATTGCCTTGACTCTGTGGCAAGAACTTGAGGGTTTCTGACAGAAGTGACCATTGATGATCGATTATATTCTTTGTTGATGCAACGAGAGGGCACCTTTCTGGCTCGCATCATCTTCAGAATACGTAGGCTGCCTTTTGTATTTTGAGATTTGGGAACAGAAACAAATATCATTCATTGAAAATCGCTTTACTGCCTTTCAAAATTCTCCACATTAAGATCTATACTTTTTTGCGTGGGCTCGAACCAATTTTCGAAGCACTTTTGCCACTCTGATGTAGGTAACTCTGAAACATGGATTCTGAACGCATCAACGGCTTCTTCAAGTGTCGAAAAACGTTGACCTCTTATTTTATTTTTTACGTACGGGATGAGAAGAAGTCACCCGGAGACTACATGGCTGATGCCCTGTCAAATAGTTGTTTTGAGTGCTCAAAAATGAAGTTGTTTAAGCCGATGTGTGGGAGCTCGCATTGTCGTGGTGAAGAGTGATCCGTAATCAGCAGTTGGTTTTCCTGATTTTATAGAAGTCAACTGGCAAACAAATGGTGGTCTACCCTTCAGAATTGTTTGTTCTGCTTGCTCTAGTGGTGCGGTTGCGACATGCCCAGTTTTTCCAAAAAAACAGGAGATCCATTACTCGGAAGTGCTTGTTGTGCGGACAGCTTTTGTTGGATTCGGCTCATCTGAAATACCCATACGGTCGACTGCTGTTTCCTTCCGGGCTCATACGCACAAATCCATGATCCGTCATCTGTTTCGATGCTATAGACGTGTTTTGAAGCACCGCGATCGTATTTTTTGAGCATTTCTTTTGACCAATCGACACGAGTTCCTTTTTTGTGGGATTGACAAATTTTTCAAAAACAATTTTTTTACAGTCATATCTTCATGCAATATTGAATGTATGCTAGTCCCACTAATGCCTAAGGTTGTCCCAATCTCACGATAGGTCACATGACGGTCTTGCAATATTACTTTAGGCACAGTATCCACGGTTTCCGGAACAACAACTGATTTTGGACGACCACCACGAAATTCTTCTTCGAGTGAACTGCGACCTCGGCTGAACTCACTGTACCATCGATGAACACTGGCCCCGGATGGAGCTTCATCACCAAAAACTGAACTAAGTTCATCCATGCATTGCTGTTGTGTTAGGCCACGTCGAAAGTTGTAGAAAATACTCGCGCGAAACACGATTCAACTCCATAACTTGGCCCAAAGAAAATCTTATAACTCAGTGTAAACAACACAAATCGCGCTCAGATTTCGCATTTTTCGCATCCTCAAAATAGTCAAACTTTACGATAATGATGTCAGTTGCTAGATTGCTAGTGTGTTTCAGAAGTATGTGCACACCCGACATTTTGTTTTTTTGAGAATACCATTGCTTTCTGTAACCTGCGACCTTCACCATTCGATTCCTTGTGTGCAATAACCTACGAACCCTTATTCTGAGAGAGCATTGTAGCTGTTAACATAATTTTTTATTAAAGAAAAATTTCTTCTTCGTTTCAAAAGTATGTGCACACTTGGCAAAAAACAAAAATATAACCGAGATCAGCAATCAATAGGGTCACCTAAGTTCCTGTAGAGGTTATCGACTACGAGGAATCGTTTGAGAATGGTCTCGTTACGGTAGGTTCTTTAGTTACCTTTGAAATGAAAAATTCTGAGTGTGCGCATACTTTCCGAACGGCGACTGGGCCGCTCTTTTTCATACATTGCTAGATTCATTCGAGACTCTGGCAGCTATCGCACACAACCTATTCCTGGCCGTCAACGTATTTTGACTGCTCAGGACAACAGGAGAATAGCCCGTCTTGTGACGAATACTTCCTTGTCTGTGAGTCAGACCCGAGCTCAGATGGGTTTACCAGTCTCGCGTACGACCGTTTGGCGCTCCATCCGCTCTGATGAGTATATCACACGAGAGACCATGAAGAAGGCTACTCGACTCAGTACTCGACACAAGCTGACAAGGCTGGAGTTTGCTCGTAGGAATATGGCAACATCATGGAGTAAGGGACGGTTGTTCGACTATTTTCAGGCTTTCCCTATTTTTAGAACAAACAATGTGTTATACCCATTTTGTTCTTAAGTGATCTTTTCTGATGAAAAGAAGCACAAAATCGAGGGGCCGAATGGATTTTGTCATTACTGAAGGTACCTTCGGCGAGAGCCACTCGTGTTTTCGAGAAGGAATGTCGGAGGAGGCTCTTCGATGGTCTGCGCGAGCAAACTCCAGCCTTGTCAGCTTGTGTCGAGTACTGAGTCGAGTAGCCTTCTTCTAGTCTCTCGTGTGATATACTCATCAGAGCAGATGGAGCGCCAAAGGTCGTACGCGAGACTGATAAACCCATCTGAGCTCGGATATGACTGACAGACAAAGAAGTATTCGCCACAAGACGGGCTTTTCTCTTGTTGTCCTAAGCAGTCAAAATACGTTGACGACCAGGAATCGGTTGTGTGCGATAGCTGCCAGAGTCTCGAATGAATCTAGCATTGTATGAAAAAGATCGGCCCAGTCGCCGTTCGAAAAGTATGCGCACACTCAGAATTTTTCATTTCAAAGATAACTAAAAAACCTACCGCAACGAAACCATTCTTAAACGATTCCTCTTAGTCGATAACCTCTACAGGAATTCAGGTGGCTCTATTGATTCCTGATCTCGGTTATATTTTTGTTTTTTGCTAAGTGTGCACATACTTTTGAAACAAAGAAGTAATTTTTCTTCAATAAAAAGTTATGTTAGCAGCTACGATGCTCTCTCAGAATAAGGGTTCGCAGGTTATTGCACACAAGGAATTGAATGGTGAAGGTCACAGGTCACAGTAAGCAATGGTGTTTCCAAAAAAACAAAATGTTGGGTGTGCACATACTTTTGAAACACACTGTACACTAGTGTTGCCAAATCTCAAAATATAAAAGGCAGCCCTCGTACACTTCTCACCACAGCGCTTGCGTCCACTGCTTGATTTTGCGCCGAACTTCTTACAATTATTTAGGCGGGTTTATATGAAAGGTGCTTTCCAACATCCTATTTGAAATGATGCAATCAATGATGCAGGATTGAAGACTTTTCGGTTGATTGAGGAGACCTTTTCAGGTACACTTCTCCCATTGAACTCATTATTAGTTTATGCATATTAAGAGTCAAAAAGTAACCCACCAGGATCCAACTCGAAGAGTGTAATCTTTATTAATAGCTGTACTCGCTTAATATGGACAAGAGGTCTCCTATTGGCGGCATCTGCGGCTTGCATGTGATATAAATTTACTAGAATGCGAGCTTTCAGCTCCGGGCATGATTATCCACCGCTCTATAAACGCATGCATAGATACGAACACAGGGAACATCGATGAGCAGTTAAGGAATGAATTACCGATCTGTTGGGATCGGTCATTTGTAACAGTGGTCACTTCGAAGTAGAGATCGGACTCACATGGAGAAGACGTGACAGATGATGATTAGCTACAGCGATCAAAATCTATCGATGGTGGGCTGGTATTCCCAAATTGGCTCGCCTCGACTTGAGAGCGTTAAACGCTCTGATGTCTACTTCATGGCCACAAATCTGAAGCACCAAGAGGGTATATGAACGCTACCACTCCGTGTGCATTCATTGAAGTCTAAGCTTATTAAAATGCTAACTTCTCCTCAAAGACTCAACTACTGACGTTCAGGACAGCGACTTCACAAACAGATCGTAAATTTGCTAGGACAAGACTTGCAGAAGGAGCAGAAGTTGCAACTCATGGCTACTTGGCAAAACCTAGCGCAAAATATGTCTACAACTGCGCTGTACTTCATCTTCGAACCGATGCCGAGGAGAGTTGAGGAAACCTGTTGCGATCGGGATCAGGACGACTGTCTCGGATTATGATGCGATCGACATGACCATGTCCAATTGCTCGAATGAGAAGGCCTAAGGAAGAAACGCTTACACTACTCCCTTCTCGATCTGCAACTCATACTCGACTCGCCAATCACATCCCTGTGTGCAGAGGTCGCTGGAACTTGAGCGCTCTTTCGCCGAAGACTTCGACCACTTTGTCAGCGTGTTGGAAGCCTCCGAAAACGCAACCCGACTTCTGACTTATGGCTTTCAAACATAACATGCAATCCGAATTATATTCCATTCGATTCCAATGTGTTCAATCCGTAAAAAAAGACGAGGACCAGAAGATCAGAATTGACGTAAGACGTAGGACGTAGATTACGCTTGGAAATCAATCGAGGATGGCACAGGAATCACCAAGGTCGTCATGGTGGAAGGAATCTGTTGGTAGAAGAAGAGGCGGCCTCTGCAGAGCAAAGTCAAGTCAGGACATTCTGGCAGCAGACACCTCAAAAGAAGTACTGCTCAGAAATTTGTATCGATATCAGGGCCACTCAGGAGCCGGAGTCTGTACCGCGACGTCAGCGCAAGCAGACGTCATTGTTTTTGTTATGAACGAGCCATCAAGATCAAGTGGGTGGGGCATTCCCGTTTACAGGTACCTTCAGGAGTCGGTATCATCGGACGTCCCACTCTTTTTAGTTAAACACCAGTGCCGGCTCCACTATTACCTCCCTGCTGAGCTGGATGTGGCGCTTGGGAGACCACGTCTGCAGAATACCACCGACGACTTTGCAGAAGCCAACGGTCTACCAAAGTCGGTCCGTTAACCCTTTGACGACAGCGCGGCTCAACGGTGAGCCACGGGTTTTTGGTCGCGTGGGACAGCGCGGCTCAACGGTGGACCGCACCCTTCTCATTGTTTGTTTTTCTCGATTATTTGTTCTACTTGGAGTTTTTTGTATTTAATGGGTTTGCAATCACGAAATAACATTATACACAAAGTGGGTCAAGAAAGACATTGCTAATTTCTGAACATTACTAGTAAATTCCACTCTCTCCCTGGAAATCACACTTTTTGTGCATTTTTTGAAAACAGTCAATGTAAAAATGGCTTTCACAGCTACTGTCCCTAGAATGGACTGGTCTTGTGAGAACGTGATCACTTCCATAAGTTCGAGTTAATTGTTTGTAACAAATTTTTCGAAAACTTGCCCTCTTTTTTAACTGCCTATCTTCAACTTCAATTAGTATTCCTTTCCGTCTTTTCGAGTGTCGGAAAAAAGGGTGCTATGTTTCAACAAGCCATCCACTAAAGAGATATGAAGATGCATTCCTTGACTCGAGAGTCCGTCCATTAGTCATGACCACAGCAAACACAGCTGTTGAATCCTTGCTCGTGGGCTGACTACCGAACTGAACCTTGAATCTGAATCTTGAACAAATATTAGCCCCCCAAGTATAACACCTTCAAAACATAGCTTGAAAAGTTTTATTCTTCAATTTTATTTTCGTCGGTTCGGCCAATAACCTTTCAAAACCACCTTCCAAATTATCCACTGCAGACTGATCCATTTCGACTTCCAAAGCTATATTATGCATAAAACCAAGCTTAACTAAAGTTAAAAGCTCGTAATTGCCCAATTTACACCTATTTCAAACTGAATCATGAAAAGAACGCTTGAAAAAAAGCGAAAAATATCCACTTTGGAAAAATGTATAACCCGTGGGACAGCGCGGCTCAACGGTGAGCCGCGGAAGCGGAAAGCTTCGAAATGCGTCTGTCCCGCGCGCCAGACACGCAAAAAGCCGCGCTGTCGTCAAAGGGTTAAAGCTCCAAGGTCGCTTTCGTAGTCGTTAGTATTCTAGGATGCCTAACAATTGAAGGGTAAATAAATAGTAATTCCGTCGAAGCGTCAGCCATCTGTTTTAAAATTCTACATCAAGGATAACCATAAATGAAGCCGATGAATGCCACGATTCGCGACTAATCTTCTAGATCAGGATTCACGGAGGATTGGAGAAAACTGTGTCATTTGTGAGAAACGTGCCAAGTCTCCGGACAAGACCTCGATCTTCTTTATGCCTCCTCAATGTATTCCACGGAGCCTGGTATACATGGCTATGCTCGCCCTCCTCGACAGAAGCTCCTATCTGATGCTCGCCGATGCTTTCTGCAAGTATCCCGGAAACATTGCCTTTAAACACCCTTCCGCTATGTTGGAGAAACCACGCCGCCACTTCGCTCATTTCAGGCATCTTCCTGTCATTGCCTTAGACAAAAAAACTTAGCTAACTCTCAAGTAGTTTCAGGGTTATTGTAGACAGAAAGAAACCGATCAGCGTCGTAACGTCGAATGAGAAACGTAACACTTCACTGACACCTTTGAAACAGGTTGAGCTCTTTGAGACCAAGCGAAGCGCCCAGAGATAATTGGTACGTTGTCTCTAGGCGCTTCGCTTGACCTCGGCAAGTTCAACGTGATAATGAGCCCTGATACAACAGTTTGACCGACTGCACGTGTTCAAGTCGAAGGAGTACGAGATCAACGACCTCGTGTATATACGCGAATTCCTCTCTGGACAGCTTGAACGGTACTCGGACGCATTCAAACATGCCATGGCCGGACATCTACGACGTTCCAGTTTGAAAAGTCGCCTGGAAGCGAAGTCGCACATCAACCAACTACTACCACGGTCTCATTGACACCTACTCGGAATTGTGAACGCTCTCCGAACGTCGTTCATTCCACATCACTTGCGTTTTTGGCAGTGAGAGCTGCGTCGTCCTCTCCAACCACGACGACTCCAACGTCAATGACAATAACGACCAGTGCGAAGGGTCTTTTTCGATGAAGAGCCGTAGTTCGGCTCGCAGTCGATCGCCTTCCACACTTTCTTTAGAATAGTCCGTACATCGAGTCCTACTTTGATCGTGAATTGAAGGAATCCTCCTTCAATGTGCGATTTAAGTACGACTCGATGTGCGAATTAATCTTCGGCGATCTTCACCAATATGATTCCACGCCTTGTATATTTGATCTCCGATGTCCACCCTTGATCAGTAATTTGAACGAGTATCTGAACTGCACCATTCACTGTGCATTCATTCCCCTCATCTCGATTGCGCGTGGTATGCCTTACAACGGCGCAGGGACTTGAAGAAAATATCGAGGGAGCGCGCAAAATGTACTCGATTCCAGCGTGTGGGGTCAAGGCAGCAGCAGGTACCTAAAAATCAAAAAAAAAACAAAAATAGAAATTTCTTATCTCTATCTGGATTATTGAAGCTCAGCGCTTTACCCACTATTTGTAGTCGTCATATACAGAATTGCACAAGATCTGCGAAACAAGCAACTCAAATGCTTCTTCATGGCGAGACGTAATGCCCGTGCGTAAAGACGGAAATATAGTTGGGTCAACAGTTGAGTCTGGATCCGGTTGAATGTCAAAAAACTAAGTACATGACCAGGAGGCAAACGAACTACGCATTATCAGAATTGACAACACTGAGCCTCCACACACTTTGCCCCCGAATACTTTGGATAGGCACCCACGCCTCATGGCAATTGAGCTTCACAGCTTTGAAGTGATTTTTAAAGTGAGAACAATAGGTGAGGAAGAGTAACTTTCCCTCATCGCCATGGCTGTTCCCCATCGGGATGAATAGGGGAACAGTAATGCGAAGATGATACACGGACCACTTCAAAAATTCGATGTACTTCGTGGTTTGAAAAAAATGCAATTTCTCTCCAGCAATCAAGTAGTCAAAGAAGATGGCTCTTACACCTAAACCAGTCATTCCTAGCAGGCGTAACTATGGAAGACGTGTACGTGCCTCTTATTTCTAAAATTATTCTTCTTCATTCTTTGCAGAACCTCAAGCTGAAACTACTCATTGTTTGCATATTTCCCAAGAAATTAGCTACTAGGGTCTACCTTAACAAGTGCTGAGCGGTCGTCGCTGGCACGCTCAGAAGCTTAGAAATCATTTTGATCACTTTTTTCGACCTATACGAAATAACTTCACATGTTATTGTAAAAAGCATGCTATGCCATGAGTGTTACTATTTCGTACAGCATCCATTTTGCTTCAATCGACAGATAAGTGAAGGGCCAGTCGCTAAGTCACAGCGATTTGCAGAGGCCTTTCTTTGAAACAAAAACTTTTGACTTTAACCATAGCGGTTCTCTGAGCTTTACCTCTGAAACTCTGGAATTATTGTCACCATATGAATTCAGCATATTTTCATGACTAACTTCTAATGCTACTATACCTTCAAATCCTCTATGCGTCTGCGTGCTTTTTCCAGTTCCTCTTCATACTCAGGAGGGATATTGATGTTGTAGTATTCGCCTTCCTCCTAAAATAGTATACAAGTAGTTTAGAGTAGACGCGTGAATTGTTAAAACAAGTTCAGAACCGGACCTTTGTGAAGAACAGATCACGGTTAAATTACAGTACCTCAATCCTGTTCACCAAGATGACTGCACCCAATTTTTGAGGCATTCAGTCTTTGATAAGCTTAAATGAGCAATGGATCCCGCGCAACATTAACCCATTGACGACCATCACGTTTGGCGGGGAAAGCGCCGCGAGAGACAGGCGTGCTTGCCGTCCACTCGCGACTGCCGTCCACATGTGGATTATGGCCCAGCATCACCATTTTTTGAAGTTTATAAGAGAAATTATAAATTCTTCGGAATGCTTCTTCAAATGGGTCTGGTAAGAAAGCCCACATTGAGTGATTATTGATCTTTATCATAGAACCGGCACTCAGTCTAGTGGTCATTCAATTATGAGTTCAATCATTACCAGAAATCGTTTCGGGAACTTTCACCAGCTTTGCATTCGCTTGATTACAGCGAAAACGCTGATAGCTTTTCAAAGTCTCTTTTTCTTGAAATTGTTCAACGAATGAAGAATCCACCAAGGTGATGTACTCCTTCGAAGAACACCTTTGCAACTGCAAAATCAGAAGATTCTCTAGGACCACGCTGTATGTAGCTTCATTTAGGTCTGATGTTTCGGGAAGAAAAATTGCAAAAAAAGGAAATATAGATAGGGGACTGCACGCCCCCACATGGCCGAAAGAGTGCAGGCCACATATAGATTGCATTGTCCCCGATTTGTTGAAATACAAAAACTCCTCCCATTACATCTAACATCTAACGAGCTGTCGTATTCAAAGCACTTATCGACTCTAAAAAATTGCAATATTATTATCCTGAAATCCGCAAAGGTATAGAACTTATGTCGTTGGTAGACCCTGTTCCATGTGCGGCCTCAAACTCAGCCCCTATTCAGAATAGCGCTGACATCAGTTATCCGACCTAATAATTCAGAGGGTCATGATGAGAAGTCAGTCATCGAACCTGAATAATATTGATGCTAATTTAAAAAAACTTCGACACTCGTAAAACCTCCTTTTATGGAAAGTTCTTCATACTTCTCTGCCCCCACCTCTTCCTGAATTTGATCACTATCTTAACTACATATGTGGGCTCAACTTGGATCGATAGGCTATGCACAGAGCACAACTTTTGAAGTGCGAAGGAAGAAAAGCAAGGAAATGAAGCACGCCAATATCAGGCAGCTCGCTCCCTTTTTATTTTACTTTTCAACGCGTGTCATCGCTCCCGCTGCCAAACGCCCGAGTTTGAGCATCTCGTAGACCGACCGTCTCTGATGCTCCGTATCCACGGAATATGCGGGGTTGCTGGTCAACTGCCAGGCCTTTGTCAGCTCGATTTCACTGGCGGGTTCTCCTCTGCGCATAGAATAGATCAGTTCTATCATTCAATGCTGTATCGGTCGAGGAATGTAGGCACGAGCTCATTTCTGGCTAGCCCTGAGATAAGAGTAAAGAAACGAAATGCTCACAGACCTGTGTCTCATAAAATACCAGTTTTCCATAACCTTGAACAAAAACCTTCCCACAGTTCCGCAAAATTTGATATCCTAGTTCTCCATAGATTTGGAGTGCTTTTGTAACATTCGAACGATTGACACTTTCGCTGAGTAGTGAACGAAACAGTTTAATACAGCATAACATAAAAAACTGTTCTATATCGCATGTTCCCATGTCCGTTTATAATGATTCACTATTAAAAAGTGACAAACCGCGTTAAGAAGTTTGAACCACCCGGAAGCCGACTCGACGAGCAGTTCTGAGATTCCAAACGACAAGCTTCCCATGAAGTCGTTTCTTGACGTCCGATCCCAGTCCCACACCTCAATTGATAGACGCCTATCTCTGTCTCCCGGCTGAAGCTTACTGGAACAAAATGTTATTTTAACAAACATTACCGCTTAAGCCGATCTACTACTGCAAAATAATGTGGAGTGCTTTTACACTTGCATAAGTTCTTGAAAATTTCGCCTTAAGAAGGTAGAGCTGCGATTCGCTATTATCGAAACATTTGTGTATTGCGCTCAACATAATCTTTGAGTTCAAGAATTCTTGGCAACATTGGGGCAGACAGGCAACTGAATTTAATAATCCAAGAGAAAGTAAAAGAATCGGCTACGAAAGAACGTTTCGTGTCAGTCTCCGTGACAATTTTCCAGTGATGCGCAAACCCTAGAGGCAAACCCATTAAGCAGGTCTGCTATAGGTTGGGCGTTATCAGAAGCCAGTCTGATCGCCCTCACGAGGTTTGACACAGGGCCGTGAAAAGGTATTCAGTACATGCCGATGCTCATCACGCCTATAATCAAAAGTCTCTATCTGTTCATCTTAGAAGTGATCACCTATGAAAGATTCAACTGTTAGGCAAACTAAGTTATGAATGGTACTCGCAGATGTTGTCGAGTGATAATAACGCCCATTATCAGATGTCGCTATCAATGGATCTTCTTCTCTACGGATATCATTGATTGTAAATCTTCGATTTCTGGCGGCTGGATAAATTTTGTCACAAATGATATCAAAACAAAAAGAATCCTTGATACTTCAATGTGTCACAAAGTTTGCTGGGTAGCGGTCGTAGTCTTATAGCAAGGAATGAATCAAGTTTTCATCTTGTCTTGAGGAAATGTCGTTGATCGATCGCAACCACTGCATTTACCCGTCTTATTGAATTAAACATATCAAAGGATCAATGTTTGATCGGTAATAGCAAAGCCGTTAAGATTTGATTGGTAGGTTGCTCTTGCTTCCTGAGGGCCCTTATCAGCTCTTATGAGTCGTTACGAATTCCTGTCATAGGGACCCGATTACATCCTACATCACTTATTAAACGTCAAGGCTCTACTTTAGACGCGAAGGAGTTACAAACCTAGTCTAACCTTCTAGGCTCTTTGCCAGACCTTGCCCACTTGTTATCAGTCCCTATCACCAATCACCTTCGGTCCCTTTAGATCCCAGACCGCCTCCTGGAGTGTTGCACTGTCAATACGAAAGGACTTGTAGACTTAATGGCTCTCGCGTTCTATGGTTTGTTATCACTCTCTAACAACTGTTATTAATTCCCATCATTGAATATCCAGCTTTTAATTCCTATCACTAAATATCTACGATCAGTTCTTACTCCAAACAACTTACTAGAGTGCCAAGGCTTCACTGTTAACACGAAGGAGGTAACGGATCATGAGTCTCTCTCTTTTTGAGGAGCTTTATCAGCTCCTTCAATTGTTATCACCACTATTACCATCATCAGAGTTCCCGTCCTGCGCCTGTATCCCACCAAGTTTCAAAGCTCTAGTTCCACGCAAACTGGAATTATGAATTTGTTGTCGAAAATTTATATCAGGCACACCCCGTCCCCTGTGGGCGGGGTCTTTCCCTGCTACCTGCCATGTTTCCTGTTCTTGTTCCTCTCCTGCTGTCTGTACTCCTATCAAGTTTGAACGCTCTGGGTCCACGGCAACAGAAGTTATGGATTTTTGGTGAAACGCACCCACCGGCACACACAAACACACCGACAGACGATCAGACACGCTTAGCGAATTATAAATATGGAGTAGGATAGCAGTATCGTCCTCAGAGCTACCTTTCCTCTTTTTCTCGAGCTGACAGCCTGATTCTGCACCAAAGAAGCACTTTGGGAACCATCTTGAATGGTTTGGCGCTTGGTTGCTATACGATGTTCCTGACGGATTTCGAAAGTAGATGCGGAGAAGCTCTGCGAAAAGTGCCACGCTGTTAAACTGCTAACGGAGCAAAGTATCTCTCAATCTCTTGTCTACTGTGAGCCAGATCCAGCTGAAGGAACATCAATAGTATGATACAAACTATTGACGACATTATTGACTGGAGAAAAGGAAAGAGATGGGAGGAAGGGGGGGGGGGATAGAGTAGGTGGGGCTGCGGAGAGTGATCTACGGTGACGACTTTAAATGGGGAGCATTGCCACACCCCCCATATTTACCGGATATAGCGCCTTCTGTTTATTCACTGATTGGAGCACTGTAACGGCGTATGAAAGAAAAATGTACATGATTGCCGTCAACTCGACAATGAATTCGATCGATTCTTTTTTGTCGGAATCCCGGAAGAGATCAGTCGAAAAGATTTCCGAAAGATGGGAACGTGTTCTAGATTGTAGATTAGACCGTTGATTAGGGAGCTCGTTCAAAAGATAGTACTTGAAGATATGTCTAGAATGCTGCAAGTCTTTTTTTTCAACATTATATTAGGTTGGTGCATCAGTTTTTTCTACCGACTCTTGTAAATGTCTCAACAGCGAACGAACCTGAATATTGAAGGTATGCACCACCATCATTCACTTCTCGACGCCAACGCTCAGGCAGCTTGTCGATTCCTTCTCCTTGAAAGGGCAGGGGCTGGGACTTGAAGAATTCGTCAGTTTCTAACATCATCTTCTGTTTCGAACTGGTTTCCGTCTAGAAACCGCTGCAGGTAACTGAACAGCCAGCATCCGGAAGGAGCGAGGTCAAGGCTGTGAAGGGCTGGGCGACAATCAGTCATCCATACTTCTCCAGCTCTTCCCGGATCGCCTTTGCGGTGGAGCTCGGGCGTTGTCATTGTGGAAGTAGATTTCCGCATACGATCCACGAGTACGGTTTAAGGGCTCCTTCAATTTGAGCAGCTGGGCAACGTATGTGGAAGCGTCAATCGCCTGTCACTTCTTCAGCCGTTTCCAGAGCTCAATGCCTCTTCTGGACCACCAACAGAACAGGGGGCCCTTCTTTAGATGAAGGTCGGCATTTCGGATGGCTTCTGGCTGTTCTCCTTTGTCGACCCTTTGTCGCTTCCTTACAGGGTTATTGTGAAGGACCCACTCCTTATCATCAGTGTTCATCGAGTTGAGAAAGTGGAGCTCCCTTTGGAAAGTGGAGGGAGAAGTCCAGGTGGCCACCCTCCTCGAGAGGTCATAAGCCTACAGTTCATGTGGAACCTATCGGCCGTGCTTTGCTACCTTGCCGAGCTGTTCCAGAAAACGTACAATCGTTCATTGTCCATATGTTTGCCATTCACTTGGTGTACGGGTATTAGGTACGGGTCCTACTCCAGGGTGGAACGTTATACTCCGTCGGCCGACTTAACCTCGGAGCATTTTCGAGAGAAAAGTCGCCTTTCTTCGATTTGGCGAAGCAAGCCTTGCATGTGCGGTGAGAGAAGACGTCCTAGCTGTATGTTTCCACTGGCTTGGTGTAAGTTTCCTTTGCATTACAGCCGAAATCGTGAAGCAAAACAAGGCAGTGGCACAGGTACACTGTCACAGTGGTAATTGTGCGGCACTGTGGCCTGCAAATGCAGGGTGGGCGAGTGATAGCTAACGTGGTAAGGTAAAGGAGTATCATGCGCGCGTCACACGCACGTGATCACGAAGGACCAACATCCATGCAAACGAAATACGGATCACTACCTTGTCGTCATAATTTATTCAAGACACATCGTTGGGGGAACCATCGTCAACTTAAATAGATGAACATATATGCCAGTTCCAAAATCATCCACGCAGATTAGCACATTTTTCTCGTGATTAGGTCACAATCAAAGCTAATTGAGTTTTAGAAATCTCATCAGCTTTCTAGAAGCAATACTCTCTTTGGGTTTTAAAAATTTTCTTCAGCGGTGGGAGTAGTTCTTTCATCCGAGCCTCATCCCGAAGGCAATCCAGAAGTTGCTCCATTACTCGATCTTTACCAAAACCAGTTCTGTGAGTCAGTACGGTCACACAAATTCTACGAGGTAATGAAATCGTGATGTTTTCTGAATGTTCAAATGCTTTTCATGCTGATTTTTCTACAAAACTTGGATTTCGAGTCTTATCCCTTTTATTCTATAGATTCAAACCATTGTCCGCACAGTGACACAATAAGATCACTTCTTTATGAAGCAGCTCGGTCGAACAGAGACGCAAGAAGTGGCTGCAGTAACGGGTCATCGGTGCACAAAGCAATTATGAGATGAGTAGTTTTCTCAGCAAAACAAAGTGCAGGGGTTGTTTGTAAAGCTATGGTTCATCTGTGCAAGACCGCCACTCGTGTATCAATATCCTCATTCCGTAATACACATATCAACCAATACGCGATATTCCGAAACCTTGTGTAACAAGAAAGTGTTAACTTCCCAGGAATCTTGCAGGACTGTACATGAGCTACGCATCAGTTGCCCATGATTTCTAGGGCAATGAGAAAAATGAAATATTCATTGAGTACAACATCGAATGCAGTAAAAGCATATACATGCCATGCACAACTTTTATCACGTAGTTTCTAACCATATAAAAATAATGTAGGCGGGTTCGAAAATTCAGAAGTCGAACTTCTTCAACACAGCTAACGTGGCTTTGCGAAAGCTAGCTTGAACACATGCACAGTGTTAACCTGAATAGGCCATCCTGCAATGTACCCGTTTTTGTACCTTTCCAGCTGCTATCCTATCCACATTCATATTCTGATGGGCGCGACTTCTGAGCTTTCTTCCACAATGCCTTTTGAACCTCCTTACGTGATTGCAGTAGATCAAATGATATAGCTTCCGCACGAATGACCGAAGAATTACGTATGTTCCTCTTCGACGAAATCCCCAATCAACTCGAGACGGAGGGGGAGTACTGTCCTGAATAACGAAAGCCCGTGACTTTGTCCCTGCAATTCAGTGACCTCCTCTTCACGCTATAAAGAGGAAAATCTCATGTAGAGGCGATGACGACGACGCGACCATTTGCAGAACTTCCGAACAACATCGACATTAGTTGATCAGAGGCTAACTGGTGTCGCTGAAAGGAAATAATCTTATATATTTCCTAATGGACTGTTTACCCGGGCTCAAAGCCATCATGTACAAGGTTTCTAAGATTGGCGTTCGCCATTATTATGAGTTCTGGAAGCGTGTCACCCTGCTCTTCCCTTTCTTGTTCGTGAAAAGAGTAGAGCCATTTATCAAAAAAGATCTCGACGTGGACATTGCTGATGACGACAGCAAAAAACTAATCATCAAATTACTGTTTCCTTCTGAGCTTCTCCAGCTTCATGTATTATCCATTCTGTCTGTCTTCCATAGCTTGGTGATGATGAATACGTAGGCAAACTAGGTCGGTGTTGAGTTAACCTTTCGAGCATAAACATCCTATTACTTGTCAGGCTTTGACACAAAAACTAACGTTTACATCCTCAAGCGTATCAATGAGGCCACCCAAATCGTTAAA
Organism: Haemonchus contortus; assembly: GCA_000469685.2. NCBI lineage: Eukaryota > Metazoa > Nematoda > Chromadorea > Rhabditida > Trichostrongylidae > Haemonchus > Haemonchus contortus. Next base: position 21,688,215 of record LS997567.1, on the reverse strand, counting down.
CCTAACACACATTCCAAGGATCAGTTCATCTCCAAATACAAGAACAAAATGTAGCGGTCGACGTCCTCTCGTCTGGGTCATTCAGATGAAGCAGTTGCCCCACCCCAGCATATATCGTCATATTTTCAAAACACGCCTCCGACACAAGCATACGTAATTCTAGTATGAGGATCGTCATTTTCGCCTTCCTTGACGTAATCAGCCTGCCATGTCTTCTATATCTTGGCAACATCTCTCATGCGGTTCGATCTGCCTTAATGGAGCCTACTTTGGCTATAAAAATATGCTTATCCTCGTTTTTGCCGAATAGGCACACACGTGTAACTAAATTGCCAGACTGTACGTGGAAGGCGTGTTTACTCTGGCAGCTGGCTACGCTATCCCTGATTATAAGTGGAGTTTATTAATCGGAAGCAGTTTCAGAAAGCCTGCCAACTAAATCTCAGCCACTAGGTGCTGCTTTTAGCTGAACCGATGTGCGAGATAACAATCTCGCCTGCAATCGCATAACACAAGCGCGCATTGATGCGATGCTGGTGACAAAAGGTGTACATTACGTTAATCAAAGCATCGGAAACATGAGCTCCTTTTATTGAACCAACCTGCGTCTTACAAGTATCAGTTGCTTTTGATCAGCGATTAAACCCTATTCCGCTGACTGAAGTGATTAACATTGCAACCAACAGTGTAGAGATCTCTCAGTGAGGGAAGGCAAACAGTGACTAAAATTCGCGGATGGAACTCTATTTTCGAATAATCGAAGTTGAAGTACCATGTTCCCAGCAAAAATTAAAAATTTCAGATAAACATGTGTACCAGTGGAGAGCAACAGTCCCAATGAAACCCCACCACGATACAGTAGCGCTCAAGAGTCTTCGGTGAAATGGTTCATCAGCCGTACTTTTCAGTCGTAACTCCTTTCCTACTGGATCTAATAGTGCGAAATTTCTATATTTGGAGCGTGGGTGTATTGTGAATATTTACCACTATTAACCTGCAATCTGATCATGTTCCAGATATTCCAAAGGGCATGAAAATAAAATCGACTGCAAATACAGATGATGGTCTTTCTAGAATCTCTTTCCTTTCTGTCATGTCTAAAATGTACGAGCGGTAATGCCGAACACCATAGATGAGAAAAACGCACATAAGGTGAGATTAAGTGCAGACGTCAGCAACTTTACTTTTAGCAAAATCTGCTACCGCAACAAACACCTTGCTCTATCTGTGGATGTTGCAGCTTTGCAGTCAAATAGTGTTGGGAAGGGTGAAATATGCTCTAGTTAAACATATCAAAGTTCCGCGCGATTTGGTTCACTAATATGAACGAAAAAGCGTGAAAGCGTTTCACCGAACACTTTTGAGCGCTACTGTATATGACACCACAAAATTAAACTGATGCTCCTGCATTCTCAAGGATACAGGAAGTAATAAAAAACTTATAGCAGATCAACGTATTTTGGGAAGTGTTGTGCACTCAGAGCAATACTGCAATGATTACGTTCCAGACATAGAGATAATTCGTAAACATATGTGTACTTCCACTTCCAAGAGAAAACATGGCAATGAATGCCAGATGAGGAAATGTATCTCGTTGTCGGATATGCAATATAGACACATTTGCTACTTTTTGTGGCGGCTGTAATATATACCCGATCGCTCCTGAAAGGGTGATAGTGTGAAGACATCCTCATCTGTCGTGGTCAACCACGACTTCTCCATTCCCCCTCTCTTATCGTCCGCTTATTGTATCATCATACACTACTTCGGTAACATTCCTCTAGTTCTTATCCTGTCACATGTGCCGTTCTTAGTTGACCATCTGTGAACACATCTGTAACATCTGTAATGTCTATCTACGTATATAAGTGCTCGGAAATATTGTAGAATGCTCATCGCTCAATAAACGGCTGCCACTGAACGATCGACACAATTTCGGTGCATCGGCCAAAACAATCAAGAACGGACAAGATCGGATCGACACCCGCAGAGGTGAAGACGAGCAACCCGCAGAGGTTCACTACCCCCAGAGGTTAATACAAGGAACCCTCAGAGGTTCAGCACCCGTAGAGGTGAACATAACCTACTCGCAGTGATAGGATACAGCAGAGATTCGGCACTAACGGTGGTGCACAGTCTACGTCCATAGAAGTACAGGCGTAAGGCACTAGTACAATGCAGTCCATCATCTACGGTAAACCGATACTGCACAACGTTCTGACGCTGAAGTCGCTCATTGCGAACTTCCAGATATACACAGCTGAGCAGACTTACTCAGGCAACTCGGACGAGATACGGTATGAGGAAACATTGCAAGCAATAGACTTGATAAAAGGGAGTATGTCACAGATTGACGCTGCAAAAACGAGCTTGCAAGCGCTGATCGGGCAAACGAAAGAAAGCTATGACAGCACCAAGAGCAAGGAAGAAAAAAGATCCTTCTTCAAGACATAGAGAAGATCGAGGAAGAGTCTCACTTCAAAGACGTGATCAAAGAGGCCACCGATCTTCACTTCATGTTGGGAACACGCCTAACTGAGGCCATCAGCAACGGAAAAAGGCTGGAGCGTAAACTAGGCATCTACGGCAAAACAGGGCCACATACGGCGCGGCCCACGAATGACATCCACGAAGGGCCTCCAGGTTGGGATATCGAGAACGAAGCATCCAGACAGCCTCCTTTCACTGCTCCCTCAATCGCACCACCTAGTGTAAGTGTGCCAGTCTTTACTGGGGAGGAAGAAGAGTTCCCAGAGTTCAGGGCTGTCTATGAACAACTCGTACACAACAATACGACACTGAGCACAACCGAAAAAATGCTCTTGCTAAAAGAAAGCCTTCAAGGCAAATCGGACAAGTCAATTCGAGGTATACAGTTGATCCCTCAGAACTACGAGTGGAGGATCAAAACGCTACACAAGAAATATGGCAATGAGCCCGCCAACAGGGCCCGTATAGTACAACAACTGAATGAGTTGCCACGAGCCTCCCGAACAGCGGAAAGCTGTGAGAAGGTGTTTGACGACATATGCATGCTTTTAAATCAGATGTTCACTACAGGACAGAATATACGAGTTTGCAAAGGCGCCTTATGAACAGAGGCGATACTAAGCCAATTCCCTGAAGATATTGTAGAGCCGGTACTACTTAAAATGCGAGAAAACGATGATCTCCCAGTGGATTCCATTTTGGACTTCATCAGCGGCGAGATATCCGCCAAGGCGTACGTGCAGTCAAGACTCCGACCCTATGATCAAGCAAACCGAGAGAGTGCGAACCGCACGACGCAACTCTGCGTAATTTGCGAAACTAGTAGCCATTTCACATGGCAATGCCAATCCAAGCTGCCCGTAAGCAAGAAAAGAGACATCGTGGCTCAAAAGCGCCTCTGCTGGAAATGCTACTCGCCAAAACACACAAGTGCACAGTGCTCAAGAAATAATTGCCGTCTGTGTGGAAGGATGCATCACATCAAGCTGTGTTTCACGATCGAAAACGCAGCCGAGCATGGTACCTCAGAGCACAACACACCTTCGGTCAGCGAAGCAGAACAGCGCGGCCAAAGGGTTTTCGCCAAACGAATGAGCACTACCCCAGGTGAGCTGTATTCCAACACGGATCCACAACCACGCCAAAAGCACACTGCCAACATGCACATTGTGCGTGACAGAAGACATATCCAGATGACGTTGCTGAAGGTGACCAACTCCGGTATGACGAAGAAACAACCGAACATCCCACATACATAAACTGCAGCGCCTTGCCGCCGAAAAATGAGGAAATAGCTCTAATGACAGACGAGGGATCCATCTGGAAGCACGCAGAGAAAAAGAGAAACAGTTGAGAGGAAAACAGTTTGAGAAAAACATTTTCTTCTTTGATACTGGCGCTCAGAAGACGGTAATTCAGGAGGATCTCGCATGTCGCTTAGAGCTGCCTACACTGAAAACAGAGACATGCATTGTGTCTGGTATAGGAGGAACTACTGAGACATTTCAAAGTAACATCGTGCACGTAAGATCGGCACGGCCTACGGAAGAGATCTGGAAATGCTGATACAGACAAAACCCATTTTGCCAAATGGTTTCCCTGCGCTCAATCTGGCCGCCTTGACCAACAGTTTCTCAAAAAAAGGAACCTCCTCGTCTGTAATCCAAATGTACGAGGGGAGCACCACATACCCAACATCCTGGTAGGCCCAGATCACTACTACAGCTTCGTCCTCGACAGCGGCGAGCACCTCACGACTCCTTCAGGCTTGCGAATAGCTAACACAATTTTCGGCCCTACACTGTATGGATGTGGATCAACTGAGACAAGCGGTGGCACTCTCCCAACCCCTTCCCTTTCTTACAATATGACAGTAATCGAAGAGAGGGAAAGAGAACTACTCAGTAAACTTTTCGAACTTGAGGGTCTGGGAATCACCTCCGACGAATGCACAGGGAACAACAATTTTCTTGAATACTACAAAAAACACTCCGACCAAGTTTCATTCGAGAATGGATACGTCACAGCTCCATTCCTCTTGAAAAGCACTGTGCAAAATCTGGCAGACAACTACGGTACAGCCTTGAAGCGGTTAATGAATCTTTACACTCATCTAGAAAAAAGCACTACCCAAAAGGAGTGGTATAGCAAAACACTCAAACAGTATGAGGACGACGACGTCATCGAACGAGTGGAAGGTAAGGCTCCTGGCTCCGTTGGGGTGTACTATATGCCCCACCCAGGCGTGTGGACACCTCACAAGCCAAATCCATTGCGTGTCGTATTTGACGCCTCCTCGAAACGCAAAGGACAACTTTCCCTCAACGACGTCACCTACAAAGGAGAATCACTCGTGAATAAGATTCATGACATTCTCATAGCAAGTAGAACATGCAAGATCATATTGGTGTGTGATATCGGAGCAGCCTTCACTCAAATAAGACTGGAAGAAAGTCATAGACCTTTGTAGGTTTCTCTGGCTCAAAGATGCTAGCAAGCCCCCCTACTCAAGACAACATCATAGAATACCGATTCGAGGGAATCCCTTTCGCGCGATAGCCAGTAGTGGAATTCTGGTTGTTCCGGAAGGGTACAAGTTTCCGGTGGAGTGCCTCACAAGAGCACAAGCTGCAACTATGTACCTTCCACTTGTGCAAGAACCGAATGATATGCGACTGTAACGTAATGAGCACGCCAACTCGATGTAACTGTCCAGCTGACTCTATAGCGCATATGAGAAAAGACGTATCCAACATACTTCCAATCTCGACTCCTTTCATTAGAGTGCAGAGAGGCATAAACAATTCCATCGTCGCGCACTCCGCAAGGGAAGAAATGACAATTACCATCGAGCCCAAGTTCATCAAAGAGTGTGCCGCATACGTAACGTTCCAAGCATGTGAAGTTTTCCTTGGACCACTCACAGGGTGTTATAGCTGTCTTGCAGGCGCCGTGGCGCATGCCTCTTGCTTCACAAAAACTCCGACATGGGTAATCGTTCTTTGCAACGATCACTCCTTCTCCATCGAATGCGACCCATACATCAAATCAACACAAGTCAAACTTGACTTTCATCAGGCAATCATTGCCCAGGACTGACGCGCTGGGTGCCACAACAATCATACCAGTTTAAAGTTCACGTTATCCCAGCTTATATGCCTCACCTCAATGAAACTGAAATCTTAGCCTCACATGAAAGGGCGTCGTGGATCGCGCCTTCAAGTTGGTTCCGCGATATCAGCGTCCCTGACTTGAGACCGCTTGCGGCGATTGTATCAAGTCACTGGAAATCTGCTCTCGCCATATTCGGCACAACCGTACTTCTCGGCGTAGCGACATATTTTTTCGGACCAATTGCTATTCTCCTTGCATTACGACTCCTGTTCATAAGCTTCGAACTCTCGGTCAACTTGGTATCAGCAATCCTCCTCGCAGCTTGTGAAGTCGTTAAAAACGTATGTAAAAAGTAGAATGTTTAAAACTCCGCTAGCCATTTGGTGAAATGAAAGTATAGTTATGGCTCTCACGTTCAACGCTCAATCTGGCTCCTAGATTCGCTGTTCACTAGCCTTTGTTTATAGCTGATGTAGCATTGTGGTCGGCACTTCGATGAGTCATCTTCCTCGGTCATGGACGAAGTACACTCGCTCGGCATACTGAAGCTAGCCACCTGGCATGGCTTTTTGGGTACACAAAGAATTAAAGGAGGCCTCAGTCGCAACTGCACGGCGGACGGCATTGACTGCCCCATTCAGCTAATGGAGCCCGGCCATCGTACGACAGTGGAATCTCTTACCCAAACCGTCAACCGTCTCTCTATGAGTATAGAGGAGATCCGTAACAAGGTGTCTCATATTCACGACGATATTCACATGCTGAGAGAGCGCATCGCTCCAACGTCACCCTGTGCATTCTGCTCTCTTGATGAGAACATCGACAGGTACCAATCCGGCGACTGCTACAATTATCCTGAACCGCTCCTCCGTGCCATACGAGCCACCGAACTGCACCTCTGCGGAAGATGCTTACGTCCTATCCACGGTGGAATTTACCATGTCACTTGCGCTTCTTGCCGTGGCGGACACAACGTCCTCCTATGCGGGCAGAGCGAACCATGAAAGCATCGACGTCTATGACCATCTACGGCTGCTACTCTTCCTGATCGATCCTATTCTGCTCCTTATTCTACCCACTGCACTCGCCCGTCGTCATCACTTCCCCCGGCTGATATTCTCCTGCTGACATTCGACCTTCACGCCTCGATCGACATATTCATTTCTGCCGAAGTGCCGCTCTCGTCGACCTTTATTCTGAGCGCCACCAATTCCTACTGCACGTCATCTTACTCACTTCCCCTGCGGAATGGTATGGCTAGCAGTGCTGGTGGAGTTGCGGTTATTGATGGTTTCAATGGCACCTTCGATCGAGCCCTATGCAGTGCGCCGAAGCCGACTGGAAGATATGTCTGATATATCATGCTTTCTCTTGTTTGGTTGTATGATTAATCCTGTAGTTGGTCAGTTCATGCCTTTCCCGCGGGCGGAGCGTCGTGGTCAACCACGACTTCTCTATTCCCCCTCTCTTATCGTCCACTTATTGTATCATCATACACTCATTCGGTAACATTCCGCTATTTCTTATCCTGTCACATGTGCCGTTCTTAGTTGACCATCTGTACACACATCTGTAACATCTGTAATGTCTATCTACGTATATAAGTGCTCGGAAATATTGTATAGATGCTCATCGCCCAATAAACAGCTGCCACTGAACGATCGACACATCATCATCCTAATAAATGGGTAATCCCACAACTAGAGAAGCAGATCTGAGGTTACTCTCCTTGAATTTGTTTGAAATTTGCACGTAAGTTGATGAAAATAATACTTTGACCTACAACCTCTCCCTATCAGAGCATGGGCACATGGGTGAAGATGGCGTAATTTTTCTCCATCGCGAATCGTTTCTAAAAAATTAGGAAAAACAAAAAATCATCCGCAGAAAGTGTATCCAACTTGGGGATTCACCATTTTTCGCTCTTCGAGAGGTAACAAATTGATCGAATCAGTACCGTCTTTTTGAATTGAATTTGTGACTGGTTCTGGAAACTCAATGAATGCCGAAATGGAAACATCTCAAGGCTAATTTGCCTTGTCATCCTCGACATGTCTGAAGACTTGACAAGGGCTAAGATATTCGTCGTATTCGCGACTAAATCTGAAGACCCGATAATTATATTTACTGAATTATTAGAGGGCTATTTTGACTTGCCAACTCCCGACATGACTGATAAGGATGCAGTAGAAACACGTCCTCCATTCTAAACAAATGTTCAATCTTGGGTTCTATCATGTAAGCAATCTTATAATGGCACCGAAAAATGGCAGATTGGCAGGACATTGCATGAAGGGCATTATTAGAATATGATACATCACCGAACGCTCCTGTGACGATGAGAACTACATGGGGCCCTTGAGATAGAATAAACTATAAGCCACTATGTGCCGAGGTGATCAGGTGGGTCCGAAAGCCTAGTTCAATACCATATTCTGAGGTGAAATTGCTCAGTCGTGAAGCTAACTTCCTTTTACTAGCTCTCAAGAGAGAAGTAATTCGTTAAGCAATGATCAGCTAATTATGAAATATTTATATATGATATGATTATAATTGAATCACGTTCATAACAACTTGCAAAAAATGCGAGACTTACTATTATCACTCGCAATGCTTTTAAGCACTGACTTTCGCGATGCGCGATCCCTATCAGCGCAGGAAGGTGGAGCCATTTTCTTGCCGAAGAAAAATAAGATGGAAAAAAAGACCAGTGATTGACCCCTGCTCATGTGAAGACTAAGAGTAATACAGGCTTTAGTTCCTCCTCAACTTTTCGATTTCACTCCAGCGATAATTGAAAATTATGCTTTTGAATACCGGAGGTGTTATCTGCAGACATAACAACAGCTTACGTAAGGTATACTATAAATGGTAACTTGAGTTTCTGTGTTTGAAGAGTATGTAAGGCGTAATAATCAAGAAAAGCATGAATAGCGATTATTTTGAGTACATTCCTGACAGAGATTCTCACATTCACTTCACTGTATCACGCAATCAATTGATAGTTGCTATAAGCGCTGATTCAAATAATTTTCATGAAATCTTCATACAGCTGGGAATTTTGTAATGAAGGCCCTTTTCCTCACGAGGAGTCTACATATAATATGGCAAGTGTTTGGTTTTCTTTTGTTTATCGGCTCCATTGCCCCAAAAATGGAAGTCTGTCTGTAAGTACCAGAGATGATACCCGCAGACACAACTGCATCATCAACCCTCTAGCTTTCAGAAACCTCGTTTCCAGTGCATTAAGAAAATATGTATTCGAGGAGGGCACAAAATCGTAATTAGCATGGTACCATTCTCTGAAGTTTCATCAATCCAAGAAAAAAGTGTAAAAAGTATTTCGATCAACTACTTACTCTTGTATTTGTTAATTCTTCATTTCATGAAAGTCTAGTAGTTTCGCGTTCATTAAGACGCTCATGACACATTGTACAAGAAAAACATGCAAAACCACGTTTCAGGTACAGTAGCGCTCAAAAGTCTTCGGTGAATTGTTTCTTCAGTCGTACTTTTCAGTCGTAACTCCTTTCCTAAAGGATCTAATCATGCGAAATTCCTATATTTGGAGCGTGGATGTATTGTGAATATTTACCACGATTAACCTGCAATCTGATCATGTTCCGGATGTTCCAAAGAGCATGAACTGAAAATCTACTAAGAATACAGATGATGGTCCTTCTAGAATCTCTTTCCTTTTCGTCATGTTTAAAGTGTACGAGCGGTAACGGCGAACACAATAGATGAGAAAAACGCACATAAGGTGCGAATAAGTGCAGACGTCAACAACATTACTTCTAGCAAAATCCGCTACCGCAACAAACACCTTGCTCTATCTGTGGATATTGCAGCTTCGCAATCAATTAGTGCTGGCGAGGGTGAAATATGCTCTAATTAAACATATCCAAACACTTCTTTTAAACCCAAAAAAAATTTTAATCAAAACATTAATTATTCTATTATTAAAATACAACAAATATTGTAAAAAAATACAAACATAAATACATCTAACAAAAAAAACTTGATTTTTTGCGCGATTTGGTCTACTAGGAAAAAAGTTATGAACGACAAAGCGTCAAAGCATTTCACCGAAGACTTTTGAGCGCTACTGTACTTAGCCAAAACGAGTTCTTGTTTCATTTTCTGAGTATTGTTCACTGGTCAAGATGTATCCACAAAAAGGTCGCAGTCGACAAGTCTCCAATATAATATAAAACGCTTTATCATGCAATCCAAGGATGTTTCGTCATCACTACATCGCTTACATCCTGAGTCGGGTGCAAACATAACATGCAAGCACAGCTTTTGTGCCACTGGGGAAGGCTTATAGACTTATGAGCTGTTGGGCGAAGACTTGGCACCTACCTACGAGCAACAGGTTCAACCTATTGGGAACATTATGAACATATTTCATCAAACTCATCGTAGATTCGGACATTTGACAAAAATTGAATATCCATCAGAATGAGCGCTTACGCATCCTGATGGAATGAGAAACAATACTTCCTTCTACATCCATTTTTCGAATTTGATAGGCTCATTCTCAGTCAAACAAGTTGCATATAAAAAAGAACATGGTAAATTTTTGCCAAATTAATCAAACTCTCAGTGGCGTCAGAAAGAGCTCGTTGAAAGACGCTGTCATAGTAAAAGCGTTAGGCTAATGGAAATCGCAGTGAGAAGTGGATCAGCGGAGATTGTCTGTGCGTCAGAATTGAACGGTTGTTGACGAGTCACAATGATCAATCTGAATCAATTCGTATGAAGGATGTTCTATCTATTTGCTGCTCTACAGGATTCAGTCTAGTGACGAACGCACGTGCCTTTTTTCGGAAAGGCATTTTTTTCCGCACGTTCTTTGGAACTTGAAACGGAGAACTGCCCACCCACTTGCAACACTTCCCATGTTGTCCTCACACTGGATGGGCTGAATCGTTATGACTATATTCTACTGGTTTACCCCGGCGTACAATGGAACGAAGCAGAGGTGGGAAATCGGTTGCTTGAACCATTGTTCTCAGCTGAGATTGTTGAAACTTAATTGCTGTGCAGAATCAAATCCAAATTATCCACGATTTCATGCCTTCCTGTAGAATATATTTCGTTATTTGTCAGTAAGACGCTGAAAAACAAGGTTTACAACTGGCATACAATGCTGCTAGGCTTGCGATTGATTTTACTGTTACTTGAAATATCGCTATTTTGCTCTCGTGAAAAAGGAGGTGAAGCTAGAAGAAAACTGGGCATTCATTCAGATTATCCAAATTCACTGTCAATAGGGCTGGGTTTCTATTACGAATTACATGGCTAAGCTAATTTTTGGGAAATTTGTAAAATGACCCATTGTTCCCAGATCAAATAGTTGAAAATCCATTTTAAACGAAATCGTGTTGATCACGTGTGGTGCTCTCTTTGGACATATAACTATTTGAGCTATTCTGACAGTGATAGTGAGTTCTCTGAGGTTTGAATGATTCTGTTATGTTCGCATAAAAATTTGAATTTCTAGAGGACGACAAAATGTCGAAAGAAGTTGGAAATATCCATGATTCATATTCAGAATTCCCATGAGCAGGAGCAATCGTTACCCTCTTTCCGACCTTATTGGAGCAATTTTGCAAAAATTAGAGCAAAGTATCGGCTTGAGCTTCAACCCCTCGCGCACCCGCTAAAACGACAGAGTGAATTAGTAGCAGTATTGTACGTGGCGCTTGACGTAAAGGTGCACCTCTTAAATAGAATTGGCGGCGACGGCACATGACTATGTAAATTTACTTTACTTATTCAACTTACTATGTGAATTTTTCATTCCATTCTGGGTTTAGAGTGGCTCGTAAAGTTTTTGTTTTCTGTTTCGATTTGTAGCCAACGTCTTCCGGGATTAACTTCAGTTTTACATATGGATCGGAGAGTCCATTCGGATCCATGGGTATGAGGTTGCGAGCTTCTTTTACTGGAAGAATAACATGACCGCAATAACATGCTGAATTGTGATAAGCTGCAGCTGTACAAAAGTCATGCAATAAATGGTTACCTTATTGAAATGTCTAGGTTATTTTTATGCTGTAACACAGTTGCTCGAAAGACCTGAAGTATAGTATCGAGAACTCAAAAAACAATCTTATATCGGACTATACAAAACCTAATTGTCTACGAACAGTTTATTCTGTTATAGATTTTTGCAGAAAATGACGCTGAGTTATTTGTTCACTTGATAGATAAGTAGGTTAGGATAGTACTTATAATCGATAAGCGCATAGATGAGCATTTCACTGGAGTCTCAATAACGGTCTTATTCTATTCGCTAAAGGAAATACTGCTATGAGGTGAAGGCTCGAAACTCCAACCCAGTACCAGCTAGGGCTTTCGCTTGCGCGTGGAAATAGAGTGGAAGAGTAGTTCAAGACAATTCCACTTTTCACTCTTTGATAATAGGAGTTGGAGTTCAGGCTTGCAGTTTCAAAACAGTTCATGCTGTATCACCTGCATCACCGATCGTCTCGTTGGTCACTGATTTCTTTGAGTGGGCGCCAGCATGAGGGACACGCGGCAAAGCAATTTTTACACTCACGGCTTTCGTGCAGGAGTCTGACCACCGTGCTGGCGGCCGTTTTGGTGTTCGTTTGAAGTCTCGAAAAATCCACGCAGTAGCTACTCTGATCTAACGGTCATCACGATATTTGATCACCTGTGCGGCTCGCTTGACTTCGATTTTTCATCGAAAGCAACGGCATCTTTGATCTTCTCTCGGTACTCCTAATTCCCTTCTGCACCAGCGTGAATAAGGAAGTTCTGAGTATCATTTTTCACAGCGTGTTGAATGACGCTGACTGCATGCTCAATCTGCTTTGGTGGAATCCAAGTTTCTGAGGTGTATGTCGAAACAGGAAGGAGCGCAGTGGCGAACAAGTGAGAGCAAGGCTGGATGTTTTTTGTCTCCCCACGGTGTTCGTTTTCTTCCGCTTATGGTTAGCTTCGGAGCTAGGTTCACCATGTTGACTTCTCTACCTAGATACAATTTGCTAAAGCATTCAGAGATGCTCGTTCCACTGAGCACGAAATGAGCTTTAGATAGGTACCAATCCGTTTTCGTAAACTTCTTCGTTAAGTTCAGTTGTAGGCCGATCTTTCCACAAGCACTGTTAAACTCAGCCAGCATTAATTCCGCCTGCTCGATGCTCGGTGTTGCAAGCACGATGCCGTCTGCAAAACGGAGATGACATGAGTAGCAGCCGTCGACCTTTACTCCCACGTCTTTCTATTCCAAATGACGCATGATGTCCTCTAGAGCGGCACTTCACGTTGATAGTGCCTTCCTCATAAAATGAGAGATCTCAGCCATGAATTTGCTGTGTAGCTGACAAAGTATCCTTAGATATTGTGTAGAACACCCTGGTTGCCCAGAGCTTCAATCATTTTGTTATCTCGTGGTGATTCAACGAGTCTTGTTACGATGTGAACGTTATTGATTGTCCTTAACGCTGTCCAAGACACTGCTTGTTCACATGGCTGTCCTTCATCCAATATTCTGCCAGTCCGGATCACCCGTCTTATACAGTAACATAATTAAAGTTCAGATCGCCATCTCAATCCTTTTTCCTTCAGGCAATCCTTAATGTCTCTGAAATTTTAGACGAGCGGTCCTACCCAACGCTGCCATATTGGGGTTCCCTAAGGTTCAGAGAAAAGGGGATCCTTTATGTCACTGTTTTTGGCATATGGATACCCACGCGTAGCTTGTCAGGCTCTAACATGGGGGCTGGGTTGAGTCCGGGTGCTAGTTATGCTGTGCCAAAGTGGACGAGAAGCTTTGTTCTCGGAGGCGGCTCCGAATCGCATGCCAGATACTTCCCAGCAGCTCGGATGCAGGCTTTCGACTGAGTCGATGGGCAGGATACCTACGGTACCCGAAGACTCCCCACGCACATATACATGGATACACCTGCAATTACAGAAGGTATATCAACCTAGCACAGCAGAAACGGTGAGTACACCCCCTAAATCCACCTATGTCTCTGGACGAGCACCGACGACTTTTGATCGACGATTTACGCCCCTATCCGTCCTCTGGAGGTGCTTTGCATAGCCTCGAAGGTAAACGCTTTTTCTTTCCAATGAAACAGAACTTCTCAGTGAAAGAGACTGTAGCACGGCGGTATACTGCTGATTTGTTAAAAAGTTAGCACTATCTCAGTGGCAGTCGATCGCGACTCAGACGTCACGAGCACCTGCGCAGAAAGGCACTTGAATTGAACAAGAGACATCATGTTTTCACTCTGCTGAGCCCATTCATACCATCGTTAGACAGACAGGCCAACTCATACGTGCACGTGTGACGGGTTTGGGGGTGCCTAAGCCTGCACGTCGGTTTAGCCTAAAATTGCATAGTGCAGCGAAGCATTCAAGAGCCTGCTCGAAGTCGATCGAGGTAATGAACCCCGTCCACAATGAGAAGGTTTTGTCACATTAAACAATATGAAAAACATCGAAAAACAGAGGAAGCGTTTGCAACTGCTATTCATGTCGGGGTTTCAGATGGAGGTTTACACCTGCAATCCTCCACGCTTGTATCAAAATACTGGAAATTTAAAGATGCCTGCAGCAGAAACAAGTACGATGTCAGTTTTCAAAATTGGAAATGAGTCTCCTCTGGTGTCTCCTGACAAGGAAGGATACTTGGTTGCAGTGGCGGTACAAAATGAGGGGTAAACCGTCGCAGGTGTTTTTGAATGACTATCTCAAATCAGGGCGAAGACGGCTTGACTCACTTCACACACGCTTGGTCACAGGTTCGAATCACGGATCGATATCGGCATAGACCGACCGAGTCTTCCGTTTCTTCGGAGTCGGATAATTGGTACCAAATGTCTTTAAAATTGACCTCCATGAAAATGATGCTGCAAAATTGAAAAAATTAAAAATTCATGACTTTACAGGATTCCCCACAAGCAATCATAAGGTCGTCGTACGAAACACGTAGCTGAAAGAAATGACGACACTTTAAAAATCTGTTGATTTGCTTTGCATCGCTGTTTTCAGCTAAAAGTGTTCAAATTATGTCATAAAGGGTATCAAAATGATCATGATTCTATGCTCTCTTCAACTATAGCACGATAAAGCTTTTCAAGAACTAAAAACGAAGTTTCGATTGAAGTGGGGGTTTACAATGCTTTAATATCCGCAAGTTATACCCCAGGTGCTGAGAGATTTAATTTTCGTTTTCCCCAAGAAGGTTGACGAAAAATTTAAGAAAATCGGAAGATTATTATATATTTGGATAGGATTCTTTACTAGAAGAGCTTCCTGATGACCCTACTTTCGGCTTGATTGGAGTAATTTAGCCGGATCAATCCGTCGCAAACCCGTCGGCTGACCATAAATTAGGAACAGTGTTGGATATAAATGAGAGCTTTGTGTTATCAATGGAGATGGAGTTGTGGCAGGTAGCACGCAACCACACAAGTATAATCACGGGTTCAAAACTCGGTTCGACATCCGATCAGACCAACGAGCTCTCCAATCGTCCGTGGTCTGTGAATTGGTCTTACCATTAGATTTGCTGGGAGGATAAAAGTACCGACATGTTTATTGGCTGTTTCACATATAAATGATTTCCAACACCGCAAGTCTTTGTAAAGGAATCACACGCATTCAGTACGGCACTATAATTTAGAGTGGGAGTAGTATGCGGTGGCGCTTCCATTAGATAAGAATGATTGACGTCCGAAGACTTTATCCTTCATCCTCCTAAAGTTACTAGTGGAATAGACGATCATAAATAAAAAACAAAAACGCCAAGAATAAAGTCAAAAGTAGCAACCAAGATTTTATCTAGTTTCTAAAAACTCAAGGCCTTTGCAACGTTGCAAGTCTTTCCACACAGCTGCAGTGAAGCAACGCATTCCCTACCAAAGATAGTGAGAACTTCGTCTTTTGCGACGATTTCGAGTGAAATTCGACCACGTTTCTCCGTATTGTCCGTTCCACACATATTTGGTACGTAGCGAACACAGCGGTGATGTACATTCGCGTCGCATGACTGGCATTTCATACCCTGTAAACAAAAAAAACTTTCACTCTGAAAGAGTAACTTTGTGGAACAAACTCTCACTCCGAAAGGGTAACATTGCGGAACATTTCCAAGTATGATCTTTCATTTTCCTCCTGATTCATTCTAGTCGGCGCCGTTTCCAGGCAGACCGAGCCGTTTTTACGCATGTATTTGTGCAAACACGGACCAATCTGCGAAAAACCGCACAGGTCTGCGATGTCGTCAATTGATGATTCGTAGTCCATAACTCACACTGCGGGATGCTGGCGTGAGCGTTCACGAAACTTGTACACACAGAAAATCGGTCACTCATACGGAACATTCGATAAAAAATCGAAACAAAATCCACTAATCAAATTGAGGACCGGACACATCTCTCTACTCATTCGCTTGTGCGGCCATCCTGCAGCACGAGTCATTAAATGCGAGGTATAGATATGGAACTACTGCGTTTTCACGCAGACTGTTCGGTCTTTATGCCGGCTGGTGCGGTTTTACACAAATACATGCGTGAGAACGCACTAGTGGCTTCAGAAAGACATGTCCGCGTTTTTATTCTTATATCTGCGTAGGAAGGAATTATACTGCGTAAAAACGCACCTACTACGAATTTCGTCATTCTCAGTTCCGCAAGGTCCCCACTGCCAGTACGACGCTCCAATTCCTTTTTGATATTTGCGGTGACGAGTATCTCTTGATTTTTATTTTCTTCTGGACATTTGTTTCTGCCGAAAACCGCGGATTATCTAGAAATTAGATCCCACTCCTAGCCACAGTGCGTCATTTTCTGAGCAGTTCAGCAATCACTTTCCCTGAGTTGGAGAGCTTTCAAAACAAAAATGTTGGCCTTCACTCTTTGAGATTGTCAAGCGTGAAGAGAAGCTCGCTAATCGAAAGAGTTCCGAGGGAAGGGTCAACAGCAAGAACATCGCTAGTAGAACATCTCAATGTTCCAATATCGCCGATAAATTCTTTGATGTTCATGGGGTGCTGGTTCTTCATAGCAACATGAGATCTAATATTATCATGAAAGAGGTGCACTGATCCCATACACACTCGTTTTGCTGGCCATAACGTTCGCTTCTGAGACTGCTTTGAAATCGTGTAACGAAGGTAGAAGCGATGACCAGGTGACCTTGCTTGAGCAGCTCACAGTTCTAAAATGACGACTTACTGAGATTTTGCTTTTCAAAAACTGTGTCCCCTTCCACGGAGCGAGCGAAACAGCGCTGCATGACAAGATCACTATTAGCGCTCAATGTGTCAATAATTCATATGTAGTATACGATAACTCATAGGCGCTCATTTCGAAGGGAAATCGTAATCAAGATCGAGAAAGAGGAGGTGTTCTTACAAACCAAACTTAAGAATTTCAGGGCGTTTCCATGCCACACTCCTCGAAAATTTATCCACTGATTAATTATGCACTTACGGCTCATCATTCTTTGGACTAATTATAATTGTCGGCAATACTGCAGCTACATATTGATGCAAAGCCTCGAGATACTTGGGTGAATTTTCAAGTTCCTCCACACTTTTATTTATTCTTCTTATTTTTGAGCTATAGATCATCATTATCACCTCTGCCATTTTTGCAATGAAAGTTTCAGAAAGAGCTTCAACCTACGCTAACAATGCAATCCTACCGTAGATCCTGCTCATTTAATGGAGGTTTGTATTGCTCTGCTACCTATACTAACCTGCATATCTGAAATCAGAACAAATTTCTTTCTCGCCGTAACCGATCATAACCTATCCTTTTGAGGGACTAATATCATGGGGCGCAGCCCCTCCCATCGCGCGGCGACATAAGAGCTGGAAAACTAGTCCGGGTGGTTCAACCTCTTGACCATGTTAGTCGATGCAAAAGAGGCAGAATACAAATAGGGTCACAGTTCGACGTATTGTAGTAGTGGCGTATATGAACTGGATAGTCAGAGGATTGGCCGATTAGCATGGTCAGCAGGTGAGTCACCTGGACGAGTTTTATTATATACTGTGTATAGAATCGTCCATTTTCTATCTACCGCAATCAGGTAGAGTCCCGCTTCTTCTCGCTCATGATAACTAAGTTTTCTGCTTGTACCTGTGCCCTTTCGTCCTTATTTTTTGGTAAAAAGTAGCGAGCTTTGAGGGAGAGAGGTGTCCCATTTTTAGGTGGATCTTCAAGGGGCAAATTTATAAGTCCAACAGAAGCAATACAAGTTTGCAAAGAATCTTGCCAGTTTGCTTCCTTTTTAGACAAAATTTGACAAGTGGTCGAGGTGTTCCACACTACATCTTAGATGGCAGTGATAAATTACGGCTAAATCTTTTTGGGTCAAATCGAAATACATATGGCTGTACACTGTTATGAAACACTGTTTCGTTCTCTTCTATAACTCTCTACCGGCGGCGCTTTCGCTGCACAAAGATTATTTATGTTCGGCTTATAAGTTGACAGTAGGTTGACTGCAGGATGCTGTAGCGTTTCAGAAGCAATCTCACCTCGAGACTTCTCGAGATCTAATGAGATCATTTATGACCGCTCATTACGATATGATACCCCCAGTCAATATATTGACATCATCTTTCGCATTCAAATAGTGCTGAACTCCTATAGAGACTAAACAGATTACTTCATTTCTACAAGACTATAACAATACAGTTAGTTTTATTATAATATATAAGTGCTAACTCACGAAAACAGTCTCGAACCGATTTCTTGCAATAAGGTTCATTTCAAATTTCCAAGTGATTTTTGAAAATGACGTATTTCATCATGATAGGATCCCCATTTCAATTCTTCTTTCATAACCATATGTGTCATCAATGTTTTCCGATCGAACTCATTTTATTTCAATAGTGTTACGGTTCCGGTCCATTTTTCCGGAAAATTCTGTTTTTGTTTAAAAATTTAGACCACATGAGACGAGCTGCAAACAGTATAAGCTTTAGCTTTATCAAATGAGCGAACTTTCTCCGAAACGACTTTTAACGCTTTATATAGTAATGTAATGGCGCATATGATACTACGAAAACAACAAGACATCAAATGCAGAATCTCTTCTCATCATTTTTTGGGTGTTTCTGCGAAGATCGTGGCACTAAACCAACAAGGTCATCTATATGCTCAATAATAGTGCATTGCTGTGAATGATGCATCGAACCTACTGAACTTCCCTCTATTTTTGTTGAAAAAACATTCGAATCAGAGTCACGTGTTCAGTGAAGGACGCCGCAGCAAAAAAGTACTCGCTCAAAAGTTGAAAAGTCGAGGCTCTAGCAAGACTCTCCATGTATCATGTGAACAAAAAAATTTTGACACCGTCTCTATGAATGAAGTCTTCGTCAGTGTAAAAATAAGCAAAAGGAGAAAATATAAAAAGAAGGCATTTTTCTTGTTTCTAACCTCATTATGACGAAAGTACCAGCTAGTGAAAGGAGAAAGATACGAACAGAGACAAGAAGACAATGGAGTTGTGAGTCAGATTATAGAAAGATTTTCATTATGATGCAAATTCTGGAATTCTGCCTCTGTATGATTAATGATTTGGGCTTTGGAAATAAGTAAGGCTGCTTTGCAGGAAACTTTACTTATATGGGAAAAAATCATAGATGTTAGCGAACAACTCAGAACGAGAATGAGAGGTAATCAGGAAGGAGAAGAACAGCAGGGAACGGTCAGTCAAGGGGTGCGGGGAGGGCCAGAAGGTAAAGAGAAAGAGCAAAGTAAGATCAGTAAAAGGTTCGCCAAGAAAGAGTAGGTGAAAGAACAAAAGTGCAGAGAGAGCAAGAAGAAAAGCGTGAGAGCGGGCCTTGCATTCGAGAGATACACAGAGGGCCAGAATTCAAAGAGAGCAGGAAGAAGAGCAGCAAAGACGAGCCCGCTCAGAGAAAGTTGTCAAATGAGTATGAATGCGAAAGGAACAGGAGTATAAAAAGCGACGACGGATTTGCCTAGAAAGAGTCGCTGAAAGAGCAAAAACGTGAAGAAGGCAAAAAAGAGAAAAACAGCGAAGAGTTCGCTAGGTGTCGTGCCGTCCGGACGACTTAAAGGACGGCCTGGCCGTGGCGCGCCAGTAGTCACGCCGGGAAGGCACCGTAAAGTGCAGAGAGCTAGAGTTTGCCACGTGGCGGCGGACTCTAGCCACTATCGACGATTGCACCATCATTCATCGCCGTCTTCAACGCCGTAGCCACCTGCCTTCGACAGCTCCAATGCCATTTAACGTCAATAACATCGAAGTAGCCCCCGATGGGCTCATAACACACATCTTTACCATCTTCAAGTGGTGCCAAGCTGCGTAGTATGAAGCTGGATGGAAACAACTGGAAAGATGGTCCGCAGCAATTGAGGACTTGGAAGCAGCATAGCCGAAAGAAGGTGGGATGGCTTGGATGATGCCCGGATGAGGACGAGCTTGGATCGTTCCCAGACCGTAGATTAAGTATGGTCATATTTGTGTATATATTTCTTGTCTTTTTCTCATAGTGATTTCTCTCATAGTATTCTCTCCATTTGATCGTATTTAGTCATCCACTTCATATCATACATAGTTCATCACAAAATGTTATTTTTTTAATTGTGTTCTGGTAATTGCTGGTGATGCGTAGAATGTTGATAACATCATTCATACCGCTTTTAATAATAACATTCCTAGCGCTGGGGATAACCCACGAAGGTCATGGTTGGGCCATGCGCCCAGCGTCCGAGGGAGCTCGGCGCTGGGCTAGCAATCCCCGTAGCGTACTGCGGAGGCAGTACCATCCCGCAGGAGCTCGCAGGGGAGACTGGGGCAGCCTCAGGCCTACCAAGTCCGTGTGGCAGTTGAATACGAGCATGGCGAGTGGGCAAAAGACTTCGGCCACCTAGCTCACGTCACCGGGGACGCCCTGCCGAGCAACCACCGATGCGGATCGGTCTTGGCGGGACGTCACCGACGGCGAGACACTAGGTGAGCGATACTCAAAAGATCGCAACACAAAGGACAGGAACAAGTAGGGCGACTCGGACTGTGAAAATACACGGAGATAGTTGGAAGGAGAGCAGCAAAGATGAGCTAGCTCAGAAAGCTGCTAAAAGCGCCAGAACTCGAATGAAACAAAAAGGTGTAGAGCAACGACTAGCTCGATACTAAAATGATGCCGCATGAGTGAGATCTTGAAAACGGAGCAGAGGAGCCAAAATGAGGATTCGTGCATTGCAACTGTGGACCTAAAGGTCGGTCGGGTTGTACGACCAGGTTCAGTTTTTTGGCACATCAATGGGTGCAGATGAAAGAGCGGAGAATTTGCGAATATGTTTTGCAATCCTAACCCAATCCGGTTTCATAGCACACTTTTCCATGAAGTTAATGTGCTTGCGGAGGCCTACGAAGTGTTAAATGATTTTGCTCTCAGAGTGGAGGCTCGATTTGCATGGGGGAAAGGTCAGGCAGCCAACAGCGAATGAAGTAGTCGTCCTATATGTTGGAGGAGAGGGAGACCCAGCATAATTTCGCCTAACATCGGCAATCAGGCCTGCGGAATATACGGTCTAAGATGAAGATTGGGATCCACTTTTGTACCCAGTATACTTTCCAAGTGGAGGGCTCGGCTAGCAACCAGACATGCAGAAGAACTCGTTAGAGCAACGTAGAGCGAAAATGCCAGAAGCAGAAGGGAAACTAGTTGAGCGTGATGGCTGTGAATGTTGGACTCAGTCGGGCTCAACTATTAGGTTGATGAATAATTATTGCGGATTTTTTCTCGGCTTTTTTACTCTCGATCAAATTTGAATATTGAGTTCGGGTTATTTCTAGAAATTATTTAATTGATTTCCTCTACAAGAATATACTCAGAAAACCATCTGCGTACTCGCGAAATTAGGCTCTACTACTTCGAGAAAGCTTAGAAGGTGGCACAGTCGTTCCGCGATCTCAGTAACTTTTCGGCGACGGAACAACCAGCCAAAGCCGACCAAGGAATGGGATCTGCTCCTAAATCTGCCATGTTCACCAGCAGAAACTTTTATAGATTATCTCATCGACCGTTCATCGAAAAAATGGCTAGAGAATAGAAGTCGCATTGATTTGGATGACTTGATGGCCGATGTCAAGCCGTGGATCGCCCGTAAGGATCAAAACCTTTTCGCTTTTGGGATCCGACTAACTAATCAATGGGAAGCAGTGCTTGACATAGATGGTGAATAAGTTCCGGAGTAATTATTTGAATATGTCTTTGCTTAGTATTTCTATAGTTTCTTCAAGTAAAATTTGCTGGAAAAAATCCGCAATAATTATGCATCAACCTGATATATAGAGGCAGGTGAAATGCAGGGGAAGCAGAAAATATCAAAATAATCGTGTTTGACCGCCAGGAAATTATGTGAACTTTCACTAGATCACCTAATGAACGTTCGCTGAAAAGTTACTGGGATCGCGGAATGACCGTGCCACCTTCCAATTTTCTCGAAGTAGTAAAGCCTAATTTTGCGAATATGCGGTTGGTTTTTTTAAGTAAATTCTTGTAGAGGAAATCAAGTAGATCATTTCAAGAAAAAACCCGAATTCAATGTTCAAATTCTATGGAGAGAAAAAAAGCCGCAAAAAAAATCCGCAATAATTATGCATCAACCTATTAATGTTCCTTTTCTCTACGTTTCACCGGCAAATTATCAGCGCTTCTTGGTGAATAGCTATGTGCAAATGGAACAAAGCCGTCCGAATCTCATACGATAGAAGGAGAACATGTCGAGACATATTTTGTTATCGACGGCGCCTTCGGATGTGGAAAAACGTTTTCTCGTTCCCAAGCAAGGGTTAGTACTTTGAATTTTCAACTTGAACAGGCATTGCTACTAAATTATGCCTCGCGGTAGGGCTGGAAGCATCACCCTCAAGCAGAATAGCCAAGGCAAGCAAGATGGCAAAAGAATCGGAGAAGGCGAAAGTACTGCATGATGTTTGTGTTACTTTCAGAAACGAAATTTCGATGGTGCTGAAGGAAAGGATAGAGGCGGTTGACATTCTCTTAGGGGACATTATGCAAAATGAGTAACACTAACGATAGTGTAGGAGGTGATATTCGGCAGGCTATCCCAGATATTGGAAGAGGACTGCAAAATGGTTGGAAAAAGCTTGCATAAAAAGCTACCCTTCATGACAGTGTTCTATATTTATCATCTTTCTGTCAACATGAGAGCTGCAACAGATAGTGCAGACTTGCGAGAATTGTGCTCCTGATTGGGAAGAGAAAACAATCGGAAAAAGAGTACCCTCTACCTGCAGTGGTTAAGGAGACCTCATCTGTAAAGTATTTGGCGAAATAATTGCAGAAGTATTAAATGACAGCTACATAGACTGTCTTAGCAACCACATAGAGTTACATACATAGCAGGATTATCTGAAAAGATATACTTGCTATGAAAATGTGCATGTAGAGCAGCTGAAAGAATTGAGAATAATGTGAATGCCAGAACAACTAAAATCAG
>LS997567.1:21452607-21660107 GCA_000469685.2 Haemonchus contortus | reverse complement strand
AATACTTGAAGACATCACTAACTTTGCTTTCAACAAAGTCTGCTATTGCGACAAACACCTTCCCTCAATTGCGCGGATATTGCTGTGTCTATCAAATAGTGTTGGTTAGTGTGAAATATACTTCAGAAGAACATGTCAAAATTCCGCGCGAAAAAATTTTGGAGCGAAAAAGCGTAAAAGCGTTCGGTTGAAGGCTTTTGAGCACTACTGTAGTTGCAAAAACTTCATTAGGGGAATATGCTCCAAATTTCAACAGCACGTGGTCCAATGCCTTGTTTATGGCAGTAGCAAACATGGGAGAAACGTGGCCAAATCGAAAATTGCTTATTCGCAGCCGGAATGAAAGTCCGTTTTTCTGTGCAGAAGTTCATACGTGACATGAAAACCAATTTGGTTTTCTTCATTGCTTCGCAATTGACAACCGAGGAGGAAGTATTGGCCACATTGATGATCTGCGATAGGCCTTTTCAAAGACCTTTGCATACATGGAGGTTGTGAAGCATATAACAGTGCATTTCTGCATTGATTTATGCTTGTTAAGAGGTATATCGCTTGGATGCAACTTGTTTAAATGCTCTACTCCATAATTGGGCGTATGGCCTTGATCCGCATTTTTGGTTTCGTCAAGACTCTTGCATATCCCTGATTTTAGTTGTTCTGGCATTCACATTATTCTCAATTCTTTCAGCTGCTCTACATGCACATTTTCATAGCAAGTATATCTTTTCAGATAATCCTGCTATGTATGTAACTCTATGTGGTTGCTAAGACAGTCTATGTAGCTGTCATTTAATACTTCTGCAATTATTTCGCCAAATACTTTACAGATGAGGTCTCCTTAACCACTGCAGGTAGAGGGTACTCTTTTTCCGATTGTTTTCTCTTCCCAATCAGGAGCACAATTCTCGCAAGTCTGCACTATCTGTTGCAGCTCTCATGTTGACAGAAAGATGATAAATATAGAACACTGTCATGAAGGGTAGCTTTTTATGCAAGCTTTTTCCAACCATTTTGCAGTCCTCTTCCAATATCTGGGATAGCCTGCCGAATATCACCTCCTACACTATCGTTAGTGTTACTCATTTTGCATAATGTCCCCTAAGAGAATGTCAACCGCCTCTATCCTTTCCTTCAGCACCATCGAAATTTCGTTTCTGAAAGTAACACAAACATCATGCAGTACTTTCGCCTTCTCCGATTCTTTTGCCATCTTGCTTGCCTTGGCTATTCTGCTTGAGGGTGATGCTTCCAGCCCTACCGCGAGGCATAATTTAGTAGCAATGCCTGTTCAAGTTGAAAATTCAAAGTACTAACCCTTGCTTGGGAACGAGAAAACGTTTTTCCACATCCGAAGGCGCCGTCGATAACAAAATATGTCTCGACATGTTCTCCTTCTATCGTATGAGATTCGGACGGCTTTGTTCCATTTGCACATAGCTATTCACCAAGAAGCGCTGATAATTTGCCGGTGAAACGTAGAGAAAAGGAACATTAATAGGTTGATGCATAATTATTGCGGATTTTTTTTGCGGCTTTTTTTCTCTCCATAGAATTTGAACATTGAATTCGGGTTTTTTCTTGAAATGATCTACTTGATTTCCTCTACAAGAATTTACTTAAAAAAACCAACCGCATATTCGCAAAATTAGGCTTTACTACTTCGAGAAAATTGGAAGGTGGCACGGTCATTCCGCGATCCCAGTAACTTTTCAGCGAACGTTCATTAGGTGATCTAGTGAAAGTTCACATAATTTCCTGGCGGTCAAACACGATTATTTTGATATTTTCTGCTTCCCCTGCATTTCACCTGCCTCTATATATCAGGTTGATGCATAATTATTGCGGATTTTTTCCAGCAAATTTTACTTGAAGAAACTATAGAAATACTAAGCAAAGACATATTCAAATAATTACTCCGGAACTTATTCACCATCTATGTCAAGCACTGCTTCCCATTGATTAGTTAGTCGGATCCCAAAAGCGAAAAGGTTTTGATCCTTACGGGCGATCCACGGCTTGACATCGGCCATCAAGTCATCCAAATCAATGCGACTTCTATTCTCTAGCCATTTTTTCGATGAACGGTCGATGAGATAATCTATAAAAGTTTCTGCTGGTGAACATGGCAGATTTAGGAGCAGATCCCATTCCTTGGTCGGCTTTGGCTGGTTGTTCCGTCGCCGAAAAGTTACTGAGATCGCGGAACGACTGTGCCACCTTCTAAGCTTTCTCGAAGTAGTAGAGCCTAATTTCGCGAGTACGCAGATGGTTTTCTGAGTATATTCTTGTAGAGGAAATCAATTAAATAATTTCTAGAAATAACCCGAACTCAATATTCAAATTTGATCGAGAGTAAAAAAGCCGAGAAAAAATCCGCAATAATTATTCATCAACCTAATAGTTGAGCCCGACTGAGTCCAACATTCACAGCCATCACGCTCAACTAGTTTCCCTTCTGCTTCTGGCATTTTCGCTCTACGTTGCTCTAACGAGTTCTTCTGCATGTCTGGTTGCTAGCCGAGCCCTCCACTTGGAAAGTATACTGGGTACAAAAGTGGATCCCAATCTTCATCTTAGACCGTATATTCCGCAGGCCTGATTGCCGATGTTAGGCGAAATTATGCTGGGTCTCCCTCTCCTCCAACATATAGGACGACTACTTCATTCGCTGTTGGCTGCCTGACCTTTCCCCCATGCAAATCGAGCCTCCACTCTGAGAGCAAAATCATTTAACACTTCGTAGGCCTCCGCAAGCACATTAACTTCATGGAAAAGTGTGCTATGAAACCGGATTGGGTTAGGATTGCAAAACATATTCGCAAATTCTCCGCTCTTTCATCTGCACCCATTGATGTGCCAAAAAACTGAACCTGGTCGTACAACCCGACCGACCTTTAGGTCCACAGTTGCAATGCACGAATCCTCATTTTGGCTCCTCTGCTCCGTTTTCAAGATCTCACTCATGCGGCATCATTTTAGTATCGAGCTAGTCGTTGCTCTACACCTTTTTGTTTCATTCGAGTTCTGGCGCTTTTAGCAGCTTTCTGAGCTAGCTCATCTTTGCTGCTCTCCTTCCAACTATCTCCGTGTATTTTCACAGTCCGAGTCGCCCTACTTGTTCCTGTCCTTTGTGTTGCGATCTTTTGAGTATCGCTCACCTAGTGTCTCGCCGTCGGTGACGTCCCGCCAAGACCGATCCGCATCGGTGGTTGCTCGGCAGGGCGTCCCCGGTGACGTGAGCTAGGTGGCCGAAGTCTTTTGCCCACTCGCCATGCTCGTATTCAACTGCCACACGGACTTGGTAGGCCTGAGGCTGCCCCAGTCTCCCCTGCGAGCTCCTGCGGGATGGTACTGCCTCCGCAGTACGCTACGGGGATTGCTAGCCCAGCGCCGAGCTCCCTCGGACGCTGGGCGCATGGCCCAACCATGACCTTCGTGGGTTATCCCCAGCGCTAGGAATGTTATTATTAAAAGCGGTATGAATGATGTTATCAACATTCTACGCATCACCAGCAATTACCAGAACACAATTAAAAAAATAACATTTTGTGATGAACTATGTATGATATGAAGTGGATGACTAAATACGATCAAATGGAGAGAATACTATGAGAGAAATCACTATGAGAAAAAGACAAGAAATATATACACAAATATGACCACACTTAATCTACGGTCTGGGAACGATCCAAGCTCGTCCTCATCCGGGCATCATCCAAGCCATCCCACCTTCTTTCGGCTATGCTGCTTCCAAGTCCTCAATTGCTGCGGACCATCTTTCCAGTTGTTTCCATCCAGCTTCATACTACGCAGCTTGGCACCACTTGAAGATGGTAAAGATGTGTGTTATGAGCCCATCGGGGGCTACTTCGATGTTATTGACGTTAAATGGCATTGGAGCTGTCGAAGGCAGGTGGCTACGGCGTTGAAGACGGCGATGAATGATGGTGCAATCGTCGATAGTGGCTAGAGTCCGCCGCCACGTGGCAAACTCTAGCTCTCTGCACTTTACGGTGCCTTCCCGGCGTGACTACTGGCGCGCCACGGCCAGGCCGTCCTTTAAGTCGTCCGGACGGCACGACACCTAGCGAACTCTTCGCTGTTTTTCTCTTTTTTGCCTTCTTCACGTTTTTGCTCTTTCAGCGACTCTTTCTAGGCAAATCCGTCGTCGCTTTCAGAAGGCTATTAACACGTGGGCGACCATGCGTTCCGATGCCAGGACGCCCGTTTTCGGCTCGCTGGGTATTTATATTATTTATCAGATGTTCCTATAATTTTTTCATGTTTTCATGTATCAGCTGAGCTCGCAGCCTTCTGAGAATCTTGAAGCATTGCGGTCAAGGAATCATTCATTTCTAACTACGGATATAAAAAAAGTAATGGTTAATGTGACGACAATATAAAAGCGCGGTCGCCAAAGGGCTAAACGGTACAGATAGAAAGATTCAATCAAAGACAAGTCAGAAAGAGGTAGAAAGACTGGTGCTTGTGAAGATATGACTAACAAAATGGTCCATTGCGAGTCGATCACGATCGTGCGTACACCTTCCAAGAAGATGGCAGAGGAGCAAAACTTATCGAGGTTGCCAGTGGGGCGAATTGCCTAGCAAGAGCTCTAGTGCCATTCCTATAATATGCAAGAATGTTGCTTCATTTCCGATCGCAAATGACAGTGTAGGGCCAAAAAAATGGTGCAGAAAGTTGCTACCTTACTTGAAGGTCGGCACGCAACCCTCAATCGTTTTCTCTGAAAATTCACGGGAAAACTATGCGCAGCAAACAGAACGACCACTCTCTGGCTGTAAATATTGAGCGTACCATCCCCCACAAAAAAGTTGCTATGAGAACAGCAAAATGGTGCTTTTTGAGAGGTTCGCGGGCAAGGGTTGGACCTTCGTGGTTATCTCGGTGCCGGCGTGAAAATTGACAGAGACCTGCACTCAATGAGCAAACTAGTGGGCGTAAAGAACCCGAGGAAGGTGTTCTGGCTCACAGAGCAAAGCTCGCACAGGAGTGTGTCGACGTTGATTGCCCGACTTCATAAGCGAAGAGTGATGGTCATTTTGCTTTTCAGATCTCAACTGATTCGTCTTCCCCGCCCGTATGGTCCCTGATTAGAAGAGGATCTGTTGCCTCGCAGTCTCAGTTTGAAATCCTAGAAAGCTTAATTCAAGAAAGGCTAGGAAAATTGGAGAAGGGTAAATACGAGAAACATGCGAGATGATCGAGAAGAGACTTTGACCCTCTATCGGTGTTACTGGGAGATATTTTGAAGTGCGATTGTAGCAGGTTGTAGCACAATATGTAAGCAAATGTACGTATGAATTCCATTTTTATTCTCAGCTGAGAAGCTCCAAATACGTTGCCATAGATTGGCGTCCTCAACAATCTGCAACCATTTTTTCTGATTCTAGGACGTTTTCTAATCGAGTTATAATTTTCTGATAGAGACTAGCGCACGGTGGGAAGAGTGTCCTCAATGTAGGCACTACATACAGAGTAGCCCTACGAGTCCATTCCTCTCAAGCTCCGAATCTACACTAAAAGTTGTAGAAATGTGCGAACAATATCTGCCAGGCATGCTCAAAGTAGGTGAAGCTTAGCCGCCTAACGATGGGCGGGGCGTCTTCTCAAGCGAAAGGTTCCTATCAGAAAATTATAACTCGATTAGAAAACGTCCTAGAATCAGAAAAAATGGTTGCAGATTGTTGAGGACGCCAATCTATGGCAACGTATTTGGAGCTTCTCAGCTGAGAATAAAAATGGAATTCATACGTACATTTGCTTACATATTGTGCTACAACCTGCTACAATCGCACTTCAAAATATCTCCCAGTAACACCGATAGAGGGTCAAAGTCTCTTCTCGATCATCTCGCATGTTTCTCGTATTTACCCTTCTCCAATTTTCCTAGCCTTTCTTGAGTTAAGCTTTCTAGGATTCCAAACTGAGACTGCGAGGCAACAGATCCTCTTCTAATCAGGGACCATACGGGCGGGGAAGACGAATCAGTTGAGATCTGAAAAGCAAAATGACCATCACTCTTCGCTTATGAAGTCGGGCAATCAACGTCGACACACTCCTGTGCGAGCTTTGCTCTGTGAGCCAGAACACCTTCCTCGGGTTCTTTACGCCCACTAGTTTGCTCATTGAGTGCAGGTCTCTGTCAATTTTCACGCCGGCACCGAGATAACCACGAAGGTCCAACCCTTGCCCGCGAACCTCTCGAAAAGCACCATTTTGCTGTTCTCATAGCAACTTTTTTGTGGGGGATGGTACGCTCAATATTTACAGCCAGAGAGTGGTCGTTCTGTTTGCTGCGCATAGTTTTCCCGTGAATTTTCAGAGAAAACGATTGAGGGTTGCGTGCCGACCTTCAAGTAAGGTAGCAACTTTCTGCACCATTTTTTTGGCCCTACACTGTCATTTGCGATCGGAAATGAAGCAACATTCTTGCATATTATAGGAATGGCACTAGAGCTCTTGCTAGGCAATTCGCCCCACTGACAACCTCGATAAGTTTTGCTCCTCTGCCATCTTCTTGGAAGGTGTACGCACGATCGTGATCGACTCGCAATGGACCATTTTGTTAGTCATATCTTCACAAGCACCAGTCTTTCTACCTCTTCCTGACTTGTCTTTGATTGAATCTTTCTATCTGTACCGTTTAGCCCTTTGGCGACCGCGCTTTTATATTGTCGTCACATTAACCATTACTTTTTTTATATCCGTAGTTAGAAATGAATGATTCCTTGACCGCAATGCTTCAAGATTCTTAGAAGGCTGCGAGCTCAGCTGATACATGAAAACATGAAAAAATTATAGGAACATCTGATAAATAATATAAATACCCAGCGATTTCATGATGCCCTTCAGCTGCTCGCATGCCAGTGTTGGCAAGTGGCATAGAATGAGCCTCGGCCATCTAAAAGATATTAGAAGTCTCACTTCAGTAGCCATGCATACTGGAAGAAAACCTGCTTGTGCAAATAGCTGATAGCGGGTGTTGTGAACTTGATGACTCATTTCTACCTTGAATTTTGGCGTTATATATATTAGGTTGATGCATAACTTTTTTCCATGTTTGATCTATAAGTATTTCGTTTGTATGGATGTTGTAATTCGTCCTCACGCGTGCGTGTCGTGTGCATGACAGCTGGATCAGCTCGGCAAAGAAGGAGAGCCTCGTCGATGAGTCTCACATGAGGTGTTCGCTTATGACCTCTTGAGGAGGGTGGCCACTTGCACTTTTTTCTCATCTTTTGAAGGCAGCTCCACTTCCTCCAATCGATGATTACTGGGAGTGAGAAGTGGTCTCTCACAATAACCCCAAGAGGAAACGACAGTGGGTCGACAAAGGAGAACAGTCAAAAGCCATCCCAAACGCCGACCCTCACCCAAAAAGATTCTCATGTCTTTTTGGTGGTCCACAAAAGCATTGAGCACTGGAAACTGCACGAGAAGAGACAGACGATTGACGCCTCCACAAGCGTTAAACAGCTGCAGAAACTAAAGGATCAAGTCGACCGTTTTGTGGATCGATTGCGGAAATCTACTTTCACCATGACAACCTCCGACCTTACACCGCAAAAGCGATCCAGGCCGAGAAGTACGGATGGATGACTGTCGCCCAGACCCTCTACAGCCCTGACCTCGCTCCTTCCGAATACTGGCTGTTCAGCCACCTACAGCGCTTTCTGGACGGAAAAAAGTTTGCAACAAAAGATGGGAGTCTCAGCCCCCGTCATTCCGGGAGGAGGGACGGTGGCTGGGACAATGAGGATCTAGACAATAAATGCAGTGAAGGGAACACAGTCAAAATGGGTGAAGCAACCGCACAGTGAGTTGTGTTCTCTACACTAATTCACATTTCGATTTTGCCGTAGCCAGGGTTCTTGGTGAACGGAAATCATATCAGAAATTATAAACTCTATCCGAAGAATCTCGTGTTGTCACGAACACGTTAGAGTGGCTCATTTGGCAAATACATAACCCATTGCATTCCTTTTAAACTGTTACTGACCTGATGAAATATTCCATAAAGCAGCGAACCACAATGCTCGCAGAAGGTTGGCGATGAATACGTCTGCACTTTCCATTTATGTTGCTGACGAGGGTCCTAGACTAACAAGCACAAACAAAATGGATGGTCGATGCGGAAGTTTTAGCATATCTCACAAGACACTGCCAGTGGAACATAAAAGGGAGAATTGAATACTTGCTCCGTCTATTCGGATACACTAACATCTGTATCGACTCCCTTGTCAGCTCCTGGACAAGAAAAGTTTACAAATTCATGACAGCGCTTGTGTACTACGAGGCAGCATACTGTAAAAAACGTTTTGCTCAACTCACGGAGAAAATAGAATGAAATATCTGACCTTGACATTGGAAACCTTGCTTGTTCAGTCCCCATAGAAAGTCTTTGCAATGCGAACAAAAGGTAGGCTGCTTGAAAAACCGAGCAATGAATTTGTGCGCTCTGAAAAACTAATTGAGGTAACAACCGCAAAATACTCATCTCAGTAGAAGGGGTAGAATTAGTTGATTGACTGTTTTGAACGTTCCGCGTTAACAGCACTTACTTTATTTCGTGTACATTCTTTTGACGTAAAGCCCCACGACGTACGAAAACATTGCCTCCAATACGCTGAGCTGAAATGGGAAAAAAGTAGAATTTTTCCATCAAAAGATGGGAAAAATGTACGAAAACACTTCAGTTCCATTCCAACCTCCTACGAATACCATCGAACACTACACGGGGTCAAGTTACTTCTGCAAAAAAGGAGCAGTGTTCCGACATTCATCAGTTACTCATTCTTGCCTCGTGGGTAGGTGGTAATACTCTGCAGCGTCATGAGATGTGGGGTTAAACTTCACCCTGATCCTGCCCTGATACACGAGATTTGTAGGCGGGAGGCTTTTGACACGTTTACTGGAAATATTAGCATTTTCGTTACCTGAGGAATCGTAGGAAGAGACGGCGTCAAAACCTTGTGTCATGGGTATCATAACTTAGTAGTATCTATTTCCAACACGTCAAAGCCCACCATAGTCTTAGTTTTGTAGGAATCTGGTTCCGCTCAGCTACCAGCTTCGTCATGACACAGTTCTCATTCCTGTTTGTACCAGATTGATTCTACTGACCAATTTTATTCTCGATAAACGTTAGGGTGCCTGTGAATATGAGATAGTGGGAGTCTCCTCCAAGATTAACGCCTGCCGGTATTCGGTGAAGCACTCGGCTTGCTTTTAGTTTTCGCATACAATAAGTCGAAAAAACTTGAGATTAACATATTCTTGAAAATAATGCTATGATTGGTGTGGTTAGGAGGAGCACGGCTTCTTTTGACTGGAGAATGGTATTGAGAGAATGATTATGAGCAGCATCGATAGAAGCAGTTGCATTGATTTTCATCTTGGTCGCTATTCCAGCATAGGAACTTTTGTTAGTGCTGGCATGCTCTTTCATTCTGACCACTATTTAGACTTTAACTTCATTTATTTGTTCTTAACTCACTCTTCGCTTTCTTCCTTTCAGGTCTATTAAAAAAGCTTAGAAGCGCCGGAAAAGTGTATAAGAATGAGTAGTGAGTAGGACCAATACCGTGAAGAAGAAGCCGTCGAAGTTGCAAATATAAAGTGATTACATGTGATGAGGGTTTACACAATTCTTTCGACATTTTGCATGTTTTCAGAGAAGTTTTTTCTTGATAATGTTGGAAGACGGTTTTCGACACTTGAACGCATTTGGAATTTTGCCTTCCAGTCTATTTTGGGTATATCCAACAACCCATAAAGAATGGTGCGTTTCTCGCAAAACGTCGGTTGACCACGAATCAATAACAGTAGTGCAGCGCCGGTACGACTATTTTGATTGCTCAAACTTTATTCTTTAGTTGTCAGTGGAAAGCCTTTTATCTATTAACAGAGTGCCTCCTCGCTCCCATGGAATCTTCCGAAATAGATCTGGCTGTCTTTTCCTCCTTTTTTGTGGGGTCGGCGTGTTGGTAGTGGGTTAAAAATAGGGCAGAGTAAAAGTAAAAGTAAAAGTGAAAAAAATTAGAAATTTACGACCTCTTAGTAGCTGAGGGTAATACACCCATTTTTTGTTTTCATAAGTTTGCCCCACTCTGTATGAACACATAGGATGAAAGCGACTGAAAAACAGGTTGTTGTTTGGATGATATAAATTTTCAAACACCTAGAAATCTGCCCGATATCTCAGTGGAATCAAGTGATTATGTAGCCTGATTCCTCGGTTCCTACAGAATGGTGTCAAAACTGCAGGACACTTGTAATCAAAGCCCCCCTAGCAGCCTTTTCTCCCCTTGTTTCGTCCCATTGTCCCTGCAGTTTATCCATGACGAGTCATCATTTTGTCAAGGTTTCTTAGGTTTCACGGTAGGATACAAGATATTGTCCAGGAAGGTTAGCTTATGGCATAAATTTGAATAAGGCTGCCGGTTCGCGACTTGGATAAGTCAGGTTGCGCACATGCAGAATCATTAAAACTCATCAGAATGCATATCAGACTAAGAAATATCGGTTGGAGAGGTGAAGAAGCAAATGAACATTTGGCTACGCGCTCACCTTTTCAATACTGCTGCCCCTACTGCTTTGCCGTACGTCTTAAAGACTTAGACTCTACGGATGTGGAATGAGCACACAGTCAGGCGATGTGATCCTCAGATATGGTAGTACCTCGACTGAAGGAAAGATTCCTTCTGTACTATCATTCATTTCTGTGAGGTCAGTGCCTTCATTAGAAAAGTGTCTAACAAGATCAGATTTGGAAAATTTAGTTGCCTTGTGAACGTACCACCCTTCGATCTGAAGAAGCGCCTGGTTTGGAACACGCTATACGATTGCCTATGTGCAACCTCAAACTCTGTTGTTTGCCCAGCTTGAAGGGAGGGTGATTGCAACATGTCTGGGGTGGTCTACAAAATTACTTGCCGTGATTGTGGTGGTGAGTATATTGGAGAAACGGCAAGACAACTCCACGTGGGGGTCAAGGAGCACATAAATGGTATAAGGCGATTGAAAGAGTTCACTGCCTTGAGGAGTCACCGAATATAGAAGCATAACGGAGGGTGAGGTCACCGTGGAGGTCGTAGCACAGGAGTCGCAATTGTGCGCGCGTAAAACACTCGAGGCATTTTGGATACAGGTCACCAGTCCCAAAATGAATCGTAGGAGAGATAACGATCACGATCACGAGCTACGGTTTTAGATAAGATTAGCCTCTCCGCAGAAACTTCAATGAGGACATCCCCCAGCTGACACTGGTCGGTTGGTACCGTCACTCGCTGGTTGGACTGGATTGCCCTGGGGGTTTGAGCTTTAGTGGGTAGTGGAGACGTTTGGTCGCATGGGTACGGATTGTTATGATCCTTTCAGGCTTAGAAAAAGGCGATTCCGCTGAAACATCAGCCTAATAAAGCATACCTACAAAGCTCGTGAAGAGTTCAAGACAACATCGAACGCAGTAATACAATGATGCCGAGGTTCAATAAAAGCCGTACATGGAACTGTTATATGAGAAATATTGAAACGAGGAGCGATCCTGGAAAAGGACTTACCAAATGCGCGCCAAGACACAGCGGTTAGCGGATGTCTGCGAGGCTCCACCGTTTCTCAAATTCTGACGAATTAAGAGCACCAAAGTAGATATTAGGCTACTGATTATCATAAGCATAAGGAAAGGTGCAGATTTGGAGAAACCGTCCAAACAAGGGAATAACGTCCTGAGAGTTGTTACCAGATTCATGGCGCACCCTGTACAAGCGAACCACTTGGTAATTCGCTCACATGCGGGTGATGCGCTCATTTCCTCTGTCCAAACCTGAATATGGTAGAACAAAATATAGACAAAAACTTTAGAGTGATGTGTATTCGGTGAGTTGTAGAGTTCTCAATGAGGCTCTGGTGTTTGGCTAGGGTTGAACTGAGTGCTTTCACCCATGAATGTTTAATAACAGGCATATGTAAAATTATACTTATATAAATTCATTAATCGTGGTTGTTCATACAGGTGGGACGCGTTTCTACACGGCTTTCTTCGAATTCTTTCAATGTTTCACGAATTTTTCCTTCTATTTTGTTCAATATTACGACGATTTTTCAAGGAGACAACAGAAAAGGCATGAGTTACACAAGGCCCCAACGAGTCAGCAGTAACACGAAAGCGTATAGAGTGATGGTAACAACCATCAAGAGTATCTCAAAGGATTGACTTTTTATCTCAAAGGATTGACTTGAAACAGACTCGTCGAATTCGCAACGTCATTAACCCATTGACGACCACGTCGTTTTGCGGGAAAAGCGCCGAGAGACCAGTACGCTTTTCGTCCACCCGCGCGTGCAGCTTACATGTGGACTTCATGGTCCAGAATGACAAAAATTTTCGGAGTTCATAAGAGAAAATTATAAATCTTTAGGAATGTCCCTTCAAATTGGTTCGGTAAGGATGCCCACATGAGTGATTATTGATCTTTATTATAGAACCGGCACTCATTCTAGTGGTTATTCAATTACGAATTTAATCATCACCAGAAATCGTTTTGGGAACTTTTATTTGCGTTGCGTTTGGAGCTTTGCGTTTTGTCAATGACAGTGAAAATGCTAATGACGACCGTCTTTTAGAAATATCTCATTTTTCGAAGTTGTTCAACGAACGAAGAATTCGAATTCACCAAGGTAATGTACTCCTTTGAAAAAACACGTTTACAGTTGTAAAATTAGAAGCTCCAGGACCAGCTGTATGTAAATTCATTTGGGCCTGATGTAATGTTTTGAGAAAAAAATTGTAAAAAATGGAAGTATAGATGAATGAAACAAAAAACTCAACTGCAGTCCACATGTGGACTGCACGGTCCCACATAGCCAAAAAAAGTGCAGTCCACATGTGGACTGCATGGTCGTCAATGGGTTAAATCAGACTATCCGCCCGTAGTGATTTATGAAAAAGAAGACTTCGATATTCTGCGACCAGAAAAATACACAGATCAGATGCATAAAAGGGCTGAGCTACATCTACGTCAATTCAACGGAATTAATTGAGAGAATGCAGCAACATTAGTTGGCAAGTTGTAGAAATATGCCTGATAGGGGTTGGACTTAAGGGGAAAGCCAGCAAAAAAAACCTTATGTCATGGAAAAAAGTCGAAAAGCTGGAGTGGAGTATGCGCTCCGTCCTTTACACAGAGGAAGGATTCGGCCAGGAGAAAGCAGTTTTCATAGACGGAAGCGGGCATAACCCATTCAGAAGTGATAGCTGAAGTCAGTATAGCGTAAGTCCGGTAAACACTTCAATTCTTGTTCCTTTGACCCTCTAGTAAAACGTGATTGGGAGCCGAAGGAGGTTTGTGGAGGAATGAGCCCTACCCCGAGAATTGAGCAAGGTAGAACCTCGAGAGGAGTAATGCTGAATGAATTACTTCCGTGGACACTGAGGAATATATCCGTCGATGGATTGTGCCACAGAATAATGATTCAAATCACACGCGTACAATAAGGACTGTTAGGGCAGCTTCTGAGGGGCAGAAAGCCAGAGTTCTTCGCAGAATTAGCCATCCTCCGATTCTAAATTTAGTAAAAAATGGAGAGGGCATAGAAGGCTGTGCTGCCAACCAAGAATAAGAATGCCAAATTCGCTCAATATGATAGAATGGAACGCTGTGCCAATGCCTGTCATTTAGAAACTCGTCGACTCGATACTTCGTGTCGTGTCGTGTGAAATGTATCACGTTTTTCCTTTCATCCCTGGTATTTTCTGATATTTCTAATTCTTAAGTTGCGATTAAATGGTTTCTTTCAGGTTTTATGCTCCCCGCCTTTTTCATTGATATTGCGTCTTTCCTAAGTCCTACGTCCTCAAATGCTAACCCCATCATTTGGTCGACAAATGTTCTAAGTAATTAGGAAAATTGTCAACCAAATAATGTTGTTGGCAAGTAGAAGAAGAATAAGTAAAGCTACGACCAATAGAGCTTTTCAGTGAATACTTCTGAGCGCTACGTATACATGTGAATAGCATTGCATACTTGTTTTTATTTCATTTTCAATAGGCAAAAATGATAAACTTTTTACCGAATACTTCGGAGAGCTTGCGTAAAGCGATGTTCGGTTCAAAAACAGGATCTCCATGCTTTTCAACACTGTCAGTGTGAAGAGCTCCTCTCTGTTGCTTCCCTGGATTTCCGTTTCTGTTCCCATGGCCGTCATCTTCTTCCAAAGGTCGCCTTACCAAATCCGTCATTGTGAAGCTGAGTGGAAAATAAAATGCTCAAGTTAATAGTAACGCTTAGTAATGCGACCACATTCCGACAAAACTTGCAGCACTAGCTTTTTAAATGGCAGAGCCATGAAGAAGAGTGCTGTAAAAAAAAAGAGAGTTTTCTCAACGGTTATGAGCGGCGACGTTGGCTTGAAAGCCTCTTGTAAATTTTCAAAACGCGTTTGCAGTCGCAGTTTCCGAATATCGTACAGATTATCATTCCCAACATCATCCATGAAAGAAGAATGCTATACACATATTTCCAACAAATTCTATCGATTATCTAGAAATCGAGATAATAATCACGCATGACCGAAATTGAAGGCAGTGTGGTCTTCTTCCACATAACCATTCAAAGAAAGTAATATGTAGATGCTGGATGTTTTCACAAAGAAACCAACCTTAATAAAAAGGTGGGAGGTTGATGTTGCTCAGTGATTTGACACGATTTAGATTGACATGGGTGACACAAGTCAACCAGCTTGACAGCTTCATATTTGCCTCAAAGGCCTCTATGCTCCTTGCGACGGATACACACATAGAGAAGAGGATGAAACTGCACTCTTTGCTTATTCAATAGGAATCTTCTAGAGCGACTTCAATTCTGCCAGGTCCACTTCACTTTCATACATGTCCCTCTTGAGAAATCGATTCATCATTCATGATCAAATGCAGAGCAGGCTCGGAATATTGCATTATAATATTTGTAAAATAAAGTGATAACCTAACGTGAAAATAAGCAGCGATAGTTTATTTTTTCAGTGTTTATGTTACATAGAATGCACTTGTTCACTGCAAAGATAATTTAAAAACGAATATGCAGAGGAATCGTCATTTCGACTGAGCCTGCAGAAACATAGAAAACCTCCGAATACCATGTATAGGATCATTCGCCGGAAATCATAAAAAATTGAATAGGCACTTTGATGGAGATTGACTCTGACAGTGAAATAGACGCGGTAACACTGCACACATAAATTGAATACGATCAAACGTCCGTTAACTTTTAACTGTTTTCAAGTCAGATCAGCTGTATCTACCGGACCACCGATCTTACTCATTGAAGATTTCCCTCACTGAAGAATCTCTATTTGTTGGCGCGAGGCTACCTGGGGCCACCTCACGTGGCGGGAAGTGGAACAATTGCCGACCGAAGGCCGCCGGTATCTAGCTTCAGGGTGCAGGTCAATGTAAGAAACCGATCCATGCGTGCTTCCAAGGAGAGTTTGTGGGCACGAGATACTAGTCGTACCCAAAAACCCTCATCGCGAGCTCGCATAGACAGGCTTTATGTGGATACATCTACTCAGCAAAAGCTTGCATTTGAGTGAATCGGAGCACTCAAAGGCTATTTGAATGCAGTTAAGACAAATAAGCTTCTTGTCCGCTCTTTAACAGCTTGACTATCTATCCGAGATCTACCTAGCCATCGCAACAGAGGCTGACAGCTTTTTATGGGTGTCCTTCTCCCAAAAATATGCAATATAGATGAGCCTCTTCTCGCAAAATCTGGCAGAACTCCAATGCGGTAGCGTCGAGACCACTTGGAAGAGGCGGCTCGAAATAAGATGATTGGAAGTGAGGGTCTCGCATGAATGCTTGTATCGTGAGCTTGTGCTGAACATTTGAGGAAGTAAATAATAAAGATCGAGTATGACGTCGTCGGACAGACTGGGACAAGAAGGCATTTCCAAAGCTTCAAATGTATTGTTTTTCGGGACATGCAACACTGGAGACATCGTAGATGTAGGCGTGCTCGTTAGCACGCACAGATCATAAACAGTGATTTGTAAAAGAAGCCTGAAAAAGAAAAGCAGAATAGGGTTTTGCAATAGAGAAGATGTGTCCCGAACACTGCCTATCGTTGCCTATGCACAAGCACCTAGCTAGGAAGAAGTACAGCCGTAAGCACTTGTCAAGGATCCTGGAAAACTCTGCAAGGAAAAGCATACTTCCCTGAAGGTCGTCTTTGGTGGCGTTTGTCCCCAGGAAAATGGCTGGTCAGCAACATGTCGAGGCTTAAGACTGGAATGGAATGTGTAGTATGAAACACTGTTTGAGTTTCTTAGACAACAACACCATCCATGGCTATTCTTGATTCCATAAGTCATTCAATTCCCGAAGGATATATATATGCTACCTGTTGGACAGTTTCATATAGAATGGATCTTCATCAACTTCAATGTTATTTTCGCCTGACCTGCGTAGCTGTTTCCAAGTCCTACACGGTATGAAACACCATGACAGCTGCTGAATTCGGGAGACAAAACTCAACTGGTTGAGGATACTTCGCTAACATTGCAAATTCATGGGAATATGCCATTAATGCTAATGTTGATGAAGTGTACAACAGCCTCGTCGATCATTTCCATGGTAGTGCTGGGTAAACCGAGAGTCTACGTACCGCTGAAAGATCTCACACAGAATCTCTGGAGTGGCTACGCCAGGGTGGAATTGCGGGCGCCGGCATCTTCAACCAACGTCGGAATTAGTGAAGTTATGCAGAGATCAGTATTGCCATCACTGTTTTAGAGATTGCTGTATTCGAACCAGAAAAGGTGGCTTGAATCAGTCTCTGGAAGTATTACCAGGAGCCTCGCTGGAAAGTCTAGGTTGACGAGCCAAGTTGTAAAACGTTGATCCATCTAAGTTCTATTACCTCAGGAACTGCGTTATGTGGGAGGCGAGATCACACTCAGGAACTGCGTTGAGTAGGAGGCGAGACCACAAAATTGAGGAGGATGTCGGAATTCATGCAAAGGATAAGTATTCAAACAATCAAGGAGAGGAAGGAAGAAGGAAGGAGTAGCGTTAGGGTTATAGGAACGGCACACGCTTCGAAGGAGTAGGATGATCAACTGAAAGCTAATGAGTGAGCATCCTATTTCAATTTCACTCAATCCACTTTACATTAGCCGCTTTCATATCATGGTTTGTTTTTAAATTTTAAAGTTGTAGCGAAGTCGCTACCTCACAGCATTTCTTGTTGAACTAACACAGCCTAACACCGTGTTGGCGTGGATGGTAGGTCACGAGCATGGGTGGTCATCGGCCACCTTGATCGCGCGGGAAAGGGGCACTATATAAGACGCCATGGTGGCCCCTCGGCGTCATTTTCGTCTGGAAGCGGCTCTCCGGTCTACCTGCCTGATTATCTGGTACTTATTCTGTTCTGTCTAACCAATAAAGCTGTTGGACCTTTTTTTACACATCCATCATTCAGCAATTCCAAATCAAGTTTACAAACAATACTGAACAATCTCAGCAATAAGACCCGCGTGGCAAAGAGCTCAAATCACCGACAAACTGGTGCATCGGCTCCAATCGAATTCAGGCTGGAATTTTCTTCTTCAACTGCGATTTCCTTTTACCAGTTTTTTTTATAATCAATCACTTCTCAGCAATTTCCTCTAATTCAGCAATAAAATCATAATTTATCAATATTATCCAATCAATCAATACCATGTCACTGATTGGCACGCAGAAACGTCTCTTGACGACATTTACCAATAAACTTGAACATATTATCTCGAAGCTAAGGGAAGAGACTCCGGCAGAGGTCCTAGGTGGGAGGCGCGCGAATCACGCGTGACCCCATTAGAGCTCTTCGCACACGCAGTATCGTTTCAGCAGTTTTCTGTTGAGATGGACCAAATAAGTTTGCAGTAGTCCACGGCTTCACCATGAACAGGGCAAATCTCTTTACTATAGCAAAAAAGCCCCTCGAGATTGAAAATTACCCTCATAGGTCTACAATTTACTTGCCAAACGTTCAAAATAAGAGTAACTTTAATTTTCTCGATCCTAAAGGACGCAATCCTTCTGTAAACGTGCATAGTTGGTCATTTACTTACTTACTCTACTTATAAGTTCTTATTTCTTGCATTATGATGGTAGGCATGATGTTTTAGCGCTTTTTGTCCGATGACCTCATTATATTGACGCGTGAATCGCACCACACCCGTCCTAGGTGGCTCGGCAGCGTCCCAGAACGATCTTATGGAATCGATACGACGACTCGAAGAGGGGAACAAGATACTGGCCGAAACTTCAACGAAAGTCGAAGAGAAACTGAACAGCTATGCCTCGACTGTAGACGCTCTTGGGGAACCATCCTCTAAGGAAATTGAAGACTACCAGGAGTACGCGGAAAGAGCAGAGGCATCAATATCGCAGGCATTCGACCTGCAAACTCTCCTGCAAGCCCGGCTTCATTCGATGAAAAACCAAATAATGTCAGCAGATACCGGGAGCCCCAATTGCACCGTAACTCAGCTCAAACCCAAACAGCTGGAGCTTCCGCCGTTACCAATACCGACCTTCGGGGGAGATTTGTGGGAGTGGGAAAATTTTTGAGAGCTGTTTAACAATAACATACATGCCCAGGACCTCCCAGAGATGGTCAAGTACAACTACCTGTTGAGCGCCCTGAAGGGACCGGCGAAGGAAGCAATAAAAAGATTCCAAGTAACAAAGGGCAACTATGAGAAAGCGATACAGTTTCTCCTGTACAAGTATAGCAACAAGGAGTTGTTAATCAACGAGCTGATCGAACAACTGGATCGATGCTCTCTACGGAGCCCTTCAATCAAGGATCAGCGATGTCTTCTAGATGAAATCCAAGTTATACTTACGTAGTTACAGGAAAAAAGGGAGAACATCAATAGCTCCTGAATAATTAAGAAAATTCTAGCCAAATTCCCAAAGAATATCATGCGCAAGGCTATCACCAGAAGGCAAAGAATGGACCCCGAAGAGTCATTCACCATCAATCACCTAATTCACCTCCTA
This sequence comes from Haemonchus contortus, assembly GCA_000469685.2. NCBI lineage: Eukaryota > Metazoa > Nematoda > Chromadorea > Rhabditida > Trichostrongylidae > Haemonchus > Haemonchus contortus. The sequence continues at coordinate 21,641,035 of LS997567.1, read as the reverse complement.
GACGACCTCCTGTCAACAGAGGAGCTATGGTTAGCATACACAGGAGATTTACCAAACAAGAAGCCTTCGAACGACATTATCAAAACGAACCATTCGTCACCTCGCTCATGCATGTACTGCCATGATGAGCACCCATCCTTTACGTGCACGGCGTACCCGACCCCTCAAGCACGTTCTTCGTATCTTCGGCAAAAGCAACTATGCCTCTCGTGTGCCTCTCCAACACACAAAACTTCTGAATGTAAACGGCGGCCTTGCTTCAACTGCAAAGAACTCCACCATACTTCATGTTGCTATAAACAAAATCCATCAAAACCAAGGGAACAGATCCCAAAAAAGGCAAACAATCCAGCAGTTCCAACAAGAATTTCAGATAAAACTTCCAAATCCAACAAAATCAGCGGCGAGAACATTTCAAAAAACAATGCAATGATGCAAATGACCACGACGATTCAAGCAAAGGAACTGTCTCGACCATCCCTACCCGTGGGTGAAATCACTGTAATTCGTTGAAAAAGCTGAATTATCGTTCATCAATAAATCCCTAGCGGAAGAGCCTTCTCTCCCAGTCATCAAGGAGGAGCTCATGAGGATAAATACCTTTGGCTCTGAAGAAACCCGTCAAAGGTCTTGCAAGCTGGTCGAGTTGGAAGCTTGGGATAAGGAAGGATGCTTACACTCTTTGTGTCTCTACACAAACGATGTGATCACTTCTCCCTTAACCAGTCCGCGTATACCAGAATCAGACATTGAAACTATACGAAGTCTGAACATCCCAATCCAAAATCTCAATATCAATAAACGAAACTCCAAGCCAACAATACTTCTCGGTTGCGACCAGATGTGATCATTTATCCGCACGGACACCACACCAATATCACTGCCTTCCGGATTAACACTTCTCCCGAAGAAATTGGGCTACATTGTCTCCGGAAGAGTACAGACCACGCCCAATCAAAATCATCAACATATATCCCTGACTTCCGCGGCTCAAGACGAAAGTATGAAGTGGAACAGTTACTGGTCCATGGATACCCACGTGAACACCATCACTCCCTACGACATAACAATATCGGAGCAAGAGCAAGAAATGTGGGAGAAATATTGGACTTCAGACGCCGCCGGAACAGAAGAGTTCACGGGATCCCAAGAACAAATTCGTGACGCAACAGACAGAACGGTCTGGGATAAATTCAATAACTCTATAGAACAACGCTATGACGGATACTACGTCCGTCTACCGTGGAGAGAAAATCATCCACCTCTTCCGGACAACTACGCATTGGCGTACCGAAGGCTCGTCAATGTTTGGACATCACTGAAAAAGGACAGCAGTCTTCTCGAACAATATCACAACGTCTTCCAAGAACAGCTTCAAAAAGGAATCGTGGAGCCAGTAAACAATAACACTGCACCTACTGGGAAAACAGTACACTACTTACCTCATCAGCCGGTATTGACACCACAGAAGAGGACGACAAAATTGAGGATAGTCTTTGACGCCTCAGCACACTATAAAGAATGTCCTTCCCTCAATGATGTCCTACATAGGGGACCTGTCCTACTACCGGTCTTATACGGCCTACTGCTCAAATTTCGGATTGGAAAAATAGCTCTCATCTCCGATGTTGAGAAAGCTTTCCTGCAAATACGTCTACACGAAGCTGACAGAGACGCCACGCGCTGTCTGTGGCTCAAGGACTTCAGAAAGCCCCCGGACAAAAGCAATATCCAGGCTCTCCGATTTACCCGTGTCACGCTTGGGCTGAAATCCTCCGCATTTCTCCTAGCAGGAACGACACAATACCATCTGAACAAATTCGTGGAGGATGCGCTAGCACAGGAAATTAAGGACAATATTTACGTACATAATTTGATCCTGACATCGGATACACTCCAGGGATCATTTGAGCTGTACAGAAAGGCCAAGCAGATCTTCATCGATCTTGGCATGAATCTGCGGGAGTTTACGCCAAACAATAGCACGGTGATGCAAACAATACAAGAGACAGACAAGGCCGACACTCCACAACCGAAAGTACTCGGACTCAAATGGAATCCCCAAGCGGATACCCAACTTGTGACATGCTCTATTCCGGAGGTTTCAACAGTCACCAAAAGAGCAATAACAAGTGCAATAGCGAGCGTCTATGATCCGTTGGGTTGGTTAGTCCCCTTACTTCATAAAGCCCGAACATTTCTCCAGTTCCTTCGGAAAGAGAAACACGACTGGGACAGCACTATACCAGCCAACAAAGCAGCTGAATGGACACAGATTCTAGGCAATATTCAAGGGTTCAGCAAGGAAATACCCCAAGAAGAGCACTGTGACACTGGTGACTTTCGCTGATGCGAGTACAAAAGGAATAGCAGCTTGTATTTACCTTTGTCATCCAATAACAAACTCTTCTGGACTGCTCATGGCCAAATCGAAGCTTCCTTCACTACAAGGACAAACACCAATACCAAAACTAGAACTCAACGCATTCACTTTAGAAATGCGTCTAAGCAACTCAATCGAAACGCAGTTGCAAAAAGTCCTCAATATTCAAGGAATTTACGTCTTCTCTGACTCTGAAATCGTCTTCAATTGGATCAAGAAGGGCCCCCAGCGTGAAATGGGAGTGTTCATACATAATCGGCTGGAAGAAATACGACGAATTGCAAACCACATTATTGGCCACGAACGCTTTGTCAAATACGGCTATGTTGCATCCGAGAACAACCCTGCCGATTGTGGAACAAGAGGTCTGACATCAAAAGAACTCCCTAATCACTGCTGGTGGACTGGACCCTGGTTTTTGCAGAAAGACGAGACGGAATGGCCCGCACAGAACACAATATTCGAAGCTCCGCAAGACACCAGAGGAGAGGAAATTAGTAACCCTCTCAGGAACCATGACTACCCCATCTTATCTACCACACACGATACATCAATTCACGATGACTTCGAACTGATTCAGCGAGGCCACGTACGAACGCTCACCAAAGCTAAACGGATAGTAGCGTACGCCATGCGGTTCATTAGAGTCATCGCTTCTTGCGCTAATAAAAAGAACAATAATAGCAATATACCTCTATCACTGTTCAATAGCGAAATTATTGAAAATTCTGAACCCCTCACCGGCCAAGAAATCGAGTTTGCTGGTAATATGATAATCATGCACCATCAAAAGACGAAGATCACCAACCTCCTCAAACAGAAGCTGCAATATCTCAATATTCGACCAGAAGCCGAGGGCATTTTGCGATGCTATGGACGACTGGGAAAAGCTCAACTACCCATAGGAGCTAAGTATCCCATATTCGTCTTACAGAAGACATTGCTTGCGGAAATTATCATCCAAGACATTCATAATAGATACCATCCAGGGACAAACCACACAATGTCTCTCGTACGACAACAATACTGGATCCCTCAGCTTCGTTCTCAAGTATATCGACTGATAAGAAAATGTCTTCAGTGCCAGAAACTGAACAATCTGCCATATCAATATCCTGCTCAAGAAGACCTACCAGAGGAGAGAGTAGTTAAATCTTCTCCTTTCGCCCACATCGGACTGGACTACTTGTCCTGGTCCGCTACCGATCAAGCAGCCGAATGGTGACAAAGGAAAGCGCTACGGCTCCATAATCACCTGTATGGTCATGCGCCTACTGCACCTTGACAGTGTTACCGATTCATCAACCGTAGCATTTTTGCAAATGTTACGTAGATTTTTCGCTCGACGAGGAGTGCCAAGAACAATAATAAGCGACAACGCTCCCACGTTTCTATTGGGCGAAGCAATACTACGAGAAAACTTCCCAACAGCTCCTACGGACCGAACGATAGCGGAAGCATTGAGCAATAGAGAGATTCGCTGGAAGCACATAACGCCGTTCGCTCCTTGGCAAGGAGGTTTTTATGAAAGACTTGTCAAATACGTAAGGCACTCTCTCTACAAAACCCTCCGTGGATCAATAGTAACGATCGAAGAACTTTCAACAATAGTCATTGAAATCGAATCGATGCTCAATACTCGCCCTCTTACATACATCGGCAAGGACATGGACACGACTCAAATCCTGCGCCCAATAGATTTTCTCCAGAAAGATATAGAAATCGTTTTTCCAATCTTGAGACGAGGAGAAGAAAGATGTGGCAAATTTTACTTTCCTCCCAGTGAAATACCTTCGATACAAACAAGGAATCAAGCGATAGCAGCTCTTGAAACTTCGTACAAACTTACAGAGAAGTTCTGGCAAATCTGGCAAGCTGAATATCTGACGAGTTTGCGGGAAAAACATGACTCGGCGTTGGACCATAAAAAAGGGTGCAACAAGGAACCACGAAAAGGACAACACGTACTAATCTGCGAAGCAATACTTCCACGTCATTCTTGGAAAACGGGAATCGTCGAGAAGCTCGTGATGAACAATCAAGGAATAGTACGAGAAGCAGTAATCCGTCTAGCAGACCGTCGCTTGATTCGTCGACCTATTAACCTCCTAGTTCCTCTAGAGTTGGAGGACGAATACCCAGAGCAAGCTCTGAGTGCCAATGAATCCAAAACGCAACCACGATATAATCTGCGCCATCACAGACAAGTCAATTACAACGACGACAATAACAACACACAGAATCAGCTATCTTCAAGCACAGTTCACTGTTTCACCATACTGCAAATAGTAGTTTGCATGGCGTTACTGGGCAAAAGCGAAGTGATGGGGCTGGAAAACCACACCATCCTCCGTCGAGACATCAGACCCTCCGCAACATTAGGGTGCCGGATGTTACAATACGATCCGAATCCACGAAAATGGGGCATAAAGTCGTCTACCCCAACCCATGCACGGGATTTCTCGAAATTGACTATCCCAGAGCAAAAAGTTAAATAATCCATTCTATATTTCAACCAATCACTAAAAACATCAGTATAAGAGCAGTACTATCAATACCCATGACGTACAATATCTACGTACAGTACTCGTTCCATCCTCGATACATGCATCATTTCAGACCGTCATTCATCATCATGGCCGAAGAAAGTGCGTACAAGGCGGACTTCGAATTCACCGCTTCGCTCTACATGGAAAAAGTGTAGCGAAGTCGCTACCTCACAGCATTTCTTGTTGAACTAACACAGCCTAACACCGTGTTGGCGTGGATGGTAGGTCACGAGCATGGGTGGTCATCGGCCACCTTGATCGCGCGGGAAAGGGGCACTATACAAGACGCCATGGTGGCCCCTCGGCGTCATTTTCGTCTGGAGGCGGCTCTCCGGTCTACCTGCCTGATTATCTGGTACTTATTCTGTTCTGTCTAACCAATAAAGCTGTTGGACCTTTTATTACACATCCATCATTCAGCAATTCCAAATCGAGTTTACAAACAATACTGAACAATCTCAGCAATAAGACCCGCGTGGCAAAGAGCTCAAATTACCGACAAAAGTAGCGTAATACTAGAAGGCCTAGCGAATTCGGTAGTAGAACGAATGCCAGAAAATTCAATAGGTGCTTTAGTCATAAAGAGGTAGAAATAACTCGGAACCAATTAGAAAGTAGTAAAGGTCTCTGAATGTCATATGTCTTCACGACAATTGTGTATTTCGTACAATCCCTGCCCACAAATTCGGGAAGGGTTCCAAATTCCCATGGAACTTTGAAAAGAGGCCTGGATTTATCGGTAGGGCTATTCACAACTACAGGAACTAAAACCACTGGATGAGTCTCTCAAAATAGCCGTAAGCGCTCCAACTTTGCTTGTTTTACCTTTTTTCTTATCTTGCCGACAGCATAGGGCAATTGGAAAATGGCACACGAATGCATGAGCGCCGTCCTGCTTCCAACAATCTTCTTAATGTAATGGAGGAAACAAGAATGGTGTGCGATTTGTGAATAACATGTTTCCTTCACGCATTTCTTATGATGTTCCAGCAATGTTGGGTTTCATTGCGTACTACATATCTATATTCAAAGACGATTTCGCTCAAGTGTGTGTGAACAAGAATCGTGACATCGTTGACTGCGTTTTTTTCAGTTTTTTTCTTACTAGCCTTTTCACTATTGTGCAGTGTTTCCTCAATGACCAGACCGGAAGTGCCTGCCCTAACTCGGATACTAACCTTTCCCGTTTTAGAAGAGCTGCACCGTCCATTCTTTCTTCATTTTCTCAACTGCTATTAACCCTGAACGATTCAGTATGTTGTAGAAGAATAACGCCTATTTTCTGAGTCATCGCTCCGAGCGCCGCTATTTCCAGCATGATAACGATTGAAACAAGGCTGACTCCCAGTTTTTTCACAAATTGAGGGCTACTTTTTGACGATTTATAGATCCATCAGACACCCTTTCTCCAGTGAAAATTAATCCGTATGTCTAACCAGCGCGGTCATTGTCAAAGAGTAGCAAAGTCAAGAAAATATGCTTCAATTGTTTAGGCAGGCGTTCTTTGACTCAACGGCCCAACCTCTCGCGACACAGAACCTTATGCAAGCAACGAAGTGCACATGCTCCTTTCGCTATACACATGTGCTGGGATAACCATCGCTGGTCAATCAATGCTGTCGCTGTTGAAATCTTCCAACTGCTGCCTTGCCGAGTCCCGGCAGAGGTCGGCATCGTGGAAACCCCGTCGAGTTTGTTGGGCCTGCTAACGTCGCTTTCACAGTAAGCAAAAATTTCCTGGATCATATCGTCAATTTCACGGGAGTCGATTGTGTTCATATGTTCCATTCATATGTTCATGTGTTCGATTGTTCATTGTTGTCGACGCATATAGCATCATGCTTGCAGCTCCTCAAGAAGATTCTTCTGTGGGGTCTCGATTGGCCACGAATCCACCTTTCTCAGAGAAGTGGACCGCCCCCAATCCTCTCCCTGCGCCTGATATTGCCTCATTAACGCTGTGCGAGCAGATTCAATACTGTTCGTGTAGTGGTCACAGCTGTGGCACCTTCGGCATCTGAAACTTCGTAAGGTGCTACGTCGCTTATACCGGTTCTAAATATGCGATCCTCCTCCCAGAAAAAGCACTACTTTATCAGACCGCAACCTGAGCCCCACGTCAATCTCCTGCGCGGCTATATCTTGGCCATTCCACCGACACACCTAGAGTCATCGTCGAGGTCCAGCATCTAACCTCGGCGAGGCTAGCCTTCGAGTTATGCCATGACACGGTCCAGAAACCTCCGGAGCGCTTTGTAGCACGATCAGCATGCTCGCCGATTCCGAGCGCTCTGATTCCTCTTTTCCCGTACATCTCCTATCGACCTCACTCAAGCCGAGGTGACATGCGAGCAAAATATCAATCCCACTGGCTCCTGAAAAATATTGTGACTGTATATCTACGTCGCGTTTTGATGTCGGTTTTGTATGACTATGCTCGCTTCATCACAAAGACCACCAGGAAGATGCGCGCTTACGGTATAGACAGCTCGTACACCTATTCGGTTGAAGTTGATACCCCATGCTTCTAAACACGGCATTGGTGAAGAAGGACGTTTGCTCCGCGTCTGCCTCGACTTCCGCCCTTTAAAGGAGATCACTCTTTCGGATTGTAACCCATATCCTCGGATTGATGAACTCCGTCGACGCGTCGCAGGGAAACAATTTAACGCATCCTTTGATCTGACATCGGGATACCTGCAACTGCTGTTGTCTTCAAAGTGTCTAGCAAAATGTGGGCTTACACAGCGAAGAGGTAACCGCTTCGTGTATTTCCTCATTGACTTTCGGAACACTGGAGCTTACTATTTGAAGTCAGTTCTCGCATTCGCGTCGGATTGGGTGACAACTGTCTGACGTATTCGGACGACGTTGTTTTAATCCACAATAGGTTTGAGGCGCGTCTCCATTAGCTGAGGGCGCATCTCTATTCGCTGAGGGAACTCTTTGAGATGGGCTGATATATTTTCAGCAGCAAGATTTCTGGAAAAGCTAGCAAGTTTTGCTCAATCTTGAATCACTTCACCTCTCATGGTATCTCTGGCCCATCCTATGTCCCAAGTGAACATGAAGTCAAGCTACCCGCAATCTCATTACGTTCACGACCTTCGAATTATTTGTTGGCATAAAATTTCTCCGCCAGTTTTTCCAAGGGTTTTGCATTCACTGCTGTCCGTAACTCGTCATTACTCTCAACGCCCATAGGATACTTCAGCAGGACCCTTTTCCCTCACAAGAAAAAAGGAGCTATGCACATATCGACTTTTCGCGTTTGGTGCTTTCCTCTTTTTCTTTCTTTTGTTATACAGGGTAACCACACCCGTGTCCTTCGTCATGATACACGCCACATTTCTTGCATGATTGTGAGCCACATGTCGACGTTCATTTGTTTTAAATATACGATGGTAGACCAGCGCATTCTCAATACAGTTGGGTGCATCTACTACGAACATACTTAGCGTACGCAATCTTCGGTCATCTTCGACCTGTAGAAACTTGTTAACCAACAGGCATGGCACTTCATGGCAGGCCTTCAGCAGATGGACACATCAACTGGAAGAAGACTAGTGCTACAATATCGTGCCTTTTTTTCTGGCTGGTGCAAAGACATCTTCAGGCTTTTTAGCTTATGCTATGCGTGTCAGCACAAACGCCCACACCCCCTCTTCAAGAAAGCACTGATACCCGTTCACACAGGTTCTGTTTTCGGCAAGTCTTACCTCGACCTTAATAGGCCATACCTCCGCACACCACGCAACAACAAATCTATCGTGTGTATTAACAACCATTTCGCCAAGTTCTTCATCTCTACTCTAATCCAGTAGTGTTTCGCAGTCATATGATTCACGCTGTTATGAGCCGTTGCGTACTCGTATTCAGAGCAATGATTGTCTTCTCATACAGTGAATCCCATGAAGGTATTTGATTTCCGCATTGGGTCGTTTATTGCAATTTGAATGTCGCTTCACTACATCTTATCATCTTGAGGGCAGTGGCGCTTGCAAACGCGTGTTCAGAACCTCCCAGCAGATGCTTCGAGCCTACATCATTCCCTCGCAGTCTGAATGGAATCTGCTCATCCCCCATGTGCGTGCTTGCTTACAATAACTCAATGCACAGCAGCACCAACAATTCACCGTTCTTTCTTAAGTTCGGGTCGACCCAGTCCCGAACATTGGCTCTCAGCACCGAACAGACTCTCCAGAGCAACTCATTTTTTCAAATTTTCTTTAGATGACATAAGCGCTTTGATTACTATGGGATAGGCAATGAAAGGGCCCTCTACGACTGGAGCCAACGCCGAATGCAGGCGGTAGTACCTGCAATAAGTCCTTTTTCTTAAACGCGCTCTATTTCATCTGAATTTTAGCGTCCGAACACAACTAAAAGCGTATTGCAGCGATTAGGCGTCAATGGAACAAACTTCTCCTTCCATCCCTAACCATCATATAACTGATTGTGATTGTGTCTGCCTCCAAGATTCCACGCTCAAACTCAGTCGGCTGACCACCACCATCCTTAGTTAGCGCTATTCTGGGTTATCGCGGTGGACTATCTACACCTCACAACCGTCAGCATTACAGCACTTAAGAAATGTCTCACTCCGTCAGAATATGTATTCACGTCATACTGGGTTTCGAAGCCTGCGAGCCTTTGCTCTCGTATCGGCACACGCCAGCACCATTACCTTTCCCGGCCATGCACACAATGTTGCCAATACCATCAGCTTAATACTTTACTTGGGAAGGCCTTTTCACTCCCTCATATCACGTTTCAGGAGAAGCCTATTGGCGTGCTGGTGCTGAAGCAGCTTCGTTCCAACACGTCAGAATATGTATTCACGTCATAAATTTCGTTCCTTTCTTTTCCATTTGGCTTTATCCATTCATCTCTTTCAATATTGGGTTGGCAAGGAAGTTCTTCGAGAGAAAAATTGAAGCCCTAAAAATTTTCACAAACAATTTGAACACGGTAGCAAGGTTGATCAAGTTTCAGGCCATTCCTCTAATATTCAAAACATGAGCAAACAAGGGCACGCACATAGGTCTTCGCATTATTGCCGCAGCCGAATGAACAACACCAGATTAGCACCATCAGCTTCTACGTACTAGGCATTCCAAGAGAAAAACGCGGGTGTAGTGGTTTCAATTATCAACACCCTATTGCATGCCACCATTGCTCACCGATTAACGGTCAACGATCGGTTGGATCGTTCCACTACAAAAGATGCTTACCTTCGAAGGAACGCGAACATCGCTCCTTAACTTTATGGAAGTTTATCCACTGTGAGTTGCCAAGCGCAGACTATATAGTCAGAGCTGAGCAGAAAAAACATCGCCTCATCGCTCGGCGATTGGCTGATTGTGTGTGAGTCCTAGAGTGAATATTGCAATCTGTATAGTGACACTCGTCTGACGTGACATCAATCCTGGGGCGGAAACCCCGTGCGATCCGGTAACGGGCTCCCTTGAGTTAGCTGTTGAGTTTTGGGAATCGACAGCATTCTTCCTGTTACCCTTGAGGGTCGCTGGGTATTCCTAGTGGGAAAACTCAGAAACCACTTTTATCGAGAACTGTGCCTCTAAACTTCGAATTTCTTCACTGCGTGCCCATACCAAGGCCTACCATGGTGAGCGTATGCATCGCAAAGATCACTGGATCTTTGCTTGGAAAGCAATTAAATTCGAAGCTCAAGGTGAGCGAGAAGGCGAACCCAAGGGCAAGGCAGCGGCACGTTATCGAGAAGAATCTCGCCAAATCCTGGGAGAAAGCAGAAAGAGCTGTGATGGAATGACATAGCGATGGCAGGCAAGATCAGTGGAACCTGTTACAAAAGCGGGATCAGGGCTTAGTAGAAGAAGGAGAAAAAAAATTGGATACGTGTATGCTTGTGCGTATAGGTGTAGGTGTATGCCTTTATTCTATGTATTTATATGCATATGTGTGTGCCTTCCACTATGCAAAAATGCCTTGCAGTTAGATGAGGAGTCTCCCTCACCCTAAAAGAAATAAACGAATTCCGTGAACCATATGCATGGATGGTACTAGGTTTGTTTTTTGTACACGCAGGATATTATAGGCTCATATTGGATGGGATATGTAGCAAGAGGTGTAGTGAACTTCCTTCGGTAAAATCCAATGAACGGAAAGACAAATAATTGGCAAGGTGTTGCCTCGCTGTGGGATGGAGTAGCATAAAGTTCCTAAAAATAAGACGTGCTTCAAGAGGCAAGGTAACATGTGAATTTTCTCTACGGATCGGGAACCATTCTACCGTGACCATGCGGTGTGAAGTGCGCCACCTGCCACTACCCCATTAGATATCATGTTCGCATTGGTCGAAATTCGCAACGGGATTCGATTCCATTGCAAATTTCGACTAATGCGAATATGTTATCTAATAGGGCGGAGGTGGCTTTGTTTCCAATTTTTGGTGTGCAGAAACTTGAGATGAGTCAGCTGAGAGTTCAAAGTTGAGCTATTTGCGAACTTCGATCTGCTCTTATAAAACCTTGAGCAGCGACGGTATTCACACTCAACAGATGAATCAGCATAAATTACATGGAAAAACTCAAAATTGCTCGCATTTAATTCAGCTAAACTACACGCATAGGTAGGCTATGAGAATGATTCGACTCTATCATTGAAATTAGAGGAACTCAAACTGGTATTTCACATAGGAGCTAGACAAACAAAATATGCCTGAAATATAAGGGTTTACTGAGCATCGTCTCTCAAGCAGGCGGTGTAGGCGGAGGCAAATTGCATTACAAGTTAGCCGCTCACATTCTCTGATTCAATTTGGTCTCAGAGAGCTCTAGATTGTCCTTCAGCTTTGATTGCTCTTATTGTCCTCCCTTATCGATATTCAACAGAAAATATCTTCTTCAAGATGTACACGTAATTGACAAATTATTGGAGTCGTTTCGGACCCTTTCCATAACATAAGCACTTATTTCTCGAGATCATCTGGAGATTTAGAACTCTCGTCTCAACTCGAGGAAGTCTGAAGTAACCTGATAAGAAGAACAGAGAGAGAGGGATTACTGCATTTCCATATCAATTTCAATTACTTTGAATTGGGAAGAAACCCTTCTCAAAGCGTGATAAAAATGAATATACATCATTCAGATGAGGGCGAATCTTGGTGAACAATGCTATTATAGCAACCATGTTCGACTATCGTTTAATCTTGGCATAGTATAGATGTAACTTGGGAGGTCTCTTTGAAGCCACGACCAAGATGATACAATGATTTTATTCGGCTAACGTTCCGGCCAATCGCCTTCGTCGGAGCCTGGAAGCCAAAAAATATTTGAGATTCATCCTGGCCAAACGACGTTCAGACCTCAGCTTAGTTCAGGTGTGGCCTATAGATACCTAGGAAAGTATTGTAAATCACAATAGGTAACCTATAGGCTGAGGTCTGAACGTCGTTTGGCCAGGATGAATCTCAAATATTTTTTGGCTTCCAGGCTCTGACGAAGGCGATTGGCCGAAACGTTAGCCGAATAAAATCATTGTATCATCTTGGTCGTGGCTTCAAAGAGACCTCCCAAGTTACATCTATACTATGCCAAGATTAAACGATAGTCGAACATGGTTGCTGTTGAATGACGTACCAGCCAACTTCTTTCGACTAGTCAAGGAAGCCCTCTCGCCACGACAGAAGATCGTCGTGCTCAAACAGACCACCCACTTCCTACAGCGCTGTCTGCAGCACCGAGCAATTCCGAACTTCATCGAGAAGAAGAAATTGCACGAGGTATGCGGTCTCCCTGTTGACAGCCGGCAAATACAAGAATTGCAGCTACGCATACTGAGGACTGCATTGCGAAGCAAAAGTAATCAATTATTTTCTTTGTTGAACAAGTGTTTGTCCAAAGAATTGTGTTGTGAACGATATTTGCCAGTCTGCCATTGGAAGAAGATCGTGGGTGGGTCAAAAACTATTTGCGATTCTATCCGCTCAAACGTCAAACGAAGACTTCAGAATAAGTTCAGTAGGCTCGTATAACTAGAAGGGTGTCGTGATTCACAATGCCGGGTTTCCACCTCTAACAGTGTAGACCACCCTCAAGCTGATAGCAGCGGGGAATCCGAGTCTATGCCTCCTAGAGTTACAGTCATTGGCGGCATCAATCTTTCCGAAGACGCGTTATCGGTTCTGGACCTTGGTCCCAGTTTCGCTCAAGTGCGATCGATAGGTCGTGAAGTACCGCGGAGAGTCCTGTGTGGTCTTCAGGTTTTACAAGACAACCTGCGCCGCAACGCCAAGCTACGGGAAAATCCTTGTGAACGCCTAGCAGGACCAAATTTTCCTGCGATCCCCTTCCCCTCGCTATACTTCCGGCCACAGGACCCCAATCCCACCGTGGATGTGAAGTTTCGTCTTTTCGCTACATCTGTTTACGAAATCCTGAGGCGAAACATTCACCGGCGGCCCACTTCCAATCTCACTGCATCGCAAAAACGGGGGTTGAACGAACTAATCGATCTCGCAAATTCCAAGACCATAAAATATCAGTCAGAGACAAGGGGGGCGAGTTCGTGGATATGCCACGAAGTTTGGATATTGCCATAACCGAATCTCATCTACAGGATGTGTCCCTTTATCGGCCATCATCAGAGAACGAATATAAAAGGCAGTACCGTCGTCTGAACAGGGTTTGGTCGGACATTGCACGTACTGCAGATCTGCCAAAAACAGTAAGCACACGTCTAATGTGTGACCTCCCAGTCTGCCCAGTACTCTATGTCTTGGTTAAAACCCATAAACTTTCACCAAACTCCCTGTCCTCACTCAACCCCTTAGACTTCAAAGTTCGTCCCATAATAAGCAGTGTAGGCGGTCCAACAGACAGAATTTCCTGGCTGTTAAACCTCGTGTTGGCCCAACTGCTAACTTTCATCCCTGCCCATCTGAGCAATACCATGAAGTTCCTTGATCAACTGCGAGAGACCCGATTTAGAAGGGACCACGTCATAGAATCATTTGACGTGACCTCCCTGTACACTAATGTGTCAAACGGGGACGCCATGCAGGCCACCCACGAACTTTTGAATATACATGCGAGGTCAATAAATATGTATGGGCTTTCGGTCTCCCAAGTCATGACGTTGGTCAAGGAGTGCCTGGACTGCTCTATATTCAGGTGATCAGGGCGATACTTCAAGCAGGTCAGGGGTTTAGCTATGGGTCAACGGCTAGCACCCGTACTGGCCATTGCCTACATGTCAAAAATCGAAAAAACCCGTTTTGGATCGCCGGCCTGTCCTCTACTGTCGCTGCGTAGACGACTGCTTCGTCGCCTGCTCAACCCAGAAATAAATGGACAAGTGCTTCGAATTGCTGAACAGCCAGGCTGACAACATACGGTTTACACGGGAGAAGCCAAATGACAACTGGTTGCCGTTTCTCAACATGCAGGTCCAGCTTGAGCGAGGGTTCCTGCGAACAAAATGGTACAGGAAGCCCACCAGCAAGAATATTTTAGTCCATTTCAGGTCGGCGCATCCACGCAAAATCAAGCGGGCTATCACGGCGAATATGATAAGAACTGCGAAAATGGTCTCATCGGGGGGTCAAGACCAAGTAGAATCCGTGGAACTCGCTAAAAAGGTGGCTCTCTCCAATGGGTATCCCCTGAGGGACTGGCACTATGGCAGACCACCCCAACGAAAACCACACGAGCCAAGATGTGAGAATTCGGAGAAGGTGCCCTTTTGCCTTCCTTTCGTCTCGGACTCCGTCAGTCTAGACGTGAGAATGGCCTCACGAAAGTGTGGGCTCGATGACACGATCCGGGTGGTTGAAGTTCCCCCCACAAATCTGAAGCGGAGGCTGGTACAAAACCGTCTCTAGATCGTTTCTGCACGACCCCCCACTGTATCATCTGTTCCAACGGGCGAGGGGGTGACTGCATGACGTCAGGTGTGATCTACGTGATCACATGTAACCTCTGTGGAGATGAGTACATAGGCGAGACCGGGAGACCTCTAATATGCAGGGTCAAGAAACACCTGGATGGCTTGAAGAAATCGAGGCCTAAAACGCCCTGGGGGACTATAGGAGGATGTAGAATTTGGGGTATCTATCAGGGTCTTGATGTGGGGTCCCACGACCTCAGCGCGAAAGACTCTTGAAGCTTTTTGGATCATTGCTAAAAACCCAAAAATGAATCGGAAGGATGAATGTCTGGCTGTAACTAACGAGCTTTCCCCGTTCCTCGACCTGTCTGGTTTTCAACTGCCACCGGCGTCCGAGGTAGAGGTCAGGACACTCGGGCCCACCCACTGTGATTAGTATAAATACGCAATTCAAAAAAAGGAGGGTCAACGGTCTTCTTGTGACATCTAAGGTGGGTTACCTATTGTGATTTACAATGCTTTCCTAGGTATCTATAGGTCACACCTGAACTAAGCTGAGGTCTGAACGTCGTTTGGCCAGGATGAATCTCAAATATTTTTTGGCTTCCAGGCTCTGACGAAGGCGATTGGCCGAAACGTTAGCCGAATAAAATCATCGTATCATCTTGGTCGTGGCTTCAAAGAGACCTCCCAAGTTAAACGCTATTATAGAGGAACAGCCCTAATACCT
The DNA here is from genome assembly GCA_000469685.2 of Haemonchus contortus. Classification (NCBI taxonomy): domain Eukaryota; kingdom Metazoa; phylum Nematoda; class Chromadorea; order Rhabditida; family Trichostrongylidae; genus Haemonchus; species Haemonchus contortus. The sequence continues at coordinate 21,625,503 of LS997567.1, read as the reverse complement.
ACTACCTGCAACCATGCTGCGAATGGAGGAAAAATTTGCAAGGAATTATTGGTTAAACCTGCCTGGAATTATCGGTGATACCTCAGGAATCTACAGGTCAAGAAAACTGCCAGGCGGCTACGCACGCATTCGCGTGCGCTAGGGGCTCTAGCCATGAGAAACGGAGCCACATGAGCTGATTTTCATTATAGACCTTCATCGGACCTATGAGTTACCGCACAACCCCCGCCTCCCGTGGACGGTGTCTGGTTCTGCTACCCACCATAAGTTTTCCCATCATGCCTAATGTATTCCTACCAAATTTGAACTCTCTAGGTCCATGGGAACCGGAGTTATGGATTTTCGTATACAAATGTTAGAAGGGGTGTGAGCTTCGAGGCACGCTCTGCCCATTGTGGGAGGGCGTCATTTATGCTGGAGACAACCTCGGCAATGCTTCTACCACATCAGGTTTTTCCTGCTCTGTTGGCTTCCTCTAAATCGAGTTATAAATGTTTTCATAAAGCATTGCATTTTCGGAGAACGCCCCGCCCGTCGGGGATTGGCCTCCCCAACTGTATCTAACTTACTAATGCACACCTCGAGCAACCCTCATACCCCAATTTTGAAGCCGTCTTGTGACTGAGGTTGAAATCATGGTGCTCAGCACAGCTCATTTTGATGCACGCCACCCCCACTGAGGGCGGGGCTTCGCCAAGCTGATGTGCACTTTATACTTCTCTGTACATGGCCCATCCATTCCACGCTTGACCCGGTATTTCCAGGCAGATCTGAAGGAGCAAAGGAACTTCGTGACAGACATACAGTTAGACAGACAGACAGGCAGGCAGGCAGGCAGACAGACAGACAGACAGACAGACAGACAGACAGACAGACAGACAGACAGACAGACAGACAGACAGGCAGACAGACAGACGTACGGACAGACGGACAGACAGACAGACAGACAGACAGACAGACAGACAGACAGACAGACAGACAGACAGACAGACAGACAGACAGACAGACAGACAGACAGACAGACAGACAGGCAGACAGACAGACGTACGGACAGACGTACGGACAACGGACAGACAGACAGACAGACAGACAGACAGACAGACAGACAGACAGACAGACAGACAGACAGACAGACAGACAGACAGACAGACAGACGTACGGACAGACGGACAGACAGACAGACAGACAGACAGACAGACAGACAGACAGACAGACAGACAGACAGACAGACAGACAGACAGACAGACAGACAGACAGGCAGACAGACAGACGTACGGACAGACGTACGGACAGACGGACAAACAGACAGACAGACAGACAGACAGACAGACAGACAGACAGACGTACGGACAGACGGACAGACAGGCAGACAGACAGACAGACAGACAGACAGGCAGACAGACAGACAGACAGACAGACAGCCAGACAGACAGACAGACAGACAGACAGACAGACAGACAGACAGACAGACAGACAGACAGACAGACAGCCAGACAGACAGACAGCCAGACAGACAGACAGACAGACAGACAGACAGACAGACAGACAGACAGACGGACAGACAGACAGACAGACAGACGGACAGACGGACAGACGGACAGACAGTTAGACGGACGCCATCGGAACCATCGGACGCCGAGTACAGCGACCTAACCAGGGGTGTGAACTGGCGAGGGGAAGTAGGGTTTTTAGTCCGGCAGGACTGTGGCAACCTGCCAACTGAAGGCCCTTCGGCCTATACTCCCCCCTCGACCCAGGAGACCCGGGGAGATCTGGAAATTGGATCTGCGGAGCTGACTGAGCTCTCCCCGCGGTCCCTCCTCCTGTGGGTGTATGGGACAATGGGGGGGGGGACATATCCTTTCCTTTTAGGTAATGTGATCAGTAAAGGGACGCGGGTGTGGGGACGTCACTGCACACCTGTGGGTGATCGTATGCTGTGTTTATCAAAAGAAATTCCACGTTGGGTTTAGCTGTGACTTGGGACTGTGATCGTGACTCTCGTGAGATCCGGACGGTGATCGCGAGGCCCTGGGGGTTAGGGACTGTTCTTCGAGTCGACCGAGGTCAGGTTTCCCCACAAGAGTAGCTCAGGGGAATCCGCCTCTCTTTCCTCCTTCGTCCCGGTTTTTTCATTCTCAGGCGTCATTCGACCTTCAAACTAGTTAATTGGCTGACAGTCTTATTCCTATTCCTCCCTTATCTTTTCCTCTCTCCTTCTGTCTTCCTTTTTAGCCTCTTTACTTCACTTCTGTTCCTTTTTCTTTTCCCTGTCTTCTCTCTCGTTCATACCCCGTTTCGCCAATCGATGGGCTGACGGCGCGGGGTTTCCCACGCCGAGCGGATCGATACCGAGGGGTTCACATTTTCCCATGCCTGTCAATGTCATTCTCACGGTTCTCCGTCGAATGACATTTCCTCGATTCCCATTCCCATCAACATCCATGGGAACGTAGAGCGATAGTATGTAACAGACAGTTCTCTGATTCCAGTTTATGTGAAAGGTCTCAGGGTAATTCTATCTTCCATTTCGCCGCTTCTGTTATCAACGGACGCTTCGCTTCTCGTAAGGATGGGACTGGTACGTCGCTACGAGCTCACACGCGCTGCCCAACGTCTTCAGGAAGCTGTAGAAGATGTTCCACCAGCTCTTTTTGAGCCACTACAGCTTAATGGAGACGAGGACAACGTTCCTATGCTTATTTGTAATCGGCATGAACAACTTTTAATTGCTTGTAGTGCATTGTCCAGCAATTTGGAGGCAACTTCCCAGTGTTGGGCAGCTGCCATCCAGCATGCCCTTGAGCAGGAAACGGAGGAATCCCGTCAGGCCCTCGTTGACGGCTATATCCACCACTGGTCTACCAGTGGGGGTGAGGTCGCCGAGGATTCGGCGAGGAAACATCTGTGTCGGCTCCAAGTAGCCATCAATAGCTTGACCCAGACAATAAACCTCCTCTTTCGACTCATACTGCAATATTATCAGGAACTAAACCCACTGCTGGTACCTCAGTGAGGCGAACTCACTGCTCAGAGGAAAGGCTCCTCGGCGAGCGTGAGGCACATCATGGGGAATCTAACAGATCACAGAGGATTGGTCCTCCGGCCTTGAACCTTCACGGTTCCGAGGAACGTCCGATCACTCACCCTAAGGTAGAACGTAGACGGGTTTTACATGACCAAGCAATACGTTTACCCAAGTTTGATCTCCCAGTTTTTACCGGAGATATTGTCAAGTTCCCGGAGTTCTGGGATGTTTTTGATTCAGCGGTTCATTCGAACCCATCACTAAGGGGCGAGGCATTGTCTATGGTAGCAGGCTTTGAGCTTACGGACGTTAACTGTCAGTTGGAGGTTTCAACCTTACGGGATGCTTACCCTCGTCCAGAGTTCCTTCGTGTACAACTGAGCAGTCGGTTGCAGCAGTTAAAGCCAGCAACGACTTCTGCGCTCAACCACCGTATCACGCTAGCGCAGGTCAGGTCGCTATGGCTCCAGCTCGAGAGACTTGGAGACCATGACGGCAATATCTACGCGATGCGCATAATACGCGGAAAGTTTCCCGTCAAGACTCTCGAGCGCGTAGGAGAAACTCAAGCGAAGGATTCTTCCTCGTGGGGAGTTCAGCGCCTTCTCGAGGGTTTGGATCAAGTGGTCCGAACATTCGAGGTGGTTGCAGGCTCCACGCCAGTGGAAGTCCCTCTGCAAAGTGACGTGCTCTCATCCACTACGGCAAGGCGTGGAGAGCAAGACAGACTCTCAGTTTGTGCGTTTTGTAGATCAAATCGCCATCGTTCTTACCAATGTAATCGCGTAACATCACGTGCAAGTCGGTGGGTAATTTCTATGCTTTGAATGCTTATCCCAACATCACGCGGTAGAGAACTGTGATCGACCCCTTTGCCCACTGTGTCAAGGTAGCCATCACGAGCGCTCTGCCGCGAAGAAGCTAGGCTTTCCCACCGCAACACTTATAGCCGTTCATCTAGTTCCTCTTCGCCATCAAATAAGGAGAGACGGTCAATCTCTTCGCACCGCTCATCAAATGGACGAGCAAGATTTTCGCTTCGGGACAGACCATCTACTCCTAGATCCATGCGCAAGAACCCGCTTTCGCGTTCGGTGAAACTTCGTCCACGCGACTCATATGAAAATTGTGTTTCCGTGGAGCCTTTTACAGAGCCACATGCAGATAATTTTGTGAACTGAAAGGGAGCGAGTCAACGTTCACGAACGCCAGATCAATATTCAACAGCATAGCACAACGAGCAACGAAAGGAGGCAAGTGAGGTAAGTTTTCTTAGTCAATATTCTTCTTTAATTCTTTCCTATTTAGTTCAGCTCCTTTCCCTTCAGTAGTTCCATTATAGTTGACATTGTATCCTCGCATGAATTATTCTCTTTGCGACTATCCTCATCATCTTGACGAGAAAAAATGCACTTGTTTTTTAATGCGTCGCCTTGGCAGCTAGAAGCCACCTTATCGTAATCTGCTGAGCTATCGAACGTTGAACCTGGAAACCCTAAGTCCAAGTCGGGAGGCCTCAGACCTGAAATTCTGAACCCTCTTCGGCAACTTAACAGCAGCAACGAAAGCCGGCACCTTCATTTAGACATCCCGCATACCAGCCCCACACTAACTCTCAAGCCTCAGGGGCTCTTTTTTCTCGCTGACTCGGGAGGATGGACCCCACGGCTCCAGATCCTCGAGTCGTCGAGGCTGAAGAAGCCGAAAAAGGAGGAGTAGTTAGTAGGAATAGGTATAGCGACGTCGACAGAGATCGAATGGAGGACTATCAGTCACAGAGTTCAAGTTCGACTATTGCGTCTATGGCACCGCAATCTTATATCAACACAGCAGGTGTCTCGTACTTGGACATCTCTCCACGCGGTCAGCAATATCCTCCGTATGTGAGACGTAGATCTCGCTCGGTGGATAGGCGGTCCTCTTGGAGAGAAAGAGACTGAACTAGGACACCGTCCCGCGACCGGAGAAGCCCGGTAGCGAGAGGGACGCACTAGTCGGTCGCCAAGTGCGATAATACGTTCGGATAGTGGTCTAATCCCATCCATCAATGCGTTTTCAGGCATGATTGACGGGCAATGTGTTTCGACTTGGTTGTCTAGCCGCAGGTAAGTTTGTGCAGGCAAGTTTGTTCGCCGTTACATTTTGTCAGTCCCTTATGTCTGTATTTTGATGCGTGTTTGAAGTGCACCCTTAAGGTGCGCACCCCTGTCTGCCGTTTAGGGTTTGGTCGATTCGTTGGTCAAGTGATTGGTTGTTTAAGTGGATTGGTCGGGATAGTGGTCAACGAGTCGAGTGGTCGAGGACTGCAATTGCTGGTGGGCAAGATGGTGTTGGTCGATGTCGAGTTCGATCGTTGGTTGTCGGAAGTCGGTTATGGTTCGATGCGAAAGTCGCGGTCGAATCAACGCCATCAAGTTCAACATCAATGTCAAAGTCAACATCATGTCAGTCAAGCAAGCAGTCAAGTGGTTAGCATCGGTCGTCAAGGGAAGATAGTGAAAGCAACGACAAGTCAGGTTATCCATGGTGCAGCAGTCATATTCTACGCTGATTTCTTGTCATTAAGTCAGCCTCAGGTTTTTTTGAGGATACGACAGTGAGTTGCTCGTAGAACTCTCACTCATTTTTAGTGTAGCTTGTGATTGTTTAGTGCGTCAGTAATCACTTTTGCTTGTTCGGTGCCCTATGTGTTGTTCATGGCTGTGCTTGATGCGCATATATTGTGTGCCCTCAAGGCATCTTTTCACGTACTCATCTATTCCCTCTTCGTCTCAAGATCTCCACCCTCTTATCTCTCTTTTGCCCCTGTAACACGACACGCACCTAGGGTAGAAAGGTGTGCAGGCATTACGGCAAGAGGGTTAAGTTTGTTCAGCTGTGTTCAGGATGTTTCTATCTGACTGGCCTTAATTTTGGGGGGCCGGCGTGTATTGCCCCTGGAAGGGCACCGTGGCCCCGCTCACCCCCTAAGCCGGCTTCTCGCTCGCCTTGGGAGTGTCGCGGATGCGACGGTGGCCGCCGGGCGCACCGCGCGCGCCCCTGCCCATCTTTGCTCGGCCGCCACAACGCGGCGCGTATGTGCGCGCGTTGTGCGCGTTCCTTCGCTTAGCCTAGGCAGTCGGCACTCGTCATGCACCGCGACCGGCTGGCTGTCGGCTGCTGGTCGGCATAGCAGGGCAACGCTGTGAAGTTGTCCATAATGCAACGGAACGCCAGTGTAAGCCCGACCGGTATCCGAGCACCCCTTCCCGAGGGCGTGCAGTTGTCACCTGACGGATACTGTGGAGGAAGGAAGGCAAGAAGACCGCCGAGGCCAATGGGGGCCTGGATTGGACAGCTGAAGGAGCTTGCCTTGGAAGGAGCCTGAAGATCGAAGAAAGCGTGAGTGTTGTGTATTGCTTTATATATATGTCATTTATCCCTCATGCTTACTTGTGTATCTTTACTCTAATTGCTATCACTTGTATTGCTCCCTGAAGTTCCTGTTTATAGTACGTAGTATATTACCAATGAACTAGTGTATCCTTTCTTCGTGCACAGCATAGGTAGTGAGTGAGGTGGGGCACCCTGGTCGCGACGGGTAAAGTAGGTTATGTCGCCGCGTTCGCTTAGCTGATCCCTGTATCGGGGGCAGAGTTCCCGTCGCGAGGTAATAGGCTGAGGTCGCTTGGCAAAGCAGAGGCTTTTCCAGCCGTCACCCCTTGGTTCTCGGGGGGTTAGTCCGCCCTCCTGTCTCGGTAGGGCGTGGTGGTCCGGTGAGCGAAGAGGTTTGAGGTGCTCGTACCGCCGATGTCGATCGCGCTCTAAAGGGTGGCCATCAACTCGCGGCAGGGGAAATCGTAATCAAACGTGGTGTTGGACCAGAGGGAAAGCAAAGGGATCATGACGATAGGAACCAGCCTGCTTTTTCGAAAAAGAGAATGTAATGCGAGTCTCAGTGAAAGAATTGAAATATCACTGCCAACGCAGACGTCCTTGTAGCGGGCACGCTACCAAGACCATGTAGTTCACGTAAATTATATGCATGTGAGAAGTGTTTGCAGAAGAACATATTGACTTCTCATCGAATGACTCATACAAATCTTTATTCAAGGCAAACATTCACGATTTTGAACGCAAAACGATTTTAGATTGAAGATCTGTGAAAACGCATTTAGAGCGGGATCTGTCAGATACGGAATTCAGAACTTCTCCCTGATTCGCCACGTTTGTTTTATGACAAGCGACAAATCTTTTTATCTTTTCGCGGCTTGAAACTGCAATACCCGTACCTAGCCCGCCTACAGGCCAATGGAAAGAAACCTTATTTTTCGTTGACTGCCGCTCTTTTTTTAATTGGTTTTTATTGCTTCTGTTTCTTTTTTCATGTCTACTGGGTTTGGTTGTTCGGAATGACTCTTTCTCCATTATCGACGGTCAGGATTGGATTGAAGAAAGTGGGCAGTGAGAGTAAACAATCAAAGGACTTTCTAATTCACAGTTTGCGCGCTACAACATTTCATCACGTTTCTGCGATGCGCGGCGAGTGGGGCAAGCTCGACGGAGTGCACGGGGAAATGGTACCGGACTCATTAGATACGAGGGCTGAGCTTTGTCCCAAACCTCATCTGCTCGTTGAACTTGACCTTGGAATAGACCTGCTTCCAGGAGAAGACGGATTTTTCTGTGAAATCCGAAATGGCAGCTCACAGATATGTGACGATAACCTCTAACTGGTGGTCGTGCAGTAGAATTTCTCGCCTTTCACAAATCGTCATCTGTTCTCATCCCTCCTCCCTCGAAAGCTAGCTTATTCGTCGCCTTCAGTCACCTCAAAATGTCGTGGAAACAAATAGAAGCTGCCTGTTCACAGGCCTAATGTACAAAATAAGATTGATTGGTTGTCCAGTTATTTCTGCATGTTTCCCAGCGATTCATTTGATGATGTGTAGTGTAGGGGGATACAATATGAACCAATACAATATGATACATCGCCAAAGAGGATGTTTTGGTCTGGGCATTTCGGTCAATTCAAGCGCTACCTTTCGTAACCAATTGGCAACCTCATTTCAGTCAAACCACTTCTGTAATTTTACTTCGCGAGTCTTTCCTATTATGGTCGTGCTCTATCTGATACACACAAGCGATGCGGTTGTAGCAGCATTCGGGAGTTTATCGATTTTAATTGGTCTCAAGCAAATCAGATACAAAAAACACATCCGATTTTGTGCCCAGGTTCATTCGGTCATACTGTTCCCTCCCAGTCATACTACAAGGGAAATCAATGCACATGCACTTTGATTCCGCAGCCCCCACTTTTTTCATGTTTAGGTAGGCCAATACGTTCAAGTATTCTCGTAAACGAATATAACAATACCTATGCGAATCAAAAAGTAAACAAAGGCGTAAACACAGTTCCACATATTACACACACTCCGATCTTCAGAAAGGGCTACACTGCTCCATTTTCAAGTGGCGCTTGGTGGGCACCTCGGGTGGTAGTGATCAGCAGGGACAAGCTCAGACCGACAAAATCACCACTTCAATACCGATCCCGATTATTAAAACATGACAAGAGAAGTGTGAATGCTCATTTTTTTAGTTCTTCCTCTATAATTGGAGTAGTATTGTATTTTCCATATATAGTAGGGTTGAATATTTTTACTCAGCTTGTCGACCTCGACGAAGTGGTGGATTTAAAATCAGGAAAGTTTGATCATGGCGACAAATGACAAATGCCTGCTTCGACAAATGCCTGCTATAGCAATTTGACCGATTGCACGTGTTGTAAGTGGACCTCAGCAATCCTACAGTGATTATCGAGAGATTTTCCGCACCTCAACAATAGTCTAAATGGTGCCTCAGTCGTAGACTGTTTCACACTCAAGATGTTTAAGGGCAGCCACTACTTTCACTGAATAAATTTGAAATGATTGAAACGATCAACAATAATAACAAGAATTACTTAAGTTGCTAACACGAGAACATTCACGAGTATTCCAGAAAATCTGCTTCGAAGGGAAGAGTTGTCAAGCTCTAAAACTTCTTTCTTGGAAATGGTAAACATACATGTTTGAGTCGTGGATGTGAGCAAAATTCTGACCAGGCACCGCGGCAGTGTTCAAAATAATAGCAATTCGCAATAACATCAAGTCCAAACAAGTTATTTTCGGAGAACTCAACAGCTTGACGGTTATATGCTGATACTGCCTGGTCGGCTCAACACCTTGTACGTGAAAGTGCCGATAAGCCATTGCACATGAGTAGCTAAGAAAGTGAGGACTCTATGGTGTGAGGGAACCAATAGCACGGTGCCCAGAAAGCACAATAATGATTTGTGAACGATGAAAACAATATAGTCTCAGACCAGGTATGAAAACATCACTCCATCAACAGAAATTCGGCGGAATCAGTGATAGAAATTAACCGAACCCATTAGGTTGAATGCGCAAATCCTTAAGATTTTCCAATAAGAATAAGTACATACATACATACATACATACATACATACATACATACATACATACATACATACATACATACATACATACATACATACATACATACATACATACATACATACATACATACATACATACATACATACATACATACATACATACATACATACATACATACATACATACATACATACATACATACATACATACATACATACATACATACATACATACATACATACATACATACATACATACATACATACATACATACATACATACATACATACATACATACATACATACATACATACATACATACATACATACATACATACATACATACATACATACATACATACATACATACATACATACATACATACATACATACATACATACATACATACATACATACATACATACATACATACATACATACATACATACATACATACATACATACATACATACATACATACATACATACATACATACATACATACATACATACATACATACATACATACATACATACATACATACATACATACATACATACATACATACATACATACATACATACATACATACATACATACATACATACATACATACATACATACATACATACATACATACATACATACATACATACATACATACATACATACATACATACATACATACATACATACATACATACATACATACATACATACATACATACATACATACATACATACATACATACATACATACATACATACATACATACATACATAGATACATACATACATACATACATACATACATACATACATACATACATACATACATACATACATACATACATACATACATACATACATACATACATACATACATACATACATACATACATACATACATACATACATACATACATACATACATACATACATACATACATACATACATACATACATACATACATACATACATACATACATACATACATACATACATACATACATACATACATACATACATACATACATACATACATACATACATACATACATACATACATACATACATACATACATACATACATACATACATACATACATACATACATACATACATACATACATACATACATACATACAATACATACATACATACATACATACATACATATCATACTAATACATACATACAATACAGTACATACATACATACAGACATACATACATACATAGCATACATAACATACATAACATACTACATACATACTACATACAATACATACATTACATAATCATACATCACCATACATACATACATCATACCATACATATACATACAGTACATACATACATTACATACTACAGATACATACATACATACATACATAACATACATACATACATACCTCATACAATACATACATACATACATACATACATACAATACATACATACATACAGTACCATACATACATACATACATACATACATACTACATACTACATACATACAGTACATACAATACTAAATACATACCAATACATTACAATACATACTATACATAACAATACCATACATACATACATACATACATACATACATACATACATACATACATACATCAACTACATACATACATAATACATACATACATACATACATTAACATACATACCATACATACATTACATACATACATACTACATAGCATCATACGATACATTACATAAAACATATCATACTACATACATATCATAGCATACATACATACATACATACATTACATCATACATACATACATACATCATAACATACATACCATCATACATTCATACTACTACGATCCATACATACATACATAACATACATACATACCATACATACATACATACATTACTACTACAATACATACATACATACATCCATCATACATATCATACATACCATACAACATACACTTCTATACATACATATCATACATACAGTAACGTGCAACATATCATTGAAAGGTGACTTTCGGTTCACAAATGTTAATTACCATGCAAACGTCTGCCAACGCGTTCTAAGAACTGCTTGCTGACTTCAAACGACATGTGGGCAGAATAGGCAGGGGAACAGAAGCCAGTAAGGGTAATAGGATTTGGTAGTGTGGACAGAGCTTCAAACTGTCAGTTGCTTGCTTCAACTGCAAAATCAAGGCTGTGTGCTCATTCGAGCACATTGATGCTCTGAACGTTAGTAATGAATATTATGAAAAAGATGGCAGTGCGTCCTAGTAGAAGATGTATAATAACGAATGTGGAAGTGTTTGATCAGAGTCAAAACCAGTGACGTTTGAAAAACAGGTTGTTGCCTTCTGATATCTGAACTATTTCATGCACCTAGCAAATAATAGCTGTGTGCACGAGGTATCTTCTATCAAGGTGAGCGCAGTGCTTATCTTCTGATTTTTTGACAATGCAGAATATCTAACGGCGACTTATAGCGAAATGGATCTTACGAATCTTCTGGACGAAGTCAAAGTACTCGTTCAACCATGGAAGGAGAAGGAAGCAAGTGATTAATAGAATGAGCGAGCACCTTGAGCGCGCGCAGATCGATTAGCTCTTCTTTTACTGGGAAGACGACTTAAAGTTCACATACGCAATGGCCATCTATAAAACATGTAGCGTATCACCCTAGTTCCGCCGCCATAATTCTGGTTTCAGAGGAATATCATAGACATTTAAATATGGCTCGTTAAGCGTGCAATTTTGCTGTTTGACGGTATCACTTCGAAAGGGTGAAGCCGGAACATCGAAGAAGCTTCTCACCATGCACCGTATAGACAGGCTTCTACGTGATACCTGCTAGAATGCAGGCTAGCCACTTGACAAAAAAACTAACTAGATTATCTCCAACTTCTCTCTTGTTTTAACCTCGGCATCGTTGTTTACGTTGTTAGAATTCTTCTGCCGTGCGAGGTTTTTAGGTGGGACATTTATTAACTTAACGGCCTAACGTTTCGACGTTATCGTCGTCTTCAAAGGCCTAAACGCAATTCGAGATGTTTTGCAATATCCGATAGCGTTTGATTCTATAACAAAAAAAAAACGACAGAAATTTATCGGAAACTCACCAGGCTCCACCGTCAAAGCGGAAAGAATCCGCTGTCGCCACAGGCGACTGTCAGTAGCGAATGAGGCTTATTGATGTCTCTTTTATACTGATAAGGGAAACCGTATGACGGTACTACTGACCATGAGTCATAGCTCGCAGAGCGGTAGGTATGGCAAGAGGTCACTAGTTATTGATGGACACTCATCCCTGTTGTTCATCTTGGGATTCCTTTGCAGAATCCAGAAGGCCTCCAATGCCTTTCTTGCTGAAATTTCCGTCTCCTGCCCTAATACCGTGCACTTTACTTCATAAATTTCGCCGTTGTGCTCCTCAACTTTATGTAGACCGAGCGCTGTCAAAGGGTTCCCGCGCTTCAAACTAGTTAGATGAAAAATTTTTAGACTGCAGGCAGTAGATAGATTAAGCGATAGTTCCCGAGATCGCCTAAATACTCCTTTTTTTAGAACAACTGTACAACTAGATTATGTTGTTCTGAAAAAAGGGCGTATTTAGGCGATCTCGGGAACTATCGCCTAATCTACCTACTGCCTGCAGTCTAGAAATTTTTCATCCATGTCATTTTCAACAGAGTAGGCAATAAACTGGATGAAATAGAGCCTCGCGAACGAGCGCAGACCTTCTCTCTTCCGTTCTGAACTTCTTCCTTCTTCCTTTCTGATATAGCATGGGACTCCAAGAAAAAATGGTAAGAAAGAATACAGGTTCCATAATCTGGTTTTTAAGCTGCTTCAGGTGAACAAGCAGTGGCAAAACAGAGCAAGATGGATTTCGAGTGCAGTTTGATGGGGATCTCAGGTAGTCGATCAGCGTTGTAATGTCATAAGTATTTGTCCAAGTAGTAGGAATGCGTAATAAAGCATAGTGTAAAGTAACTAGCCACAGAAAGGAAACTTAGTGGAATCGAGGGCTATTGGATAAAAATGACTGCTCTTAATAACAGTAGAAGAGTTGGGATTTCACTGCGCGTGGTGTGTATAGTGTGTAATATTGTGCCTTAATTTTGCATAGCCTCATGAGCAGCGTGTCCCCCTGCAAATACGCGCAAGGTAACAAACGCTGCCAAAAAAGTATTCAGCATCTCCTTGTGATGAAAACGACCTATCAACCTCCACTTTCAGTTACTATTCGGCTGAAAGAAAGGAACATGACATTAACCAGTTCAATTGCGCTCTATTTGAGATTAACTTGTCGGAGTCGGAGCAGATGATTTTCAGTTGTAGAGGGGAGTCGGCAGTAAGTCAGGAAATGCCTACTGTCATCCATTCGAGGCAGGTGAAGCGCCCAAGTGAGCTTTACATGCATATGCTTCCCCTTTGAGTCATGGTGGTGGTGTGAGTTTGAGTGAGACTACTTATAATTTGGACCAAGTTCCTTATGCAGAATTTTCAACGGGTTGAAATTTCGAAGGATTGCAATTCCTCGAAACGTATGCCATCTAACGACACTGCAGAAAAACTAACTTTCATTGATCTCGCCTTCCATTTTTTTTTCCTCGAGTGAACACTTGAATTGTAGTTGCAGTACAAGGATACATCAGTCAGTGGATTGACGGATTCTGAAGACCAGCTCACCTATCCTTCTGGCATATACGAAAACAATTAGCAAAATAACGACAGAAATGAGTGCGCTAGACGTCGTGGAGCCTGCACTTTCGACTCGTACCGACTTCCGATGTCACTTATAGAGGGGCCAAAAGAGCAAGAAATGGTCATCAAGATAATTGGACGGTCTCTCGAAAATAAAAACAGTGGTTTTGACTATTGACCCTTCGTCAGTCACGGCCTCTTGTACGCATCAATATAGAAAACGTAAGAGTAAACTCTCCCACTACGATAGTGCCCGAGTAATCTTTTCTCGAAAGGCATTGCGAAAACTTTAATGATAATAAAAAAACTTCTATTCTTTGTATGCCCTCACAAGAATCCCGATCAACATTCAAGATCGGAATCTTCCTCTTCGTTTTGAGATTTATTAACTATAGGTGAAATTGAGCGAAATTCTACAATTTCGAGAACTTTCAGGAGTATCATTAACTAGAAGCTTCCCTGAAATGCTTCTATAAGTCTCAAGCTTATAAGTTCACATTAAGGAACTTCCGGAATCCCTCAACTCACTCTGCTGCCAAGAAAGGTGAATAGTCCCTCAAAGCCGCTAAAGCTTAGTGATTACGGATCAAGCCACGTGGTCGCAGTATAGTCATCAATAAATGGTCGTCTTTTAGGCTTTCAGAACTTCTTGCTCACTCGCCTACCGGAGAAATCAACTCCGCAGGTAATAGTTTGATATTTGTAAACTGAGGCTGTAAACTTCTCAACACAACAAACAATTAGGGATCTCCACGCGCATATGAAAAAAACGAAGGAAAGCTCACGGTCAAGAGAGCCTCGAGGAGTTTTAATTCGGAATCAGGCTAGCTTTTTTTGTCATCTTCAGAGCTTTTCAACAACTACAGTCTCCTTTTACTGGTAATAATTGGATGTTTTCTCGAAGCTGCTCCCTTCAAGGTCCTAATTAGATTGACAGCTATACAGTGCAACCGTTCAAAGTATACAACACAATTGCTTCACTGGTTGTATGCTATCTACAGTTGTACGACTTAACAGCAGTTAGAATATCCTTGTCTTCGTTCAAAAACCAAAATTCTACCCACGTATTCTCCATTCAGCATACAACTGAATTATCTGGATAAGTAGCACAGCAGCACACCACTGAATAAGTCAGTTTCGCTATCATCGGCTAATGATATAATGAAGCAACTTGAATTCGCATAGGTTGTCGACCAAAACTGATTCTAATTCAAGTGCGTTCTAGCTTTGCTGTGAATTCAAATTCCTGTAATGTTTTCATCGAAAACATCATTAAGATGAATGAGTGGAACACAGCAACGCCTCTTTCCACGTACCTCTTAAGCTATTTGGATAACTTCAACAACTGCTGAATATTTTCCTCCGAACTGGATTCTTCGGTGTTCTTGGCCTACCTACTGTTTCCTATGCACTTAGGAGCCATTTCCGGCGTTCCCTTATATAAGGGTATTTGGATACCGACCGCCTCCTTGAACTACTACTCAGGACGCATTACATTCGAAAGCTTAATTTGTGTTGTTATATTGAGTGTATCCCGAGTAGCTACTCCCTCCGTCTCATAGCTCACTTATGACATCCTTATCCTTGGTTTCTTTCCACGAAAAGGGCGAGCTTTCTATTTGATATGACTTTGATGATGCTGCTATAGTTTCAATAGAAAACTTTATTTAATGACCGAGGAACTCATTGCATATTCGCACGATGTAGCTTGAGTGCTTAAATCACCTCATATTGGTATCAGGTTCGCAGTGAATGATTTTTGAATGGTTAAGAAAATCGACTAAAACAATGCAGTGTACTTTCACCTCCTCCGGCAAGGGAACTTAATTCATACTTATTCGTTCTTAGTATACGCAATTTCAGGTCATGGTAAATGCACCCACTTTTACGCGTGTACTACTTGCGTGTTTTTGTTATGCCATTCTCTCGTCCTATGTTATTGCCTTTCCAACTCAATTCGTTGCTCGACCGAGTTTTGGTAGGATTTTACATATTGCGTTGGTAAATGATTGTAAGCATTTTTGCTTTTCCTTTTTTTTTGTTATGGATGATTTTCTATTTTCGTTACATGTGCCATGGTATATACCACCGTGATTCCCAACCCCCTACTAACACATGAAGAATTACTCAATGTCATTTCCATAAAATTAGATGGAAATGTTATTGGAGAGACGGCTATTGTGGAAAGCACGGCTCACTCGTCTGTGTGAGGGAAGAGACGATGGAATTTGGTGACAATTTTCACTTACTTGGACATCTTGAAGTCCGCTTTTCAAGGTGTGTTTGCGCCGTCGCCGAAGGACGCATAAATGACCTCGCTCCGATTCTTTGTAGCTTGCCGCTATCTCTGCCCAAATAATTTCCTGAAAAAATTACTCCACCTGGTTTAGTCTTCCTCGCGACCTTTCCAGTTCGTGGGAGTACTAATCGGTCATTTGAGACGTCCATGTTGTAACTAAGACGAACGGTATGCCCAACCCAACGCTTTCCAGAGTCACATATCATTTTATAGCTATCTTTGACGTCAAATCGCCTTCGAATCTTTCTATTCGTAATCGTACGCATCAGCAACTCATCGCTCTTTTTGTTACATTTCAAGTAGAAGCCAACATTTTTGCATGATCTTCAATAGTGTTCCGAATTAAATTTCCATACACTAATATTGGAAGGACGTGGGTATTGAAAATCCGAGCTCTGCATTTATGGTCAGTCCGTTTATCGATGAGAATACACGTACGAAGGAATTCCTGTAATAGTCGAGCTTGCTATGCGGAAGCAAAAATCCCTCGTAAACTATTCTTCATCCATCAGTTCCTCCAGGATGAATCACCTTTCCAACGAAGCGAGCGGCAATGCTCATGATTCTTGAAGAGTAGTCAGAGCCTAACAAGGAAGGTCTTTCAGGGCGTGGGACGCTTTTTGAAAATGGTTTTCTGCATGGTATAGGGGCATAAGCACTGAGTATAGGACTATGGTCCATTTCCGCTAAATGACCTTCTGAATGGCAAAAAAGAAGTGACAATGATTTTGTCAGAAATTGCCGCTTTAACCCTTTTAACGTAGTTTTTTTCATTCAAGGCGCAATATGGAGCCAATCTCGAGGTGGCAGCATAAAATGGAAAAAAGGCAAAGCCCCAAGGACCCGAGTCATCACCCAACCTTCCCGTCCCATCTCCAAGTCCACATCGCTAGCCACCACACCATCCGTCGCCGCTTGCGGTTTATTCGTGGAGAGCGCATATGAAACCCCTCCCCCTCCCCTCCCCCCCTCCCCACTCTTCAACATGCTTCATGTGGCTCCGTTTTTTGGCTTCCGTTCACGTTATTTTCAATGCGCAGTCCACTGGCGCCTTCTACTGTGTGGGCCGTCGACGCCATGAATGAAACAAACGACGTTAAAAGAGTTAGAGCGGCAATTTCTGACAAAATCATTTTCACTTCTTTTTTGGCATTCATAAGGCCATTTAGCGGAAATGGACCATAGTTCTATACTCAGTGGTCATGCCCCCATACCATGCGAAAGACTATTTTCGAAAAGCATCCCACGCCCTGAAAGACCTTCCTTGTAAGGGATTCCGCCAATAAACACAATATCGTCCGCAAACATCGTATATTGTAGTCTTTTGCCATCTATGCCAATGCCGCAAGGCAATTGGTCCTTCGTATCATATACTTTAGAATAGCAGAGAATAGCTTTGGAGAAATGCCTTCTCGTCATACTCCACGTTGAATTTCGACACAGATCGTATCTTTGAGTGGTTCGATGTCAGTTTGGCAGCTCGTACTGCATTGCAGTAATATTTCGACTGAGTCTGAGGAATTCTGGACGTAGTAACGGCATTCAGAAACGCTTGATGTTCAACCGTGACAAAAGCCTTTCTGTAGCCGATTAAGAGGTCACTAATGGGATCAGGTATTCTCGAAATTTTTCAGTCAGTTGGGAAACCACATGGATTTGATCGATGGTGATCGATCTTTGCAATAACCTGCAATAACCACTTCGCGGCTTCGAACAAGAAGCCATTTGCTCTTCAAATATTCAGGAATGGTAGCATTGCTTAAGTAACTGTTTGACTGATCGTTCATCGTGAGATCTCTCCTGTTGTGTCGTTGACATCTCTGTTTCGAAGGAGAACGTTCCCGAGCGGGTGATGTATGCACGTTGATTGAAGCATTACCTGGAGAATTTTCTACAGCCTCCTCTCTGTTCCCTCAGCAAGCTGTGGAATCCTTGTTTATTGAACTTGTGAGGCTCAACTGTGTGTGGTAATGGAGAGTCATATTTCCAGAATTTGTCGAATGCATGTGATAGTCTCTATACCGTCACCTTGTAGAATCAAACACAGTCTTCCAAAAGAGAGCTATCAAGATGGATGTTTTGTTGGTCAATATTCCGATCTTCGCGATAAACCTCGAAGGGAACACGTAACCAATTTCCTTGTTGCGAAGATCACTTCGACTCAAACAAACAGATGGCGCTATACTGTTTATGGATTGACAAGGCTCTCGCCTATCATTTGGTCGATTAGAAGCACAGTCTAACCTGGAGGCTATCGCAATTGATCTTTTAAAAAAACTAAGGTTATTGAAGAACTCGGTGTGCTGCAGCTGTGGCCATTAATGCAAGAAACGGAAGGTTAGCCAGATAAATTGGTTGCCAGATTAGATGCTAATTCGCAATAAGTGCTCGTAGTTTTTTTGGCTTACAAAGGGTGCATACCGCGCTGCTGTGGCTATGCAAGTCAAGATGTAGACCGACGTATGTGTTTTCAAACGCTGGCGTCAAATCTTCATTCCAAATCTCCATTCAATTAAGGTTTGCCTCATCGGTGCATAAATTTGTTCTGCTTTTTTAAACGTACGATGAAGTCTCGCGAGACAGCTTTGCCTCTTTTATAATCTACATGATACCTCACCGGCTTCGAAGAATATCAGAAATGGTCCTCAGAGAGAAATGTTGCGCTGTCCTTCTTCCGAACGCGAGAGGAGACCTGCTTCTGGAAGACCACGACATAGCACTCTTCAGCGAGTGACGGTACTCTTTTCTATCTGGAAGGGTGAATAGTATCAGAGTGCATCACGCTGTCTTATGGAATTGCCATTCACGGCCACCTTCGCAATGATTATTAAGGTTTCCAGGAAGTTTCGAGTAAATTATGCCCCTCAACTGTGAAAGCATGTTGCTTCCGATGGTGCTCAAGAAGGACTCCAGATTTCATAGCGGGGAAAGGGCATTGTAGATAGAACCAATACTACGACCGAGTCGAAGCCAACGCTAACCGTCCTCAAATACCGTTCACTGTCCTCGAATACAATTCTGGCCTCCCGTCAGAGCAATCCTCCTCAAGGTGTCACAGGATGGGAAAGACGATCTCTGCTCCCCAATTCCTACGCAAAAGTCACACCGGAGCAGGTTTAGTTGTAAATATCGCACATCCTCGACTGACTGAGCAGGAGCTCGAGTGAGCGTCAATGTGTTTCAGAAGTTCCTCGACTGTAAGCGAACGCCGACATCGATTCTTCCCTACTGCGTAAGATAAAAAGTAGATGTCATATGGAAATCCACACAGGGAACCGCAATGCCTACCAGCGGACCTGAGGCCACAGCTCCCAACAAGGGGAGGTGCTCACGTTACGAAGGACACGACCTCCTCCCTCTGCTCAACCGAGTACTCTACATTGAGATCGTACTGAAGCGTACTGCAGGAAACGCAATAGTTCTCTGCTAGCATAAGAGATGGTGTTCCGAGCCTCCATTTCCCAACGAGCACGAGGAATTTTTGATTGTGATCCATAGTGCTAGGCCACCCCATGCGAGGACATCGATGGATGAGCTGGAAAGGCCTGGTACAATCTGGCTACGCCACTCTACACATATCCACCTGACCTGAACCCAAATGACAGCCATGCCTTTCGAAGGCCTCAGGTCTGCTCCAAAGGGGAAAATCAAACAGTCCTTAGAAATTCTAAATGCTAGTGGGTGAATGGACTGTCTCACGCTTCTTTCCTTTCCGAATGAATAGCACCAGTGTCTTGTCCTGTTGATGGAGAGAATCTGTGGCTAAGAAGGGCCATCATCTTAATCAGTAATCTAACTTTATTGTTGTAGTTAACTTGTGTTCAAGAAACCGAATGAAATTTCTCAAAACTTACCGGACACCCTAATAGATTTCGCACGCCGACTGGATTTCCTAAAAACTTCCCGGACACCCTACCCTATGAGTAAGTTCCGGATTATTTTACATCCAATGCTGTGGAAATGTTCCGAGTGTTGTTGGAGCCGCACCATTTATTTATTTATTTATTTGTTTATTTATTTATCTACTGCACTCATGGTGCACCGAAGCACTCAGGCAAATGTATTAGTAATCTCAAACAAAGCGAAGCAAAACATAGAAACGAAACACAAAAATTCCCGAGCACAAGCTTCAACATGCCACAGTCAAAGAAGACAGTGCTACATTCCCTAACTAGCCGAAATGGACAAAGAGAAAAAAAGCGAAATGTCAGAATGCAAAGCCAAACCAATATCAAAATGGCAAGGGGCGGCCATGTACCCACAATATGATTGGGTATTGACTGCACCAATCACTACATAGTTGAACAATATATATTGATAGAACAAGGTGCACAGTCAACCTGGGCAACGCAACCGACCGTAGTCGTTCCTGGGCGGGCCAAAGTAGTTGCCTCTTTGATCTAAACACGAACCCAGGGCGTAAGACCCAGGTCCAGATATGATGTTTCAATACCTGTTGACTTGCACCATTTTAAACAACACAAGTTGAGTAGAAGTGGGTACGTCTGCCTGGCGAAGAAAAGTACAGGCGCGCAAAACACCAGTCGATGCAGAATGCATCACCAAATGCGAACCTTGAAGGTTTGACTTGGAATTATATTGGAATTATTCCTGTTTTCAGCAGGAAAGGGGAATGCTACTCACTGCACTACATTAAACAAACACACAAAAGCTGATGAATGCTGTTAGTAAAACGAAAAACGAAGAAACTGAGTAAGTGTGACAAGAAAACGTCGGCGTCTCAATTTGCTCTCCAATAATGCCATATTAACCTGAAGAGTTACTTGTTTGAAAGGAGCAATGTGCAACAGGAATACTTAAACTTTACTTACATCCTCAACACCGATGAGGTCGAGTAAATTCAATTTCTTCAACCTACTTTCGAAGACTAGACTGTTTTCTGAACGCATCACTTCACAAGGAAGACGCCGAAACCACCTGGCGATGCGATAAAAGAAGAAGTTGAAAACCTGCTCACGACTTTCACTCAAGATCCTTGGATGATCTAAACTAAGTCTGTTTCTTCTTTCACTACTGGGTCTGAAGACCTAGTACTTGCTTGGGAGCAGATTGATTTCCCTCCGCAAGATCCGAAATCCGAAAACAAGATCTTAAACAGTTCTCCTATATAGCAAAGTTTCCAATCCTGAATGTTTTAGCCTCTGTCCACGGTTTGGAAGGCTGCGACTGTTTGAACCCTTAATGATCCGAAGAAAGACTAGCCTCGTTAACGTACTTTGAACGTCTTTTTTTGAAAGTAGGGCTCCAAATTTACGAACAATACTCCAAATGAGGACGAACATAGGATTTGTAGAAGCGAACGAGTATGTCAAGCTTATCACTACAGACATTCCGAAAAATAGTAAACAGGGAACTGTAGGCTTTGCTGGTCGCATGCTCAATATGAGACGAAAACTTCAGGTCAGCGTCAATAAGTACGCCTGAATCTTTGACGTTTTCACATTTTTTCAACTTGACACTGTTGATGAAATAATCTCGGGCTTCCAAGTCTCCCGTATGAAGCACAAAGCATTTATCAGAGTTCACCGCTAAGTCAAGTTCAGTAGCCCACTCGATTAGTCTTTCGATCGAATGTTCAAGAGCATCACACACCTCGTGGCGGTTGTATTTATCATAGCAACCATAAATCTTAACGTTATCAGCATAAACTTGCACATGAACAGTGTGAGATGTCTAGAGGATCCGTGGCAATTCTAGTGTGTAAAGCAGAAAAAGAAGAAGCGACAGAGCTCCCCCCTGAGGTACACCACTAGTACATTGATGTCTGCTAGAACAGTCATTACCAACTCTCACTGTCATGTGCCGATCGCTTAGATAAGATTTCATCCAACACAGAAAGTTACCATCTATCCCAATCCTTTCAAGGATGTGCAAAAGCTCATGATGGTTAACTTTATCAAATGCTTTGGATAGATCAACGTAGATAACATCAACAGATTTGCCGTGATTCAACGCGATATGCCAATCAAACGGACTATCCGCGAAGTTTGTGGTCGTGCTAGCACCGGGGATGAAACCATGTTGCTCTGGTGGGATAAAATTACACTTAATGCACCAATTCAACAATTTTTCTCTTATCATTCTCTCCATTACTTCGACTGGCGTTGGTGCGATACTTATAGGACGAAATTCTGAAACTAAGCGTGCTCCAGTAACTTTAGGAATAGCAGTGACCAACGCTTCTTTCCAGACTTCAGGCACCTCGCCCCACATAAAGGAAGCATTGAAAATGTAGGCCAAAGGCGTGGAGAGAGACAAAGCGCATTTCTTGAATACGATGGGTGGAATACCATCACATGGTTCTGTTGTCGATGTTGTCGAAGGTTTGAGGCGCTTGAGGAGCTTGCAGATATCATCAGGATGAAAGAAAAAATTAGTGCTGGTCGGCCGAAAAGGACGCAGGTCGGAGGTTGGTTCACCAGCAGAATTCGTATTTGAAAAGACATTTGCGAAAAATTCATCCAAAGCGGTAGCCTTGCTTGCATCAGAATGACACGCAGTTCCGTCACGAGAAATAATAGGGGTAAACGAGAGTTGCAATTGAATTTGCTGTTTATGTGAGCAAAAAGGTATTTCACGGAGGGTCGTGATGTTAGGCGACGTTCAGGCGAGGCGCAGAATTTTTTCAGGTGATGGTTGATGTCAGAGCATACTTTTTTGTACTGCGCCTTTCGAAAACTGCCGAAAAGTCGTTGTTTCTGGAAAAGCAGGTTTCGAAGCACGGAACTTTAAAAATGAGGGTTCTTCATCTGAACATGAAATGAAAGCTTCTCATACACAACCGAACAGAATGTGCGATACATATCGGATACCGAAGTGTAACCATCAAACACCATCAGCCAATCAACTTCACTGAAGCTATGATTGAGAGAAGCATAGTCGACTTTGATAAAATCAGGTTTCGGTAAAACTGTAAGCCATCGCGAAGAAGCAACATCAACAAAAAAGTGCAGCATTGAATGGTCAGAGGTCGCGGTAGGCGGGAGGGTGTTCACTGTATGTACTGAATGCGAAGACGTTAAAATCAAATCAAGTGTTTTCTCCCCATGGGTGGGATCTTTCACTAATTAACTAAAGCCGGAATTCGTAAAAAATTTCAAGAATTTCTCTGACGTAGCGTCAAAAGAAATATTGCTATGCCAATCGATTTGGAGATTGAAATCTCCCAGAATGACAACATCTTGCCTTGAAGAAACCAACATAGTCATAACATCAATCAAATCGTCATCATCTTTTTTCACGGACTTAGGTGGGCGATACACCACAACAAATCTAACAGAGGTCATGTCAGTGCTACAAAGCAAGTCTACACAAAGGAAATCGGCTTTCATAGCACAACCATAGGGAACAACTTGCAGGTAGAGTGTGCTTTTGAAAAAACCGCAAACACCACCACCCCTACGCTGGGTCTGTCGCTGCGATAGATATTGTGTGGCAAATGGCATGAAAGTTCAGAATCTTTAACATTAGTATTGAGCCACGTTTCGGTCACAAAAATCAAATCAGGCTTATTATCAACTAAAAACATCTGAAGGTGGAAGATTTTGTTGGTTAGACTTCCAGAATTGAGCAGAAAACAAGAGAGTTGGTTAAGTTGACCCCTGACCTGAATACAACCCATTCTTTGAAACTTTTATCTTTGTTCTTCTCCTTAGCCATTTGTCGTAGCTCATAGTCCTGAACTCTTTCTTTCCTTGTCATACTTCTACGCACAAAGACCTCGGGAAAGCCAGCATGCCGGAGATTCCGAGCATTGCCTAAAGCCCTACGCCAGTGGTACACTGTCGGCAGGGCAACCTTCACTAATCTAGGCTTGGAGGTGTCGCGTTTTCCCATTCTGTAAACCTCACAGGGCCTACATTCAACGTCAAGAGCCTCTAACAGTTTGGATACGTTTTTCTCAAGTTCATTTTGGCGGGCCGATGGAGGTAAATTTCCCTCAGATTCTTTCATACCTGAGAGAACGATGGTACGAGACCGTTTCTCAGTAGCTAAAGAATCAAAGAGGTCTTGAGATACTTTCTGAGCAAGCACAGTTAGCATTTCAGAAACAAGTGGGTCTTTGTTTATTTCAGAAATGCTCAAAATGAGGTTGTTATAAAAACTTTATTGGCTGACGTTTCGGCGATGTCGCCTTCCTCAGAGCCTGAAAAGATCAAAACAATTTGCGCATATCCGATCAAACGCCTCTGCAGCCCTACTGAAATTCGAGACCCCCAGGGCGCGCACGTAATCTAAAAAAGGAGCTACTCACCGTAACTTCGTGGATTCTCGCAATCACCCAGCAACCGAGAGTGGGACCAGAGTCAGCTGGGCTAGGTCTTCGTCAAATCACTGTGGGAAGGCTAGCCTTATATAGGGCCTCAGTTCCCGCGTAATTGTGAGGCATTCCTCCCTCCGGTTCATTTTTGGATTGGTGACCTGTATCCAAAATGCCTCGAGGGATTTCCGCGCGCACAATTGTGACTCCTGGGCCACGACCTCCACGGTGACCTCAAAAACATCTCCGTTATGGTTTTGAATGCGGTGGGCTCCTAGGGCGGTAGACTCTCTTGATCTATGCATGCCATTTAAGTGCTCTTTGATTCTTACATAGAGGGGTCTTGCCGTTTCCCCAATATACTCATCCCCACAATCACGGCAAGTGATCTTATAGACCACCCCAGATACAGCGCAATCCCCTTCCCTGCCAGTTGGACAGACCACACAATTTGAAGTGGTACAGAGACGGTCATATGGTCGGTTACGAACCAGGCGTTGCTTGAGATTGAGAGGTGGTACATTTATAATGGCCACCGAGTTCCCCAGACCCGACCTTTTTAGGCATTTTCTAATCGCGGCGCTGGTTGCATCAGAGATAAATGGCAGTACGAAGGGAACCTTTCCGTCCATAAAGGTACTACCAATCCTTCGTAAGACGCCACTGAAAAAAGGTCTGTGGGTGGTCGGAGAAAATCCGTAGCCGTTCAGTTGGGCAATATCGCGCGCCATTTCCAGAGATTCTTTTCGCTCATCCTCTCCAGTGCAGACCTTCAGAGCGGTACGAAACATGTTCCTAACAACTGCTCGCTTCGTCTGGAAAGGATGAGCTGATCGACAATGGACAATGATGTTTTTATTGCTCGGCTTCCTGTACCACTTCGTAGCAATCCTATCACCCTGCAACATCACTTGAACATTTAAAAAAGGGAGCCAATTTCTAGTAGGTATTTCCCGTGTCAACTTTATATGCTCTGCCTGCGTGTTGAGCAGGTCAAAACACACATCTATCTCTTCCTGCGTTGAACAGACTATGAAGCAGTCATCTATATACCTACAGTAGAGTAAGGGGGAGTGTTCCAATACAGGCGCTTCTACCTTGGCCATAAAAGCTATTGCCAAAGTAGGCGCCAGTCGTTGCCCCATAGCTAAGCCTCTAGTCTGCGCAAAATACCTTCCCGACCACCGAAAAATGTTACAACTGAGGCACTCCTTCAAAAGTGCGATCAGTTGAGATATAGACAGCCCTCGCGTATTGATATCATTGTGGTGCTGGCTGAGGAGCTCGAGAATGGCCTCCATAGCAGACTCGTTGCTGACGTTCGTGTAGAGGGCTTCTACATCAAAAGATTCCATAGCGCACGAATCACCGGGGTGTAATGCGCTAAGGCGATCTAGGAACATTTGGGTGTTTGTCAGGTGGGATGGTATGAACTGTAGGAGCTGCACTAAAATAGTATTAAGGAACCAAGCGATACGGTCAGTGGGACCACCCACGCAGCTGATGATAGGACGAACTTTAACCGAAGCGGGGTTTATAGAAGCCATGTCTTCTGCTTCCGAAAACTTATGTGTTTTTATCAGCAGGTACAAGACTGGACAGCAGGGAGATTCAATTTTGAGGCGCGTTATCATGCTGGAGCTCAATCCTGCTGATCGTGCTTCGGTAACCCACACCCGGTTCAGCCTACGGATCTGCGCTTGGAACTCTTTATCAGAGGCCGGGCGGTAGAGGGAGGTATCCGCCAGGTGGTGTTCTGTTATTTCATGATCGAGTTGCCTGGGGATCACCACAAATTCGCCCCCTTTGTCACTGACTGATAATCTTATGATACGAGATTTTACCAAGTCTCGGAGATCCCTTATACCTCGCGCTTGCTCCCGGGAAATGTTAGACGGCGTGCTTTGCCTATGAGACCTACTGAGCACCCTGAAAACTTCGTCGGCGAAAACCCGGAAGTTGGCATCGGACTCTATGTGTGGTTCCTGTTGCTTGTAATACGTGGGCGGGAAGGGGATGTTGAGCACATTTCTGGCCTGTTCTGCCGCCAAGGAGCCGTTGTCTAACCTAGCCTTATAACGGAGACGGTCTTGGAGTTCGTACAGGCTGCACATCACCTTTCGCACGACAGCTGTGGAAATGGGCTGCGATGGTGAGAAACTCGGACCTAATTCCAAAGCTGAACGAGCGCAGCCAGATAAGGGAAAGCCTCCCAGCACTGTGACTCGTGATTTGGACGAGCCCTTCTGAGTGGTCATTTCGGCCTTATGATTTTCGGAAATCCGCTCGGCTAGGGTGCGTGATGACCCCTCTTTTAGATTACATGTCGAACTGAAAAGATCATCGAACTTCTTCTGTAAGGTAGCTTTGACCTTAGATCGAATAGTATCACAAATTGAAATTGATCTACTCACTATACTCCTCCAGAGACGATCATCCAAATATTGGGCACAACGTTGCTCTTTCGACACGCACTTTAAAATCATTGAAAACATGGTATCACGTTTTGCTCGGAGTGCCATCCTAAGTAACTTCATCTCGATGTCCAAAACTTTGGAGTCGCATTGTGGGCCACCAAAGAGATCACCCAACTTCTTCACAAGCAAAGGTTCAAGTGAATTAGAGCTTGAGAAGCACGACCGCACAAAGCGAGCACACGTAGTATATGTATGAGTTTTCCTGATGAAT
This sequence comes from Haemonchus contortus, assembly GCA_000469685.2. Classification (NCBI taxonomy): domain Eukaryota; kingdom Metazoa; phylum Nematoda; class Chromadorea; order Rhabditida; family Trichostrongylidae; genus Haemonchus; species Haemonchus contortus. The sequence continues at coordinate 21,598,051 of LS997567.1, read as the reverse complement.
TATCAGCTTCCGCAGAGTCAGTGTGCTATCTGACCTGAGTGATTACTAGAACAGTCACTCAGTTCAGAAGGCACACTTCGACAAACAACGGTGAGTCAATGATGCAGTCGATTTGAGAATAGCGTCTTTTCTCAAGGGATCCACACTCTGGCCATTCACTGACTATTGGTTTTGATACTCCCTGTGACATTATTGAACAGCATTTCTAATAAAGTCAGAGAGCTTTGTATACAGCAGCTGACAATAATGACCCACCATCATGAATTAGGGCTGATTCAGAAACGGAGCCTTCATGTACACGTCCCACACGTTTTGAGCCATCAACATCTTCGCACACGTTCTGGTATCGTCAAGTTCCTCTCACTCCATCTCAAAATGGATACTGGCGATGAGAAGTGGGTATAATCTGTTGCGGATTGGCTTGGCGTCCGAGATTGGTAACAACTTTATTCACGACCAACGTTCGCTGAATCTTTTTCTTCTGAGCCTGTTAGTCGAATGTACGCTGGTGATTCAGAATTAGTTGATTCCTTTTCGGATCAGAAAGAAAGAAAAAGAAATTTTCCAATTGTTGCAAATCAAGAATAATGGAGTTATTTGACGTGACCTCGTTATGTCCAAGGAATAGTGCAGTGTAAGTAGTCCTGAAATTCCCTCACTGACCACAAAGCTAGTCTAAATTTGTATGGACTTACTATCAAACAGATAGAGCTACTGCTCGATGAAAGTCAAAAGCAACGTTTTCGGGTGGTCGGGGAAATACTATAAGCAAATGAGAGGAATAGCTACATGACAGAGATTAGCACCAGCGCTGGCTATGTTCATGTCAAAAGTTGAAAGGCTCGTTTCGGAACGAACTGTTTAATCGAGTGCTCTACTCAGACTGAGAAGAACACCTGTTTTGAAGCACACAACACAGGCTGAACATATGACATTCTCAACGGAAAAATCATCAGAAGTTTGGCTCGTACTCCTCAATGTCCAGGTGGATTTCGCGCATGGTATTTCGAGAACATATGGGTGTAGAAACCTAGCAGCAAGATCATTCTCATCCACTGCAGTTTAGCACATTCATATGAGAGGAAAGCTGTCTATATCAGAAACATGTTCCAAATTGCTCCTGCATTTTCGTTTCGAAGCGCTTATGGAAGGGACTCTATATAATTGACGCATAGGGTTGCGAAGGAGAACGGCTGTAGGTGCGACGGACAGCCTGTGTGGCGCAGAAGAAGTGCTCGAATGGAACATGCGTAAGACAAGAGCGAATAAACGTGACGTTTTGTATAGCTCTCAAGTCAGGTGGTATTAGTGCTGCCCTTGCGTCTGTCTCCGTGAAGCTGATTCCCATAATAGCGTGAGAGTGGTCGAGGTACCTCTATCTTGAATCTCAAAAGACAGTTTGTTCGAAGAGACTGTTACGATTGCTACGATCAACAATGCCGAACACCCATCTGTGCGATTTGCTTTCTTTGAAAGAGAGGCGATCACGGTAGTTGTTCATCCCATCACATTCCAATTATGTGAGAAATATGTAGAAAAAACGAAAAGCTAGTTCTGCATGAGGATGTAAGAACATTTAGAGGGATGAATGACCGTTTCTTTTTCGATGCTGCCTCGTGTGAATGACCTTTCAATGCGCAAAAATTTGAAGGTGTCGAAAATCGTTTAAACAACCTCAAAAACAATTAGGAAAGACGTGACGATTATTAGGGAGCTCGCGCCGTTCGCAGATTTGTATGACTTTGATCTACACAATCAATCACGGGTGCGCCGAAGTAGGGGCTGACTTTTCCGAATACTTAAACTCTATAGAAATCATTACCAGGTGGTTTCGCGGTCGTCGAGAGAGCACATAAAAATAGCGAGGGAAACTTCAGATACAGGGTGCCAATAAGCACGGCTCACACACAACCTCATTGCCTTTTTTAGCAGCCCTTAAAAAAATATCTTCGTAGTGCCTAAATAAAACCTATTTAAACAGCTCGACTGCGTAGCCGGCAAGTTGGTAAGAAAACTAGGAACATCTTTCTCCATGGTGACATTGACACCACACTGGCAGAAGAATTCAGAGAAGATAAAAGCTACCTCACTCAACAATACTTTCTTATCCACCGTGTGGCACTGAACTTACAAACGCAGATCATTACACCTTTCGCTTTCCAGGCTTCTTCCCAAGTAAAAAAGTTACAAGTCAGCAGACATGATCCTAAAATCGACATTCAATTTTTTCCGACCGCAAGAGAATGAACTTCTGGGAGAGAGCTGTGCTTCACGCATTTTTTGGTTCTTCCGTCAATGTTTACTTGTTCTCATTTATCTTGCATATCTCTGGCACCTTCCTGTTGAAAGCCTCTCCTAGTCTGAATCGAAATGGAGTCATACAATTCACGTGCAGGCCATTCGGTTTTGAATAAGTGCCAAAGCGCAAATAAAAGCACAAATATGGTGTTCAGCTAAACTAACGTCAGGAAAGGCTTTGAAGCCTCCGATAAAACTAACAAACACTTGGCAATGTTTATGATGAGGACGGATAACGAATCCGCATCCTCTACCTTCGGAACGAGAGCTCTACCCCTGTGCCACGTCGACAATTGATACCGAGGCGGCGACTTCGCATTTCCAGTCATCACTACCGTAAAGCAGATTTCGAGCCTCTTTCACTTCTTCGTAGAAGCTATTCTACAGTTTTGATTCCCATATTCAAAAACAGAGTTCAAAACTCTATCGATTCAACTGGGTCCCCGTTCAAGAATCTATGGTAAGCAAACTACCACCCCTTGAAGGGTGTCCAGCATCATAGTATAATAGGGGTTATGATCTCTGTATATCTTCCGAGAATTGGAAGGACTTGCAGAATTTTCCACGTGAGGATCATTTTCACGGTTTCTTATCCATGTAGTAAGGAAGTAGGTCTATTCACGCTCCTGGCATCCTTATAATGTCATTCCTCATCTGATTCCGACAAAAACGGTAACGATGAGTGGAATAGGCTTTCCTTCTCCCATTGTTCACACAACGACAAACAATTCTGCCTTAACTATTCTGCACTCATATACTGGATTGGGTCATGGAGCGCTTACCTATCGTTACACTGGTGCTTCCCCATTAGAATTTCCAGTTTTGCAGCGTATACACAATGTGTTGTATATAGCCAGTAGGAAGTGTAGAACTGTTTTGCCACACTACAGCATTTATTTTGTAGAAAGGCAAAACTATCTTGTGCGTGATGCAAACCCTTAACGCTTTCAAATTCACTGCCGTACAAGCTGCGCTATACCCTCATATCGAAAACTGAAAAGGAAATGCTCACTTATTGGACTAGATTCCATATCACATGGTTAAGATGCTTTCGCAAATGTGTTACCAGGATCGCCTCGCAAATTTGGGATGTAGATTTGAGAAACGTAATAAAAAAGCCAGGGTGCATGTCATTCTAAACTGCTACTGCGATCAGATATCCTTGTCTCGCTGGCATATTTTGCAGCAACTAATGTGAACGATTCCATGAATTATTGACGAATCAATAAATCTATCTCCTCTGCTACCTAGCTTTTTTACATAATCCTGTTTCAGACAATGAAGTGACCTCATGGAAATCTCCTCAATTGTCATTATCGGAAGCATCGAGCACGTGAGTTATCGAGAGGCTATTTTCTTTGGGACTGGACGAAAAAAACGCTGCCAGTAATTCCAGCCGACACGGTTTGAACAATTACCAGTTTGGTGCAACCGAATTGCGAGTTTTTAGCGAGGAGCTCATTCATGCAGTAGCACACAGTCTATATAAAATAAAACAACGCTGCAGCACTTGTACTTTCAGTAACATTGATTTCAGCGCAGATGGAGCACTTGTCCTCATGGAGGCAGGAAATCATTTCATGAGAGGTGCAGCAGCGATAAAAATTATGAACTGGTGCGAATTGATTCTACAACTGATCAGTTCGTTTTGTTTGGGAGAATGTTCAAAGGCTAATGATTTGCTGAAAAGCGTTTGGTGTTCGCATCAAAAGTTTTTCAGTACAGCGTTATATTGCTCGGACTTTCATAATTCCCTCGAATGAATTAGTATGTATCATTCAGAACAAAGAGGAGGAACTTCAGCGTAAGCGTCATTTATATCGCTGCTGATCGCTACTATTGAAACTGACTGAAGCGGAGGGGCGAGGGGTGATCAAAAGAAAAAAGTCAATGTCTTCGGACCCGTCGCAATGGTGAAGGCCTTTTCTAAAAACTGCCGGGTTAGGATAAATTCTGCAGAGAGTGGATGATTCACCCGAGAATTATTCCATACGGTAACCCCTGTGACTAGATTTCTGAATCACTGGAATATCGATAGAACACTGAGGAAGTGCACATCAATGATGAATTCACTATCGATAGTATCGATAGTGAATTCATCATTGATGTGCACTTCCTCAGCACATACACTACCTACCCTGAACATGTGCTTCGGAGGGAGACGCATGCCCAGGATGGCTCAATGTTGCTGCCTTCGCCCACCATACAGAGTTAATTTGAATGAAACCATGGTTTTCCGACTCTGCAGCACTTCGGTCCTGAAGCCACTCGCCGTCGTGAAGCTCCTAGAAGTCTTGATTCCTGATTCCATGTTCGCTGTTCCACATATTTTAAATGCGCGCAGCCGTTGTCTTCTATCCAATCTCGATCTAGCCCTAACAGCGAGCAACCAGAGCAAGAAGAAGCCCGGAGAATAGCGATAAAAGCTCGAGAAGTTGTTGTCGAAAAAACCTCATATCTAGCTGCAGTCAGAGACATGCGACATGTTTCTCCAATTTTTTTCGGCATCGAACCTTGCACCCTACCATAAAATTCAATTACTTATGTCGAGTAGGTGAGATTCGCCATTATTATGTAAGAACACAGTTTATGGTCCTTTTTCGTCAGAGTGGGTCACGAGCAGGAAATCTGTAATCATTGTTATGATATAAAGTTTATAAATGTTACTTGTGTTCTTCATCATAGAACTTACTTGTGAGGCTCATTTTCGTGAAGGACCTATTAGGAGGCATTGTAGGAAATTTCCGAATCACGCTCACTGCAATTCGAAAAGCACAAGTGCTCCTGAAAGTCAGCAGATTCGATCAACCCCGCTATTTAGCTGAGACCCTGTACTCGATTTCCGACCAAAATTGTGGTAGCGTTCTGAATGCGTGGGTGGCTTACACAACACAGTAGCCAACCGTTGTTCATAGTAATGCTTCTATCCGAGTATGGTATTCTGTACTTGTCCCACACTCAGCGCACCTGACTGTGCATGCATGCGCTGAGAAGGGTAGCATCTGAATTTTGATCAAGGGGAGGGGAAGGAGGGAGAGAATGGGGGGGGGGGGGGAGAGAGGAGTAGTTTACTGAGCATGGAACTTTGAGTGGAGACCCAGATAAGTCGATAGAGTTTTGAAACTATTGACGAATTTGGACATGCATGCAATGATAAATCGCGTTACACGCCTTAAAGCACAGCTTTTCTGACGACGTGGGTATCACAGAAGGATGGCCATGAGCCTACAGTAGGGGGAGGCGTGCAGTTTTTCAAAAACGCGGTGCACACAGTTTTTCAGGCTTTTCTGTCGATGATGAGTTTCTACAATCATCTTATACATTTCTGGCCCCTTACCATTAAACGCTTCGCGGGGTTTAATGAAGAACAGAGTCATACAATTATTGTACAACGCATTCTCCCTTGGATAGGTGCGACAATCTTTCACTTGCACAAATGTTAGAATAGGTTTTGAAAGCCTCCGATCTAGCGAAAGAACACTGTGCAAAAGACTCGACGATGCCGATGATCAATCTCCCATCGTACACCTGTGAGCCAGACTACTACCACTACGCCACGTCGACCCTTGACAGCGGGAGCGACGAATTCACATTTCCAATTTACACTACTGTGAAGGGGGATATCGAACCCTACAACTTCGTTGTAGAGCCATTTCCTGCTTTCAATCTCCAATTCCATAAGCAGCACTTGAAATTTCTCATCTGGGCCTCCATTCAAAGTTCCATGGTATCTTGTCGTGAAAATTCAGGTAAAATTCCTCTCATGCTTAGAGAATGGTTGGGTCAGTGCCGAGGGAAATAAGACCTGGCTAGCCCTCTTGGCAGTATCAACTCGCTCCCTGGACCACACTCGCCTACGGGAAAAGGAACTATGAATTTTCCGACGGACAAACACACTTCAGAGACACACACAGCCATTAGCGCGTCATATATAGTAGTATAATCCACACCGTGGAGCTCCCGAAAAAGATATAACCAGTTCGCGTGAGCATTGCAGTTTTGTCCCAGGACTCTATCAGATTTTTCATAACTCCGGAATGGAGCTTGGATAAGATCGTCAATTTTTGATTTGAACTCTACACATTAGCGCTTAGATAGTCCAAATTAGATTACTATGTTGACAGCGATGCCGGTTCTAGCTTAAACTGCGGATTGGTTTGACGTTCTATATTCATTCTTGGATAAAATTGAGCGCCGATATGAAGTGACACGACTGAGTGGGGGACTGCAATTTCATCTATCATGTTCCATCCCGCCTCCTACTCATATCATATTTGAACAATCCAAGTCTCAGGGAACAATTGTTATGGATTTCCCGGCTTAATTATCTAGTTTGTGCAAACCGCGCCGCTTCTGGGCGGAGTTTGGTCTTGCTACCCACCATAAGGGTTCCACCCTACTGCCTGCGCTACTACCAAGTTAGAAGGCTTTAGCCTCAGGGAGACAGGAGTTATGAATTTCTGGTCGAACACAAACAGACATTAGCGCGTTATATATAGTATAATTCCTTTACGTTGACGACAAGGTGCTGTGCGCTTCATGAAACTTTCCTTTTTATTTTTCTCACACATTCTACGCTTGAAATCGATCAGTGGAATCGTTACTGGTAGCCCAACGTCAGGGACAAGTTGTTATGCTCAATGACAACGCAACCATGCCATGAAACCACGTTGAAAATTTCCAGGAATAAGTAGGTTTGCAGAAGTCATCCGGAATAGGCGCACAATACTACCGTGTTGTCAGATGCTTTGTTCACAGTGTTTGAGGGCTACCGAGAAGTGCACGACATCAGTTTGAGAAATCAGGCCGAGTTGGGGCTCTGAATGTTGGATTTGGAAAGTTTCGAGAGATGAAGATTGGATAACTATTCATAATGGCGTGCCAGTCAAGGCAATAAAGACGTATGGAAAGGGCAGAATTGGGTAGCTTACCCGATTTGTGAACGCCGCGACCACCTATGAATGTATCCCAGATGCGTAGAAGAACAGTATCATTTATAAGGAAAAGGGGCAGGTGGAGTTCTACTTGCATGTAGATTAGGTTGAATGCACAGATGCCATCTTCATAGTTAGAAACGTAATAAAGAAGTATTGGGAAAAGTTAGGGACGTGCTGCCTAGCTTCCATATCTAGGGGCGACTTCCTTGCCCACCTCGAGAAGGCTTTCGACTGCCTTCAGCGCGGGGTGACCTGAAGAGCTCTACGGGAGCGAAACATTCCGGCCGCCCTCCCGATCAGAGAACGTGGTATAGATCTAACCAGGGGGAGTTCCACCTTCTCACGAGACTTTGAATAGGGACTTTGGTATATCAATAGAGTTGGATTGCTATTCACAAATATATATATATATATATATGCCAGAACTGCTGAGTCTTTCATAAAAATGTGGACTCTCTGGAAAAAAAGTTTGCCAGCTCAAAGCTTACACAGATAGTGCCAAATGAAGTAGGCAGTTTTTCATGTTTTTTTTGTTGCGATTGCCTCTGTGATGCAAAGGTAGTTCTTTCCCTCTTTATGCGAGCGGAAGAGGTGGGTTTGCTCCTCAATGTCATGACAAGTTTTGTTTTCTTTACAACGAGAGCTTTGATAATTTTGATAGCAATTTTTGGAACCCAGTTCAAAAAAGCGCCTTGTTTCGGTTACACTTACGATCATCACACTTATTTCAAATAGATTCCTCTCCACGTAGTATTCGTGACGCTCTACAGTTTTCGATATTGAGAAATACACCAGCGTGAAATCGTCCCGTAACACAGATCCGCAACACGTAATAAAAATTGTCATCGATGAAACAGCACAAGAAATGTGTAAAGGCGACATGCTCTCCACGATCCTGACACCATTCAACATTTCCTCCAGATTGAAAAAAAATGTTGGAAGCAGGACGGCGCCCAGGCATTCACTTTTCATTATAACATTGCTCCATGCTGAGGGCAAGTTAGGGATAAGTTAGGGACCATATTACAGATGAAGTTTTTTCCGCGTTAAGATCACTCCGAAGCTTCAAATCTAGTGGTCAGAGTGGACACAGCACCTATAGTGACCAGAAAGCTCACGGTCGACTGGAAAAAAACAACCTGCAAGCAAGGATGCTTTTCACAAACCGCTGGACGTCTCTTTGTGTGGATTCATGAAAAGTGTCCGAAGCGGATCAACTTTCTCAAGGCAAAATAATGCGGAGTCAAATTGTGTGGTTCGGACAACAATCTACATTTCTAAACTTTTCACGAAATTTTTTTGCTTTCCGGTAATATAGTTTTTTTTCCATTGAGAGTCTACTCTAACGATGGAATAAGTGGGAATCGGATGTCTTGAAATCAGGGCTATACGGTGAGTGAAGAGGCCATCCCCAGGTAAGCTTCGATAATTTTCTGAAATCTCTGAAAAAATATGCGATCTGACCCCGCCATAACATAACATCGCTCCTTTCCTACTCGCTAACTTCGAAGAGCCTTTTCAACTGCGATATGGAACGTTAGTAAGAGGTCTGAAATGGGATTCCTGTTTCTACAAGAAACAGCCTTGCATGTTGAGCATGGGTCAATTCCTGCTTACTGCAGGTGGCAATAGCGGAGAGCTGCTACACGGTCGGAAAGCAGGAACCAGAATTTCGTCTCTTTACTGAGAGCGATAAGCTAACAGAACGAAAGGTTCACCGACATTTCTAGACTCAAAAAACACAATGAGACCTATTTAAAAACATGCCTCTTCCGCAAGTTTTTTGAAAGAAAATACACCCACTTGGCCGGAAGTAAGCTACCGCCGATTCTGCATAGTGACGATGTTGTTGTCGTCGATATTTCGGCCATTACATCGGGTGGTGCTCGAATGGAAACTTGGGTCGACGCTTAAATGATCTTCCTATAGGAAGCACGAAAAACTTTACCAAATTGAACTCGTAAACTTTTCGAATGAAGTTCAGCTCCGGACCTCGTTTGCCAACTATTTCCATGAATGCTGGTCTTATCAGTCATGGTTTCACAGCGAGACAATATACTTGATGTTCTGACTCAAGAATGCTGAAAGTTTGAAGCCCCTATCTCTTCCCGTGTTTCTAGAATTTTCGAGATTCTGCTGGTATCAGTCAGGGTGTAACGAAAAAATAAGGCAATGCAACATCCATAAAATTTTCGTGCAGAAACATTCTTGCTCATGTAAAAACCACGACCGTCAACGAAAGCCACATAAAGGAATAAATATTAGAAACGTTTCTAATAAATATTTTCAATGATTATCAGGAAATGACATCAAAGCTTCTGTTAGAAAGATAGCACGCTTCGCAGAAATTGACACAATGGAGCAATTCACATCGTTCGCCTGAAAAGGGAGAGCATTACCCCTGCGCCACAGACAAACTTGCACTAGCTAGCAGCTGCATATGTCGACTGGCTCTATCTCTACGAGCTTTGCGCAAGCCAACATTGAGCGCTAACATTCATTTTGATGACACATTTAGCATTTTTAGTTTCTATATATTTGAGTGGCGCGCAAATAGATATCGAATATCAACTATATCATTCATATATATATATCATTAATCAAATTTCTGTGTTTATTGTTTTTTGGAACTGTTTACGAGGTTTGTGAACGGGCTTTATTAGGCTAACGCTTCGGCAGGGACGCCTTTTTCAGAGCCTGGAAGGATCATTACAATTTGTGACTATCCTTTTGGATTCCTCAAAACCACCCAGTGACCGATGATACCAATCGCCTAGAGTCAGCTGAGGTAGGTCTTTATTCAATGTCGCTCCTTTGTACTACCATTCATCTCTGATAAGGTCAGGGCCGCTATCAGGAAGTGTCTAGAGAGATCGGGTTTTGAAAATGCGGTTGCCATAGTAAACGTACCTTACGTACGCGTAATAATTCTTTCAGGCTCTGAAGAAGGCGACCCTGCCGGAACGTCAGCCTAATAAAGCTCATTTACAAACCTCGTGAAGAGTTCTAGAAAATAATAAACACGGTAATACAACTATGCCGAGGTTCATAGCAAGCCGTACTTGGAAGATCATTCGTTAAATTGTTGCAGTCAAATTAGAAGAGGACGCCCTAATGGGCCTGCGGTTAGACGCGGCTGGGCCGGAACAAAAGCAAAGAGGTGAGGACGGTCATGCAAACAGCCTCGTCCAGGTGAAGAGAAGATAGCAGCGGTTGCGATGGTGTGAGCACTCAGACTCCAAAATCATTCGATGAGAGAGAATGGAATCTGATAGGGGAAAAAAGTTGATCGCAGTGGCCATTTAAGAAGGGACGTGGACCGATGTAGGTGGTCCTAGACGCCGATCTCAGATCTGTACTTCAGACTAGCCAAACGATTCTGAAAACAAAGACACGGTAGGAATCCTTTCTGCTTGATACTACTGAACCGAGCAGATCACATAAACGAAATAAAGCAATAGTTGTGCAACGGTGACGCTGTTGGTGGGGTTATGGACTGGTAGGCATTACATGGAGGTACGACTCCTCAATGTTTTCTCATGAAATGCGTTCTAAACGCTTGCAGAAGGTTTTTTGGCTCGATGTTGGGCATCTGCGGAGCTCCTTCAAATTTCAGGGACCCTGAAAATGTACATGAGGGGAGCACGCTTTCCAACGTGTTACAAAAGCTGTATCCTCTCCGAGGGTGGCGTTATCATATTTGTCGGAGGACTTTTTTCACGGAACGATACTTCGGAAGGAACGGAAGTTAGTAGTTCTCTCAACCATACCTTTCAATATCTGAGCAAGTTCCTTATTTACTGCGAGGAAGACAGACGATCACAGCGGTCGCCTGATGGTGACAGCGCCGAAGGACCCGTAAATTCGCGAGAGAAACGGCTTACGTTTGCTGGGATCCAGAAGTTCCAACGTGAAACGTAGCCTGCATTTTTGTGATCTGGCCCATGAGCTCCAATTTCATGGCTCTGGTAAAAGAGTCCATAGCCTTTCACAGCTCGAGTATCGGAAGAGTCCGTATTTATCCGTATATGAAAAGCAGGTTTTGTGTCATCACGACAAAGTGTCATTTGCGGTAGTTAATGAAGGGACAAGAGACCATGAGCTTCCGAAACGGTCCATTACCAACAACCTACGATTTCTAATGTGATCGGAGCTATCAGGCGTAAAAGAAGCGGACTGATCTGTCCGTCTATGAGGATCATTGGGTGAGTTGGAATGGTTGAATTATCACAGAATTGTCGTTTTTGTGTACTTTTCAAAGCTCTTTGCTCTTCACTTTTATTGGTGAGCTTTCGGCATATAATGCCTTCGTCAGACCTCAATTACTTACAATATATTGCAGCATACAATCAGTTAACTATCAGTTACAATGCAAAACACATCGAATCATACCAAGTCAACCTGAAATATTGGGAGGGAAAAGGGGAATGGACCTGTTGGCGGGGAACATAAAGGGGCAATGGACGCCGCTCTTGTAATGAGGCGACTAAGTGTTATCACTTAATCAGTCTCAGTAGGTCACGCATCTCCTCTTTCGCATTGATTTCCGGCTTGATGCGGTATATTTCCCGTGCCTCCACGATTTTCCTTTCCAGTGGCCGTACCAAATATCTATGGGGGATGAAGTGTTCTCCTTCTCATGCCTAAGCGTACGGTGCCTGGAAAAACTGCTGTGTGGATAGGCAGCGGGATTGACCAACGCTCTTCTATGTTCATCCAGACGAATCCAGTGGTCTCGCGGTCTCCCCCACGTACTTTTCTCCACATCCTCCACATTGAATCAAATAGACAGTGCCCTGGAGTTCACAGATCTTCTCAGAAGTGCAGTATCGACAAGACTGTTCGCGGCACCGTCTTTCGTAGATTCGGGATGATGTTAGGAGATCCTTCAGTGTAGGGGGAGGTCGGAAAACGAGTTGAATGGAAAGCTGGGATTTTTTGACGACGCAGTTTACCTCACGTGCCATTTTGTCGTTGACAAAAGGCACAATGAGGCTTACACCATCAGCCATCCTGTGCGGGACCCAGGTCCTTGTATTGCCTTCGAAGTATCCGTTGCTTTCGATGATACTTTCAGTTTTAGCATCAACAACTGAATCCCTTCGCGTCCCAAGCTTCTCCTTCGTTTTCAAAAGATTCCGCACGACGTTTGCCTTTATATAAATAGGATGTGCGCCTCTAGAATGCAACAAGATGTTCGACGAGGCATTTTTTCTATACCATAGGTGTTCCTTATGACCTTCACTAATTCGTGTCTTCGCATTGAGGAATGGAAGAAATCCATCCTTCCCCGAATCTTCCTTTGTGAAGGTTATGTTAGCATCGTGAGAGTTGAGTCTCTTCAATGTTTCCACAAAGTCTTCTTCCGTCGTTCCGATAACGAACACGTCATCAATATAGCGTTTGTAGAACAAAATTCCACTAGTTAATGATGCTTCTCGATGTGATCCAAGAAGATGAATGCTAACACAGGTGCTATGCGATTACCCATGGCATGGCCTCGTTTTTGCTTGTAAAACTTATTGTCGAAGCAAAAAATGTTGCACTGCAGTGCTGCTTCGATGAGATCCTTAACTTCGCTGCCGGAAAATCCCATCATCGTGATATCGTCTTTGTTATCCTCGATGAGAGATAAGACAGCTTGCACTGCTCCCGCGTTATTCACATTCGTGTATGAGGATACTACATCAAAGCTCGCGTAGAAGGCTCCCGTCGGTACTGGACATTGGTGAAGCGCCGAGATGAATTCTTCAACATTCACAATGTGTGCTTCCACGTAACGCAAAAGTGGCGATAGCAAACGAACTAAGAGCCAGCTTAATCCGTCTGCTGGTCCACCACAAGACGAGATAATCGGTCTCGTCTTGATTTCAGTCCATGGGCGAGTCATTGTGTCTGTTTTCGCCGGAATTTTGCGCATCTTCACCAGGTTGTAGAGCGTCGGCACTGTTGGGACCGTACCATAGAGTCGTTTTGCTATTTCAGGACTTATTCGTTTCTTCACAATCGACAACGCGTTCTTCGCTCTCTTGCACACTGATTCAAACGCGGACAAAGTGCTTTCTTCGTAAACGGTGTCGTCTGAAAGCATTTTGGCGGTGAGGGCCTTATCCATCGTTTGTGGAACACTACGAAGGAGCCGCACTTGTCTCCAACGGTGTACCTCAATGCCTTCTTCGCTTGCAGTAGTTTCTTCACCCCTCTGCATTCAGTTTGGGTCGGATTACTGCGATAAGGCTCACTCATCGCGTTTCGATAAACGCGTTGAATTCCGTGCTCTAGGTTCGCAATTCCAGAGTCGATTTCAGGTGAAGATGGTGGTATTCTTATACACTTTCCGTTGAATGGCATCAGTGACATTAAAGTCGCCTGCTGGTCAAGTACGGTCGCTCCACGATGTGTTCTACAGCGTAACTGATAGGCGAGTTGATGCACTCCACAAAGCGCAGCGTCAACCACTTCTTGGTTGACCCTCGGTGTTATCGCAAATGATGGTCCTAGATTGAGCACTGCTGCCATATCATTATCAACTTCATTTGTCCCAATTACCACATGACGTGCTGGTGCAACTTCTTTTGTCCCAATTACACGAATTAGTGAAGGTCACAAGGAACACCTATGGTATAGAAAAAATGCCTCGTCGAACATCTTTTTGCATTCTAGAAGCGCACTTCCTATTTATATGAAGGCAAACGTCGTGCGGCATCTTTTGAAAACGAAGGAGAAGCTTGGGACGCGAAGGGATTCAGTTGTTGATGCTAAAATTGAAAGTATCATCGAAAGCAACGGATACTTCGAAGGCAATACAAGGACCTGGGTCCCGCACAGGACGGCTGATGGTGTAAGCCTCATTGTGCCTTTTGTAAACGACAAAATGGCACGTGAGGTAAGCCGTGTCGTCAAAAACTCCCAGCTTTCCATTCAACTCGTTTTCCGACCTCCCCCTACACTGAAGGATCTCCTAACATCATCCCGAATCTACGAAAGACGGTGCCGGAACAGTCTTGTCGATACTGCACTTCTGAGAAGATCTGTGAACTCCAGGGCACTGTCTATTTGATTCAATGTTAAGGATGTGGAGAAAAGTACGTGGGGGAGACCGCGAGACCACTGGATTCGTCTGGATGAACATAGAAGAGCGTTGGTCAATCCCGCTGCCTATCCACACAGCAGTTTTTCCAGGCACCGTACGCTTAGACATGAGAAGGAAAACGCTCCATCCTTCGATGTGAGGGTTTTGCATAGATATTTGGTACGGCCACTGGAAAGGAAAATCATGGAGGCACGGGAAATATACCGCATCAAGCCGGAAATCAAATCATTCAAAGAGGAGATGCGTGACCTACTGAGACTGATTGAGTGATAACACTTAGTCGCCTCAGGACAAGAGCGGCGTCCATTGCCCCTTTAATTTCCCCGTCATTAGGTCCATTCCCCTTTTTCCCCCGATATTTCCGGTTGACTTGGTATGATTCGATGTGTTTTGTATTGTAATTGATAGTAACTGATTGTATGCAGCAATATATTGTAAGTAATTAAGGTCTGACGAAGGCATTATATGCGGAAAGTTCACCAATAAAAGTGAAGAGCAAAGAGCTTCGAAAAGTGCATAAAAACGACAAGAAGTCTGAATGAAGCTCAGAGATAGCAGTATTTTAAAATATCACAGAATTGATATAGCAATCTCATTGCACCGCCATCATTTGAATTGAATGCCGCTTAGAATCAACAATGAAGGCCTACAGGAGACAAATTTAAAGCAAGTCGTAGGCGGATTCGGGGTTTCGAGTACGGCCGTGGTAGCTTCTCCCACCACTTACCACGATTACCTCATGAAAGGGCTATTTGGGGGACCGTCTATCCTAAAGAATAGCAGGTAATCATATCTGCCCATAGATCGATGAACCATTGTCCAACAGTATTTCTTCAATAGTGATAGTTAACTGTTACCGCGTTGGAAGTTCAAATAGCATTGCCCGAATTGCTGACCGTACCTCTTCCGGAGATGGCGCTCGTGAGATGAGTCACTTAGCCGCCCTTCACCGTATGTGCAGGAAACTGCCGAAAATTTCGAATTATCATCTTGAGTGTTTAGAGTAATGAGAGTATCAATTTGGCCACTGGTGAAAAAAATTTTCACTGAATCACTGTTCGCCGGAACCCTGAAATGTGAGGGAGCTCAGTAAATGCCTAACATTGAGCACAAGAGCATTTTGCATTGCATGTGCCACACTTGCAGAGCCACGGCTTCGGTGATTCGTACGGCACAGTGGTATAACACAGGGAGGAACCGGTCCCACAACTTTGTTAACGGAATCGTCTCATAAATTTGGAAAACAGATTTGAGAATAGTGTTGGATACCATCTAATGCAGTACACATCTCATCTTTGGCTTACTGCACCGACAATCCTTTACTTGAGAGGCTCAAAGAAAGTGATCACGACGAGCTCTCGAAATAGAAGTGGCGAATGTGACAAAAAGTACCTCGTGGGAGCTAAAGTGAAAGCAGAATATGCCGAATATAATAGATTCGATGAGGCGAAAGACAAGAACAGCTGATTCAGCGAGAGCAGGGTATTAATTCTGGAAAAAAAGAATAAGAAAGAAAAGAAATAAGATAAGAAATAAAGAAAGAATAAGAATAAGAAAGAAAAGAAATAAGATAAGAAAGAAAGAAAGAATTAAATAGAATAAAGCTGTAGTAGTTGAAAGTCTTTGATATGGCGCTTTTCCTATTGTAACTCTTCTCCTACTTCATAGAATCGCATGAAAATTTAGTATGTTAATCAGAGGCATATCGGTAATTCTTACCGCTATTGAAGTGCAGTTTGCTGCTGCTCATGACATGTTGGTGAGACTCAACTTGAAATCTTCGGGAAAGCCAGAGAGCATTAACTAAGGAAAACCTTTCCTTTCAGAAATGGTAACATGTAGAACACCAAAAATAACAATATTTAGTCAGAAAGCCTCGACTTTCTGACTAAATATAGGTATTTTTGGTGGAGATAGAGTCGAAAAGGAAGGCATTGAATCGGTCAGTTTCTCTTTGGCAGACACTGACATGGTGTTACACTCCTCCGCTAATAGAGCAGATTTTTCTTAGCTGTTTCAACAAAAGTTGTTTGAATAGCACTCTTTTAAGCACTTCTAGCATGTGCACTTCAGAAACCAGATCTGATTCCTGGTTTGGCCACTCTAGAAGTCTAGTTCGCTGTTCGCTGAAGGCGTCTTCACAAACTTCGAGGTGTGTTTCGGATCGCCAACCTGCTGCAGGATCCATTCTACTGGCTGCAGTGCCTACGGCAAGACAATGTCGACGACCACGTTTTTGTAGTACTCGTCTGTCGCTGTGGGATTAGTTTTATTATTAGGCCTTTTCACTCGATTAGAACACACAGTACTCCATCACAAGTCCTCCACCATGCGTAGTTGTGGATAGGACGTACGTTGGATGAAACCTTCTCAAGATGGACGTCGTCCGTAGCGTTTGCCATCGCTCCCGAACAATTGAATTCTGTTCCAGTCAGTTCAAGTTCAGTTGAGGCGATGCTGCGCGAACTCCACTCTAGTTTCTCTGTTTGTTCTGACGAACGGTATTCTGAATGGACGCTTCTCACAAATACTAGCAATATTTTGGCATTTTCTCCCAGCCCAACGACTAAGAATGGTTAGATCTCTGGCGCTGAACTCAGCGGCAATATCAGCCGCAGTGAGGCGAGGGTCAGCCGTCGACCAAAGTATAATCCTTCTTTCCTGGGCTGATGACGAACATCAGGGTCTTCCCGTTCTCCCAGCATTGCAAATAGGTGTCCTGATGCATTGGATGATCGAAGAAATCGTTTGCTGTGGGGCCTTCACAACTCTAGAGATGACCGCGACCTCCATGCTCAATTCTCCATATCTACTGCTGCCTGCCGAGCTCCCTGAGAGACTCCTGCCTTTCAATAAATGCCTTTAGTGTACCAGCACTGAAGTTGAGCACAAAGGGGATGCAAAAAATGCAAATGCCGCTGACCTCGCAGTCAGGAAAAATCGCTTCAGTAGTAGAACCTTTGCACATAGTCACATGCTCTCTTAGTTTTTAGGGTAGAAAGTATGAATTCGCTTTTTCTGAGGTGAGGTTCAAAATTGCTTCGAATCCCCATACTAGAAAAGTGTTCAAAATTGCTTCGAATCCCCATACTAGAAAAGTGTTCAAAATTGCTTCGAATCCCCATACTAGAAAAGTTACGATTGGAAAAGTCATTCACCGAGAACTTTAGACCGCTACTGTATACTAAAGTATATAGGTGATCAATTGCAGCTGGTAGAACAGCTTTAAGCATCTCTCAACACGAATTGAAATTCATCATTTTTCCAGAAGACGAAATTTTAAAAATTTCATTCGAGTAAAAGGCAACGGTTGCCTTTTGCTTACCAAGTGCCTTATTTAATAAAATGTTTATGTGTGTGTATCGCGAAATCCAAGACACCCTCAACTTCGAAGAGAGTCTTCAAATTGAAGGTATTACTATTATATGTTATCATCTATTATTGAAGGTATAGGGGAGGCCTAATGTTGGCAGAAAGGCAGTCAATGATGGAGGATGACAAGCGTTTATGAGCGACAAGTAATGTGTCACTCAATATGTCATTATTCGCGGCAATCCAGTGTTAACTAGGACAAGGTACAAGGAATGGAGAAGGACGGTGACTTACTCCAAGTATAATGCAGCAAGAACAGTCATAAAAGCCATTGACGATATCAGTCAAACTTCTCGTTGTTTTATGTGGTTATCATAGATAATGTAATGAGAAATAAAACTCGATTAATTCTGCTCTGCGATGGTTTCGGCTGACCATATTAGCGGATCCTGCAACGTCAAAACATAGAAGAAAGGGGAAAACCAGGAGACTGAAGAGCCATTTCCATACACGTTGGCTGTCGAGCCACTCAAAATTTAGGTCAGTAGCTTTCCTATCTATGGACTATGAGTGGCGAAGTCCCATGAGATTTTTGTCAACGTGAACCCAATTTATTTGATCAAGCACTCTATATAAATACTAAATTCATAGACATGGTCATGGCAAAAGGCGTCCAGTTGTAAATATTTGTAGGTTGAGAGTATAGCTGTAGAGGGCAGGGAGTCGACACGGTTCTTGAGGGAGAGCTCAGCTCAAATGATGCAATGCATCGGCAATTAACGCGCTCGTAGGGGTGAGCATGCAGTAAATGAACGGCGGTACGTCTATCTATGGGGGATGTCAATTACTTCTTCCTGTCTGCAATCCGCCCTTGTGCATCTTTGAACGATGTCAAATATCGTTCAGTTGATATAGGTGAGCAGTATTAGCTTTCCTCCAAGATCACAGATTAGACGAAAACCTCTAATCGGAACATTTTGAAAGTTCCGATTAGAGGTCATCCGTGCATTGTGGAATGTTCTCTCTATCAGCGACATTCTAGTGCTAGAAAATCACTAATGGTTGCGTCTCTAGCGCAACCCTGAAGGGCATTCAGCTCTTTGGACAGTGTTTTCACAATTACCTAAGCACAAATATAAATCGACTTCCTACGCGCATGTCGGAGATGTGTCAAAATTTATATGGGTCAACACTCAATCATAACAACAATGGAAATTTCTATTTCATCTATTCTGTTTGTAACCACAACGGTTCCCAAAAGTATATGAGTGCCTCTCGCTCGTTCCCGAATTTTCCACGAGCCTACTGTATCCTGCGTTGCTGCAGACAATCAATATTCGGACGACTCAATCATAATGGGAGGTCAGAGATTTGCCACTGCTCCACATTCACATTGCTCTGGAGTGTTAACAATTACAAATCACAGTGAAGTCCCTCTAAGGCTCTCCTTGCTCGCCCCCTGCAATTCATCTTATGCCATGTTGACAGTGAATGTCGCCCTTGGAACTTCTCTTGATGTCGTGTGAAGTCTTGGGTAACACCTCTCTTATCTGTCATTTGTTGATCATAGATTAGCTCGAACGAACATCGCTAACATCTTCATTTCCGAGTAAACACTAGTGTTATTTAATGCAAAAACACATGATGGCATTCACGTGTCCATCTATGCTTTCCGATACAGTCATCACTACATACTACTGGAGCCTAAGAAGCTATCCCAGACTAATGTGCTACATTAAAATCCTCATTATTTTCTAGGCGTTTTAGTCTTCTACGAAGGCTTGGATTTCATTGGACCGCTTTAAATTGGATACTATGTTCAGGAACTAAACCCAACTATTATATTTCCAATCCCAGCATCATCAACGATCTTTTAAATCTTAAAGATTCTCAACCGTTGATTGAAGACTGCTAATCAAAGCAAACCGTTGTTCTATGAATCATGAGCCGAAATTTCCTTCTTGTATGATGTTACACATTTGCGACGGCATTTACGCATGTGGACCACAATCAAGTTCTGATATCGCATTCAACGCTTTCAAGCAATTCTCATATGATTTGCATTATACATGTAGAGCGTAAATATCGTGAATTTCTCTAGATATTTTAGTTTTAGGAAAATTATAATCAATCAAGATTGAAAAGCGTTGACCTCCATTATTGCACCATGGTGATTTTGCTGGTAGAGCTTTTTTTTTGGATAAACAATGTTGCTTCTCCGAATCTACGTAATGAGGGCAGAAGTGCTCCTGTTCCTGATTTTTTGAGTAGGATTGGGTATTTCTTTGACCCACTGGCGACCGCGCCTTTTATATTTTATTTACATTAACTTTTGATTTCTCTAATGGGTGTAGTTGGAAATAAAGGAATCCTGGACCACAATGCCTCAAGATTCTCTAGAAGGCTGTGAGCTCAGCTGATACTCGAAAACATGGAAAAATTATAAGAACACTTGATAAATAATATAAATATTACAGGAGCATGATATGGTGTGGTCCACCAGCGGGCCACGCGGTCGTAAATGGGTTAAATGAGTTGCCTGAAGCAGCACATTGAAATAACTATAGTTTAGCTGTTGGCGGACTAGTTGAGAATGACTCCATCGCCTGACACCATCGTTTCCCAGATGAAAAAGTAATGCACAACTTCCTCAATTTTACAAGTACTTAACAGATTCGAGCAGCACGCGAAATATGACAGTAAAAAATATGTGGTAGTTCACGAGAGAAGAAGAAAGGGAATGAAGTAAATATAGCCAGTGGAGTTGAAAGCTAGTGTGGGTGCATCTAGCTCCGAAGGTCTTGGTGTTTGTTATAAGTGTCGATGCCTACCTCTGAAAACATTTGAAACTCTATTGTAGAAGATTTGAAGTGCTCCGCACTTTGTAGGAGCCTTCATGAGGAATGCATTGAGCGTTTAAGTGGGAAAGGGAAACATGTGTTACTGAACGTAGAAATTTGTTAGCACACTTCTCATTTCTACACGGCAATGGTCAGAATAGAAGGAGATTATGACCATTCACAAAATCACGTGAAGCTCTAGCTTTTTTTGAGTTACTCATGGGATTAGAACCATTTTATGAAAGAGAGGTACTGGATACGTGAGCGAGCCCCGTAGATTGCCAATAGTGAACCAAAATACGGCAAAAAAAGCGAGGGTAGGCGGAAGCTCGGTATTGTGATGGATGGAGCACGTTGCTCGAGAAGCACAACTACGGGTTCGAGCCCCATCCGAGACTGAAGTTTTGTCCATAACTCGCCAACCTTGTGAGACTTTCACATCGCGTGCTGCAGCCATGAAGCAGCAGTTAATAAAACATCAAGTCTGAAAAAGTTATATCACGTAAAACCTTTCAGCTTAACGGTTCAGTGCTGATCTTGGCCGACTGCCGCAACACGTTGTAAGTGTGAGTGCTGATAAGCTGCGGCATATAAGCCATTAGGAAGGCGAGGGCAAGCGGGGCTCTGTATTGTAACGGATGGAGCACGGAAAGCACAAGTACGGGTTCAAACCCCGTCCAAACCGAAGTTTTGCCCATAATTCGCCAACCTTGAAGAAACCAAAAACATTTTGCAAACCTTAAGTACGTATTTCATAAAAAAGCAAAAGTGAACATGCATAAGAGATTCAAATCCTTGAGCCATGATTATTCCACCAACTACTAGCTGCACCAACGTCGACCACTACGGCTTTTCTTGGTTCGGTTACCTATTCGATATAGTGGTAAAATGAATGGCCGCTACGACCAAGTTCCTTTCTTCTGTCATATAACATTCCCTCAATCATCGAATGATTCCGTGGCCTTCCAAAACGTGCTCTCTTATCTCCACCTGGACGAGGCTGTGCGCATTACCGCCCATACGTCTTTGCTTTTGATCAGATCCAGACGCGTTTAACAGCAAGCCCATCAGGGCATCCTCCCCTTGGCGGAGTGAGGTTTTCCCTAATAAAATCTATTTACGTGCCAGCCAGCGCTACCTTAGAGTATCTTGAGCCTCACCACTACCGGGTGTGCTTTCCTTGTGAAGCACTCCGTCGGACGCAGAGGATCAGTAGATCTTCTCTACTTCATCCATACCACATTATTTCAAGCCTTTGCAGTGTGGTTCGTGCTACCGCTAGCAGCCTTCCTTTTCCAGACACTGGGATCCTCTGCCCTTTTCAATGACTTCATCACGACTGTCTCCTACCAACCCCGTGCACTCTATCGGAGCTGAGAAAATTGGTTGACTTCTCGATCAGATGGAGCCCATTCTCTGCCAGTACGTTATGCCATTTTTGCAGCTTCTTTTGGAGAGCTCGGCACCTCTACGCTATCGGAGGAGTCATCAAGTGGAGGGTGGTCCTTAGTGGTCTATCCATGAGCCGTTTGTGATGATATCCACTGTAATCAGGAAGAAAACGGGCATACAACCTATCGTTATCGTACCTTAACCTTCACCCCTACTGCGTTCGTTGAGATTTGAGTAGCGCCCATGTCCCTCTTACTAAAGGAAGGGTCTCCATGGAGCTTGGAATACGGCGATATAACTCTCGTCTTGAATGGTCACTTCAAACAAGTATCCTTCCCTTATCAAATGACCCCAACCAGTAAGTGATAAAGGGATAATATACGGTGCTGTCAACGTGGCTGCAGTTGATACAAAACATCCACTCAAGATATTCGTAATAGGGTTTTGATAGGATCTCGAGAGTTGGTGCTGCAGTGTTTAAGAAGATTATATATATGTAATATATAATATATAATATATAATATTAAATATATATTAAATACATAAAGGAATGGATGAGCAAATTTTATTTGTTATCATCAAGCATGCTACATTCAATTGTCCACGAAATGTTTATGCCAGCAATCAGTTGACAGGTTGAATGGATCGATGAGAATCACGTCTCTCGAAGAAAAGTGCAAAACATGTCTCAGAGCATAAAAAATGTGAAGCAGCATGCTCGAAGATCAAAACGGCATGCAATTCTCAGTTCCGCTTAGCAGTCTACGAAGCATAATTCCATAAACTATATCGAAATTTCCATTAGAGTGGATAGGTCGGAAGCCCGGATATTTTTGACTGTTTTGAGGCGATTGAACAGCTTATGCGCAAATGAGATCAATGCTTACTCTCAGGTCCGTACAAGTTTTCGGACTCGCTATGAGGGAGACCAAAGGCATGCTCACAAGCCTGCGACAAAAGCTGCCGATCCGGCTCGAACTTATCGTTGCTATTACTGGAGATACAAAGACTTGGCAAGATTCTTTCTGCAGAACCTTTGAGACCTGCTTCTCGACTTCATTCATTGGTAGAGTGTGGCTGCCTTTGATCGCTGACCCTGGTAAGTTTTGTTCCACAAAGGCTCAAAATGAAAACAGCAGATGGGAAAGGGGCCCGTGAATTGGATATCTACAGAAGTGAAAAGCAAAAGGCGAGAGCAAAAAAGTATTGTTTAATAACACAAGTGATTACGGAAGTTAGGTCTATCATGTGGATGAAAAGGGTTGTATTACTTTGCTAGTATTAGATGGCAGTAAAAAGCAGTCCGACAATGAAGGAAATGTTATTATAAGATGCACAAGGCAGAATTAACAATCACCAGAATTCCCACACTCATTTCTCCTCATATTCTGCTCCATAGTCATCAAAGAAACAGTACCACAAATCATTTTCCATCCTGTTGTTTGTTTTGCTTCCTCTTGCATGTAGATGTCGGAAAAAAACTTCCAGTCATCTCTTCGGTAAACTTTTGTAAGAACCACAGCTCACGTGAACGTTCTCGAGTATGTTTAGGTGGTTAGACGGTTCTGATCTGATATCATCCAAGCAAAAGAAAAGCTCTCGATCTATGCAAACCCTCGCTTCTATTTCTTTTCGCTCCACTGTCTTTGCACCATGTCACTTGCTTCAAAATCTCCACAACGACAACTCTATATGTCGCATCGAGTGCAGCTAAAAGTTTTATTTCATGTCGTTGTCTTTTTTTTCGTCTATTGTGTTGAAGGCAACGTGTGCAAGAAAGTTGCAAGCTACCTAACAACAAGCAGATTGAAATATAGTGTGGGTGAAGGTGGCCGATATTTCTCAAAGGAATTTCTCAGACCTTCTAGACCTAGCCTCGTGAAGAGACATTACTAAGTAATGGACGCTACAGCATGACCGGAAAAAAGCTGCCACATGATCGTCATTTAATGCAGTACCTATCTCCTCAGTCATGGATTCCACAAGTGGATAACAAGAGAATATCTGTATACGGCAAGCAAATTGATCACTGTTTATTTTTTCAAATTGACTTTAAAAGACCTCACTTACCTTTGACATATCATGTTTGTTAAATCTGAATGATTATGAGTAAAAGTGCACACTCGCGAGACTCAAGTGTTCAAACGATTGTACAATGTTCAGCGTTCAACTGTTCGATAGCTGCCGCTGGGAATTGCTCGAGTAATCTATCGCGTTTAGCGCCACCCCTCTTTCCTGGAAGGATGAAACGCTTAATTAAATTGAAGTAAACTGATCCGAAGAGTTTTTGCTAAGTATTACATCCGGTATTACAGGCCTTTACGTTCGCGTCTGAGCCTTTACTTCCAAAGTGCAGCGGCACTTTTCTAACTGTACCACCCCGATAATACTTTCCATGCTACTCTGGTGCACAATCCTTTATCTGCCTTCTACTCACTGTAACTTAACTTTTTTGGAAGAAACGTCGAAGTGGGTGAAGTAGTTCGATCGCTAGCGTTCTCAATTCTATCAATCATTCGATAGTAATAGAGCACAATAAGTCAGTATTCCCAGTAGAAGGAACCAACGCAAAGCAGTCCTCAGACCCGATAGCCACATTTCCAACACCGTCATCTGTTGTACCAATGAGAATTTGAAGTAATGTTAAGCCTGCATATTAACGAAATCACTGGACAATGCGATATGCTGAAAGACACTCAAGATGAAGTAGTGTTTTTCCACAAAATTCCTTGCAATCCTCCGTATTTCACTCTTGCACCTACCACCGCGGAACCTTTTCAGATTTTGGACCTGTTCTGCGTGCCAATGAACAATTTTCGAAGGGTTTTGTATTCAATAATTCCAATATTCTAATCATGTGCTGGATAGACACAGACGAAGATGGGGTGTTACTGTGACCAATCTCCTGATCGACCTCAGCCGTGCACCTCCACATCAATTAGGCCTCACGCTATAACAATCCACTAATGGTCAACTAAATAATGTGAATTGGAAAATGTCTTTTTATTGATTACTGTTCCATTCCATTCGTAATCACAAGGAACGGTGCTATGCAAAAAAACGAAGTAACGCTCATCAACCAAGTGTTGAGTTTTTCAATTCACACTGCATAATCAACAATCAATGTTATAAGAGACAGACGATAATATATTATATAAATAGAAGATATAAGCCACTGAGATGGCGTGGAAGGTGGGATCTTGGTAGTGAAAGGGTAAAAGCACGGTGCCCAAAAAGCATAAGCACGAGTTCGAGCCCCGTCCGAAGTCGAAGCTTTGCTCACAAATCACCACCCTTATGATGCTTTACATCGCGTACTGCGGCGATATAATAGCATTTAATAAAGCATCAATTCAAAATGAATTCTATAAGAGAATAATTAGTGTAGGTAAGGCACTAGGTAGACGAATAAGACCAGAGGCGAAGAAGCAGCATCATTGTAACCATGTAGCATAAATTAAGAGCAATTAAGAAGCAAACGAAGAGAAAAGAGGGACAGTGCCCACAGGGACATACCCCCCCCCCCCCCCGCTCACATGCTTCCCTCCTTCGGCCACTCTTTCGACCTAAAAATGAGTCTTGTTTGATATGGGCTGTTGTGCATCCCTTCTGTTGTGTCTTCAGAGCGAGCAGCAGCAGATTACCTATCAGAAAAAACGAATGAACGAGTGGACAAAAAATGACATGGGTATATACTCTTCTAGCAGGTCAGAATGCTGGCGTAGAGATAAAGTGAGTTCCCCCAACATTTTCTAACCCCAATGAATGGAACCACTAATCAGGAAAGTCTGCAGGGAAGGGCAAGAATCAAGGGAATAATGTGACTCATGAACACAGCAGAGAATGCAGGAAGTTAATAAAATACTTCTGCAAAGAAAGTTAGTTCTTCTTATGGGGTCTAAAAAAAGATCGTGAGGTGAGCGAGGTCGCTCTTCCAAAGCATAGTTATGTCTTCAGAATCCGCTCACATTTTTTATTGTACAAAGCTCGAAATTGTAAAAAACTATGATCGCTCCAACTACTTATGGCTAGAGATTCCGCTCATAAAAGTCGATTACTTCTTTCGGTGGTTCAGAGAGATCAAGGAAGGTTGCGAGACTGCAGCCGCTGATGTTGCACTTTTTGACATGCTTTCCCTTGTACCACTTTTAAGATACATCAACCCCTGAATTGCAAAAAGTTCATTCCAACAAGGATCTTTGTCACCTTTAACTCCGAGTGCTGCGAATTCGAATACGAAGGAGGTAGATTTCTAGAATTTCCTTTAGCAAACTTTTTTGTTGGCGGCTCACCATAGAGCTTTCGAATAATGGCTAAGTGGTTGCAAGAGGAACCAGATATAATTGTGACTGACAAATGGAAGATAATTTACTCAGCATGGAACTTTGAATAGAGACCCAGATATATAGATAGATACAGACGGAGTTTTAAATGCTGCCCACGAACTGCCAATCGGTCCTCCTAGAGAAAAAGTATGAGGGCTCGAAAGTAGCTTGACAGTAGTGCCCACTGGAAGTGCGAACTCGTCGCTCTGTTCGCGTGACAATGTTCCGTAGTGGTAGTGGTCTTACTTCACAGCATGCAGGTTTGTTCACCGCCATCGTCAACCTTTTTGCTCGGTGTTTTTTCCGTTTCATTAGAAGCTTTAAAACGTTTTCTGAAAATTTTCCAAGTGAACGTCTTATTGATGTTTTCATTTGCGCTTTCGCACCTATTGAAGGAAGAATGGTTTTGCAAGTCAATTGCATGACTCCGTTTTATTTTCAACTCAAAAAACATTTGACAGATAGGTGCCAGAGAGTGTTAAGGTGCTGTGCATAAGATGCCAGTGAGGAACTCAACACTTGGAGAAAACTTGGGAAAAATCTGTGCAAGACTTGAGTTGTTCACATACTGCACCCCTTATACATGCTGGTTCTCCGAACCGGACGCAATACAGGCATTTGTCTTATGATTGAACATTTACTCCATAGAAATGGAACAGTAGCGTGAATTTTTGTCAACATACCCAGCCTTGGACCGAGAACATTTCACAAATTTCAAAAACATCAAAATCTGCTGGTTAGATCGGGAACAACACACACCATGGCCCCGGAGCTCCTAGTCGATTGGACTAAAGCCCGCCTTTCCGAATTCCGAAATCATCGAACAAGCTGTACGCTAAGGTGTGTAACGCGATTTATCATTGCATATGTGAAGCGATGCAATTCACTTTTCTTTTGTCACATGACTGTTCTCGTCTGTTCACTTCTTTCTTTTCACTTCATGACAGGATGCAAAGTTCAGAAGCAGAATATTCCTGCCGGTGCTACGAAAATGATTCGAACGTTGGACGTCTTCTCCTCTGGTTCTCTGAAGAACGTAATGAAAAGGATCAGAACACGAGCTATAATGAACACGAGAAATTCAACATGACCTACAGAGATAATATACTCAAGGTGTTACTTCGAGCATATCGAGTGTTTAATGCACTTTGTTTTTTCAATTTTATGAGATACTCCCGGTATAATCAGTATTGAGACCAACATTTGTTTTACCTATTTCAGAGAAGCAGCATTTATAATGGATGCAGTTGTTGAGCAACATGTGTGCTGCACACATCCTTTCAGTTTTTCTCTCAATGTTGAGTTCCTCAGATGCATCTCATGCATCACTAGCACCTTTCTGTCGAATGTTCTCTGCAGTTCAAAATAACCAGAGCCATACATTCAACCTATAGAACCACTATTTCTTCAAAAGGGGCGACAAGCGTCTATGCTGCAGTTTTAATTCTCATAATCGTGGACAGCCTTCAAAACACTATCGATTCATCTGTACATTCAAAGTTCCATGGTGAGTGAGCTACCTATTCCCGGTGAGTTACAATGCATGGCCTATGATTACCACCTCAAATACTGAAGAGCTCCCCCCTCCTATTCGGGCTTCTGTTCGTGACTTATAAGAAAGTGACTCTCACATCTATGCCCCACTCCTTATATTATATTGCCTTTGTGGACACTGTATAATTGTGAGGGGTGACACCTTCAGCAATAATCTGATTCTTACTCCACATACAGAAAAGTTCGTGCACATCGAGGTACTTGCGGTGGCCGCTCACATCTTTTGAGTGATGACTTCTCAAGTTTCATCACGCGAGAAATTATGGATCTTGGTGGGCGTTGGGATGCCGGCAGCTGTTCTGCAAATGTTTGACTCGGTGCAAGCGAGAACCAACTTTTGCTACAACTTTTCACTTCAACGATCTTTTAATTATTTAGGCATAACGTGGCAGTGAAGAGAGCGATGATGCGTCTGGGAAAACGATTGGAAACCTATCATCGTAAAAGAGCTATCATGAGGCTTGGGAAATAACCGTCCTGCTTCGGCGGTCGATTGACATTACGAGTCTTTGGATTTTCTTTGTATCAGCTGCTTTTTCTTACCAACCCCTATTCTTCTTTGGGTGTCCATGTTTATGAGAATAAAGGTTGTTCATGTGTGGTATTATTGCGATCAAAATTGAACGTGCAATGGATCACACTGCAACAGTTGTTGAACAATACTGCTGCTGATTCATGATTCAACTGACGGTTTGTGGCTCGCTTCACTACAACTTTTGCTGGAGTTTTCCAATTAAGATGATCAGTGGAGTGCTCTCCTCAGGGACAATCTAATTATATATTTAATCATGATTCAGACTTCATCGACTCTTTCGGCCTACAGGTGGATAGATATCAGCTCTCCTTCAATTACCTGAGCTTCATTTTCTCAAGAGTTAAATATTGAACCTCTAAGTACCTGATCTGTTACTTGGGGAGCAACGGCAACGCGAATCCCCGATTCAATTGGAAGCTCCGTTCTCGGTATCTAAAAGACAGTCACGTCACTCGTTACTGTTTTGAGGGCATGAAATCATGACCATTCTGATAGCTTTTATGCTGAACTTTTAGAAACTCCACAAAGACGAAAAATTTTTTGCTTTAGAATCAGAGACTCCTTTCAAGCCGTACAATCTATGTGAAAGCAATAGATAGCCCTGCTCATTAGCAATCCCGATACATGGAAATTTTCGATTCTTTCCAACCTTACATCTTCATCTCAAGGAAGATCAAAGATCGACTGTAGGAACCACAGGTACGGTTATAACGACATCTTCACCTAGTGTTTGAAGGTTGGGTGTAGTAAAAGTTCCGACGAAGGTGGAGGGTCATTATAAATTTTGTTAGCCCCATGGTAGAATTATAGGAACTTCAACAGATCACAGAGGTCGGAATCACTATCTTTCCTGCAGTTTATTGGCTTTCTTGAAAACCAAGTGATCTGATCCCGTTTGAAGGCCTATATCATATTATAGAAGAAAAGCACGGAAAACTGATCAAAGGGAAGTCCTCTTCCGAGTGATGTGCATTTTCTGATTATTTTCACTACTGAAACTTACAATTTGGTTCGGAAGAGGATACAACTTGAAAATCTTCTAATTATGTTATTCCGATGTTACAACTTAGACTTCGATTATCAATTCCTGGGTGCCTTTTCAGGTGGCCCACCCCTCACTATCAACCTCCATCGTTTCATTACATTACCCACCCTAATTATTCAGAAAAAAAGGCGAAAAAAACGCGGATTCGCGTCTTTTTAGTCTCTCCTTTATAACTCGGTCAGTTTTTACTCTTTTCACATGCAATTTTTACATAGTTCATACATTAGGAATTCTCCGAGAAATGGAGGTTAAAATATACTAGATGCACACAAGTTCTTTCAGTTACAGAGAAAAGCAAAGTATCAGAAATTTGAGTGAATTCGTAAGAGATTGGGAAATGTCTTCAAAACAAAAAGGAAGGAATTCTCTGAAAAATGAAGGTCAAAACCGACAAGATGCACAGATGCTCCTTTAGTTACAGAAATAGAAAAGCTCCAGAAACTTGAGCGAATTCGTGGGAGATTGGAGAACACCTTCAAAACATAAAGGAAGGAATTCTACGAGAAATGTAGGTCAAAACAGACTAGATGCGCAGAAGCTTCTTCAGTTACAGGGAAAGAAAGGTATCAGGAATTCTTTGCATATTTCTAACAGATTGGAAAATATCTTTGAAAACACAGAGGAAGAAGGCCTCTGAGAAATGGAGGTCAAAATAGACTAGATGCACTAAAGTTCTTTTAGTTACAGAGAAAAGCAAAGTATCAGGAATTTGAGCGGATTCTTAAGAAAATGAAAATGTCTTTGAAACATAAACTAAGGAATCCTTCGAAAAACTGAGGTCAAAATAGACTAGATGCATAGAAGTTCCTATGGCTACAGAGGAAGGAAAGCTTCAAAAATTGAAGTGAAGTCGTAAGAAATTGGAAAATGTCTTTGAAAACATAAAGGAAGAAGGTCTCTGAGAATTGGAGGATAAAATAGACCAGATGCACTAAAGTTCTTCTAGTTACAGAGAAAAGCAAAGTATCAGAAATTTGAGTGAATTCGTGGGATATTGAAAATGCCTTCAAAATCATAAAGGAAGGGATTCTTCGAGAAATGGAGGTCAAAACCGACAAGATGCACAGAAGCTCCTTTAGTTACAGAGATAGGAAAGCTCCAAAAACTTGAGCTAATTCGTGGGAGATTGGAGAACACCTTTAAAACATAAAGATAAGAAGGTCATTGAAAAATGTAGGTCAGAATAGACAAAATGGGCAAAACTTCTTTCAGTCACAGAGGAAGAAAACTCAAGAAAATTGAGCGAAATAGTGGGAGACTAAAAAATCAATCTAAAATCATAAAGGAAACGATTCTATGAGGAATAGATGTCAAAACCGACTAGGTGCGCAGAAGCTCCTTCAGTTACAGGGAAAGAAAGCATCAGGAATTATTTACAAATTTGTAACAGATTGGAAAGTATCTTTGAAAACACAGAGAAAGAAGGTCTCTGGGAAGTGAATATCAAAATAGAATCGATGCTTGAAAGTTTCCTCAGATAAAGGGGTACGCATGATACAGAAGTTGGGCGAATTCGTAAGAGATTGGGAAATGTGTTCGAAACATAAAGGAAGGAATTCTCCTAGAAATGGAGGTCAAAATAGAATAGGAGCACAGAAGCTCCTTTAGTTACAGAAATAGAAAAGCTCCAGAAACTTGAGCGAATTCGTGGGAGATTGGAGAACACCTTCAAAACATAAAGGAAGGAATTCTACGAGAAATGTAGGTCAAAACAGACTAGATGCGCAGAAGCTTCTTCAGTTACAGGGAAAGAAAGGTATCAGGAATTCTTTGCATATTTCTAACAGATTGGAAAATATCTTTGAAAACACAGAGGAAGAAGGCCTCTGAGAAATGGAGGTCAAAATAGACTAGATGCACTAAAGTTCTTTTAGTTACAGAGAAAAGCAAAGTATCAGGAATTTGAGCGGATTCTTAAGAAAATGAAAATGTCTTTGAAACATAAACTAAGGAATCCTTCGAAAAACTGAGGTCAAAATAGACTAGATGCATAGAAGTTCCTATGGCTACAGAGGAAGGAAAGCTTCAAAAATTGAAGTGAAGTCGTAAGAAATTGGAAAATGTCTTTGAAAACATAAAGGAAGAAGGTCTCTGAGAATTGGAGGATAAAATAGACCAGATGCACTAAAGTTCTTCTAGTTACAGAGAAAAGCAAAGTATCAGAAATTTGAGTGAATTCGTGGGATATTGAAAATGCCTTCAAAATCATAAAGGAAGGGATTCTTCGAGAAATGGAGGTCAAAACCGACAAGATGCACAGAAGCTCCTTTAGTTACAGAGATAGGAAAGCTCCAAAAACTTGAGCTAATTCGTGGGAGATTGGAGAACACCTTTAAAACATAAAGATAAGAAGGTCATTGAAAAATGTAGGTCAGAATAGACAAAATGGGCAAAACTTCTTTCAGTCGCAGAGGAAGAAAACTCAAGAAAATTGAGCGAAATAGTGGGAGACTAAAAAATCAATCTAAAATCATAAAGGAAACGATTCTATGAGGAATAGATGTCAAAACCGACTAGGTGCGCAGAAGCTCCTTCAGTTACAGGGAAAGAAAGCATCAGGAAT
Organism: Haemonchus contortus; assembly: GCA_000469685.2. NCBI lineage: Eukaryota > Metazoa > Nematoda > Chromadorea > Rhabditida > Trichostrongylidae > Haemonchus > Haemonchus contortus. The sequence goes on along the minus strand of LS997567.1, from coordinate 21,566,157 downwards.
TATTTACAAATTTGTAACAGATTGGAAAGTATCTTTGAAAACACAGAGAAAGAAGGTCTCTGGGAAGTGAATATCAAAATAGAATCGATGCTTGAAAGTTTCCTCAGATAAAGGGGTACGCATGATACAGAAGTTGGGCGAATTCGTAAGAGATTGGGAAATGTGTTCGAAACATAAAGGAAGGAATTCTCCTAGAAATGGAGGTCAAAATAGAATAGGAGCACAGAAGCTCCTTTAGTTACAGAGATAGGAAAGCTCCAAAAACTTGAGCGAATTCGTGGGATATTGGAGAACACCTTCAAAAATTAAAGGAAGGATTTCTCCGAGAAATGTAGGTCAAAACAGGCAAGATGCGCGAAAGTTCCTCCAGTTGCAGAGGAAGAAAAGCTCCAGAATCTTGAGCGAAATAGTGGGAGATTGAAAAATCAATCTAAAATCATAAAGGAAACGATTCTATGAGGAATGGAGCTCAAAATCGACTAGGTGCGCAGAAGCTCCTTTAGTTACAGGGAAAGAAAAGTATCAGGAATTCTTTGCATATTTGTAACAGATTGGAAAATGTCTTTGAAAACACAGAGGAAGAAGGCCTCTGAGAAATGGAGGTCAAAATAGACTAGATGCACTAAAGTTCTTTTAGTTACAGAGAAAAGCAAAGTATCGGGAACTCGAGCGAATTCTTAAGAGAATGAAAATGTTTTTGAAACATAAAGGAAGGAATCCTTCGAAAAACTGAGGTCAAAATAGACTAGAAGCACAGAAGCTTCTTTAATCACAGAAATAGAAAACCTTCAGAAACTTGAGCGAATTCGTGGGAGATTGGAGAACACCTTTAAAACAAGAAGGAAGGAATTCTCCGAGAAATGGAGGTCAAAATAGACTGGATGCATAGAAGTTCCTTGATTACAGAGCTGCGCATGTTACAGTAATTAGAGCGAAATCGTAAGTGATTGAAAAAAATTTGAGAACATAGAGGAAGGATTTCTTCATTAAATGGCTAAAAGGCTAAAATAGACTAGATGCGCAGAAGCTTCTTCAGTTACAGGGAAAGAAAGGTATCAGGAATTCTTTGCATATTTCTAACAGATTGGAAAATATCTTTGAAAACACAGAGAAAGAAGGCCTCTGAGAAATGGAGGTCAAAATAGACTAGATGCACTAAAGTTCTTTCAGTTACAGAGAAAAGTATGATTGATATCATAACTAAGAAGGAATTGTGATTCAAAATCATGAGATGGAGAATTTATCGATGGAAACAAAATATATGAAGATTTATGTGAAATGCAGGTCAAATTTAGTGCAAAGAGGAGCCGGCTACTAGAAGTTCCTTTGTTTACAGAGGTGGGCACCTTTCATAACTAGAGCGGATTCGTATGAGATTGGAATTTATCGATTGGAAACACAAAGGAAGGAATTCTTTGTGAAATGGAGGTCAAAATAGACTGGATGCATAGAAGTTCCTTGATTACAGAGCTGCGCATGTTACAGTAGTTAGAGCGAAATCGTATGTTATTGAAAATAAAGATTGAAAATATAATGGAATGATTTATTTGTGAAATGCAGGTCAAAATAGACTAGATGCATAGTTTTTTTATTTACAGAGGTGGGCACCTTTCATAACTAGAGCGGATTCGTATGAGCATTGGAATTTATCGATTGGAAACACAAAGGAAGGAATTCTTTGTGAAATGGAGGTCAAAATAGACCGGATGCATTGAGGTTCCTTTATTTACAGAGGTGGGCATGTTTCAGGAACGAGAGCGAAATCGTATGTTATTGAAAATAAAGATCGAAAATATAATGGAATGATTTATTTGTGAAATGCAGGTCAAAATAGACTAGATGCATAGTTTTCTTTATTTACAGAGGTGGGCACCTTTCATAACTAGAGCGGATTCGTATGAGATTGGAATTTATCGATTGGAAACACAATGGAATGATTTATTTGTGAAATGCAGGTCAAAATAGACCGGATGCATAGAAGTTCCTTTGTTTACAGAGGTGGGCACCTTTCATAACTAGAGCGGATTCGTATGAGATTTGAATTTATCGATTGGAAACATAAAGTAAGGAATTATTTGTGAAAAGCAGGTCAAAATAGACCGGATGCATAGAAGTTCCTTTGTTTACAGAGGTGTGCACCTTTCATAACTAGAGCGGATTCGTATGAGATTTGAATTTATCGATTGGAATAAAGGAAGGAATTATTTGTGAAATTGCAGGTCAAAATAGACCGGATGCATAGAAGTTCCTTTGTTTACAGAGGTGGGCACCTTTCATAACTAGAGCGGATTCAGATGAGATTGGAATTTATCGATTGGAAACATAAAGGAAGGAATTCTTTGTGAAATGGAGGTCAAAATAGACTGGATGCATAGAAGTTCCTTGATTACAGAGCTGCGCATGTTACAGTAATTAGAGCGAAATCGTAAGTGATTGAAAAAAAATTGAGAACATAGAGGAAGGATTTCTTTGTGAAATGGAGAACGAAATCGACTGGATGCATAGTTTCCTTTATTTACACAGGTGGGCATGTTTCAGGAACTAGGGCGAAATCGTAAGTTATTGAAAATAAAGATCGAAAATATAGGATGCATAATTTTCTTTATTTACAGAGGTGGGCACGTTTCATAACTAGAGAGGATTCGTATGAGATTGGAATTTATCGATTGGAAGCATAAGGGAAGGAAATTTTTTTAATGGACGTAAAATTCAGGATTTTTTCTGGATTTATCAGAGTCTCCTTAGATACGGAGGTGGCGCATGTTCCGAGAATTGGAGAGAATTCTTAAGAGGTTGGAAATCACCGTTTCAAAACGTAACAGAAGGATCTTATTGAAATGGACGTGAAAATAGGCTCGATGTATAGAAGTGCCTTTAGAACGAGAAGAGGGCATGTTCAGAAATTAGAAGAAATCCTCAAGGAATTCTATGTTGTATGGTACTTCCGATGATACAGGAGATATGACTTTCCCTTCTATGATATGAAGTTTTGGAACATGGAAGTTGACTGACCTACTGATGATGCAGTAGAATAAGTCAAACGTGATCGATCATGGCACGCTCAGACGTTGAAATCATAGCCAGTATTCAAAAAGCTGAACTGGAGCTGCTTTCTTACAGCAGACCATTGCCTGTGCTGATGTTTTCCTTGATTTGAATTTGTTGTGGCTATTCGCTATATCCCAGATGAGATTACGCTACTCAAACCGTTCACTTTTCTCTCAATTGGCTTTCGGAAGCCAGGTATTGAGGATTCATTCTTCACCTTATACGCACGCCTCTTTCAAGACCACAGGGTTGAAAGACCCTTAAGATGCTCTGCTGTCTGTAGCACTTCAATTCCATATCTTTGGGTTGATGAGCAATGTCTGAGTTACTTTTCTGGGCCGTAAAAGTAGGTAGACTGGTATGTTTTTTTGGTTTCAAGCTAACCCAGCTAACCAGTTTGAAAGGTATTCAGATTCGTTAAGATAAATGAGCGACTGTCGCAAGATTAATTGTAACGCGAAACAAACTGGAGACAGAAGAAACACAAAATTAGCAAAGTAGGCAAAAAGGTAGTTGCGACTAGGAGCCACACGTCAAAGGATTGAAAATTGACGCCGGAGCAGGCAGCCACCATGTATTGACTGCGAGGCCAGAGCCATGACAGTGCAACGATCCGTAAACCACCGCAATCGGATGGCGCTCTCGCCAGTGCACGGTGAGCTGCTTAACCTTATTGTAGGGTCTGAGACCAAGCATCCGATATAGCATTTATTTGCTACAGTGTACCGTATTCAAAACAATTGCTTTACTATCAAAGGACGCAAGACATCAAAGTATCCTCTGGATTGCGAAGCACTTATCGTGTTTTATAATTGAACAAAACGAAGACCTTTGCTCGCATGTTTTATTGAGCATTTTGATGCCAACTTCTTTCAAAATAGACAAATTTAGTTATGCTGCGGTCTTTCACGACAGCGGTTTGGTGGGATGCGGTATTTAGTTCCAAATCTACTTACTTCCCACCTTCCTCGCACTTCCACTCGCTCGCCTGTGGAGTGACCTCCCTTAATTGGTTGGCTGGTGACTTCTCTGACAGTCTCACTGAACTGATATTGATACTATGAATTGGTAGCCTTATCATTATAATAATAATTACTGTCATTATTACACAATATGCGAAAATAATATGCGGTCAGAGCGAGACAATGTAGAAATTCAAAATTCGTATATAATACAAAATGGAAATTAATGAAATAGGAACAGAAAGTGGGAACTACATAGTTTTATCAGTGACGTATTTAAGCATCTTTTGTTCATCTACTGAGGTTACTTGATGTATGTAACTGCAGTAATTCTCAACCCCTATTTTGAGCGCATTAGGGCGTTCGTCGAGCTGACAACCTCTTCGTTTTTCAGAACCTTATCCACCATTTTTTAATGCTCAGTTTCAGGAGTATCATCGAGTACCACTCTGAATTCAACCCCAGCGTTTTCTTCAGCTCCTAGCCAAGGTCAGCTGCTCTTGCTATCCTACTGTTCCTTCTCATTCCTACGGGTCCCTATACTTAGCTAGCCCACCGAAAACAGTGCACCACCACTACCTCAGGCACGTTCACCCTTCCACAACTTGCACATTTCCCTTCTGTTTCCTCGAACCCTATCGCTCCAATCCTCTTCCACTTTTCCTCAGAAGAGCTGTGAGCTTTGTATACCAAAACCCTTCGCTTCCTGACATCCTAGGCGCAGCTACATCTACTTCACATCTGGAGCACTCCCATATGCATACGCATGTTGGCGAAAGGTAGGTAGACAAGAGGAGAAAGCATCACGTACTAACTTAGCATACATAATAATGCATAGCATATTGCACATAATGGAGCGAAATTCCGGAAGTTCCAGATAAATTCCTGATGAAGCTACATAATTTTCATGTAATGCGATGGTCTTGGATATATAATTGTTTTGTTCCTACTACAGTTCATTCTAAAATGCATATTAATAACAATAATAATAATAGCAATGAAGTTTCCAATTCATGCAACCGATATTAGTTCGTCTGGGACCGCCAGGGGCGTGGTGTAGTAGTAACGAAATTGTCGCGTCGCGGAGATAGAGACGCCGCGCGTGAAAGAATGCGGCGGAATGCAGCAGCAAGTGAGAATTTCAGGAACAAAAGAACTAACAGTAGAATCAAGTAATAATCGCATAACGACTGAGCTGTATGAAAAACGCCAGAACCGCAATAACGAGGGGAAGGGTCAGCGACAGCCGCGAGCGGCGGAGCGATTACACAGAACCGTTCCTACTACCCGTCTCCTGACTGCCAGAGAGGTCCGCAGCCAGCCAGTCGAGGTCACCCTAAAGGCTAGTGAGTGGAGGTGCGAGGAAGGCGCGAAGTAAGTAGATTCGGAACTAAATAGACTCGCCCCGGTTCTTAACATTGAAAAATAGCAAACGTGAGGTAATACCTAGCGTCAGTAAATGATATGCCTATACTTGAAAACAAGAGCTTTCCTATAATTTGCAAATCATATGCCTAGGTCTAAGAGGAAAAGCAAATTTTCAGTCCAATTTTCCATATTTCCTTCTTGCTTTTTGTTTTCAATGAACAAAATCCTTTGCAGAATAAGATGGCTGTTTCTACCGGTTTGAGTCCGACTTTCAGCTCTTTCAGCTCTTATTTTATGAAGTGATGGTAATATTCCCATTGAACGTGCATCACTTCCACTTTGTACATTTCTGTGAATCGAGTGATGAGCAATCTCTTTACAGAAGCTGACTGATGCATTATGATGATGCAGATATTCGAAAATGTACATAAATACAAACGTATTGTTCCTACCCAATGTACCTGCTGCTGTGAGCAGGACAATGCTTCCTGCTCTGGCCCGCCGCATATAGGCGCTTCACATTTCCATGGATCCATTGTTCTAGAGAAAACGTAATAATGCTAAACATGCATATATAACATTCACAGATAGAGGTGCAAATTTTTAGTGACAATTCCCCACATAACACAGATTTATTGAAGTGTCTGTGGATAGCTGTAACCAGCTTCTATGGAAGGGTGGTGCACTCACTGTGTGGTCATCGACTCACAGAAATGTATAAGGTGGAGTTGATACACATTGAATTTAAATACGGATATCACATCCTAAAATGAAATTTGAAAGTGACTCGACACCAGTAAAAACTAAACGAACATCTCGTTCCGCAGAGGATCTGGTTCATTAGGAACAGTTCCATCTAGGAGTTGTACACGTTCAATAGCATGAGCGAATTTTTAAGGGTATGCGATTAATCAATATGCTGCCTTGGTCACTCGAGCCACGTGACTAATTGAGTAGCCGATTGATGGACTAGGGTAGAAGATAGCTGCTATAGATAATAATCTGAAGTGTAATTCGTTTCAAAGGATTTTCGTGTAACTCAGTAGCTTCTTGAAAATGGGTTTCAACAGTATTTAGCCAGGCATTTACTTATATATCAATGAAATGTGATCCAGTCTCCTGTGCCTCAGGCGAGATTGGGAACTATTCATGTAGCCCGAAAATTCACACAAATAACTATTCCTAGTATCGATATCAGTTCACAAAGAGTTATGAATACCTCCGAAAAAAGGTGTGACCTAACATCCTGGACATCAGAAATCTTACTTGGGGAAGCAAGAAAATGTATGTTCTCCGTTGAAATATGGCTCAAACCGGGATTCGGGGAGTGGAGCGCCTTCCCTCTCGAGCCTAGGCGTACGATTTGCAAACTACAGGAAAGTGCTGCTTTTGAAGTATAGGCATATCATTCACTGACACTAGGAATTAACTCATGTTTGCTATTTTTAAGTGTAAAAAACCGCTGTCGTCTAAGATTGCAGCATGACTAAATTCGTCTCTTCTGGAAAAAATTGTATCAAAATGCATCAGTAAAACATGAGGAGTGCAAAGGTTTTTTTGTTTAGTTTTCGTACACGATAGCTGCTCCACAATTTACTTGAAAGTTTCAAGAGTGGAGAATGCCTTCTAGTTATAATTACAGGGTGGGTCAAAATTATGACTTCACAGACATCACATCCCCGATAACGAATAGAAAGCTGATAGAGCAAACCAATCCAGAAAACAATTTATCACTAATCTTTTATCAAAATAGTACATTGAAACTGGGATCTGTTGCTTTCTGCTTTCACCCAACCCCAGAGACGATGATGGACGGCATTGACTCTCGAGGTCAATCTAAGGTCGTCGAGTTGATGCCGGCTTTTTGCATGGCATTTCCGAGACTATTTCACTTCTTGTTTGGGCGAATGGACGTTTCTATCTCAAAAGCCGACCACACTGAGATATACATGGGATCTGAGTCAGGGCTTCAGAGTGGTCACTGAATGAAGGTTACGAAGTCAGGGAACCCCTTTTAAGAAAATTCTAGACAATTTCTGATCTGCGGTCTTGAGCTTCATCTTGACAATATGTTTGGTTTGAGTCAACGAAGTATCCTCTCCAAATCACCTTTTAGTCCTTAATTTTCAAAAATAATCGGTATTTTTGCCTCGGTGAAGCTCGCAAAGGTCATCGCAAAAAGTCAGTGGGCCCAGCGCTCTATCATTTCCATTCTTTTCAGCTTCATATAAATCTTGTCGCCTTGCTCATCGAGCACCTTTTTATCCGTGAATATCTTTTTGTCGGTGAACAATAGTACCCTACAACAAATTTTTCGGATGCGGCAAGCTTTTGTGAACCGATTTTCTTTTAGCCATTTTGGGCTCAAAATGAACTTCGCTGCTACGCAGACTTTCGCCCTGCTTCCTTATCACTTCCCCTAAATTAAACTGCAGGTCTCTTAGGCTTACCACTCTTAAATACAATTGTTTCCAACTTCTCAATGTACCACCTGCCTTGTTACGCTAGGTCGTCTATACCGTGTCACAAATGCTCCGAAATGCAAAGCGACGATTGATTCACCGGGTAGCGTTGCTTACATTACCTTCAAAATCTATCAAACGTTCAGTGCCATTGGGAAACTACCTTGTGAAATAGAGGAAAGCGAACGAATTGTTACGAACTCAGAAAAAAAATTGCCATGAGCATTAGCGCGCTGTAATCATAATTTTAGCCCACCCTGTATATCGAGCGTGGTTGCTAATGAAGTATCCTCAAGAGCTATGATGGACTGAGGGCTTGATAATTGAAATTTTCAATCTCAATTCCAGCACATCATAGAGCTTGACGAGCTAAGTCCAATCATGTAACATCATATATGAAAAAGTGAAAACTAACAAAGCTGTGAGGAAAAGAGAAAAAGACGCAGGCTCGCGTTTCTTTAGTGATTTCCTGGATTGTTAGGCTGGGTATTGTATTCTTTTGACGGCTTCCCCGAGGCAAGCTGTGATCGGTTCAGCACGCTCTTCTAAATTGAAAACCAACCCCAATACTCCTAGCGTGTGCTGCTATTTTTGCAAATTTTTCATTGCTCTTCTCCACTCTCCTTTACCAGTGCAATGAAATAAGCATGGAAGATAGTGTTCAGTACCCTCGCAACTTCTTTTGTAATGTTATCTGGAGCCAATAGGAACAGGTTCGAGCTTAGAGCTGATTATTTGCGGATCTCAATCGTGATCACTACTGCTTTCTGTGAGCGTATCCGTTCTGGGCCCACACACATATCCGTGATGGGGGAAACTAAGTTGAAACGCCTAATTCATGTATTACTCTAAGGAGCACTGGTAGCAGTAGTCGGTCCACTCCAGATCAGATGAAGCAGGGATGGCGGTTACGAATGTCGGCTCATGTCTGCACCCAGGAAGATCGCCAGTCCGAATTCTGTCAAGACAAAGTCATGCCTTATGAAAATTTGCAAAAATTCTGTCGACGCCGTTTGTTGGCTGAAATTACAAAATAATTGAATAGAAAGGTAGGACGCCATCCTGAAGTGGAGCACGGGATCCCGCCCAAGCTTTATTGGCAATAGGTGAAGGCTATCAAAAACTGGGCAACCTCGGCTTAAGGAGTTAGTTCGAGTAGAAACTCACAAGTAGGGTGTCAAGCTCTCCTATAATGGAGAAAATACCGAAGGAAATTGCGTGGTCATAGCGGGTAGCGAAGTCCCCAGAAACTCCGTCTCCGCAGTCGACAGGATCGGCTGTCGAATCATGGCTGGATGGGGAACTTGAAAGAGGGATATAAACGCACCTCAGAGCCGGCTGCCCCGAACAGCGAAGGATGAGCTCCACCTCAGCCTTGGCGAAACTTTCAGATCAGTTCCGGAAGGGGCTATCTCACCATAGCAAGTGATCTGAAGGGGCACATCGGTAGTAAACGGAAGGACCGAGAAAGGGTGCATAGAAGTAGAGGATGGGAGTTAGAAACGAAGAGAGAGGGTCCTTGACCTATTATAGCACAGGAATCTGCAGTCTGTAGCACATTCTCCGCGAAAAGGGAAATTCGGAAGATAACCTGCAGCAGTGGCGGAAGAAAATGGGAAACGATCATGGGCTTTTAAGAAGATAGCCCCTCGAAACCACCAAAATTATAGAGTACTGCCTAGAGAGCAATGGGCTCGGCAGCACAGCTCTTTTCCAGCAGACACAGACAACAAACTATCCAAGAAAACAAAGGAGTCTACGGAGCGGAAAACGACTTCGGTGGTGGATTTACCGTGAGCAAAAGAAGGACGCTAAACGTAGGACCTCGGAGGCTAGCCTTCTAGATCTTCAAGGACCGGTACAGAAAGTACGGAGTGACGATGTGAAGGTTATCCTACAGTGTGCAAGAAAAACGCTTAGGGAGACTCGAATGGATACAGTTGACAAGACAGCATAGTTTTAGAACGATGAAGTTTAGCGAGTCGTCAAACAGAAAAAGAACATATAAGCGTTAGCAAAGGACAGGTTCTCTAAAAGATCTAGTTTACTAAAAATCGTTCGCAAAGCATCACGTGGCTGAACACCTTGGCCACTAGGGGAAGAATACCAGACGCGCGGCTGAGCTGCGCTATTGTCCACACTTTCAATCAGAATGGTGATGCGATGGAGTGTTCTAACTACCGTAAAATTAGGTTGATTGCTCACACTGTGAGAGTTTACGAGAGGACGGTAGACTCGAGATTGAGGGGGGGGGGGTTATTACGATCTCATAATAACAGTTCGAACGCATGCTCCAAAGGGCTACAATGGATACCATCTCCATAGCTAGACAAAAGATGAAGAAGTACCGACAAAAGCGTATATCTTGGTACCCTGGCTTCCTCGATGTGGATAAGGCCTCTGACCGTTCGTCGCGAGTAGTCCTTTGGGGAGTGCACCGAGAAAGAGAGCTCCGTAACTCCTGACCTCCCGGCATGTCCGATCGGTCTGAATCTACTATATGCACTCCTCACGGTCTGATAAAGGCAACAGACGTTACAGTTGGGGTCCACCATAGATCAGCCCTGAGCCAGTTTCCCCTTCTCTTAACAATGGACGTCATCACAACGACGACCATCCTCTACGCTGATGACATCCCTCTGGTACCGGATAGCAGAGAAGAACGTCAGAATACTTTGCAGGAATGGCAGGAAGTGCTTGCGGGAGACGAGCTCAAACTGAACGTGAAGAACCAAGTTCTTCACTTCTGAGGTAGATGGTCTCGGAAAGGCCATAGAAAGGGTAATCACTCGATACTTCGCAAGTTACGTGGCCGCTGATGGCAGCGTTGATCAAGCAGTAAAGGCCCGATTCAATGTGGATCGATCGAGAAAGTCCAGTAGTGTCCTCCGCGACCGATGCTCCAGCAAGCTCAAAGGGAAGATTAACGATCAGTGGATGGGCTTACGATGCTCTACGGCAGCGAGTCTGGCCCGTCAGTGAAAACCGTAGGGACAGCTTCAGCTTAACGAGTCAACTCATGGGCCAACTACTCACCACTGTAATCAGTTCGTTAGATTCCAGATATAAAACGTTGGTTTCATTACACCCTGCATACAACGATGATGCTACATTTATTTTAGTTACATCCAACTTATCCGTCCAGCTCGAGGTGGAGCCTTTTCTGAAAGGTGTGGCGAGCCCTCATATAGAACAGCTAATTTGGCACGTTCTGACTGTCTAAAGCAGCTCTGTACATGCCGTTACCACCTGTCGCGTCCACATTAGTACATCGTCAACTTACGGCACCGTGTCCTAGAATGCGAATTGATTCTACCCGTTTTTCGCCAACTTTCTATCTCTCTCGTTGATGACGTACAGTACCGTTTCAGCGCCTAATCGAAGCTCGAGAACGAGCTTACTTACTGTAAGGAATGTAGCTGGCCTCCTGAACGAACGATCAAGATACCCGACGGTACACAGGGCCACATAAAACGAGTTTGCTACAGACAACTAAGCCTCCCAACTCATCTCGTTCGTTTAACTGTATGAAGCGCCCATCGCATCAGCGCGGCTTGTTCTGGGCTCCCTCTTATGCCGTCGTATAATGTAACTTGTAACGTATAATGTAACTAATAATGTATGTATGCACACACTTGCTGTTTCGTTACCTCACGCCACATGGATTCATGTCCCACTACATTATCGGTTATAAACCCGATCACCCTATTTTCTGAAAACTACGAAAAGACCAAGCTATGATAATCAACTATTTTACTTTTATTGGGCGGAGCTGGTGCAGCACTATGCAGCACTGGTGTTTCGCTATCACACATGCACGAACACGGGATCGAATCCTGGATCGACATCTGCCTAGGCCGACCAAGCCTTCCATTCCCGCGGGTCAGTGAATTGGTACCATACTCATCTGGGAGGAGAAGGCTACACACGCATCCAACACGCCACTACGATTCCTAATTGAGTCGAACGCCGGGTCACATCTCCAACTTGATGAAATGTCAGTTTGCGAACTCAACACCATGGTTATCTGTTACCAAACCAGTCTCAGGTTTTTATGGGAAAGTTTCTTAGATACTAAATTCCCAAAGTGGTACAAGAGGGAGTTAAACATCCTAACATGTACTCTGTAGTTATTCGCAGTCTATATCATTAACTTGACTTATGACGTAACATAATCAGTTATCAAACGTAAAACCAATTCGTATAAGACTCATGAGTGAGTGCGGGTCTCACAGGTTCAAAGATTCCAGACCTCATTTCAGTCTGTATGCAACTACGTTTCAGTGAAGGTTTAGGACGCTATTTAGGTGATGCTATCTAAATTAACTGATGATTAAAAGAAATGAATTATAGGAATATCTTTATTCAACATTCATAACACCATCTTTACTTTAGCTTGAGTTTATTTGTGTGAACCGTACATAACTCATCGAATGCTTACAAACTCCTTCAAAGATAGCAAAACAAACTGAGATTGAAAGGCACAGTATGCAAGAATCCTGAAACCATGAAAAATCCACCACGAATTTATAAAGTCTGTACGAACACGCAACGGTCAAGCTAGAGAGGGAGCTAGGCTACATTCAGTAGCGCTCAAAAGTATTCGGCCAACCTTGACTTGCCTTGACTTTCTTCCCAGTGGAGCAAATCGCATGAAATTTTGATATGTTTGACTGAAGCATATCCACACTATCAAACAGTACTTGACTGCAATACTGTCATATCCACATACTAATGGGGAGGCGTTTGTAGGCTATGCTGAAAGCAAGTTTGTGACGTCTGCAGTTATCCGCACCTTATTTGCGTATTTCTCCTCTTCTGCCTTCGACATTAGCTCTCGTATACTTTGGACACGGCAAAAAGGAAAGAAATCGTAGAAGCACCAATGCCCCTATATTTAGTTGGTTTTGATTTCATGCTCCTTGGGAAATTTGGAACTAGATCAAAATGCAGGTTAATGGTGGTAATTATTCACATAACACCAATGCTACACATACTGAAATTTCGCTTGATTAGATCCAGTAGGGAAGGAGTTACGACTGAAAATTATAACTGAAGAAGCATTTCGCCGAATACTTTTGAGCGCTCCTGTATATCGGTTACATACGGCCGATATTACACATCATGGAAAACGATTTCTTCTCGATATTCAGTACAACCGATTACAAAGCTTCTTAAGTCGTCCAATCTGGAGATTCAATAAGAAGTGAATGTAATTCACATCACAGCGTAAAGGTTCCCAGAGATGTTAGCTGGGTAGACAGGCAAAATTATCTCCATAAGGCGAATTTAGTCGAAAATCCATCACCGTGCCAGTAATGCCCAAAGAAGTTAAAGAATAGTCGCAAAGACTGCACTATCTACAGCGTTTGAGTAAAAGGCATACTACATGCATTCGAAATTGCTTCCCATTCAAGCCATTGAAGTGTTCACTGTAGAGGAACATCCAACTTGTTTGGCAATTTCAGGCAATTACATAAATGTCTGCAGTCTGCTGTTTGCCGAAATTCTACCTGATCATTTTTGTCCCACTACCATGAAAGCGGAAGAAGTGAGATGAGGAACAGTGAAAATGGCAAAGTTGCTCACAATTTCAAAAGTGACAGTTACATGTGAATAGGTCACACAAAAAAATGGTACACTACAGAATCCTAAAAATTGTTAAGTAATATTTGCACTACAATGAATAGATCGTACAAGTGGAGCTGTAGACACTGCGTTCCAACTGCTTTTATCATGGGGTTATGTTTTGGTTTGCTGAAATACTACCAACATCATTGCACAAAAATATTTCTTCGATATATAAACGACATCAACACAGTTTGAAATTGATATAACAGAACGATCATCATTGAAAGCCGTGAACCCTTCATTTTCTGGTCCTTTAAAACCCAAAAATTTCGTTTATTGTATAATGTTTAATGAAAAACAGTCCTTTTGTAAAAGTTCTGAACGCCAGCTGATACCAACCGTTCCCTGCCCAGCCGTTCGCGTTTCAGATCAAAACATTTGAAAAACTTACTTGGTTTATTCATTTGCATTTGGTTGAGTGACAGACCCTGTTTCACAGGTGTGCTTTTGGATGTCAGATTGTCCAAATCGATAAGATCGCTTGCTCCGAGCCAAGCGATACCGACAGTTGGTGGTTTTAAAGCTTTTTCGTTGGACGAAGGAATCTGAAATGATTGTTTGTTCTTCTTCTTAACCATGATAACATTCACGTAGAGTATATGCACAGATCGAACTAATAATTGTTTTTGCTGAGAAATGATGGCCACTCCAGCATGAAACAGGCGAAACACCCAGTGTTGAGAACAGATTATCTAAACCGCTTCCGCTTGCTAAAACTGGCTAGTACTTGTGAACTATTACGATTTGAATTTTCTCTTGTAATTCTTCTACATGTGATGCTAGCCCTAGACAAACAAAAGTATGCCAAGACAGACGGAATGGTGGAAGTGGTCTTACAGCGCTTGAGTGGGTACTACCATTACATTGTATAATATATTTGCATCTAGCATTGATACTGTTCCCGCACATTTATTTCGAGCCGACTGAAAAATTTTGCAGCGAAACTACAATCAACCGAAACGGAATTCGCGTTCATATTCAGCAGACTTGGCTCCCAATTGAGAAGGTTCAGCGAACTTTTCGTTCAAAGCCACATGTTAGGATTAAAGGGTGATATTTTGAACACGATTCCGAACTGCTTCTGCTTTGGTAGGATGCTGATGCCGAGTCCTCATTCATAGGTTTTTGGTAGATTAGCAAGGATCACTGGTCGCAATGGCCACTGACTATGAGATGTATTCAGCCAGGTCTTTTCGAATTCTAAACTAAAACCTGTGTTCCAAATCTTCAAAACGATTCTCTGCAACGACACAGTTGGTAAGAAATCGTCTCTATAACCGGGTTTGCATCATGGGTAACTGCGTGATTTGCCCGTATGGAAGAGTAGGAGACGGTGCACAGAGGGGCCGCGGTTTACCAGCTCCAGCGATTGACGTGTGATACTTGCTAATATTGACAAAACTGGGAGATTATTATGTGTTCTTGCGAAGGAACATTCAGCTACGAAACGGCAAAAATTGCTCGATCACATCGCTCCGAAAGCACAAAAGAGGGAGTCAAGATCGTCATGACTTTGACGTTTGACGATTTTGGTCTACGAGAACAGTACTTGTGCAAGAAAAACTCTGCAGGCTTTCGAAATAAGGCAAAAAAACGGAATCCAAGCATACAAGGATGAGTGCATGACATAACTGGTGACCACTTGCTTTATATCCCTGTGTGTGTCTTGGATAGTGGGGACTAATACGTGTCACTGCACGACACTATTGATGGACCGTTGTTGACCGGGCAGTCTCATTTGCTCTATCGTCTCCGAAGTTTAGCAACTATTCGGTGTTGGTGGTATGGACGCGAGTGAGATGTTGAAATTTCTATTCAGCTGGAAATTCCTTTATCTGAGTTGCAACTAGTTATGAGTTTGTCTCCGTCAAGCGTGATAGGCAACACTTTAAATTTCCGAAAAGTTCTCAAGCCTTTGATAACAACGAATTAGTCGAAACGTCAGGCATAATGGCATAAAAGCATTGATCATTAATGTCCCCACAACATGTTTTTTTTTTGAAACTAGTGCTAGTGAGGATACTTAATTGTAGTGGCCATTCGAGGCAAGATATATACTGTCGTGTTAATCGCTCCTGACGCCAATCTCGAATCAACCTTTCAAATCTGCTAAACAATCCTGGGAACAAAGACGTTAATCTCGAATCAACCTTTCAAATCTGCTAAACAACCCTGGGAACAAACTTACGGAACCGCTTTCCCCTATGTTATAGCCTTCCCGCCTGCATCACCCATCAAATTTGAGCGCTCTAACAAGGAAGGTCTTTCAGGACGTGGGACGCTTTTTAAAAATGGTTTATTGCATGGTGTAGGGGCATGAGCACTGGGTATAGAACCATGGTCCATTTCCGCTAAATGACCTTCTAAGTGCCAAAAAAGGAGTGGAAATAATTTGTCAGAAATTGCCTTTTTAACCCACTAAACGTCGTTTGTTTCGTTCATGGCGTCGACTGCCCGCACAGTAGAAGCCGCGGGTGGACTGCGCATTGAAAATAACGTGAATGGTAGCCAAAAAAGGGGGTCACATGTTGAAAAATGTTGAAAAGTGCGGGGAAAATTCATATGTGCTCTCCACAGTCGAGCGTCTAGCAGCGACGCATGGCGTGGTGGATAGCGATGGGGACTTCGAGTTGGGACGGCTAGGTTGGGTTGATGGTTCGGATTCTCGAGGGGCTGTCGTCTTTGCATTTTGTGCTGCCACCTCCAGATTGTCCTCCGAGACAACGCGAGACCTCCGAATCAAATCGAGAAATTTCCGTTGTCGATTCTTCTGATGAAAGCGTCGAAGACCCATGGGACAGAGTTGGACTGATATTGGCTCCAGTTCCGACGATGATCCCGAGGTGTCTAGAGCGAACGAAATCCGCAAATGATATTCGGCTCCACACAGGTTTCAGTGTAGGAGGTCGTATTGGCCCGGCGTTCACGTTTTTAGTCGGTGCCATCTTTCGATGGATGGAGATGGACAGCGTCTCATCCAAGACTTCTCGGTCGTGCCAGACGAGGCGGCCATGGGCAGTAGAAGGCAGCACCTCTTATTTTGGTGCATCTGACGCGGAACAGCTACCCTTCACCAAACCAGCTCTGTTAGAGCAGAGCTACACAGTCAGTACGTAGTTGGCAATATTCTTTGGTATGGTGTCCATGGACAAGTTCCTCTGTCCTCTGTGTTCGGCTGCGGATGTGGATTCCATCGAGGGAACCTCAGCCAGACGTTGGGTTTTCGAGTTCGCGATTGACATTCACGCCTAAAAAACAATCGTAGACTTGTCAATTAAAAAATCGTGGAGTAGGTACAGGTACTCAGAAAATGATGACAGATCCGAGACATCCCTGCAATATTCAACTACACACATACATAAATAACGTTAAAGGTCACGACCAATGTACATACACTGATTCAACCTTAACAGACGCTTCTGGCATCAGCCGGTGGAGTGAACGAAATGAAGAGGAATGC
The DNA here is from genome assembly GCA_000469685.2 of Haemonchus contortus. Taxonomy (NCBI): domain Eukaryota; kingdom Metazoa; phylum Nematoda; class Chromadorea; order Rhabditida; family Trichostrongylidae; genus Haemonchus; species Haemonchus contortus. The sequence continues at coordinate 21,549,226 of LS997567.1, read as the reverse complement.
ATTGTGCGGTGCAGTGGCGCTGGTACCAAGTATGCCTGGGGATCGAATACGACCAGGTGGCCGGCCAGGCTAGCCTAGTCGTCCACCTCCACCTCTGTGGCTCATTGCTTTAGCTCTGGCGCAAAGTGGGGACAATCTGGAGGTGGCAGCACAAAATGCAAAGACGACAGCCCCTCGAGAATCCGAACCATCAACCCAACCTAGCCGTCCCAACTCGAAGTCCCCATCGCTATCCACCACGCCATCCGTCGCTGCTAGACGCTCGACTGTGGAGAGCACATATGAGTTTTCCCCGCACTTTTCAACATTTTTCAACATGTGACCCCCTTTTTTGGCTACCATTCACGTTATTTTCAATGCGCAGTCCACCCGCGGCTTCTACTGTGCGGGCAGTCGACGCCATGAACGAAACAAACGACGTTTAGTGGGTTAAAAAGGCAATTTCTGACAAAATTATTTTCACTCCTTTTTTGGCACTTAGAAGGTCATTTAGCGGAAATGGACCATGGTTCTATACTCAGTGCTCATGCCCCTACACCATGCAATAAACTATTTTTAAAAAGCGTCCCACGTCCTGAAAGACCTTCCTTGTTAGAGCGCTCAAATTTGATGGGTGATGCAGGCGGGAAGGCCGTTTTAACACGAGAAGCAGGGGAGCAACCAGCTGGTCAATTCGACTGGTTCAGTAATATTAGACTCGTTCACGTTACACCTTTCAGCATAAAGGAACTCATGAATAGCTTGCCTGGCCTAAGTGTGAGGCCGGATGGTTAGTCATGCACGGGTATGGGTATGGGCATACGTGCGTCCGAGGATGCGCGCTGCGAAATTCGTGGCGATTCGAACGACTCTGGCGCCTATAGTTGGGGCAGAACCTGAAAAGGAGTAGTTTAGTAGGGTCAGCCCATCTTACTAATCTACTCTACTACAAATTTGGGCCCCAACGATAGACTCTAAAGTCGTTCAAATCGTCACTAACTCCGCCGCACAATTTGCCGCGAACAGTAAGTTCCGTCCCCCGTCATGTAAAACCATATTATCGCCATGACCTTATAGAAAATATTCCCAATAACGTGAAAAGGGTCGAAAGCTATCAAAAGGAAACAAGATAGATTTTCATGGTAGATGGGGCACGCACAGCTAACCTCAGAAAATCATAACTTCGCTCAGAAGTGTTTCAAAAATACTGCGGAAAGTTATATGTTACTCTCGACGCAAGAAAAACCAAAAACTCTGGTAAGCGGAGAAAGCAAAGATGACGACGAAAATCCACAACACAGCTCAAAGGATAAAAGGATAAATGATAAAGTCTTGGGGCGTTAACCAATCCAATACTGTCTGAGGGACGCGCCCACGCATTCGTCTTCCATTCGAACTCGCAGTGGCATGTGGGATGCGTGTATGGCCTGTACAATGACTCGCGGTGGCGTCAGTGATTTGATCCTCCCAGACGAGACTGGTACCAATTAACCGACTCCGAAGGGATGGAAGGTTTGGTTGGCCTGGGCCGATATCGATTCAGGATTCGAAACCATGACCGTGCGCGGGATATAGTGCGCCACTTGCCACTACACCACCTCTGCCCTACAGCTCAAAGACACTGCAAGAAATCCGAGAAAGCCACAAAATAATCGATCGAATCCCACGGGTATGAAGATTGTCTGAGGAGGAGCTTAGATCCGAAAGCCAGAAGGTTTTATTTGATTTCGTTCAACTCTACAATTTCTTCTTAGCTTTCAAGCTACTTCGAAGCCTCGAGAAATTGGACGAGTCTGTAAGGCTCATCCTGAACCGCTCCGCTCCTTGGGTATCTATCGCCTTTGGCTCATTTTGGATCTCTCTTCCCTATTGGTGCTCTGAAACCGAATTAGAAAGATCCACCCTTCCCACAGCCCACCTCGGACCATGTCTCATTGCCTTTAGCGGGCCTCCCTATGCTCGTTTGTGCTTTGTACATCCCATAACATGCACTATTCATACGTCATTTCCAGATTGTTCTCCAGGCAAATCCCGGGAAAACGGATTTCCGACTGAGTTTTGCTGTTTAACAGGTAAATTTTGAGGGGTGAGAGAAAACTCCACTAGAAGATGCAGCCAATAAGCACACCGATACTGCCTGAGTCTAGGTTTCTATATATAGGAGCCATTGATGGCACCCACTCAAGTTCGTGATCGTGTGTTCAGAAAAATTCTGACTTACGTATGCATAGATCCTTCTTAGCGTAACTCACTAAAGTGCCTGTTGGTGTGATTGCCTGTACGTGTGATGGTTTGATGGTATTTGTGATAGATCTGTTAGCCAAATGTGTAGTGGTGTGCGCGGGTATGTGTGCATGTATGTGTGTAAGTGTGCTGCATATGTGTACAGGGCGTCCGAAAATTCTGGGCGCCTATTAATTGCAATTTATTCTGAGCTGCCAAGCCAAGAATGGAATGTAATTTGTTTGCTTACTTACATTATGCGCAACATGTTACAATCACACTTCAAAATATGCCCTCTGGCACGGAAAAATATCAAAGACTGCTTTCTAACACCTCGCACGTTGTATACAGGTGTCCCTTAACTATTTGTTTCCCACCGTGCTTGAATCTTGCTTTCAAAGACTCCAAACCAATCAAGCCAAGAATCAAGCCCGACGAGTCCTATCTAACCACACGGGGGATCAAGATCTGGAGAGCAGGATGGCCACTAATCAAGTCGGGCACCTGACATCAGCATCTCCTTTGGAACCGATTCTGATAATATGGTTGTATGATTGAGCGTGTTTCTTATAATCATGGACACTCCACCGCCGGCTCTGTGCCTTCTGTCACACCTCAACAAAGCACTGACTCCCTCGATAGACAATATTTGCCATTCTTATAACATCTTTACTGTAAGAGATGAAACTTTCGATATTTCTGTCCACAATGCGATCTTTTTACTTGTTGTGGTTGACTTTGTCGTATAAATTGTTAAGAGATGGTGTTCCCCCCTAGGTGAGTTAGCAATCTTTTGCATTTCTTGGCCCTACACTGTCTGCTGGAATCGAAGATCAAGTGGCATTTCTGCATACGACAGGGGCGTCAATAAAGCTACTGCCTGATCACCCCCCGCACTCACTGACAACTTCGACCAGTCCTGCTCCGTGGCCGTATGTTAATGAGTCACCCGGCTCATGATCGACTCGGAAGCGGACTACTTTGATAGTTCTATTTGGAAGCACCAGGGTTTCTACCCCTTCCAGTTTCGTCTTTGATTGATCTCCTTCTCTGTATCGTTAAACAGCCTTCTCTATAGTTACTATTAGAATCACAAGAGGTTTTGCTATGGCTTTCCGCCTTTTGTATGGAAACCATCGCAAGTGGCATCGAACGAGCCACCAGTATCCGAAAATTATTGTGTCTCGCTTCAGTAACTGTGCATATTGCAAGGAAACCTAATTCAACTCAACCTAACTCAACTAACTAATAGCGAATGAGATGAAATTATCAGATAACCAAAAAAATTCGTGTGCTTTTACAAGTGGACAAATAAATATGCAAAAACGAATTAACTAAAGTTTATTCTGAATAATAGTCTCTTTCAGCAAGAATGACTTTCTCTCATCGTGAAACAAGCTGGTATATTCCATTTTTGTAAAAGTCTTGAGTTTTGGAGCTAAAAACTTATTTGACTCCCTTTCGAGCTCTTCTCTACTTTAAAACTGCCGATTCCTCATGTGATTATCCAGGGCCAAGAACGGGAGTTAGTCGCTTGGGGCAAGACCTGGGCAGTATCTCCCATTGTAAAAGAGCTGGAGTTTCCCGCGTGATTCTTACTGTGTGTGGTCTGGCGCTGTCCTGGTGGAATACAACACCTTTTCTGTTTGCAAAAACTGGTCGTTTTTGGCACTTGTTGTAGAGGTCCTTGCGTACAGCCGAGGAACGCTAGGAGATGTGAAGATCATTGGAAAACGAAAATGACAACATAAAACCTCTGAGTACTGGCCTGGCATAGCTCCGTACAACGCGCGGTTTTGCAAAGTGCACTTCAAACTTAAAACGCACTACTTAAACTTATGAGACACGCTGAATGATTCAGCATAAAACAAGCTTCAAAGCATATGCAATGATACCCTCCTACCACAATCAGTTTTTTAATACATTGCATAGGAATAATCAACTAGAAAAAACCGCACAATTTTTTTGGTTGCCTAATGTAATTCACTTGTTCCTTAGAAAAATCGTAATTTTGGCGCCCATGATTTTGGGACACCCTGAACATCTGCGTGCGAAGTATGACGTCATTTTCTTTTTGTGGTATCGTTTGGTTTTAAAACCAAGATTTAGAGCCGATTCTTGTTCAAAAATGATCGGTTGTGTTATCATTACTTAATCATTCTCGGAATAATGTCCTTATCCAAGTTTGTTAACTGCTCGAGTAGAGCATGTGTTTACTGAACATATGTGAACAGGTGTTAATGTGTACAGTAAATTGTTCTTGTCTATGTGCATCCCTGTTATTTATAAAACGCTCTTCCTTTCTCTCTGTCTCCATAAGTAGGGCGGAGGCGTCACTTTCTTTCATGAAGGGAAAAGTGCACAAAGTTCAGAAATGAGCAGGAGAAGCACCAGTGGTGAAGTAAGCAATCTCAAAGTGGGCGGTACTTGCTACATAAAATCTTGAGTCGATTCTAAAGCACTACGAGGCTGAAAAATTATAAACATGAACAATGATTTGATCTGTAACAAGCACGTCTAGACTGAGCAAAACTTCGCCTACAATGGAGCCAACAAAAATTTTGACTCTAGTTAATAGCGTTCTAGAATCCGAAAAAGTAGTCAGAGCGTCTTAAAGGAAGACAGGTCAAATGTTAGCACTACAGGGGTCGAGGCTGACAAAGCTGAAATCAAAACTTCAAAATTATGCTCAAAACGTTTTAAGGACCGGAAAAGTGGATATAAACTTGCGAATGAAAACAGACCTAACGTTTAGATAGACTCATGAGTGTATAAAAGATAAATTTCCATAACAGGTAGAGCGCGAGCAGCGATGGGTGGAGCTGGAATCGGAAAATCACCCATGTGCTAAAGAAGACATTTCCGATAACGGAAAAACTGGCACTGAGTAGTTTATGGTATCCGTACTGGACACCTAAGCGTGTGGGACATGCGCAGAAAAATTCCGCACGACTTCGAGATTGCACCTTCTAAAATGGTTGATGAAAAATAAGAAAAAAGATGCCAGATGCCAGTGACGTACAGCAAAGTGCGTGACATTGCAAAGAAGAAAGAATAGTCGCATGACGTTCACCAATCCCTTTTTGGATTCGACTTCCATTCAGAAATGTAGTGGCATTCTACATACACACCATGCAGCTTTTATTAGGTTGTTCGGAAAGGAATGCGCGTTTGAGTTCAAAAAATATTTTTTATAAAAACAAAACTGAACAAGATCAATTCAAAAGATACTTACCATTACTATCAATGACTTCTTGTCTACGTTTATGCAAAGAGTGGATTCTTCTTCTGAAGAACTCGGCCGGCTGCAACTCAAAGTAGTTGGACACCCCGAGTTGGACTTTTTCGCGGTTTTTGAATTTTCTCTCGGCCAAGGAGTGCTGCATTGACCGGAACAGATGGTCGTCGGATGGAGTCAGGTCTGGGCTATAAGGCGGATGAGGCAGGAATTCCCAACCCCTATTCCCCAATTTTTTTCCAAGGTGGTTTTCGCAACATGTTGACTAGCGTTGTCGAGGAGGAATTTTGTCGACGTCGTTTTGACACCTTGACGACGCAGTGCTTAATCCACGCAGTTCTTTTACCTTTGCAAATGTCCGGCGTGACGGTTTGACCCGAATTCAGGACTTCAAACTACACTTAATCTTTGCTGTTCCACCAAACACAGAGCATCTCCTTTCTGCCGTGTGTATCCGGTTTCGTAGTGGGTTTCGGAGTGTCATCAGCGTCTAACCACTGTCCTTTTCGTGTTGTGTTGTCGAAGCAGATCCATTTCCCGTCTGATGTAATAATAGATTTGAAAAACTGCTGTTCTTGGAGCGATGGAGAAGAATTTCGGCCACCGCCACTTGTGTTGCCTGGTTTGGGTCGCCCTGCTGGTGCGGTACCCATCTTCCTCACCTGTTCTTCTTGCCATTTGCCAGCAAATGCTCATGGATGATAGAGTTTGAGCAGCCAACATGTGTTGCCAGTTCTTGGGTGATTTGGTGTGGATCCAGTTTGATGACGGTCTTCAACACTTGGCTATCGACGAACTGAGGCTGACTTCCATGTTCTTCGTCCTCAATGCTTTCATTACCGTTTTGGAAACGCCGACACCGTCGTCGACACTGGTTTTCTGACAGGGCTTTTTCGCCGTATACTTCAGATGTGGCACGATGAGAATCAGCAGCCGATTTTCCTTGCTTGAAGTTGTACCACACGCAAGCCCGCAAAAGGCATTTTTGGTCGAGCAACTTTTAAACTTTCTTTTCTTAGAAAAAAAGAAAGTAGACATAGCCAAAAATATATCAAAAGATGTGCAATGAAAATCTCTATGTAATATTCATAATCGTTCTGAAAAATCATCTATAGTAGGGGAGAAATGAATGGACAAATTTAGCGCGCATTCCTTTCCGAACAACCTAATACAATAAGTCGCGGTGGATGGCCAACAAATTGGTCAGGCCTCTCCAACCTTCCAAATGGGTACGGTACTGCTTCACCTATCCTGGATTGGTTGGAGGCTTGGTTGTCCTGTGTAACTATCAAAAGAAGATTTGATCTTCAGATGATGCCTATGATAGTGCACCACCCAGCACTACACCATCCCCGCCAGTGGAAGTAGTGAAAAGCTTATGAATACATATGGTTCCGAAAATTTGCTGTTGAGATCATAGCTGATAGAGACTAGCGAAAGTGTGGAGTTCAAACGTCCACGATACGTATCCAGATCTATGACCAAAGATTATGACAGGATACATCAAAGATTAGTGTTCAAAAATGGCGAGCGTTAGCAAAAGCTCATAGGAAGCAGTGAAGGGAAGTTTTGCAAGGTGGTTGGGACGATAAACGGTTGATCTTGTTCAGGTTAGGATATGGGACAAAAAGGGTATGAAATCAACCGCACGATGACTTTATGATTACGATTCACATCTATTAGAACATTCCGCTATCTAGTCAAAGTGGATATGGAAGTAAATTAGTTTCAATGGGCCAATTCCAGACTCTCGATCAAAATTAATGATTTTTTGATAAGCAGGCGTTAGCGTGTGAAAGCCTAGCTATATATGCTTATATGGGTACATGTGGATGTATGTGTTGGGTACATGTGGCTGTATGTGTGCATGTGTCCGTGTGTACAAGCGTTCGCGTCCGTATGTATTCTATACCCCTGTACATGTGCGTGCATGTATGTGTGTCTACGAGTGTAAGATTGATCGCGTGTACGTCGTTCGTGTGCGTGCGGATGATCGCGTGTTATATGCCCGTATGGTTGTGCATGTGCATGAATGTGCATGTGTGCAAGTGTGTATGAATATGTGTTAATGTGCGTGCGTGTGTGTCTGTGCACGTGTAGGCCATCTCATATTGAACACCTTTTGAAGTGTTCTGCTTTTACATGAGCCCAAGATCTGGACCAAAGTTGGGTTCCCGCCTAAGGATAGTCAACTTCTGTCCAAAAATTTTTGAGTAATAGTGATGAATAATTTGTGCTCAAAAAAGGACCTTGGTTGGCAGAGTATTCCGAAGTTTCAGTAGAATTATACATAAAACGATCCCATTGGTTGCCAACATTGGGCTATCTAATTAGCATCGACTTACAGACGATCGTTTGTGGTGGCAAAAACAAACAAACTACAGTTTTCTGGCACTTACCATTACGAACAGAAGAAGAATTCTATGATCTGCAAAGGAAGAACTCACATGGGCAGAAGACAAGAGAGGTGTGGACGTCACCAGTGGAAGAGGAGTCGGAGCAGAAAATGAATCAGATATGGTGTAGTCGAATGAAGATTTGGGTTCAGAAGATTCGAGCAATGTTCGAGTCGTTGTCCAATCCTCACTAGATTTGTGCAGTTAAAGCAATTGAACCGTAACATTCAATTTGTTTTTCTACTAAAAAATTGGATATGCTCAAGGCAGAAGCTTCTCTCCAGGTGGCAGAGGTACACCCCTGAACACCCGTCCACATGCTATAGACCTTTTAAATTCGCGAAAACTGGCGAAACGCACGAACAATGTCAATTGATGGTAATGTTAGAGTAGTTATAACGCTTCAGAGGAAAGGTCTGAATACAATGAAAAGATAGACACACTTACCGGAAGGCAATATCGGGCTTGATTCGAGCCGAAGAATAAGACTCGAAAAATGAATGAGAAGGGGCGGATTTCTCGAAAGATTCCATTCCACCATCGGATAAACGAAGTACTGGACTTATTGGAGATAACGGTACCTCGGCCTTTAAATGGAAGACTGCACGACTGGATGGAAGAAATTAGAAATTATAGTGAATTTAACAGAAACAAAGAAAAACAAGTACTTCTGAAAAACCAAGTACTGCTTTTGGCGATTTTGTTGAAATTACTGTATCCAGCCCAATAAGATTGACAGACGCAGAAGATTTTGCTCCAGTCGACGCAAAAAGAGGAACAGGTGGAGGGAGGGCAGGAATATCACGTGCACCAGTCCTTGCGATTTCTGACAAAATTGACACTGAAGTCATAGAATTTTATTATTTGTCAGCACTTTTTCAAAAAAGTAGGCGAGAATGTCGCTCGCAGCAGGACCAATCAAAAGAAGTTGTTTCAATCTCTTCTGCTTTCTTCGTGTATAGAAGGTACAGTTATTGAGCGGAAAGATTACTTTCACTTTTCAAAATCTACGTGTTCTTTAAAAACTAAACATTTTATGACCTTGGACAGATTTCAGTCTTTTATAGACCCAAGAACAGTGAAGATTGTGCAGTGAATGAAAGCTGAAAGATGCACTCCCCGGCAAGTACAGAGGCATAGTATGTGACCATTTAACGGTTTCCCCTCTAGAAATGTATTCGACATTCGACTTGAAAGCGGAAGCGAAACCTTTTCCCTCAGATATCCCTTCAGATTTCCTACACTACTGTTTAGTTTGGAAATGAGAAAGAACTAAACCGATTGCATGAAACGTTCAGCGTTGTTTTTTTCTGACCAAGTCTACAGAAATGAGACACAAAATAAGTTACTAACCTATTGCTTGCGTAATAGCAATTGGTTGTACATCAGAGTGAGCCCAGACAAATTCACCGAAGTCCTCATCAGGAGCAGGCTGTGACATTAGAAGTTTTAATGAGAGGGGGATTATCCGAGGTACAGTCAACGTGTAATCGCAGTGAAAACAACTCACTTCCTGTCGGAATCCCAGCTCAGGTGAAGTCGATCCTATTCTTGTTTCATCGGAAAATTGGAAAGAATTCACTTCCTTCGACGAGTGACCACTTCTACAGTAACACTGGGCAGCCGAATTACAAACTTTTACGTATTATATACCTGCTACTGTCGTGTGCTGACTTATTCATATAGTTGCCACTATTATCGCCCTTCCATTCATCGCCATAGTTGTCTATGTAACCACCTAAACAATTCAAAGATGAACAACTAGTATAAGACACTGAGGCACATGAACAAAAAATTTTAGAACCCACAGTTGTTGGCCGCAACACAGCCCATTCGCATATCATTTGACGTGTAGCCCTGGTAGCGATCTTTGTTATCAGATTTCATCTTTTTCCTCTGAGCGCGTAATTTATCATCATCATTCAGAAGATCCAAAATTACTTTTGCACGATGACGAACTTAAACACCTCAGATAGGAATGCTATGAAAGGCAAAACGCGTTTAAAATAACCGAGGAATAGCTAGGGTTTTTTATACAAGACACTTCGTTCAGTTCTTTTGCCACAGTCATGAATGCCGATAAGATGTAGAGACTTCGGAAAAGACTGCGCGTTACGCTGAGGTGTACCCCATTGCACCCGCAAAACACTAAATACCGGGTAACAGTTTCATATTTCCATTAAACTTCGGTTGAAGATCTGGTCGTATCGACAGAATTTGTAAACTGCCTACAAAAATGGAATTGAAAATCAAATCTGCTGAATGAGTTCTCTATACAAGTGTTTGATCTTGCGTGAAGGCAGAGCCTGCTTAGAACAGCATTGCTCTCAGGTGTCGCCAGGGTGCGCGAACTTTCGAACGATTGAGATCACTTCGCATTCGGCGGGGAACGACCCTGATTAGTTGAAATCTCAATGCCCCCGCTCCCGCTTATGTTATTAAGGGAGTGAAAGAATAATAATTGAAGAGATCAACAACAGTAAGAAAAAACAGGAGCGCCGAGGGAAATTAAGATCTTTCAACAAAAAATTTTAAACCATTAGTCATGAGTTTTCGTGCAGAATAAACAAATTCTATCAACTTGTAGCTAAAATTTTGTAGTCATGCACAGATGAGCAAGTATTCCACTTCGCTCCACATTTCACCTGAGCAAACCGATAAGTGATGTTACCCATTAGCGACCGAGCCTTTTACAGTGTGTCTCAAAATTATTGGCGCCAAAATTCAGAAATTTCTAAGGTAGAAATAATTTATCAAATTCACATTACATGTTATTAATTAGTTGCATAAGAAGGTTTCCTTGCAATATGCATGGTTAGTGATGTGGAACTCACAATATCTTTCAGATGAAGGAGACTCATTCAATGCCCCTTGCAATCATTAATACACGAGAGGTGGAAGGGCATCATGAATTTCCCTGGGATTTTTATAATAACCATATAGGAGGCTGTTAAACGACATGGAAAAGAAGATTGAATCAGAGACAAACTAGGAAAGGGCGAAAGGTAGAATGTTCCTGAAGATAGGACTATTAAAATGGTTCGTCTGCCAATAGGTCGGGATCCTGGGTGACCCATCAAAAGGAAGTCAACGGGCACAGCTCACAGGAGATATCGCGATGGAAGAATGTCATGCAGAAGCATCATTGCCATTCCTATCAAACACAGAAATTTGTTTCAAATCCGATCTCAACAGACACTGCAGGGCCAAAAATGCAGAAAGTCGTAGACCCACTTGAGTGATGACACGCGACCCTTCGTCGTTTTCACTGGCCAAAAAATTTTTACGACAAAACCATCCCTCAACAACCAAACGTCCGCGTTCCGGAAAATAACATCTAGCGTTTAATACCTCACAAAAAGGTTGCTATAAAAACAGTGAAACGTTGTTTTTCGAGGAAATCACTGGCAAGGGTAAGCCGCTCGTGGTTTCTCCGGTGCAGGCGTGGAAATTGACCAAGACCAGTACTCAAACAGCGTACTGACAGAAGTAATGAAACACTGATCCAACTGCGTTTCCTGAAACAAGTCGTAATCCCTTCAGCAGGACGCTACTCCAACCCAACACAGCCAAACTTGCCCGCGAGTGGGGCCGACGACAGCTGCCCGACTTCATTGGTGGAGAGGAATGGTCACCCTATTTTCCAGATTTCGACTCACTTGACTCCCACGAACGGTCCCTGATTAGAAGAGAACCTGTCGAAATTGCAGTCCCTGTTTGGAGCCCTCGAATGCAAAGGCTGAAGAACGGCTGGGAAGAAATGGAGAAGGATACCTGCGTGACACATGCGATCAAGCCGAGAGCAAAGTGTCCGCGCTCATGGGGGACATTTTGAAATGCGATTGTAGCATGCTGTAGCACATAATGTTAGCTAGCGTGCATAGAAATTCCATCGTCTTTCGCAGCTGAGAAGTTTCAAATATATTGCTATAAATCGGCGCCAATAATTTTGGGACACCCTGTACATTGTCCCTACGTTACCTTTTAACTTTTCTTATAACTGTAGTTGGAAATGAATGATTCCTAGACCACTATGCCTCAAGATTCCCTAAAAGGCTGTGAGCTCAGCTGATACTTGCAAACATGGAAAAATTAGGGAACACTTGATAAATAATATAAATACTACAGGAGCACGATATGGTGGTGGCCCGCCGGCGGGCCACGCGGTCCTCAATGGGTTAATAAGAGAAGATCAAATTCCCAACAAGTTGTATTGAAACTTACGAATCTCTCTCACCGCGATCCTCAATGGGTTAACAAGAAGAAAATCAAATTTCCAACAAGTTGTATTGAAACTTACGAATCTCTCTCAAGGGGGTTCTCTCTCTCTCTGAAGGATCTTCAGCCGGCCAGTGACGAGACTTAGGACGACCTCAGGTGGCGGATAGGGGATTAGATAGCCGACCAAAGTTACCGGTAGTTGCCCAGACACACGGGTGGGTTTCGGAAATGGGCTGCCTGTTTCTGCAGTACTGGGTCGATCTATACCTTCTGTAACTGGTGAATTCATGCATGCGTGTGTGGAGAATGATAATGAGAGGGTGCAGTTGGTTTCCTGCGCCTTGGCTTAGCCAAAGCCTGGCAGCCAAAGATCAAGTACGACATCGTCCGACTGACTGAGACGAGAAGGCATTGCCCGTATTCGAGACCGGAGAAGAACTGTTCCTTGGATCATGTGACAGCAGTGGCTTAGGCAATGGGGGTATCCTCGTCAGTGCGCACTTGGCCATGAACATCGATTCGTACGAAAGCAATCTTTGCTACTTACGCACTAACATCAAGCTACGAAAAAGGACTGACCCTTTTTATTTTTACCTGAAAAGGCTCTTGAGAGAGGAGCACGCCTCTTCAAGGCCATCGTCAGTGATTTCAACGCCGAGATTGTAATAAAAGAACGTATGAAGAGCTACATATCGGGAAATGGAATTGCTAGGGTGAAAGTCTGCCGAAAATATTATGAGAACCCACTCCATCCATGGTAACTCGCAAGAATTAGGGTCACCTGACAGACAGTCCTATAGTAAATTAGATCACATCATCTTCAACCGAAAATTTTACATGACTGACGTCGCTAATGTTCCGAAGTCCTACACGAAACCAACCATTGTCGTCTCCGCGCTACATTCTGTTTTTCAATGCGTGAAAAGAGCGCTGCGAAGTTCAGGAACCAATGCCTCGAGACCGTCATTCAACTGTGATCGATTTTCTTTCCTTGCGAGTCTCGCTTAATATCCCGTTATCGTCAACATTGATGACGCCGCCATGAACCCTTAAGTCCGCACGTCGAAAATTCGCTTGAGACACTTTTTAAGAATGCACAGGCTTCGCTTTGCACCAGATTGTTCATCAATCGTACTCCCAGAACGTTGCTCCATCCGATTACCATGTGCTCCGCCTTCTCAAGCGTCCCTTTGCTGGAAAAAAGTTCGTTCCTTAATATGATCTGGACACGGCATTCAACAATTTCTCCTTCCTAGCTTCTGGACATAAGGCATCGGTGATTTCCTTAGAGGAGAAGGGAAGCTATTGATCTTTCCGGTGAATACATTTCTAATTTCCACGTTCGCTTTTCTTGAAACATGGGCATGTCTCATAATATTTCACAATGCTTTGCCGAATGCCTTGCATGTTATGATGAAACCGTCTATTAAGTCGACTAACTCGTCGTCTTCAAGGACCTGAAAGTAGTCCGGAGCTCCTGGTCTGAGGCTTACCCGACCAATCACCCAAACGCATTGGCCAGTTGCAACAACTCCCAGAAACTCGAATGCCGAAACATACCAGCCAAGAAACCAACCTGTGACGGTTCCTTCGGCGTTGTCGTCCCACTCTATTTCGGGAACAACGAGGGACCAATGAGACACAGTTGACGGTCATTAGATAAAATTAATTATTTCGAGTACTTTCACCAAAAGTAGGGACAGATGATCCTCCTTATCTACTCTACTTCGAATTTTGGCATCAGTGATAAACGCCGCAGTAGTCCGAATCGCTACGAACTTCGCCGCGCCACTGGCCTCGCGCACCCAGTATCACACGAATCGCCCGTCCCCCTTGCGAGATACAGAAACGCGTAGCAGAAGAAGAAATCCGTCTCAACGTGAGTAACGAGGGAGGAGAGTTTGTGGTTTTACCTCGTTCACTGAGTCGTGAAACCACAGAACTCCTACTTAGTGACACTTCTGTATGCGGTCACTCCACGGAGAAGACGTTCCTCACACGATTCCTTAGGCTGAATGACTAATAAGTTGTCCAACGGATGTGGAAAGTCAGTTAATGCTAACGATTACAAAATAAGACACCAGCATCAGCTGTGTGGGTGGACCAGCGGACCATACTTCATGGTTCTTCGCACCTGCCAAACACTAACGAATCTCTTGATGGCTTACGTTCACGTAGGCTTCATGGAGACTGCGTAGCAGAGTCGCTTGATGTAACTGCGCTTAATACGAAGCTCTACGAGTGAACAACAATGAAGCTTTCCATGTGTTTTCCGAAATGCTGGACGAGCACGAAGCGGAAATTGTGACGTCTAAACTTAGCAAAGTTCACATTATGGCTCTAGTCAAGGAACGCCTCAACTGCCATATTTTCAAGTGGAGCGGGCTGTACTTCTCTCAAAGCCGACGAATCGCTATGGGTCAGCGGCTAGCACCTGCCTTAGCTATTTGTTTATGAGCAGAGTAGAAAGGCCAGTTATAGCACGCATGCCCATTATGTGCTGTCGTTACATCGATGACTGCTGCGTAATTACAGCAAAGCAGCAAGAGATGAAGGAACTGTTCGACATCCTCAACCAACAGTCACAGTACATCAAGTTCACGAGAGGATTTTCGCACGTAGGCTGGCATCCTTATCTTAACATGCAGATAAACATCTCAAGTGGAAAGTAAACGTGAAGCGGTATCGGAAGGGCAGCTCGAAGAACATCCTTTTTACACTTAAACTCTGCTCACCCTGAGGCTGTGTGCAGTAGACAGCTATGGGATTGTATACAGGCGAAATGGAACGGGAAGAGTCGCGCAACCTAGCACCTGGGATTGCAAACCTTAATTGCCATGGGACAAAGCAAAGAAGGGCAGACTCAGAAGGGTACTCGCTGAGAAATCATGAGAATATAGTGCATTTCCGACTTCCGTTTATATCAGACAAAATTAGCGCAGAAATACGGCAGTGCATCGCACGAGCGGATTTGACTAACGATGTTGTCTCAATAAATGTACCAACAGACAATATCAAACGTTTTCTGATCCGCAGTAGACTCAATGATCGTGCACGTACGACAGACAGCTGTGTTGTTTGTCTGTTTGGAAGGAATGGAGATTGCACATAGAGAGGTACGGTATAGCAACTTCAGTATTCAATCTGTAACGAAATATATTATACGTTGGTGAGACAGGAAGGATGCTGGCATGCGCGTCAAAGAACATCTGGAGGTAAAAGGCGCGGAACATTACCACGTCACTCGAGAGGCATCGCCTGAAAGAACATCAGGACAAAGATTTTGATATCAAATGCAAAATCCTAGCCCACGATAATGAGATCGGTGCTAGGAAGATATTGGAAGCGCTGTGCATCAGAGAGAGGAACCCTAAGCTGAACAACCGTAATGAGTGCACCGCCGTAAAAAGTGAACTTCTGCGGCTCTGAGATCACCGCGTGAATTCATAATATCTAACAACCGTCAAAGGCGTTTCATTAGTCGCTTGTTGTTCACGAAATAGAGTGGGACGACAACGCTGGTGAAACCGCAGAAGGTTGGTTTCTTGGCTGACATGTTTCGGTGTTCGAGTTTTTGGGAGTTGTTGCAACTGGTCAGCGCGTTTGGGGGCTTGGTCGGGTAAGCCTTAGATCAGGAACTCCGAACCACTTTCAGCCCCTTGAAGACGACGAGTTAGTCGAAACGTCGACCTAGTAAATGGTTCTATCATAAGAAACCTTACGGCAAATCATCCTTACTATACTATAAAAAATATATAAAGCGCTCGCGTGTCTGCTGTCGGTACATCTGTCTGTCTGTTTGCACGGAAACTCATAACTCCTGTCCCGTGGACACCCAGAACGTTCAGATTTTGTAGGAGCGCAGGCGGCTGGATGGAAACACTTATGGTGGGTGGCAGGACCGGACTCCGCCCACGAGGGGCGGGGTTTGTGTGAAAAACTTAACTTGGACTTAGAGGGTCCAAATTTGGTAGGAGTACAGGCGGCAGGGTGGAAACACTTATGGTGGGTGGCAGGACTGGGCTCCGCCTACAAGGGGCGGAGTTTGTGTGAAAAACTTAACTTGGACCTAGAGCGTTCAAATTCGGTAGGAATACAGACGGCAGGGTGGAAACACTTATGGTGGGTGGCAGGACCGGACTCCGCCCACAAGGGGCGGGGTTTGTGTGAAAAACTTAAACTTGGACCTAGAGCGTTCAAATTTGGTAGGAATACAGGCTGCAGGGTGGAAACACTGATGATAGGTTGCAAGACCAAACTCCGCCCCAAAGGACTGGGCGTGAATAAATACTGTTGGTTCGGACCCAGACCGTTGAAGCTTGAAGGCACAAGGAGTTGGCTGGGAACATTGATGGTAGCTAACATAGTAGACTCAGCCGCGATGAAGTCTGAATACTTATTCTCTAAATAAGTTTTGTGATATAATGCGATGTTTTATTCGGACACAGCGAAGATGGCTTACAGAAAAAATCGCGCACAGTTTAAAGCTAATACTGAGGGTGTACAGCTTTCAAAGAAAAAGTAGAATCCGAAGTGTTATTTGCGCATAGCAAATTTCTCAGAGGAAGGAGGAGCGCCCGGCGTAGCCGGGCGAACCCATTAGAAGGAGGGAAGCCCGGCGTTAGCTGGGCGGCCCGACTGGTGGTATCATAATGACTCGACAACATTTGTGAGTACCATTCAAGGCTTTGGGTTTTGAATATTGGTTGAATGCCCTTTTGCTCCTCAATCGAATTTCGTGTTTTGAAAAGTAACATTTGTCCTAAAAGAAGAGGAAAACTCGGCGACCCGAGTGGCGAATCGTTCTGCCATCATAGTGCGTCTTTTGTTACGTGCTTAGAAATCTCGACAGCTGAAATTTTTATTTTTAATAGAGTTTGTACAAACAAACATGCTACATAATAATTGGTAGGAGCACAGATTATAGAATGGGAACACATATGGTGTGTGGCAGGACCGGACTCCGCCCACAGGAGGTGGGGCTTGTGCGAAGTAGATGTTGTAGCGGAAAAATCGTTACTTCTGTCCCCTTAGACCGCGTTCAAATTAGGTGAGAGGAGAGAGGGCAGTGTAGGAACACTCATGGTAGGTGACGAACCAGACTCCGCCCGCAGGCGGAGGGGTTTGCGCGAAATGTTCAGACCGAAACTGATGGAACCTGTCCCCGTAGTCCCAGAGCGTTGGATTTTGCAAGGAATACAGGTGACATGATGTGAAAACTGATTATATGTGGTAAGAAGACATATAACATGTGGGATGTGACGGGGTCGAACTGATAACAACTGATAAGAGCTGATAAGTGGCCTCAGAAAGCAAGACCCATCTACGAAATAGAACTCCGACAGAAAAATCAGTTCGGTACTAAAGGTATGTAGTTTTGGTTTTTTAGTATGTTCCACTCGATAGGAAGGAATGGTAAAGTAGGTGACAAAAAATTAGTGGTAAGCGTAGGTATTGGGACCTATTAAAGCTTATTTAATATGAAGAGATGAGTTCAGTTCAATTATCGTTGTTATATTATGAGCGCTACCCAGCAAGGTTTGCGACTCAATGAGGGATCACGGTTCCTCTTTGCTTTAATACACTGGTGTGCAAAACTTAGGGACGAGATGGATAATGTAACACAAAACATTGAGGACTGGGTGGAAATAAATGAAAGTGTGGGATTATATTGCCAGACCTATGACGGTTATGCACAGGAAGTTGGACATCCCTGCGTGGAGGAATAGTTCAAGTAAAGCGAGAAATATGGCTACCCGCACAAATCGAGGCAGCTGATATGGAAGAAAATTTTTTTTTGTCAATCAGCCAGTAGCTACCTAGTACTGTGCTGTCATCCTTGTATACATCATATCCCGCAGACATCATCTGGATGACCTGGCACGAGGAAGGATCATCGAAAAGCTCGAAAGAGGTCGAACCATGACGAGTGCAACTCAGGAACCTGGTATCGCTCACAGCGTTGTTACAGTGCACGGAGATCATTCCAAACCTCTGATACTGCTGCACGAAGGAGAGGAGGTTGTCGACCAAGATTAGCTACGTCAAGGGATGACCGCTACATTGTGCAGCAGGCAAGAAGAGATCCACGTCAGTCAGCTTCTTTGATCGCTATGTCATTTAACAGGATTTCGAAACAAGCCATCTCACGCACTACAGTGGCACGACGACTGCACGGTTGCGGTCTCTTTGCCCGACGGCCACTACGTAGTGCTCCTTTGACCTTTGCGAATTGGCGAGACCGTTTAGGGTGGTGCAAGGAGCGTAGCGAACGGATCGATGAGAAATGGGGCCGTTCGCTTTTTTGGATGGGAGCAGATTCAGTCTGAATAGTGATTCTGGACGCACCCTCATGGCCAGAGGTGGGGACACGCACTTCTCTCAGAAACGTTGGGGAACTTGATCGTTCTGGTGGTCGAGGTGTTATGGTGTGGGGAAGCACCATGCTTCGTAACCGTACTGATCCCTGGATTTTTGAGCGTTTGACTCTTAACAATCGGCGTTACTGTGAAAAGAAACCTGCGCGACCGCATCGAACAGCTCGGGTGGAAGAGCTCCTGACACAAGAGGTTACCCAGCGAATGAAGTGGCCTGCCCGTTCCCCCGACCTGAATCGTATCGAGCACGAGTAGGATGCACTGGGTGGAAGCATTGCAGCACGTCCAAATGCATCACTGACATCCAGCAGTTGTCAATTGCGCTGATAGAGGAGTGGAATGCCCTACCACAATAACTCATTTCCAACCTCGTGGAAAGTATGGGATCGCGTTGCAGAGCATTTACTGCTGTCCGTGGTGATCACGCACCCTGCTAGGAACCGCGTCGCTTTTTTCGAAGTACTGGGATGAGTTGTGAGGAACTATGTGTAATCGGTACCTTTCAATAAAAATGTCTTATTTGCTCGCCCTATTTCAATTTTCTGCCAGTTGCTTCCTGTGCAATACCGTAATGATCCTCTACTGGTACTGTATAAATTTCATCAAGCTCAGTCGTCTGGCAGAGGTACAGTGATCGAATGTTGCTTTCGTCCCTAAGTTTTGCACACCAGTGTATTATTCGCTACAAAACTTATCCAACCGCTAATAATCTAGGCGCCTTTACCAGTGATATAACCTTAGAGAAAAAGTTCTGCTGATAACATCCACTTATTCCATACAGAGTCACTAGGCCTTTATTAGGAGACTTTGCTCATAAAGATGGTGAGCACATCCAACTGTTAGTAGCGATAGAATGAGCTTTTTTTTCTTACGGAGTAAAGTTCTGTGGACCAATCAATAAAGCAACTTATATGTCGAGCGTTGATTCTGACTACATTGCCGCAGCACTGCGTATCTAGTTCAATTAAATGATTAATTAAGATGATGCGCGCGTTAGCGTGCATCTCAACTGGTACTATAGATAAATCGTTCTCTCTATCTGTCTGTTTTTTGTACGGAAATTTGATATAACCTGAAGAAACACCTGGAGAAGTCGAATCAAGTTTGGAATGGGTTGATCATAGGGTAAGTATTACAGAGCCCATGTGAGCCTTACGAAGCTCCGCCCAGAAGGGGCGAGGCATGCACTGGAGTGGGGGGGGGGGGAAGTCATGGGCGAATTCTTCCAATCCGGTCTCACAACACCGGAAAATTTGCAGGTGATGGATAGGGCAGCAATTAAATAAGGGAAACATACCGGCAAAGGACGGAGCGTTCCCGCAGTGGGCGGTACTTTCCATAGAGACTCATAACTTGATTCAAGAAAGGCGTCGAGACTAGGAAAAAAATAAGAGTGAGCAAGGCCTTATGAGTGCGAAAAAAGTGGTTAGAGGTAATGGAACAAATGTGGTCAAATCCTCAAAGTGGGCGGGGCTTGGATCAAGATTTTATAACTCTGTTCAGAAATGTCCTAGAATGCTGGAAAATGTGGTTAGAGGTGATGGAACAATTGTGGCCACATCCTCGAGGTGGGCGGAGTTTGCACAGGGAAGCGGGGCTAGGACCGGAAATTCATCTCTTCAAAAACCTACTAGAATTCGAACAAAATGGTTAGGAGCAGTTAAAATAAGGGTGGTCAAGTTTTTATAGTGGGAAGGGTCTGCACTGAACGGAGCTGTGATCGACCGCTAGTAATTCTGTTCCATTTTGATAATCCAGCATTCCGCTGAATGACTCCATAGTCGGTCGTCGACATATAATGTACGCGTTAGCGTACGGAGCCCAAGTGATCGTGAAATATTACATCTTTAATATTTGTCGATTTGGAGAGCTATAGAAATGAACCTAAAAACGCTATTGGCGCCCGCTCGAGGAAATCGATCATCAACGGGACGGTAGGTGATACAGGTGCACATCAAACCGATGCCACTTACCGCTGTTATTCGCTCGAATTATACTTCTTTTACTCGCTTGATAACTATAAGAGAACAGGATAAAAACATGAAAATCCCACACTTAAGTAGGGTCGCCTCCGCCGAGGTTCGAAAAGATGTACTGTGCAAAAGTTCCACACCCACTCGGAGTGGCGTAGTGAGAGTGCTCTGCTTTGTTCTCTGCTATCGCCACAATTTTTGCAACTTAAGACTACGAAAAGCGCTTCAGATTGCGGCGGATGCCCTGATCAGCCTTTCGCCTTGATGTTTTGCAAAATACAAGCAACCTCTTCTACCCACTTACAATCTCTTAGGCGTAGTCTCGGCCACAAAAAGCAAGTCTAGTCCTGAGGCATGCGAGCAGCAAGCTCCATTAGCAACAGGTGATTCATCGACTTAAGCAGCGGCCATCACATTGTCAAGGACTCGAAAGGCCGATCTAAGACATTTCGCGACCTTTCACAACAAGTCCGAAGAAACAAGAAAGAAAGTGTAACGAAGTAAAGGAGCTCCAGCAAAACACAAACATTAGGTCGTGGAATTTCGAAAAAAGCATTTTTCTAAAGATTGGCGAGGTTTTTTCGGCTTTCGGGTCTATTTTTTATGAACGTATGAATAGGCCAGCTAGGATCTTCTGGACCACTCACCGCTAAATCCATTCTATGGTCATCTCACTAATTATGTATCTTCAATCGTATGACTTCCGCTTGGGCTGCTTGGGCTTCAAGGGTTTCGAGAAAAACGAATTTTCTGTTACATACGGAAGTTCGACTTGCTGAAGATCTTGAACACCAGAGACACTGAGTATTTAGTAAGTCATAACCGGAAGCGCCAATGACCCGGAAGCGCCAACGACCCGAGCTTGATGAACAAAGAAAACCGATATCACAGATCTCAGTTGCACCCCAAACGGTAATGTGTAGCGAGTGGTGTGAATCAAAAATTTTCATTGCAAGCTACTAACCTGCTATAGTCACTGTCGAACTACACTGCCATGGCTGAATCACATGATAAGCAAACTCAAGAGCAAACAAAGCAAGGTGCTAGGTTGATAAACAATTAGCTTTCATTCACTTCGTTTACGAAAATATCCTTCTTTTCGAACGTATAAGGATGTGTTGGAGAACATATTCACATTCCCATCATGCTTTTCACTCTGAATGGAAGAAGAAAGCAGCACAGTCATTCCACGATGACAGAATCACTTGGGCAGAAGGGAAATATGTGAAAGACAACGTCATGAACGTTTGTACACTTTAAATCGAGTGAAACCAGCTTGGGCGACAACTGAGGATGATTGACGGTCTAGAATATCTGGGAACCGCCGACGACGACGAGGATGCGAAAACACGGGTACTGGACGAAAACCTCGACTCAACTGAAAGTGGTCCGTTTTCTTCAAAGCTCGCTGCTAAAACTGGATGTATGAGTACTCCACGAACACGAACATCGATACAGCCTGGTGTGTCCGTATTTTCATCCATTGGATGCAGCGCAACAGACTCTAGTCCTACAGAATCATTCACTAGAAATGAATCGTGGCTTCTGTTAAGAAACGCGAGAAGACAAAAGTCGCGTCGCTGCGAGTGAAACATCTGAAGGAGTACCGAAAGGTTCACACATCAGAAGGAAACACATCATTCTCCCAAATGGTGCCTACAGACTACCAAATCAAAGGCTCGTTGAAAAATCGGTAAGCACACGAAACTTGTGAGGATTTGGATGACATGGTGAGCGACGTCAAAGCCTGTATTGTTCCAAGAACAGGAAATTTCCCATTCGTGGAATCGATCGTCAGTCATACGTATGGAGAACAGATAGTGATTATACTTCAGAACAAACACTCGAAAATGGCTATGTTAGATTTTAGATGATTTTTCGTGACAATGTAGCTCACGATGATGATAATACTTAGTTTAATCTTATTACGTCCTCCAGATACTCTTCAAACATGGCTTCCAAAGGCTTTCATCTGCCCCAGCCGTTTCAGATTCATGAGGAAGAAAAAATGCTTTTACAACTCGGATCATCCAAAATGTAAATGGGAAAGTTTTGATGAGTAAACCGCAGGACCTTTGCGCGTAAGTATAAATGTATCACCTTACTGCATTACATACTACGACTCATGTATATGTTGCATTAACCTGTTGAAAAGAAATAACTTTGAAACTTACTTCCCTTACTTCTGATTAGATTGTTCCTTTTTAGTTTCTCAAACGTGCGACCTAATAGAATCTAGATATCACTAAACGAAAGATACTGAACTATTATCATGTTATATTTCATGCTTAGTTTCCAATAATCACCTCAGCATACGCGTCGTGAACTTGGGTCAGAATTGCATACGTATAGAAATACAAATTATGAAAACCATTGAATTAAGTCTTGAATTTGGTGTTTTACTCAGTCGGAACTTCTGGAACTCTTTCAATTATTACCACGTGGTGGCCACGGGAATGTACCTTCGAAGTATGGTTCAGCGATAACAACTTAAAACAGACAAAAAAACAAGAAGCATGAAAAAATCACCATTTAAGCCTTGGTCACGGCCATGCTCGTCGACGTACTTGTATTGCTCCAGGGATCTTCAAATTGAGTGAAAATTCCAAATAATATAGAACATCAATAATACAATACGAAGATGACATTATTTAGTTCTGTCCTGCTCTGATCTGCTTGTAAAAAAGCTCCCAAAAAGCAGTAAATCAAGATATTACAAAGAGAATGTACTGTACGAATGTATTCCACTGTACAAAAGGCGTAAGATTGCCACGATGAAGACCACAGACAGACAAGAGTCAGTTTGTATACAAAATTAGTGGTCCTACTAAATCACACCATGACTGAGCTACATTTTGATAGATCCCTTACACCCTGTGCTTCCATCATTATACCCTGTGCTGGGGAATACATGTTTTATCTTCATATTTCTGTTAACCGTTAATATCTCGTCACAGTGCCCTATACGAAAGCCGTATAAAATCGTGTCCGAGGTCGAGGTTCTGCTAATAACTCGCCGATCTTGTAAATGTAGTATATTTCTAGCAACTCTAAGGATACCTGTGTACTTAATTCAGTGCAAAGAATGACAAGCGCGACACGAAATGTTAGGCTAAAAAGCGAAGAAATGTGTTGGAAGAAAAGGGAATCTCAGCTTGACGGATAATTTGTGAAGTGTGAAGCAGGCCGACAGGAAGGTAGCAATGATGCTACGTGATACATGGGGTAACGGAACTTCTCCCCTATCGCGGCATTCTCCCTTGCGGCATCCGGCAAATGCCATTGCAACTACCGTACTCACCCCGCCTCCCGCCAATCGATAGGACGCGATATTTTTCGTTGATTAGCTTGCTTTTTCATCGGATTTGATCGTTTTTTCTTCTGTTTCTTTTTAGTTTTCATGTTAACTAGACTTGATAAATTAAAATGACTCATCCTATATAAACGACGATCAAGACCGCATTGGAATTGAAAAGAGCGGCCAGCCAATTCAAAATAATTAAAGGACTCCCTTCCTCACAAATTGCGCGCTCCAATCTTCCATCGCAATCCTGCGATAGGCGGCGGGTGCGGTGTGTGCGACGCCGTGTTAAGGGAGAAATTCCCGGACCCTGATACATGCTCCAGGCGCAATTTAAGAGCAAAATACACAATAAAATGGTTCCTAGATATCCCCCTAGGGTAAACATGTGTTCCTCAAGATAGCACATGGGACACTGTGAGGTCGAAAAGCGACCTAGGCAGGACGTTATAACGGCACCAAAACAAGCCTGACCGATGTACACACCCAAAAAAGGACCGTGTCATGGATTTGTTAGGGTTGCACCTACAATGGACCACTATGTTGAAAACCTGAACAAATAGTCGTAGCCAATGCTAACGATGGGCAATTTGCGGCACTTTCGGCTTACTGTAGCCACTTAGTGCAGTAACAAGCAAATAACGAGCCCTAAATATAGCCATTCCACGCCACTACAGTACCGTTCAAAAAGAAATCATCTCGAACCTCTTTTGACATAACTTATCTCGAACTCAATGTTTTTGACTGATTTTTTGATATGTTGTCAGCAGTAATGATATTCAATGTCGCCATCACAAAACTCGCGAACATGAGATTAAAACCTAATTAACTACTAGTATAATACTTTGTAGTGAAGCCATTGGCATCGATGACGGCTTGGCATCTGCGGGGCATTAAACTCGACCCACTTGCAGAATATGATGCATGGACCCTGTGCCTAGACTCGGAAACCATCCCCAAAACAATACTGAGCTGGCACCATGCCTGAGAGTTGTCAAATAGTACTTAGGGTCGGGACTTGTGTTTTGAGAGGTCGTCTACGAACGAAACCCACGTGTACCAAGCTAAACAACCATTGTAGTCGCTCTAGATGACTTCGCGTCATTGGTTAAGGGTCCAGTGAAGGTGCTCCCGCGCCCACTGAAGTCGAGCTCGTCCGTTTTTTTCAGAGATCCAGATACTTTTTGACAGGTTATCCTCCTTATATTCCAGCAACCCACAGGCGTCTGTTGATGGTACCTCGGAGCGGCGTCGCCGTCGTCGACTCTTTGGCCATTATATCGGAAGATGCTCGTCTGGCATATTGAGTCGACGCAAAAATGATCTTCCGGTCGTCCTCAGAAGCGGCAACCTGTAACCTTCCCGAGCTGGCTCGCTTGATTGGGCCTATGAGAGACTCAATACCTCTGATAGCCTTTGTAATCGTAGACTTTGGTACAGCAAACAGCCTTGGATGTTGAGCATGGCTCACTTCCTGCTTACTGCCCGTGGCAATGGCGGAGAGCTGCTCTACGGTCAGGATGAGAGAGCCAGAGTTCTGTCTCTCCACTGAGATCGACCAGCTCACAGAATAGAAGGATCACAAATGGTTCTATGCTCGCAAAACACAATGAAACCTACCTAGAAGACATGCTCTTTTCGCAAGTTTTTCAAAAAAAAATTCACCTACTTGGTCGGAAGTGAGCTACCGCTAGTTCTGCATCGCAGGAGAACTGATGTTTTAAAAGTGTGCTATCAAAAAATCAAGTATAAAGAATGGGTTTGAAATGAGTTATGGCAGGAAAGGTTCAAGGTGATTTCTTTTTGAACGGTACTATATATCAGCATAATTTTGTACGATCCCTTCTTTCCCTACCTTTTCGAAGCCGTATTTAAGGATCCGTCGATTTTGGTGCTTTCTTCGTCACCATTGCACTATTCCGCACCATAACTTCCACTATTTCACTTGAACTAGACATGTTAAAATTATAGTGAACTGCGCCTCAAGGTCTCCCTCAACGGTTCAAGTAACATCAAAATAAATGTGATGGTAAACCGCACACTTTCAAAAATGATTCAGCCGTATCCTAGCAAACACCTACAAATATAAGCGTATACACGCATACTTACATAATCATACGCATGCATATACAAACGGACACAAATATCCACCCTTACACATGCGTAAATACACAAATAGCACACACGTGCAAACAGAAGTACATGTATCAAACATACACACACGCACACACACATACATACCTCGACAGATACATCTAAATAGATTCGTGCAAACTAACATACATATATACATTGTGTCCCGAAGTTTCAAGCGCTCATTCACAGCAATGAATTTGATGCCTTTAGGCAGAGAATGGTGATGGAATGGAATGTGCACGTTTGCTGACATGTGCAACAACAATCTGAAATGACATTTTGGAACGTGCCCCAGCTGACAGTTATTGGCGTACACTTCCTCGCTATGAACGTAGGCTTTTCATTATATAGAGGTCAGGATTCATAGCGGGCCAAGGCAGAAGGGCTCTATAATGACGCCTGAACCATGGTCGGGTATTTCGACTGACATGTATCTGGCGTTATCTTGCATAAAAAGAAGGTTTTTCGCCGACTTTTGCACCAAAAAGAAAGGTGGACGTGCATTATGGAGACCCGATAGCCGTAGGAATTCGTATTTTTCGGTATAAAGCACTATTACGACACCTAGCTTGAAATTCCGTCCTGAAAATAAAGTGTCTCATTTCTGAGATCGTGCCAATCGAATCTATTCCGGTCCGTGGCAGTTTAAATTTTTCTTCATCGTGAAACACAACATAAAGAACATCTGAATAAAGAAGAATGAACCTCAGGAAGGAACAGCCGCCTTCTCAGTCAGATCGAAAGAGCTTTGTTATGAATTCGACAAAGTTTTCTCGATGTTTCTTCGACATGAACCGAGTCTTCCTCATTTTTGACGGATGAAGAACTTGGACTCTGATAACACCCGATAAACTGTATTAGTTAAGACATCGAGTTCCAGGGAAGATTTTGTTTTCGTGCACGAACTTCATTTTGGTTTGCGCGGCCGTAGTGTGCGGTCGGTTCTGATCGATGCTGTCCCCGGCGGCTCAAAATCTTCCAAAAAAGAGGAAAGTCGCGTCGCCCTTGGCCACCAAAGCCTCAAATTCACCACTTATTCCCGACGACTGTATTCAGCTACTGGAGAGGGTTCATGATATTCTCGCTGAAAAAGCGCCGGAAGCCATACCTTTGTTGGAACAGTTTCTAGGTAAGTTGCCGCTTCTCTCTAATGAGATCGTTGAAGCTGACAAGCGTCAGCGATCTGTCATTCTTTACGGTGTTCCTGAACCAGAGGAAAATCTTTCGGCTTCTCTGCGTCAGGAGCATTTAGAAACCCATGTTCGTGGTATACTTGACACCCTTGACGTTGAAACCCGTCCTGTCGAGATTCACAGAATGGGGAAAAAAAGTCGAGGGGAAACCTAGACTTGTGAAGTGTCTATTTTCATCTCGCCGGACTTTCTTCGAAGTCCTGTCGAAAGCGAGGAGTCTGCGTATGGTTCCACAGTACAAGGGCATCTTCATCAGAAAATCAATGACTAGAGAAGAGCGCGCAAAGGAAAAGGATCTGCGTAGGCAGGCTCGAGAGAAGAATCAAAACGAATATCATGGTGAGCGTATTTATGTCGTGTACAGAGGCGTGCTCACAAAAGTGTCTGATATTCCTTCTATCAAAAATAGTTCTTCCACCCCTAGCTCGGTTTTTCCTATGCTTCCCCTGTCAACCACTCGTTGACACCTACTTGCGCGCTGCTGAACGCTAGGAGCCTAGCTAACAAGATTCCTCATTTGCTTTATTTTCTGAACACAAAAAAGCCACTCATGGTTTTTGTCACTGAATCATGGTTAAACTGCAAGATTTCCGATTCCGAGATTTGTTCTGATCTGCCCTATAGTATCCTAAGGAAAGATCGAGTGGCCCGAAGGGGAGGAGGCGTGTGCGTGCTCATCCATGATTTGCTAGTTTTCGAGAAAGTCTCTTTTAGCTGTAAGAGTTTGGCTGCCGATTTGATCTGTTTTGATGTTTTTCTCCCGTCTGGCTGTAAGCATCGTTTCTTACTTGTATACCGTCCGCCTGGCTCAACAACCAGCCAAGATGATCTCCTGCTATCAATAATTTCTGACCTGGCATCGGCACCCATATCCACTACCGTTTTAGGCGACCTGAATCTCAATATCGATTGGCACCACCGGTTAGGACTTTCGCAGTCTGCATGCAAATTCTTATCGCTTTTTGATTCTTTATCTTTCTGGCAATTCGTGGATTTTCCTACGCGTGATAATAGGACACTCGATGTTGTACTCTCTGCAAAGGATAGTATCCCCCGCGTTTGGGCCATGCCTCCCCTCTCCTCTTCGGATCACGCCATCGTTGGCTTTGCCATGCCCGAAATCACTAGAGACGAGCGTCCAGCCCTCTTTAGGGATTTCCGACATGCAGATAAAGAAGCAATCGCTCACTGCCTGTCTCGCATTGACTGGCTGAAGGTTTTTGACCACTACCAGAGCATTGACGATATATATGATCGCTATTGCAATATTATCTATAGCCTAATCGATCGCTTCGTTCCTTGGAAAGAAAATATAAGGCATACATTGAGGTACCCGGTCCATATACTAAATTTGATTCAACAACGTGAAAGGTTGTTTTTCCAAATGATCAACCCTACTAAGTCCGCTGTTTATCAGGAAGTCAGCAAGAAATTAGATTATCATTTGAAGCGTTTCTTAGCATATAGAGTAAAAAAGCTGGCACTCATCGGTAATGTGAAATGTCTTGCTGCTCATGTGAAGAAATTCCTCAATCATGCACCAGTGAAGCATGTTCTTGAAGGAGTAAGCGGTGAAAAGTACTCAACAAATAAAGAGAAAGGTGAAGCCTTGGCTGACTATTTTGAAAGCGTTTTTGTGCGCCCCACAGAACGACAGGTGGCAGTTACCTCTGTTACCGACAAGTGTTTCCAACTACCTGTAATCACCCAACGAATGGTGCTGAAGCACCTTCTTTCTTTGAAACCTTCTTTTTCAATGACCTCCGATGGGATACCGCAATTCTTCTTCAAACAGTTTGCAAATGAGCTGGCCAATCCTCTTGCTCACATATTTAATATTTCTCTAATTTTGGGTCAGGTTCCTTCCATTTGGAAGCATGCAATAGTGACGCCCATTCCCAAGAAAAGCGAATCCAACTCGTTAATCAATTTTAGGCCTATAAGTATTCTCCCCACACCACTTAAAGTGATGGAAAAAATCGTAAATGAGAATCTGCTGGATTGGGTGATTAAATTACAATTAATCCCCCTCGAACAGTTTGGTTTCCTACCAGGTGCTTCCACATGCACCCAACTGATCGATTGCACACATAAGTGGATAGAGGCTCTCAATCTCGGTAAAAAGGTCGATGTGGTCTATTTTGATTTAAGCAAAGCTTTTGACACAGTGTGCCGAACTAGCCTTTTGGCCAGGCTTGAGAGCGTCGGTGTTCGAGGTGATGTCTTGAGATGGTTTAGCTCGTATCTTACTGACTGGAAAATGAGTGTGCGGTTCTCTGACTATATTTCTACTGTGAGAGATTGTCCATCGGGAGTCCCTCAAGGCGGAACTCTCTCACCTCTCCTATTTCTTATTTATACCAGCGATCTTCTTAATTGCGTTAAATGCGACAGCAGACTTAATGTTGCAGCATACGCTGATGACATTAAAGTCTCGGTTGCATATGAAGACAGAGAACAGGATCATGCTGAAAGACTCCTGAATTCTTCTGTCAACAACATGCTTCAATGGTGCAATGATTGGGGGTTAAAGATCAATCCCACGAAGACCCATTTATTTTCTATAGGATCCTCTTCCTTAGAAATACACTTCCCGGACAACACCCCCATACAGCGACATCAACATGTTAATGATTTAGGTGTTAATCTTTCTAGAGATATGAAATGGGCTCTACATATTGACGCTGTCTCACGTAAAGCTCTAAAGGTAATGCATATTTTGTTCCGTAACATCCATAGTTCGGACGTTGCTTTGTGGATAAAGCTCTATAAGACCTATATTCTCCCTGTAGTTGAGTATTGCAGCTCAGTGTGGAGCCCCTCTCTGGTCAAGGATGTCCAAAAAATTGAGAACGTTCAGAAAGTATTTACGAGAATTTTGTTTTACAGGGCTTTTCCCGACAATAATTATCCACAAGCACTGCCGCCATACCAATCTAGGCTTAAGAGGCTGAATCTTAAGAGCTTGTTCTATAGACGAGTGCAGTCTGATTTGATTTTAGCTTTTAAGATTCTCAAGTGTGAGCTACGCATAAAGCCATCCAGATATTGGACTTTTCGACCAACGCATGGACGTAGAGGACCGTTTCACACTTTCAATCATAGAATGGGCAAGTGGCATCGCACGTTGAGAGCGAACTGCTTCATCATTCGCACAACTAAATGGCTGGAGTCTCTCCCACCGCATTTTCTGGCATTGAACAGCTCAAAGCTATTCAAATCAGCAATTCAAAAAGTCAACCTCTTGGAATTACTTGGTATCTCTGATGTATCTTGATGTAATTCTGTTGGTCATGAATTTGTCGGTCGAGCGGCTCTCCTTGCTTACCAGATTTTTTGGGCAACCTTCGTGCTGATTACCCACCTTTGGTTTTTTGTCTGTCATAAGCTTACGAGAGCTGAGTACGCGGCTTATTTCTGTTCACGTCTACTAGTGGTCTACCCTTGCATCCGCCTTGCTTGCCGTTTCCACGAGGGTGGTCGGTATACCCGTGTTCCGAAGTTACGGCAAGTACCTATGACCCCGCATGTGGCGAGCGGGCATCATTGCCGACAGATGCAGGTTGGTGCTATGGGTAGCTTCTGCCTTCAGACGTGTCGGGTGTTAGCTGCATAACTCATTGCGTATACTTCTTGAGTTGAGTCGAAACGTTTCACCACGTTACTTCAATGCAGCGAAGGTCTCCCGCTTATCTCTAAGTGCTACACTGTTTTGAAGCAGTCACCGGTCCGCCTGATTGGCAAATTTGCGACTTTTGTGGCACTCTATTTCATCTTCTCGACCTACTCGGGCGTCGTTTAGTCATGATTTACTCATTATTGGATTTCTATTACCAACTTTCCTTTGTTGTTTCTTTGTTGTTTCTTAATTCTTAAATCACCTTACTAGGTCAACCTCTCCAGCTTATTACTGTCATGGTGTAGCGCGTTCAGTACGCATAAATAAATAAATAAATAAATAAATTATCTAAATCAATGCTTTTCGAGAAAACCATCGCTTATGTATATTCGAGAGCAGTGGAGATTGGCCCGTGGGCTTCTGGTCCGATGAGCAAAAGGATTCTCGAAGAATCTCTTAACGAAATCGTGGCAACGGCTGAATTCCTGAGCGATTCGTCGGCTAGGCGCCTCTGTTTTTCGGAAACTTGGCCTTTTTCAAATTCCTACAATGGTTTTCCGTTAGCCATAAAGTGAGAAATAATAGCACCACATTGCGAGAGCAGTTATATCAAGCGGAAATGAGAGGACGCGAGAAAACATAGGGCGTTCACAAGATAGGCCGATGTGAATAGGAATTTTTCAAAAAATGAAGTTCAAAAATATACATCTCTCAAAATTACCGCGAAGTGTGCCTTGGGGAATTGCCAGCAGCTCGGGTCGTGCAGTCATTTCTTTTGACCGCTGACCAAAGAACTCAACTTGAATGCATTATTTAAATCCAGACAGGCGCAAGTTACCATCACTAATTCACTTGCAACAGTCGAGTAAGCTGGCTCACTATGCCACATATTGCCATTGCTCTTTGTTGCATATTCTGAGCTCTACCGAGAGTTTAGGCTCGTTTTTTGTAAGAATGTGGCTTTTTTACTCCTTCACTTCTCACAGGTGAAGGAACTATCGAGTCTCATCCTGCTCGACATATTTCCGGTGCTAATTTCGAATCTGCCTCCCAAATTTGCTGAACGATGTCGTGAAAGTGGTTCAAGGTGAGTACTTAACATAGACATACACAAGACATGGGCGTAATCGCGCTCTGGTGACCTAGAGTGGTGATAAGCGTGGGGCTTCAAGTGCAAAGCATAATGGATCCAGTTTTGTGAGAGTTGTAGCTTTTGCATTTTGTGGGCCTGTGGGGACGAAAAAACCCTTGTATCTTGGTTCTAC
Organism: Haemonchus contortus; assembly: GCA_000469685.2. NCBI lineage: Eukaryota > Metazoa > Nematoda > Chromadorea > Rhabditida > Trichostrongylidae > Haemonchus > Haemonchus contortus. The sequence continues at coordinate 21,517,305 of LS997567.1, read as the reverse complement.
CGCCTTAAGCAACCCCTCCATGCCTGAAGTGATTCGTTTCCTGCCTAAAGCGCACAATATCGTAATAACTCATTGTTTATCCACACACACCGCTTTCTCGGTGGGATCTTTGAAGGAAATGCACAATCTACGAGGCTCGAAGAGAGCCTCTTGAGGCTAGATATTGCCGTATGCAAGGGCTCACTTTCTCACAGTTATGTGTTGCCTCTTCGCCAATGACCACTTATTGTTGTTGTTAGGTCAAAAGCTGTTTGTCTTGATCTAGATTTTTTGCGGAATATTATGCATCACCCTAGCTTGATCAGAAACTAATGACGAAACAGGAATTCCTCCATGCGTGAAATTTGGAGATACAAGTGAGTAAAATGCTCACTATGAGCAAGCAGTCTAAATTGGGGTGGCATCAACCAACATCACAGTTCCTGATGTAGATTCTTGAGCATTTTTCAGAGCTCTGTAACCATCAAGTCTGCGTTACCTTCACAAAAGCATCCAGAGACGATGGAAGTCCCATTTGCTATCACGAGTCCAATACAACCAATACACTTCTTCATGCCGTTGAGTAATATGTTCAAAAAATATGCTTAGCTCATGATATCAACTTTTGGGTGCAAACTCGCGACTCAATTCATGGATCATTACCACTTGTCTGTTTTCAATTGCGTACCAATGAATTTAAAAGAATTTCTTCCGATATAATATGCTGCTGATTTCTAAGCACTCATCCTGGTGATTTGGAGACTACAATTACAATCAATACAATTACAGATTACAATCACCTACCAATTAGATAACATTTCGATATTTATCGTTATTAGTTGATTGACATCGACCGATATCCTTCCAGCGTAACTTCTGCCGTATTTGAACTCGTCGCGTTGTAGAAAACAAAGAGGTGAATACTTCGTCAATTATTCAACAACTCCATTTTTATTGATGTCGATTATTCCGACCTCTATCACTGCCGCATAACTCCCACCATGCCCAGGAAGTTATGTTATGAGTAGTCGGTCAAATGCAGTGAAACTCGATTTTTCTTTTTCTCAACTGACCAGGATCGACGTATACACTACACCGTGATTCACGTCACAATTGTTGGGTGAAGGGGATATATGTGAATACATCTCCGTTCCCTTTACCTGATCCGAATACAATATGAGTATTATTAGGCGCGCTGCCTCCTCGAGCATAAATCACGATGCCAATTCCACGCGACCATGTTCGACACATCTTCTTCTACATGTGGCGCCGCTGCACCGGAGCGACGGTAGCTGCTCACAACATCAGCGGCGTATGGGGAAGGACACCACTTCTATCGCCACGGTCCTCGCTGGTTCGCTCGCGGAAGGAGACGCAAGATTCAGAAACAGGCCACGTTCGGGACGCTCCCTCGCCGTCGACGGCTCCGTCATTGTCGGCACCGACAAAGAAGATCCGGAAGTTAACAGCTGCAGTCTTGCGACGAGACTTGGGTGCATCAACAGTCCTCGGTCTCCTTCAGGCCCTCGGTTACAGAAAAGCGCCTCGATGGATACCTGTTTTGGCCGATAGCAGGCGGTACACCCGGGTACCCATTTGTCAGACTCTCCTTCCCCGCCTCCATCGAAAGGAGTTTTTGGAAGACCTATTTGCTGGGGATAGAAGCTAGATCCTCTATAATGCTAACAAGCACCGCGCAGTCTCGCTCCGGCGAGGAGAACAGCCGCCGACGCAAGTCAAATCCGGCCTCCACCCTAAGGAGTTTCTCCTTTGCTGCTGCTGGGATTCAAATAGAATGCTGTACTACAAACAACACAGGCAAAGTCACACCGCCATCGCTCCCCACTACGCTAGTCAGCTGCAGAAAACTGCGGAAGCCGTTCGAGGAAAACGGTCCAGGCGAACTTTTGTTCAACTCCTCTATGACAACGCTAGGCCTTACATAGGTAGACATAGGTAGAGAGACCCGTGCAAAATTGGAGGGTCTAGGCTGGAACACGGTTCCACATCCACCCTATTCACCTGATATTGCTCCTTCAGATTACCATCTGTCTCGGCCTCCCACGGCTTTCCTATCAAAAATTCGTCATCTATTACCACCTTCAACTTAAGGTCAATGACTCCTTTGACTCCCATTAATCCCAATTTTGGAAGAAGGGAACCTGAACTGCCCTTTAGGTGGGAGAGTGTTATACTAACGGTGGTTATTATATTGTTGATAAGCTTTCATTGTGCGCTGAGTTGCAAAATAAAACAGAAGAAAACTCAACCCTGTCAAAACTTTTTGATAAACCTAACAGAGATGGTGAGGCGGAAGGAGGGGACTGTCGTCGTTTGAGTCGGCGATCCCCTTCCCTCGTCGCTCTAACAGTCTGAAGCGACGTTTTAAGAGCAAGAAGCGCCTATTATGATGCGGGCAAGGCAGCGTGACCTATCTATTTACATACGTGCACCTTTACTTTACTTATTACCTTTACCACATTTATTATCTTTTCATCACTAATCGTGCCATTCATGCCCATGTCATTGCCTCCTAAAGTGCCATACACATAAATATTTATAATACGAAACTACTGAAGCATCCACACAGGAACACTGAGGTTAGACAGCAGGACTGAACTATTATGGACGGGAAGGGCTTGGAATGAGTTTCTGAACCGAGGTTCATAAATCCTATTCATTAAAATCTACAGCATTCAAATTTGGTAGGGCACAGGCGACAGGATAAAAAAACTGATAGTAAGTGGAAACACAAGTAATTCCGTGGGACGCGGGTCGTGCGAGAAATGAGCACTACTCTATCAAAGTAAATATGTCGTGGAACACAAGCCGAATGTGACAATGCTTGAAAACGTAACCATTTATAATAGGTGAGCTGAGCACTAAAATGGGCCGACATTAGTTAAAAACCTTCAGCCATAATTCTATGAGACCGATGCAAAGTGGAGAGCGGTTAGGTCGGGTTGAGAACATGTTCATCTAGCCAGGGAAGGATCCCAAGTCGAAGTGGCCACCTTAAGTGTTTTCGAATGCTGGCCTCACGACTGCTTTCTAAATTTGCTGAGCAATGCTCTGATAGAGTTATGAAGGTGATTTTGGTGAGCACTTAACATAAGCAGACGCAAATTCCATGAATGTACGAGACTCGTTAGCAGTGGATTAGAGCAGTAGTAAGGATGACGCCTCAAGACCGCAAAAGATGATGGCTCGGGTTTTGAAAAACACGGAGTTTTTGCATTTGTATGGGCTTTCCATGATGCCTTTATCTTGATTCCTTAGCTCCTTTAGATCTGCCTGGAGAGACCGGGTCAAGTGTGGGATGGGTGGGCCATGTCCCGAGAAGTACAAAGCACGCATCAGCCTGGCGGAGCCCCGCCCACAGTGGTCGTGGCGTGCATCGGAATGAGCTGTACTGAGGACCATGACTTCAAATTCGTTCACAAGATGGCTTCAAAACTGGGCTGTGAAGGTTGCTAGAATTAAGGGGGGTGGGGAAAATCAAAGAACTAAATCAACTTCCGTTTCGCACGTGCCCCAGACGGATAATATATAATAAATTGAAATTTAAGAATGCTTAAGGAATACAAAGGAGGTTGGAACACAAAAAAGAGGTTGTAACATGAAAATTACCGGACTGCATTTTGTGTACTTTCAGTGTATTTTGATTTAGTATTAACTTAACCTGGCTAGGAAATCAAGTAGTTGCAGAACTAATGTTGTCATAGTATGCGTCTAATATTCTAATATGTGGTTTATATCTTAAGCGGTATTTATAGAGTATAAACACAATTCTGACTAAGCATTTTATGAGACCTGTAATAAAATTATCCTTACTGTACTTGACACCTATTTGACATGTTTGATATCCCATATACCTTAATCTAAAGCGTGCACCATAAATATGGCAACAAAAGAATTGGGCTACAGAAACCGCTGTTCTCAATGGTGCATGGTGAATTCATGTGAGTTATTTACTATGCATCGCATCTACAAAACGAACGCACAATGATCTTATATAAAAGTCTCCTGTATTAATTATAGCTAAAAAACCCTTCGGCTACTCATCGACGGTGGCACGCAGAGTTTCTTAAGAAATTCCAGCCCAGGCTTTTTTCAATGAAAAAGTTGAAAAAGTTCAGTTCGAGGTCGCACTTCACAATCTTCTGAATGGTTTGGCGGCCGATGCTGAGCTTAAAAGCAATCCTATTCATGCTGACTCCACCGTTGCGGGTGATTTTCTTCCCAATCATGGCACGAATCCTAGGTGTGTCCACTAATCTAGGTCGTCTTTGTTTGTGTGTGGTTTCTCAAAGGCTTGTCCTCGATCCCTGAAAGAAGCAGAGACATTTTGAACGGTTAGAGATGGAACGCCAAACCGTTTTGCGATGTCACAACTCCTAAAAAATTCTCTAAGCAAGTCCTCGATGGGGCGGGAGAGGGGGGGGGACGATGGGGGGGGGGTCGATGCGCAGAAACTTTCATGGCGATTGTTCAGACGGACGGTGAGCCGAATGACTTTAAAACTCTTACACAGCTCCCGCGCTTTCCAAGCCTGGAAAAATTCTGAAAATACGCGCCCTATACTTTTTAGCCACCGTGCATAACGCCATAGGTGCGTCTGTTCACTTGTCTGTGCATGTGAACTTGAAGTGGGTTTGAACGTAGATTCATAATTGTTTCCATGGGCTGAGAGCGTTGGAATTTGGTGGCAGTACAGACGGCAGTATGCGTACACTTATGATAGGCGGCAGGACTAGTCTCCGACCACAGAAGCGGGACGTGCGCGAAATGAACGCTTGACTGTCAACTCATGGTTCTTTCTCTTTGGACCTAGAGCGTTCAAATTTGCTAGGAGTACAAGTGGCAGTATGAGAACACTGTTGGTGGGTGAAAGGAAATAATTTACCAGGGAAGGATCCCAAGTCGAAGTGGCCATTTGAAATGAGATCTACACTGCTAGACGTGTTTTTGGAGGCTGAGTTCAAATCTGCTTTCCAAATGTGCCGAGCGTTCCTCTGAACAGAGTTATGAGGGTGGTTTCAGGTAGCTTGACATGAGAAAACTTAAATTACATGGATAATCCTCAGCTCTCAACGGCGGCTTGATGTAGTGGTAAGCGTGACGCTTCAAGTGCGAGAGGCTTGGGATCGGGTTCTTTGGGGGACGGTGTTTTTGCATTACGTAGAATTTCCCCTTAAAGACTAGGAAATGCTCTCATTGCGGTTTTATCACGTTTTATGACCTTTTAATGCTTTTACTGATATTTACCCACATAAAGTGATCTTCAGTTTTACTCGCATACCCATGCACTCTATATTCACAGTAGGATAACATTTGTCACTTGAATGAACAAATGTGATACTCTAGTACGCAATGCTTGAAACAAAGAAGCTTCTCACAATGGGAGCAACGGATAAAAAAGAACTCGTCACAGCCCATTGCTTTACACTTACTAACCCCAAATCAGAAGGAAAGCAGAATTGTGTAGGCGTCCCAAAATCACCCGGGTGAGTGCTTAAGAAGCCGGCGGCATACCATGAATATATGAGAAATTTCCTAAACCTAGCCGGACAGAACTGAAAGTGGACAAGCGACAGTGAGCGAGGAATGGGGTCTCGTGTGTACACGCAAAAGTTGAGATTATGAGCTCTTTCATATGAGGTAGTGCGTTTATCCGTTTTTTCAAAAGGAAATGAGAAATAGGCTTTTATCGGGCTTCATTAGCCTCGTGGTAGCCTCGAGTAGGGTGTCAATCCCTTCATCTGCTTTTGTGGATTCAAGGTGCACTGAATAGCTTTATGGCCTTCGAGACCACTATCACCAGCGCCGGTGTTGGTGAGTCCGGAGCTGTTATGCACCATCGCACCCATTCTAGCATCAAGACCCACTCTAGCATCATCATTGCTCATCGTATGCATTTTCCCTCCCGGACCTCCAAATTTCGAGCACAGAGGAATCTCCCTTTCGGTAACAGGTAGGTAGGTAGGAGTGTCGGCAAAGGCATTAAAAGGCATCACAAGAGTATTTTCTAGTCCTTAAGGGAAAAATTCTATGTATTGCAAAAATTCCGTCCCCAAAAAATCCGATCTCTAGTCTCTCGCACTTGAAGCGTCACGCTTACCGCTACACCAAGCGTCTGTTGGGAGCTGAGGAACATCCATGTAATTTAAGTTTTCTCATGTCAAGCTCCCTGAAACCACCCTCATAAGATCTCTCTAAATGCAACGACTTTTTTGACAAGTGCTCACTGAGACTATCATCTTGGAATACTGTTCATTGCATCGTTTACGTTAGCCATGAGTTACAGTAGCACACAGAAGTCTTCGGCAAAGTGTTTCTTCAGTTCTACAGTCGTAACTCTTTTCCTACCTGATGTAATAATGTGAATTAAATATGTGTAGCATGGGTGCATTGTGAATATTTACCACTATGAAATCTTTTCTTGTTCCAGATATCTTAAAGAGCTTGAACTCAAAATCAAATGGAGGTACGGTAATCAAATGGTATTTCTTCAATTTCTACTATGTCTCAAGGGTACCAACGCCAATGCCGTACCCAGTGGAGGAGAAAACGCACATAAGGAGCGAATAACCATAAACATCGCTAACTTTGCTTTTAGCGGATTTTGCTACCGCAAAACTGAATTCCATTAGTTACCTGGATATAGCTGCTTTGCCATCAAATAGTGTTGGATAGTAAGGAATATGCTTGAGTTAACTATATCAAAATTTCGCGCGATTTGCTCCACTAAGAAAAAAATTATGAACCAAAGAGCGGAAGACCTTTGAGCGCTACTGTGCACCTCGCATTAGTTGGACTCGGAAAAACTTCGTTGTCTTTTAGGGATCTCTCTGAAATTTCTGAAAGATTTCCGGTTCGAGTCGTGAATAATGTCGACTCGGCAACAGTTGCTGAGTTTACCTACACTTCGCGAATAGTAGATCGTAGCGGAGTGTTAGCAGCAAGGCGGAGAACCATAGAAACGGTTAGTATTAGACCTCATTTTTTGAAGGTGACATTTACGTCTGAACATGAATTATTTTAGTTCCGCTTTTGTAATGATCTATGTTCATTAGAACGTGAATGCAATAGTGGAATCTATGATGAACATGGTTAGTGGTTCTATGGTTAGTGGTTCTGAACTATTATTTGGAAGGGATTACTCTCTCATTACGCTTTTGAGCTATGAGCTGCTGAAAAGATGCAACACTGTATTTATTTCAACTCAACACTGTTACGTCAACGGCCCTATAATGAGGACCACGTGTTCATTCCTTATAAAAGTAGAGTTTCGCTCTTAGAGTTGAGTATCTATTTGATGCTACGATGTCAGCGTCATGCACCACATCAGCTACAAACTAAGACACCATGATCTAATTGTCTAATCGTAAAAGAAAGAGGTCAAATGAAGAATCGGGCTACCCCTCAATGGTGCGAATGGCGGTGTTTTTTAACCAATCTATATCTTGATTATGGTCAGACCCTTTGATAATCCACATCTATATTAGTCATTCGATTTACTGTCGATTTACTGTTCACAATGTAAGGATACTTGGTCGCGATGAGATGTATACCGCCGTAGAGGGTTCCAGACGTTGATTTCAAACATGTGTTTCAAATCTGCTAACTAAACGATTCCGGGAACAATGTTACGGGACCATTTCCTCTGGGTGTGGTGCAGTAGGAACGAAACTGTCGCGTAGCGGAAAAGAGGCGCCGCGTGCGAAGGAATGTAGCAGAATACGGGAGCAAGTAAGAAATGCAGGAACAAAAAACTAACAGTAGAATCATGTCAAAAGCAATAATCGCGTAGCGATTGAGCTGTATGAGGAAAGCTGGAACTGTTGCAATGAAGCCAAATGGTCCGCGACAGCCGCGTGCGGCGATAAATTGCACAGAACCGTTCCTACTGCCCGTCTCCCATTTCCTCTCTGTGTTATATCACGGGTGTGGTGCGATTCACGCGTCAATATAATGAGGCCATCGGACAAAATGCACTAAAACATCATGCCTACCATTATAACGGGAGAAATAAGAACTTTTAAGTAGAATAAGTAAAGAAATGACCACTATGCACGTTTACAGGAGGATTGCATTTACTAGGATCAAAAAATTCGAAGGTATTCTTATTTTCAACGTTTGACAAGTAAATTGCTGACCTATGAGGTGAATTCTCAATATCGAAGGGGCTTTTTTGCCATAGTAAAGCGATTTGCTCTATTCATGGTGAAGCCGGGGACTATTGCAATTTTATTTGGTCGATCCGTACTGAAACGATGCTGCGTACGCGAAGAGCTCTAATGGGGTCACGCGTGAATCGCGCGCCCCACTGCACCACTGCACTGAACGAATCGCCGAGCCGAACAAAGCCCTTACATGTGCAAAGGTGGCCTAGCGGGTAGTGTGGTGGATTGGTAGGCATGACGTCAAGGTTCGCTTCCTTGAAGCATGCGCCCCTTTTGCTTTTTCATAAAATGTGTACGAAACGCTTGCAAAAGTTTTTTGGGCTCAATATTGACCACGTACGGTGCTATCTCACATTTTAGGAACAGTAGAAAGGTATAATAGGGTAAGTTTTTTTTTTGCTCTTCACCAGTCCAATAAGGTTGGAGCTCGTTCGAACAAAAGAGGAGTTTTAAAAAATCGCTCAAAATGGGCTTCAGAGGCTTAGAGGGAATGGTTCTTAATGTTTTATCGGATCAAACACTCTTTAGCATGTTGCCAGCGAAATATTATGGCCGAAGGTATTGCCATCGCATTCAGTGAAGGACTCTCAATCTTGCAGCGTGAGGTAGGTGCCATCTCGGAAGAGGTGATAATGAAAAACCTTTGAACCGTACTACTCGATGCTATGAATACAATCCCGTAATCCACTGCAGTGTGAAAGTGCAGTCCAAAGGTGATTTCAGTGATCCTCCCGAGTAGCTTGCAGAGCTCTAACCCGGGGGCTGGGTTGACCCCGGGTAGCTAGCCAGGCTATCAACGAGTGGACGAGGGGCTCTGTTTTTGCTAGACTGCCCCGAGTTGCCTCCCGAATATGGCTGAGTCAAAGTTTGGGATATCAGTTGCGCCCGTAGACTCACCACAAACGCATGCGTGGACACGCAGAAGGTATACCGATCCAGCAAAGCGAAGCAGGAAGTTCATCTCATCAAAGGCATAGTCCAATAAAAATGGTTTCTGAGTTCTTCCTCTAGGAATACCCAGTGGAATACCCAAGAGTGACAGGAAGGACGCTGTCGATTCTCAAAACTCAACAGCCGGGGCTTAGTGGGAGCACCGTTATCGGATCGCCTGGACGATCCCTTCGATCGATGTCACGTCAGGCGAGTGTCGAGGCAATACTGATGGCAATACTTGTTCTAGGACCCACACACAATCAGCTGATCGCCGAATGGTGAAGCGATGTTTTTCTCACATTCCTTTATCCTCTGTTATTCTTTCTGTTGTTGCGATCCTTATTCTAATTTTCTACCTCAAGGGGCTGAGAAAGGTGGCTATTTTTGCTGTTACTAGGGTTTTTTGTTAATAATGAGTGAATGAATTTTTGCTTGTCGCAGTCAACTATTCGCATCAGGACCCACACGTACGCAATGACAGACACTGTATAATTGTCCAACCGCCCCATCCACTGCCTCGTCCTCTCCCCTTTTAAACTGTTTTTTGGAGCCTTTTTCACTTTGGAAACACCGATCCACTCAGCTTCTCCGCCTTTATCCCGCTATTTCCATCTCATCTTAAACTTTCCTCCTAATCTGCATTATCCAAAATTGTCCTGAATTGTGCTTTTATTCTACCTCTCTGGTCAAGTACCGATAGTGTTTCCATCTTGTCGCCTCAATCTCTACCGAATTTTGAGGCTCGAGGTTGAAGCAGCTATGAATTTTTGCGTAAACACCCGCTCTCGCGCACATTTCGACCCACGTGCGGACTCTAGTTTCGCCACTTGCCATTACCATTGATGGTCCCTTTCTGCCGCTTGCATCCCTTTTAAATTCGAACGCCCAAGTCCGAGGGAACAAGTTTCGCGTACGCGCCGCCTCCCTCAGCCTTGTCGCCCTGCTGCCTGTGCACACTCCATTCTTGAATGCCTAGGTATAAGGGAACATTTCCGATGAGGGAAAGGGATGGAAATTTTCGATCAGCTTTATACACCGACACATACACACCGATGAATACGTCGGCAGAGCGAAAGAACACTTATCGTGTTTTATATAGCAGGATTGTTGGCATTCAGTCTCATACTGACGGTTGTCCAATCCATTGCAAAATCCCTCGGTTAAAATGATTTCAAGAGTTCGAGTGAGTGCTTTGAAGAGGTGTCGGGTTTGGGAAAAAAAGCTGTAAGTGTAGGACGCCACATTTTTAGGCGTAACTTCAAAGATAAAGACCCGGAAAAAAAAGAATTTTATAGAGGAAAAGAGTACAGCTTCATCAGCACTCAGAACAGCAGTCTTTCGAAGTTCGATCTTTTTGATCTTACACAAGCCTCTAGACATTGGATAATTGAATCAACACTGGGTTGCGAGTAGTCGTCGTCAATATAGTCCCATGCCTTCTGAAGCGCCGACTACAGAGTGTCTAACAAGCGGTAGGAGCGTCTTGCAACATTGCTTTCCAAGCAACCCCACACAGAGAGGCTTTCTGGAATGAGGTCTCGTGAAGAGGCATGTCAGATGTACTTGCCCCTGGACCCGAGGAGTGCATGTCCAATGCCACTTTCATCGACTTTGCGGTATCAGAAGGGGAATAATCTTGCTGAACGACAAACGAGCGGTAATCAAAGTGTTCAGTGACCCAGGGTAATAGCATGTCTTCTAAAATTACCTTACAAAAGAATTCGGATTTTTTCCACATTTCTGTCGATGAATTTCAGTGAAGTCTTTCTTTCTGATGTCACCTGTCCAAATCATCTTACTTCTGGAAGATAGTCTGCTACGCACAAGTCGACGTTTCGGGAACTTCCTGTCAGCGTTTAACAACAACTGTCTTTGGTTTGTCTTTGGTTTTGACGGTTAGGACAATGCTCTCCCAGTGATAAAAATGTTTCCCAACAGTTCAGACCATGTGAGAGATGCGGCGTGCCCTGAGTCTTTGAATGTTTTTTGAATTTTATCGGCCGACTTTGTTTGGACTGCTCAAAAAAGTTGATCATAAGTTTCTCAGGAGCAGCAACAATGATGCGTTTGAAAGCGCAGGCTTCGCTCTCTAGTACAGACTATATCCAGCGACCCATAAAACTGTATTCGTGAAAGGATTGGAAGCTGGGATGAAATCGCGATATCGCTCTGATGGTAGAGATTCTAGTTATACCATCATAAAAGATGGAAAATTGATATGAGAGGCGATCTGACTCTTCTCGGCGACTTCAGCACTCGTAGTGTGAAATACACGTATACTCGGAAATCTCAACATTTTTTCCACGCTAAACAGCATAGTCAGAAACATGTGTGGCGGAGCGCGTGCCGCGCGCAAGTAGCGCACGACATTTGTTTTTTCTCTCTGACTTCTTCACGTCAAGAAGCTCATGAGGCTTTCGAATTTTATTTGGATTTAATTGTATGTATTCTGGGCAGACTCTTTCCATCGGATTAGAACATACAAACAAATCAGCAGCCATTTTTCTCGTGTTTTTGAAGGTTCCGCAGCGTGCTGATTCCAAAGCTATTGGACTCAGAAAAGGGGTAGTATGTGAGACAAGACGACCGTTTTAAGGCTTGCCGTTGACCAGTCTGTGCATCCCTTTCAACAGACTGCCATGTGGGAAATGTTAAAACGAGGGGCGATTCCAGAAAGGGATTCACCGAATGCGCGCAAAGACGTGACGATTGGTGGATGACTGCGGGGCTCCACTGTTTACCGAAATTTGACGACTTGAAAGCACCAAAGTAGGTATGTGGCCTAAGGTGTATCATAAACATAACGACAGGTGCGAATTTGGAGAAACCCTCCGAACGAGAAAACTACGAAGATTCAAAAAGTTGTTACCATATTTATGGCGCACCCTGTAGTTATCTAGAAAATCATTTTTGTATGTACAAGTTCTAGCAATTCTTAAAATTACTATATCTGGAAACGTTAGTCGTGTAATCTAGGAAACAGTTGACGAGACCTTCACAATCAGTAAATCGTCCACATACCTGAAAGATATTAATTTAAGACCCAATGCACTAATCTTCAGCATTGAATACTCATATTCAAATAAAGATAGCGTAAGGTCTGCTAGCAAAGGACTTGCATTACTACCTTGAGGAACGCAAACCCCCCGCCCCCCACCCTTTTTGTATGAATAAATATTCTGCAAATTTGCAATAGCTATCAGGTAATAAGTAATCAACAGCATAAAGAACATCCTCTATAGTATAGTAGTTATACCTACAATAGTAAAAGACAGTATAAGACATATCGTCCATGTAGAAGGTATTGTATCCATTGCTTGCTATATATTTCTTGTTGCTATTCTTGCAGCATAAAATCAAAACTTTTGTAGTGTTTTTCGTTATAATGTATTGAGAAAGGCTGGTGAACACATTGCTAAAATCTGCGGAATGTATCTTCACAGGGTAACGGAACTTCTCCCCTATCGCGGCATTCTCCCTTGCGGCATGCGGCAAATGCCACTGCAATTACCGTACACCCGCCAATCGATAGGACGCGATTTTTTCCTTGGCTGCCTTGCTTTTCTATTGGATTTTATCGTTTTTTGTTCTGTTTCTTTTTAGTTTTCATGTTTATTAGACTTGATTAATTAAAATGACTCCTACTATATAAACGACGACCAGTACCGCATCGGAATTGAAAAGAACGGCCAGCCAATTCAAATAATTAAAGGAATCCCTACCTCACAAATTGCGCGCTCCAGTCTTCCATCGCAGTCCTGCGATAGGTAGCGTGTGCGGCGTGTGCGACGCCGTGTTAGGGGAGAAGTTCCCGGACCCTATCTTCACATTATCCATCTTTGTTTTGCAATTGCTCACTTATGTATATTAATATCATTACTATATGTAAAGCGCTCTGTCTGTCTGTCTGTCTGTCTGTTTGTCTGTTTGTCTGTTTGTCTGTTTGTTTGTTTGTTTGTACGGAAAATCGATATAACGTGAGGAAACACCTGGAGAAGTCGGATCAAGTTTGGAATGAGTTGAGCATAGGGTAACTGCAACAGAGCACACGTGAGCCTAGCGGAGCCCCGCCCTCAAGGGGCGGGGCATGCACCGGAATTGGGCGGGGTCATGGGCGAATTCTCCTAATTCGGTCTCACAACATCCCAGATGCGGGGGAAAAAATGTGCAGAGGTGATGGATGGGTCAACAATCAAAATAAAGGAAACTTACCGGCGGTGGGCGGAGCGTTCTCGCAGTGGGCGGTACTTTCACCAGAGATTCATAAATCGATTTAATGAAGGCGTCGAGGCCAGGAAAAAAAATAAAAAGAGTGAGCAAGGCCTTATGCGTGCTGAGCATGCATAAGTATAGCGAAGCCCCGCCCACGAGGGGCGGGGCGCGCGTTGAGGTGAAAGCTACTTTTCAAAAAATGAGTGTAACTTCGTTCGGAAAAGTCATAGAGTGCGGAAAAAAAGTGGTTAGAGGTAATGGGACAAATGGGGTCAAATCCCGAAAGTGAACGGGGTTGGCACCAAGTGGGCGGGGCTTAGGTTAAAAATTTATAGCTCTATTCAGAAACGTTCTGGGATGCGGCAAAAAGGTGTCAAGGTGTAAAAGAACAAATGTGAGAACAAATAAGGTCAAATCCCGAAATTGGGCGGGGTTGGCACCTAGGTGGGCGGGGCTTAGATCAAAGATTTATAAATCATTCAGAAACGTTCTGGGATGCGGCAAAAAGGGTCAAGGTGTAAAAGAACAGATGTGGTCAAATCCCGAAAGTGAACGGGGTTGGCACCAAGTGGGCGGGGCTTAGGTTAAAAATTTATAGCTCTATTCAGAAACGTTCTGGGATGCGGCAAAAAGGGTCAAGGTGTAAAAGAACAAATGTGAGAACAAATGTGGTCAAATCCCGAAATTGGGCGGGGTTGGCACCTAGGTGGGCGGGGCTTAGATCAAAGATTTATAAATCATTCAGAAACGTTCTGGGATGCGGCAAAAAGGTGTCAAGGTGTAAAAGAACAAATGTGAGAACAAATGTGGTCAAATCCCGAAATTGGGCGGGGTTGGCACCTAGGTGGGCGGGGCTTAGATCAAAGATTTATAAATCATTCAGAAACGTTCTGGGATGCGGCAAAAAGGGTCAAGGTGTAAAAGAACAAATGTGGCCAAATCCCGAAAGTGGGCGGGGTTGGCACCAAGTGGGCGGGGCTTAGACCAAAAATTTATAAATCATTCAGAAACGTTCTGGGATGCGGCAAAAAGGTGTCAAGGTGTAAAAGAACAAATGTGAGAACAAATGTGGTCAAATCCCGAAATTGGGCGGGGTTGGCACCTAGGTGGGCGGGGCTTAGATCAAAGATTTATAAATCATTCAGAAACGTTCTGGGATGCGGCAAAAAGGGTCAAGGTGTAAAAGAACAAATGTGGTCAAATCCCGAAAGTGGACGGGGTTGGCACCAAGTGGGCGGGGCTTAGGTTAAAAATTTATAGCTCTATTCAGAAACGTTCTGGGATGCGGCAAAAAGGGTCAAGGTGTAAAAGAACAAATGTGGCCAAATCCCGAAAGTGGGCGGGGTTGGCACCAAGTGGGCGGGGTTGGCACCAAGTGGGCGAGGCTTAAGTCAAAAATTTATAGCTCTATTCAGAAACGTTCTGGGATGCGGGAAAAAGGTGTCAAGGTGTAAAAGAACAAATGTGGTCAAATCCCGAAAGTGGGCAGGGTTGGCACCAAAGTGGGCGGGGCTTAGGTTAAAAATTTATAGCTCTATTCAGAAACGTTCTGGGATGCGGCAAAAAGGGTCAAGGTGTAAAAGAACAAATGTGGCCAAATCCCGAAAGTGGGCGGGGTTGGCACCAAGTGGGCGAGGCTTAAGTCAAAAATTTATGGCTCTATTCAGAAACGTTCTGGGATGCGGCAAAAAGGGTCAAGGTGTAAAAGAACAAATGTGGCCAAATCCCGAAAGTGGGCGGGGTTGGCACCAAGTGGGCGGGGCTTAGACCAAAAATTTATAAATCATTCAGAAACGTTCTGGGATGCGGCAAAAAGGTGTCAAGGTGTAAAAGAACAAATGTGAGAACAAATGTGGTCGTATCCCGAAAGTGGGCGGGGTTGGCACCAAAGTGGGCGGGGCTTAGATCAAAAATTTATAAATCTATTCAGAAACGTTCTGGGATGCGGCAAAAAGGTGTCAAGGTGTAAAAGAACAAATGTGGTCAAATCCCGGAAGTGGGCGGGGTTGGCACCAAAGTGGGCGGGGCCTAGATCAAAAATTTGTAAATCTATTCAGAAACGTTCTGGGATGCGGGAAAAAGGTGTCAAGGTGTAAAAGAACAAATGTGGTCAAATCCTGAAAGTGGGCGGGGTTGGCACCAAAGTGGGCGGGGCCTAGATCAAAAATTTATAGCTCTATTCAGAAACGTTCTGGGATGCGGGAAAGAAGTGGTAAGAGGCGGAAAAAAAAGTGGTATGAGGAATTGGAACAAATGTAGTTAAGTCCTCGAAGGGGGCGGAGCCGGCACATGGAAGCGGGGCTAGGACCAAGAATTCATCTCTTCAAAAACTTTCTGGAATGCGGCAAAAATGGATTGGAGCAGTCAAAAGAAGGGTGGTCAAGTTCACCGTGGGAAGGGTTTGCACTAGGGTGGACGGAGCTATGATCATCCACTAATAACTTTGCTCAAATATATCGAGCGTGATGCTATCAGCAGTTCAGCGTTCGAATCTAGAGAGAACTATCTTATTCTGATTATCCAACATTCCGCTGAATGACTGGACAAGTGGCCGTCGACATATACTGCGCGCGTTAGCGTGCATAGCCAAACTGGTTATCTATAAACCAATACCCTACGAAATTACTGTTTCTACTTTCAGTGGTGTTATTACATTTATAGAAGTGTGACTTGACGAACGTCACTATTCTACCGAGGAATACAGCTGAAAGTTTCATGCTACTACTACTGCCACCAGTGATAAAACTAAACGTGGGCACTTTATGTAGTTTGTGGCATGGGGGAGGTCGAACCCGTGCAGATAGGTCAGGGAATGATCGACCGCGCAAGAGGCGCAGTTTTGGCGGGAATTATTAAGATAAAAAGAGGGCGAGGAGCGTCTCAGATGTCTTCTTGTCTGCAGAACCCAGATGGGGCCCTAACTGCGCCTCTATCCACCCGATTTCAAATGCCCGAATCCGACTTCTTAAACCCGGCCCGAGGACTTCATCGCCTGGACCCCTAGTATGCTAGTGATCCTGTTCTTTTCATTCTGCTATTGTATCATTACTTTGATTGTTATTTTGACATTCGCGCACATGCGCCGCCGGTGAGCGGTCGGTTCGAAAGCGCTCTCCTCCCATCTTCCAATTGCCCTTAGCTGTATCTACTACTCGTGTTGAAAGTTGTCGCGTATTTACTCTAGTATTCGTCCACTTCCTTCGACGAACTCAAGTGGACTTCTCGCTGTTCTGTCTCGTCTTTTATTATTATTCGTGGTCGTCTTTTATTATTATTCGTGGCCTTCGAAGGCAGTTGGCATCGATTCTTCGCTGGCGTAGATCACTTACGACCCGTGATCAATATTAGATTCTGAGGTCGTCAAAACAGGTCTATTTGGAAATATTTGGTTTACTTTTTGTTCTGAAATGGATACTCCTACCCGTATACCTGTTAAAGGGACTAAGCGATCCTGTATTTCTACCCTCCCGCTTTCCCCCGTGTCGAGTCCAGCCGGTTTAGAGGAATTGATGCGGCAGGTCAAGAATTCGGCCGACGTTCCCGATTGCGTCAAAACTCTTCTCAGTACCCTGGTAAATGAACTGAACGATGTCAGAATGGAGCGTGACCAACTTCGTCAAGAGAATGCAATGCTCCGTGAGAAACTTTACAATTCCAATGTTACTTCTCATAATCATGCTGAGCCTCCTGTTTCTGAGCCTAGAGCTCTGCAACCTCCTATCTCTGGTATTGATTTTTCTGAAGCTGAAAGGCGTAGATCCGTAGTGATAGCTGGTGTTCCCGAGCTAAAGGGAAACATTAGGAAAAACCTGTCTTATGACTTCAACAGTGTTCTTAATATTTTAACTCATCTGGAAGTTGAATGCGTTCCTATTTCTGTGTATAGACTAGGACGACCTATTTTAGGAAAAAACAGACTACTTAAGGTGGTGTTGCCCTCTTCGTATTTTCAACGTATGGCAGTAAGGCGAGCTTCTCGGCTACGCTTCTTCCCCGAGAGAGGCGCTTACCTTAGGGCATCGCTCTCTATTGAGGAGAGAAGGCGACGCAGGGAAGAACGCTCGCATCGTGCAGAAGGCATTCATTCGCATAGTGTTTTATCTAATTCTAATTCTATGTCACAAACTATGCCTGTTTCTCAGGGAAACTGAGTTTCCCTCTTTGGTCTGATATTCCTTGCAATGTTGTAAAGGATTCATACTTCAATTGTTTTAGCATGTCTGTTTTTTATTGTAATATCAGGTCGTTATCTAAAAACGGAAGTTTCCTTGATTATATCACTACGAATAGGTATGACTTATATCTTTTGACCGAAACTTGGTTAAAAGCCCACCATTCTATGACGTCTATGCTCAGTCATTGGATCAAAGAGTTCGCTGTGTTGAGGTGTGACAGAAGTCTCAGAGCCGGCGGTGGAGTGTCCATGATTATAAGAAACACGCTCAATCATACAACCATATTATCAGAATCGGTTCCACAGGGGTATGAAATCTTAGCAGCAGACATCGCTTCAGCCGAATTTCGTTTCAGGGTTGTCTTGGTGTACAGACCTCCCTCCACCACTCCTTCGCATTCTGAGCAATTGGCAAAGGCAATTAGTGATCTTTCTACTGTATCGTTTCCAGTCTTAGTAGTAGGTGACTTCAACATGCCTGAAGTCAATTGGGCTGGGGATTCTTGGAATGAAAGTTCTCATCCACTTGTACACTTGCACTCCATGGATTCAAGCAGTATATCAAAGAGCCCACTAGATGCAACTCTACTTTGGATTTAGTTTTCTCGAATGATCATGAACTCTTAAGCAAAGTATCTGTTAGTTCTCCAATTGGTCATAGTGACCATTTTAGTATCTCCTTCGAGATTGATAGAATCTTGCTGCCATCCGTGCCGATTTTGAAAAGGCTTTTCACAAATTGTGACTATACTCATGTTACAAACTACCTTTTCAACATTTTGTGGATCGAATCGTTTGAAACAGTATCTACGGTTGACGAGAAATATGTTATGTTCCTCTTTATACTTCAAGATGCTATAGAACAATATATTCCTTGGGCTTACGTTTTCCCAAATAAGTTCAATCTACCCGTCTACCTCCAGAAAATGTCAGAACATAGAGAGTGTCTTCTGCAATGGGCAAGGCTCAGTGGTGATTGGACTGGATACACGAAGTTTTCCTCTATATTTTTGGAGAAAGTAGCAAAGTTTAACAGAAGTATTGAAAAGAAAATAGTTGAATCAAAAGAAAGGCATCGTTTCTTTGGATTCATGAGATCTAGACTTCGTTCAAAAACACAGTTCACCGACCTAAAATCTGGTGGACGATTACTTTTGAATGACACCGACAAGGCCAATGCCTTCGCTGCCGAGTTTCAGAAGTCGTTTTCAAACGATGATGATAGACTCCCGCCATTTGCACCCTCAAATTTTTCCGCGATGGATACGTTCCCTTACTTTGATCCCAAGGACATCTATGATACCTTGGCCAAATGGCCTGCTTCTTTCTCTGTTACCCCGGATCATATTCCACTTGTATATATTAAAAACGTAGCCCATGCTATTGCGTTCCCTCTTTCGTATTTATTTAATCAATCAATGATGTTCTCGGAAGTTCCTAGACTGTGGAAACATTCGGACATAACTCCCATTCTGAAAAAACCACCTACTTGGGATATCTCCAACTACAGACCGATTAGTATCACCTCATTGTTCTGCAGACTTTTTGAAAAGTTACTTAAACGTCACATTCTTCGCCATTTGGAATTGAATGAAGTAGTTCCCTCTTTCCAACATGGTTTCGTCAAGGGTAAATCTGTTACCACCAATCTGCTCGAGTCATTCAATGATTGGACAATTGCATTGGACAACAAAAAGTCTGTTGATATAATATATTTTGACTTCACTAAGGCATTTGATAAGGTCAGTCACAGTAAATTCTTATACAAACTTAGTAAGCTAGGATTTCATGAAAAGGTTCTGAGATGGATTAAAGAGTTTCTCAATGGTAGGACCTTCCAAGTACGTATAAACGCTGCATATTCAGAAGTCTGCCCCCTGCATAGTGGTGTTCCACAAGGCGGGGTATTGTCTCCCATATTTTTCAATATCTACTCTGCTGATTTGGCCTTTATTTGTTGTAATGGTATAATTACCGCCAAACAGTATGCGGATGACCTTAAATTCTATAAAGTAATAGATTCCTCTCAGGACTCGGTATTACTGCAGAATTCTATTAATATGCTTGTCCAATGGTCGAATGAGTGGCAGATTCCGATCTCTACCACTAAAACCTGTTACATGCGCATAGGACCTCCAGCTCCTCAATCTTCCTCATATTTCATAAATGGTCAGGAGATCCAAAAGGTTGAAAAGGTCAAAGATTTAGGGTATTTATATGACAACAAACTTGATTTTTCCGATTATTACAAAGAAGTGCACAAAAAAGCATTTCGACGTACCTACCAGATATTCAAGGCTCTTACGACCAATGACAGCAAGGTTCTCATTCGTGTATATAAGACTTATATAAGACCTCTGGTCGAGAGCGGAACCGTTTTGTTTTGTCCGCATAAGAAAAGGGATTCGGCTCTCATCGAGAAAGTCCAAAACAACTTCACGAGAAAAGTCCTCGTGCGTCGCGGTGGTTTCTTATATTCCAGAATCCCTAACGCATCCATAAGAAACAAATATTTCCAGATTCCTTCCTTGCGTTCAAGACGTGACCTCTTTGATTTGTGTATGTGGCATAGGGTTCTTACTTCTAAAGCTGTAATTGATTTTCCACGATTCTATGATCTCATCCCATCCAAAACCAGGGGTGGAGAACTCAAATTATCTTTTCATAGGCCGAAAACTACAATTAGACGAAATTTCTTTACTATTAGGGCTGGACTATCTTTTTTGCGTATCAACAAATCTATATCCATTCGAAGCTCTAGTACTTCTTTCAAACGGTCCGCAGCAAACCTTTTACTACAAGCATAGGTGTCAAGTATTTAGTGTTTGTTAGGAATTGTTGTTGAGTTTCATTTACGGTTGTTTCGCATTTATATTTTTCTCACGCTGTCTTATATAGCGTATGAAATAAATAAATAAATAAATAAATAAATTTTCCGTTCGAAGTTGTCGTTGTCCGCGTTTCGGATAAATTTATTGTTATCTGCGTGCAAATGTGCCATCCGTTGAGACGGTCTTACTTCGAGACACCGGGGCACGGTGCTACAAGTTGGAATAGCGTAAACCATTGGTATAGTCATTAAGCCTAGATCCTGTAACTTATTATTGTGTACGAATTTCCTGCGTCTATCGATAACGTCGCTGAAGCTGCTATCGTTAACAAGCCTACAGGGATTAGACGATATATTTACGTGTACGAATTCGTTGACTCATTGATTAAGTCCCATTCCTTCATTATAACATTAAGATATAGTTTTTTTATATATAATACCATAGTTGTTACTTGCGTTATCGAGGGGACAAAAAAAATCATTTAACTTGGAGTTTGACCAGTTCCCATTTGAACTTGCTGAACTGTGGCGTTATTGAGCCCTTGTAGGTACAACCAAGGTTTGATCTTAGTGATTAGTTCGAGTTTGATTATGTTGTCAATGTCTTTAAGGATTTTATCTTCAAACTTATACTTGCCTTTGATTACTTTAACATAGTCTGCACTAGTATTATTAATCAATTCTGTAACTGGTCTGTTAATAGCATACTCTCCCATCCTATACTTACATCCTTTGTCCAAAACCTGTTGAATATTATAATCAGGTATTATATTTGTACCAGTCGGGCCGCCCAGCTGACGCCGGGCTTCCCTCCTTCTAATGGGTTCGCCCGGCTACGCCGGGCGCTCCTCCTTTGAGAAATTTGCTATGCGAAAATAACACTTCGGATCCTACTTTTTCTTTGAAAGCTGTACACCCTCAGTATTAGCTTCAAATTGTGAGTGATTTTTTCTGTAAGCCATCTTCGCTGTGTCCGAATAGAACATCGCATTATATCACAAAGGGGATTATTTAGAGAAAATAGTAATCATACACTTCATCGCGGCTGAGTCTACTATGTTAGCTACCATCAATGTTCCCAGCCAACTCCTTGTGCCTTCAAGCTTCAACGGTCTGGGTCCGAACTAACAGTATTTATCACGCCCAGTCCTTTGGGGCGGAGTTTGGTCTTGCAACCTATCATCAGTGTTCCTATCCTGCCTCCTGTATTCCTACTAAGTTTGACCGCTCTAGGTCCATTTTGACATATATCTGTAAGCCCTGCACCCTTGAGGAGTTATGATTTTCCGCTCAGACCCCCCCCCCATTGTGCGCAGAGTCCGGTCCTGCCACCCATCATAAGTGTTTCCATCCTGCCATCTATACTCCAACCAAATTTGAACGCTCTAGGTCCAAGTTTAAGTTTTTCACACAAACCCCGCCCCTTGTGGGCGGAGTCTGGTCCTGCCACCCACCATAAGTGTTTCCACCCTGCCGCCTGTACTCCTGCCTAATTTGAACGCTCCAGGTCCAAGTTTAAGTTTTTCACACAAACCCCGCCCCTTGTGGGCGGAGTCCGGTCCTGCCACCCACCATAACTGTTTCCACCCTGCCGCCTGTACTCCTACCAAATTTGAACGCTCTAGGTCCAAGTTTGAGTTTTTCACACAAACCCCGCCCCTTGTAGGCGAAGTCCGGTCCTACCACCCACCATTAGTGTTCCCATCCTGCCCCCCTTACACCTACCAAATTTAAACTCTCTAGGTCGACGGGAACTGGAATTATGAATTTCCGGTCACACACACACACACACACACACACACACACACACACACACACACACACACACACACACACACACACACACACACACACACACACACACACACACACACACACACACACACACACACACACACACACACACACACACACACACACACACACACACACACACACACACACACACACACACACACACACACACACACACACACACACACACACACACACACACACACACACACACACACACACACACACACACACACCACACACACACACACACACACACACACACACACACACACACACACACACACACACACACACACACACACACACACACACACACACACACACACACACACACACACACACACACACACACACACACACACACACACACACACACACACACACACACACACACACACACACACACACACACACACCACACACACACACACACACACACACACACACACACACACACACACACACACACACACACACACACACACACACACACACACACACACACACACACACACACACACACACACACACACACACACACACACACACACACACACACACTTAGCGCGTTATATATAGTAGGATTATCTGTTACTACATGACCATAACGATCAATACAACTCTTTCATGGTAATACTATGGAAGAGTTGTTTTGATCGGCAAACTGAGCCCTCCTTATACGGAACAAGTGATACTTTTTGGAACACAAAATTCGACAGAGGATTAATAGGGCACCAAGGGGCACCCGAAATGAGCCGATGCTTATGACTAAGCGTAGGAGTCTCGATCTATTGCTGTTCATCTCGAAAGTAATGACCCAGTAGGCAACCAAAGCATTGTATGGGGGGCGCGCGATTCACGCGCCAATATAATGAGGTCATCGCTCACGCAGCATCGTTTCAGTACCTTTCTGTTGAGATGGACCAAATAAATTTGCAGTAGTTCACGGCTTCACCATGAATAGAGCAAATCTCTTTACTATGGCAAAAAAAGCCCCTTCGAGACTGAGAATTCACCTCATAGGTCAACAATTTACTAGTCAAACGTTCAAAATAAGAATAACTTTAATTTTTTCGATCCTAGTAAACGCAATCCATCTGTAAACGTGCATAGTTGGTCATTTCTTCACTTATTCTACTTATAAGTTCTTATAACTTCCGTTATGATGGTAAGAATGATGTTTTAGTGTGTTTTGTCCGATGACCTCATTATATCGGCGCGTGAATCGCACCACACCCGCATTGTATGGTACTTTCAAATGAAAACGAGTCATAACACCATTATCAAATGTCTCCATCGATGAAGCCTCTTTCTCTACTAATATATCATCATATATTTAGTGAGAATTCAAGGTTGTGAGCGGTCGGGTACGTTTTGCCAAGAATGCTATTGAAGCAGAGAGAGAGAGAGAGACCGTGATCCTTCATTGAGTCGCAAACTCTGCTAGGTAGCGGTTGTAATCTGAAAGCAGGAAACGGACCAATTTTCATCTTCTTAACTCAGTACCCTCGATCGGTCCCTATCACTGCACTTACCCTTCTTGTCGAATGGCACATATCAGGGAGTCAAAGGTGGATTGTAAACGACAGCGGGTAGGATTTTAAATGGATTCGCTCTCCGACGCCTCCTTTATCATTGGTGTTCCCATCCTGCCGCGTGTACTCCTACCAAGTTTGAACGCTTTAGTTCCAAGGGAACAGAAGTTACGAATTTGCGCCAAACCATTTGTTTCGCCGTCTGTGGGTGGAGTCTAGTGATGCTACCCACCGTTAGTGTTTCTGTACTGCCTCCTGTAATCTTACCAAATTAGGAACCCTCCAGGTCCACGGGAACAGGAGCTATGAACTCCTGCTAAAACATTTTCGTGCAAGCCCCTACCCCTGCGGGCGGAGTCCGGTCCTGTCGCCCACCGTAAGTGTACGCACCTTGCCGCCTGTACTCCTCCACAATTTGAACGCTCTAACAAGGGAAGGATACTCGCTCGCAGTGGCCATTCAAGATGAGATGTATACCCCCGTAGGTGGTTTCGAACGCAGATCTCAAATCTGTGTTCCAAATCTGCTAAAAGATTCTGGAAACAAAGTTACGGGGCCTATGCCTCCCTGTGTTTTACCACGGTACTGAACGGATCAACGAGCCGAACAAAGCCGTAACTGTGCAACGGTGGCGCAGCTGATGGGACGATGGACTGGTAGGCATGACATCAAGGTTCGGTTCCTTGATGCATGCGCTCGTTTCGCTTGTCCATGAAATGCATCCGAAACACTGCAAAACGTTTTTGAACTCAATGTTGGGCATTTACAGAGCCCCTCTCAAATTAGGAGCACCGAACAGGTACTACAAGGAAAGTGTTTGCTGCCCCTCACCGGCCGACTAAGGGTGGAACTCCAATCGAGCAAAAGAGGAATTCTAAACATATGCTCAAAATGGGCTCAAAAGGCACCAAGGAGAAAGGTTCCAAATGATTCATCGGGTCTTTGATGAAGGACTTTCGTTCTTGCAGCATAAAGTGGGCATCATCTCGGAAAAGGCGGTAATGAAGAGCTTTCGATCCGTTCTACTATGGAAATAAGCCCGTTAGCCTTTGTGGGGGAGCCGAGTCCGAGAAAGGCGATCACAATGATCCTCTGCGTCGCCTTATGAGGACAGCGACGGTGGACAACTAACTTCGCGAGGAAGAACCTCGAACATTTGTGGGGATAGAGGTTCCGAAGTTACACGTAGTCTTCAAATTTGTGATCTGGCCCATGGGCTCCAATTTCATGACTCTGATAGAAGATTCCATGGCCTTCTATAGTTCGAGTGCCAAAAGAGCCGCACTTCCTCGAGTATGAGAAACACGTTTTGTGTCATTTCGACAGAATGCCGTCTACGGAAATTAAGAGTGCATGAGTTTTCGAACTGGCCTATTTATTATTGACAACTTACGGAGTCTTAGATAGTCGCAACTATCAGGTGCAACACAAGCGGACCGATCTACCTACCCATGGAGGTTAGTGAATAAATTGGAAGGATAAGTTATAATAAAATTAATATAGGAGTCCCACTGCACGACAGCCGTTTCCACTGGTACCGCTCCATATCAACAATGAAAGTCCATAGAGGATAGCTTAAAGCAAGTCGTAGGTGGATTCAGGGTTTTGAGTACAGCCGTGGTACCATGCCCCACCGCAACACCGTTACCTCATGAAAGGGCGTTCACGTCAAGAAGGGAATTAGCGGATAATCATATATGCACACAGAGCGACAAACTATTGTTCTACAGTATTTCTACATCAATGGAGTTGAGATCAGCATTCGAAACCACCTACGGGTGTATACATCTCATCTTGAATGACCGGCGCAACCAAGTATCCTTCCCTGGTAAGTCCATGAGGATAGGAATTAGGATTTCCGGTCGGGCAAACACACTTGCACACACATACATACATACATACATACATACATACATACATACATACCTACACACATTACATACATACATACATACATACATACATACATACATACATACATACATACATACATACATACATACATACATACATACATACATACATACATACATACATACATACATACATACATACATACATACATACATACATACATACATACATACATACATACATACATACATACATACATACATACATACATACATACATACATACATACATACATACATACATACATACATACATACATACATACATACATACATACATACATACATACATACATACATACATACATACATACATACATACATACATACATACATACATACATACATACATACATACATACATACATACATACATACATACATACATACATACATACATACATACATACATACATACATACATACATACATACATACATACATACATACATACATACATACATACATACATACATACATACATACATACATACATACATACATACATACATACATACATACATACATACATACATACATACATACATACATACATACATACATACATACATACATACATACATACATACATACATACATACATACATACATACATACATACATACATACATACATACATACATACATACATACATAAATACATACATACACATGCACCCACACACACCCGCACATACAACCACACTTACACCACAGACACGCACAGACAGACACCCGCACACACGCAAACACACAGACATTAGTGTGTCATATATACATAGTAGGATCGTTCGAAAGTTCGTCACGACAGTGAACGAGCCTATCCCGTATTGTAGGTTATCCCGAGCATTTTCATCCGAGTGCATTGAGGCTTATCGATTCTGACATTAGAGAGTTGATTTGATGTGAATTCTAGATATACTCCCTCAGACTCATGCCGATTAATTCCAACACCTTTCCGAACATCTATATTTCTGCACGGTTTCTCTCGGAATCTCATCACGATGTTATCCACATGCAGATTGCTTTTTCGTTTGCAAGCGTTGAACCCTCGCTGATTAGAAACGATGTGAGCGCCACATTAAGTACGCTTGCCTATGCTTGTCGTTTTTGTCAACACTTGTCACTTTTGAAATTCTCAATATAGCCTCCGATGTCAGACATAGCCAATCTCAGCAGCGTATTACGGTAGTCCTAGTTCGTTAGCTAGAGCTTCTTCAAGCAACTTTTTTAAGACCCAGAAACGGACAAGAATAACGATTTAACGTACTCCTATTTTTTGAAGCTCCGAACGTCACCCTTACAAGGAAGGTCTTTCAGGGCGTGGGACGCTTTTTGAAAATGGTTTTTTGCATGGTGTAGGGGCATGAGCACTGAGTATAGAACTATGGTCCATTTCCGCTAAATAGTCTTCTGAATGCCAAAAAAAGAGTGAAAATGTTTTTGTAAAAATCGTCGTTTTAACCCACTGAGCATCGTTTGTTTCATTCATGGCGTCGTCTGTCCGCACAGAAGGTCCCAGTGGACTGCGTATTGAAAAAAACGCGAATGGTAGCCAAAAAGGGAAGCCACATGTTGAAACATGTTGAAGATTGCGGGGAGGTTTCATATGCGCTCTCCACGGTTAAACTGCCAGCAGCGTCGGGTGGTGTGGTGGATAGCGATGTGGTCTTCGAGTTGGGACGGCTAGGCCGGGTTGGTGGCTCGAATTCTAGGGGCTTTGCCGTTTTTGCATTTTATGCTGCCACCTCCAGATTGGCACCATATTGCACCAGGACCAAAGCAAGTGCCTGACTGGTCATGGTCGTGACCAGGACCACCCATAACCTCTACAAGTCGTTAGAATTTGATGTGTGCACTATCAGTGGTGGAGCTTCCAGGCTTCACACCACCAAGAGATCCCCCCCCCCTCCTCTGCGCTCCCCTCCCTCAACTTCCTCACGTGGTTTTTTCATCAGTTCGGCTGTTTTTGCATCCCTCACATCGAGAGTTCACTCAATTGGTAAAATGTTGGTAAATTGGTATAATATCATTTTGGTAGTCAAAAAACTCGATATCATATCATTGGGAAACCACAATTTCCTTCTGCCGACATCATTTTCCTGGATTCTGGGACAAAGCCATGTGGCCATCTAACTCCCCATACCTCAATCCAATGGACTACTCCGTTTGGAGCATCTACAGCAGGAAGTGTCTTCTTCACCCCACCGCAGTTTTTACAGTCTAAAAGCAGCTCTTCAGAGGAAATGGGAGAAAATTGATGTCGACTACTTGCGGCCCACCTTAGGAGCCTTTGCGAAGAGATTAGAAGCTGTATTCTGGCCAAAGGCAATCATTACGAACAATACCTCTAATAAGTGTTCCTTTATCTTATTCATACCATTCAATGAGAATACTTGAAGAAATGTATCCTTTTTTACATGCGAATAAATACCGGACCCTACTTTATAGCCACCCTGTATATGAAATCTTAACCGAGTATCCGGAACTTCAACTTGCAGCTTCAATTTGGTATGGGGAACGTATTAGTGAAACAAGAATTTAGCTTCTGCTGCGTTGCTACTTGTTTTTGAAGTTAAAATTAACCTTTGACATTGGCGGAATACTCCTACATTAGTTTCTTAGAGGGAGCAGCTAACACAATGCCCTGCTTATTTTGAACAATAGATCTGAATTAGCTAATTGAGATTTTTTTAGCTTGCTTTCATTCTTTGCTTATCAAGACCATCTCGATCACGACTAAGAAGCGGACTCGCTTAAAGGTAGATTTGTGTAGTTGCGATAACCTACAGTAGCGCTCAAAAGTCTTCGGTGAAATGCTTTGACGCTTTTTCGTTCATAACTCTTTTCTTAGTAGACCAAATCGCGTGAAATTTGGATGTTTAACAAGAGCATATTTCACCCTACCCAACACTATTTGACTGTGAAGCTGCAATATCCACAGATAGAGCAAGGTGTTTGTTGCGGTAGCAGATTTTGCTAAAACTAAAGTTGTTGCCGTCTGCACTTATTCGCACCTTATGTGCATTTTTGTTCTCCACTGTGTTCGGCATTAGCGCTTGTACATTTAAGAAATGTCGAGAAGGAAAGAAATTCAAGACGGAAGAGCATCCGTATTTCTAGTTGATTTTGAGTCTAAGCCCTTTGGGACATCTGGAACGTGATCAGCATGCAGGTTAATAGTGGTAAATATTCACAATACTCCCATGCTACACATATCGCAATTTTGCATGATTCGGTCCACTAAGAAAGGAGTTACGATTGAAAATATGGCCGAAGAAGCATTTCACCGGAGACTTTTGGGCGCTACTGTATGCCTGCTGCGAGAGGAAAATATACTAACGCAACCCAAACACAGTAGTGAAAATGGCGACGAATCACGAGTTATAGCGAAATTCATGAATAGTCTAATAGTCTAAATAGCTCAGATCAGGCGTGGAGCTCGCGATAAGCTTCATCGCTGCAAGTAGTGTAAGAGGTCGTAAGAGTTATCGGAGTGTAAGAGAACAGAAGATTCAGATGAACCACTCATTAGTACTTCTTCGTCATTGATTTCTGGTGGGGAGGTTGCAACTTGGATGAGGCCTACGGGGTGATAGGGTTGAGAGCATTTCAGGTTACGGTAGCTGACTCATCTCATGCTTCGTACCTAAGGCACGCGAACGGCAACATCTAGGAAGAAAGCTCGACCGCCGCACACGAGAGGATCACGCCTGTCGCCTCCATGGACTACTGGCCTCAATCGGTTGTTACCTCCTGGCTCAATACCATCCAGACAAGGACATCGACTGGACTGATATTCACACACCATCATATTAATAAACTGATTGTTTATTCTCATCTTAGTCGCGCACAGTCTTCTGAGCGGTATGACCGCACCTATCACTGTAGGTATCTGACGGCAATGGCTAACAGTTTGCAACTACGCGGCCAGACCGAACTTATTGTTTTGTAATCCCACCAATCTTTTCAAACTGGAAAGGCAATTCTATCGAAATGAAAACTCGAGAAGAAAGTGGAATTATAGGATTCCATGATTGGGAAATGCAACATTTTCAGAAAACCGTTCAGCAAGATTCGAAGACAGGTATAAGTTCAACATCTCGAAACGCGAACGTTAGTTTATATAGCACTGCGAATATCAACCTAAAACATTGACTACTCTTTACCACATGTTCGATTCAGCTGAATATTAGAAGTCGGTTTTTTGAAAAACCTGGTGTATTTGGCAGCTCTCCGTGCAAATACCAACTTGCTAAGAAAATTACAGCCAAAGCGGATAGATGGATAACCCTACATTTCACGTCGGTCCTTTGACAGAGGCCATGGGCCATCTTCTCTTAAGAGGGGAGAACGTTGAATTTCTACTGAGTTGGATACCTTCAGCTGCACAGTGTTAGGGTTTTCGCGCTCATGTGAGTTGTATTATAGTTGCGAATGTCCAACTCAATAAATGTATGATCCAATACACGCTCCACACCGTAAACGGATCCATAAGCGTCAACGCACTCGGTTGCGCGATGTTGGACACTTGAATTGCCGCACCATGTTAACTTTCTCACATGCTGAGTAACGCATAAAAACGAAATGAGTAAGAAAACTTAAAGATGCGACGAATGAAAGTAATAATGAACCTCATTTGAAACATATGGTCTCGAGCATTACCTATCACTCGTTCACTCCCATGGAATAGCAGGTGATTCAATAGTGTCAGACTCTGCAAAAATCACCAATAGTCGACCGTATCCTTCCTCTCTTTCTCAATATATATATATTATATATTATATATATCCCTATAGAAGATAACAAGAAATACGACAAGAAACGACCTGCGTATATGCACTTGACCACGAGAAAATCAACAGTTGAACAAAAGTTTTTAAGACTATCCTTCTCAAAACGTGAGACGAGGAGAGTAGCGAATTTTTCCCAATCTACACTTCATTTTTTCGATCATAAAACTTTTGCATACCTTGAGAGAAAATTACTGAGGCATACCCAACATGTTCAACAACTTCAGCTTTCTCACTAATGGTGAACTTCGAGGACACATAACACCTGCCCTCTGCTGGTGTGGCGGGTATAAGTAAAACGAAGAGTAGCAGTCGCCAGACATTCACCATGAGACGGTGTAAGAGAGGTGAAATCTACCTGTTCCCTGTCGTGCTCATTCAATTTTTACATTCCCCCATTCACAGGCTTACAAATGTGTAGCTGACAAACCCTTGAGTTAATCGTACGGGGTCGCCTCAAATAAATAAGTTGTCTCCCCTGGTATGATATGGCTAACTTCCACAAATCTACTCAGTCCGTAAGAGCCTGGGAAACTATTCGTGGTTACCCACATGCGTACCGAAAACAGTATTAGGAATTGGCTGAGACGAGAAAACATCTGCAAAATGCCGACTCAGAGACTAGCGAAGAGCCCTCTCTCTCGACACATGCGAGTACAGAGGCTTCGACGAGTAGAACTCCTCGTACATACGTTCTTGACCAGAAGCATCGCGATTCTCCCCTACTCTGATCGCACACTTGCAACTGAGGATATGTAGCCCAACAACAACTCAAGGAATCTTCGTTTCCCGCGCCAACATCAAACTACGAAGAATAGGAGCTACAAACGCTTTGTTTGGGCCTGAAAATGTATCGTCGGTTTGGGGGAAGATCCTGCGATCAACAACTGCGTGGAGGAAAACGACCTTTTGTCGAACTTCTCCACGGTGAACCAGGAAAAACAGACAGCGTACGAGTGGACGTTTTGTTGTGTGATAATGCGTGTGACAGAGTGGGTATCAGTGGTGAGCGGCCAAACAGTAAGGTGGAAAAGTGGACAAGCGTCACAGGCCGCAGTCCTATAAAGAGTTAGTCTGATCAGGCAGAGGGTTCAAATTCCATGTAACTGTGAATAGAGATCTAGGTATATCGATAAGTTTGGAATGCTATTTACAAATTTAGAATTAAAACTGGTAAATGATTCAACCAAAAAAGTTGTGAGTGCTCATAGTTTGCTTGCTCAAAGCATTGAGAAGTAGTGCCAAGAAATGCGCAGTGGCCCAGAACGGCCATAAGGGTCGCCGTGGCGCAGTGGCAGTGCTCTCTCCCTTCAGGGAGCGAGGTGGATTTGCTCCCAGCCGCCGTGACAGTTTCTGCAGAACGTGCACTCTTTCAGAAAATTGCTCCTATCTAATTCAAATTAACACGTTGTTCCGGCTATCATTTACAGCAAATACACTTGTTCAAAAGAATTAGTCTACCTTATTTTCGCAACGCTCTCCTATTTTCTACACTAAAACCCACATGCACACAAGTTAAATCGTCTTGGAACACAGATACGTTAGGTAACTCACAATCGCTGAAACAACATAAAAAATGTGAGGAGACGTGTTCGTGTTCGATCTATTTAGTACTGAATCGATCGAGTGATTTGTTCACGCTTGTGGAGAAACAGCATGTATAATGTACGCATTCTTCAACAATATAAATGCTTCATTCGGTTGTTGCTCTTGCGTAGGTATTACGATTAAGCTCGAAAATTAAAGTAACTCATAGAATTCATGTGAAGAACTTTGGGTGTGTGTGTCTGCCATGTGCGGGTAGGGGATGTGGGGGTAAGGGAGTAAAGGGGTGTGAGGGGTGTGGGAGTATGGGGGTGTGGGGGGGGGGGCGGGGGTGTGGGTGTGGGTGTGCGTGTGTCTGTGTTTCTGTGTGTATGTCTGTGTGTATGTGTGTATGTCTGTGTGTCTGTGCGTCTGTGTGTATCTCTGTGTGTGTGGGCTTGAATTTCCGCTCAAACATTTATTCCGCAGAAACCCCGCCCCTCGCGGACTCCATTCGCAAGAGGCGGAATTTCTGCAAAATAAATGGCTCATATTTGGTGGAAGTGTAGGAGAGAGGATAGGAACATTTAAGGAGGACGGCAAGACCGGACTCTACCCATAGGAGGCGGGGTTTACGCAAAAACGTCAAAGTCGGGGTTTACGCAAAAATGTTAAAGTCGACCTAAAACGCTGAAATTTGTAGGAGTACAGGAGGCAAGATGGGAATACTTATGATAATGGCATATCCCAAGTTGAACAGCAACTGATCAAGACTTTTAATTATAGGCATAAGCATCGGCATATAGGCTGCTTTCGTAGCCCGCAGGCCGGCCGGCCGGCTATTTCTGCGAGAGAAATCTACTATTGTTGCATTTTATTTCACGGTCAGAACCCGACCGTAAAGAATCTTACTGTGAAATAAAATGCAAGAGACGTAGATTTCTCACATACGAACTAGTTCGTTTTACGTCAGCCGGCGGACTATGAAAGTAGCCATGCTGAACACCACTCGCATGTCTTGTCAGTTCTCTATCAAGTTTCTTGTTCCAAAAAATAACACTTGTTCCAAAGAAGGAGCTGGCGGTTTGCCAATTATTACAACTCTATCATACGTGAAGGGAAGCCCTGCGTTAGCCGGGCATACAAGCCATAAGAAAGCGAGGACAAGCGGGGACTCGGTAGTGTAAGAGACAGAACACGGTGCCCCAAAAGCACAAGCACGGGTTCGAGTCCCGTCCGAGACTGAAGTTTCGTCTATAAATCGGCAACCTTGTGAGACACATTTTACTGTTTTTGTTATTCAAAATTGAGAAGCCTTTTACCTACAAACCTATTTTCTTCTTACATGGAACGGTACTTAGCCGTACAGACTGTTTCGAACTTTACTGAGCCAATGTTCCGGCGGTATCCGGTATCGACTTCTTCAAACCCTGGAGAGGAATAAAAGTGAGATGTCAATATTCTAAAAAACCTTCCCACAGCAGCAATCGATTCACGCCATCACCACGCCGAAAAAAATCTCCAGACCTGCCCTCTTCAGAGACTTTCTACTGTCAGTGCTAACTCCTCTAGAGAAGAATGGGAGTACAAAGAGAGCTTTTCTATTCACTAGTACCATGTCTTCGCATCACGCCACCGGGAGAAGGTCGAAGAAGCGTTGTACCCATTTGACTAGGCAATATCGCGTTCATGAGGTCATCGCGAAGGTCGTGGCACAAAAGTGGCAGTGTTGCGGGCGCGAAACCCTCAAGGCATTTCGGGTAAAGGCCTCAAATCAAAAAATGAATCGAAGAAAAGAATGCCTTAGAAGCAAGCGGGAACTTACCGTCTGCCCACCTATCACCTAGATCAGAACGGAAATTAAAATTTCAACTCTCAGTACCAGTGGCGCTCGCGGTAATACGTAGGTGAAGAAATGTGCAGCAAGAGCTTCTGACAGCTTTAGACTTGAACAACATCCCATCTTCCCAGCTGAAGTCAAACCTTGGTCTACCCTTCATGCGGGACTGTCGGAATACAAAGCACCAAATTCGCTGAAAAATAGTAACACCGCGCTGCTATATAGGAAGTGAAACATGGATGATAGTGGCAAGTATTACTCTGTCTGCCTGCTACCTGTGGCCTAAAGACCCTTTACTGCATAATTATTGGCAGAACACTGGGAGGAAGGCAGCCATGCGAGTGCGCCCCGTTTCAAAGAGGACCGATCACAACGACGGTACACAATCGCAACCTACTGAAGTGTCGCAGTATACAAGATGATTCCACTTTGCAAAGTGTGGAAGAGTCCTTCCCGCACTTTTGAATCATCTCATTATTGCATGCTACATCGTGCCAATAGCGTCGTACATCGAGCAGATGAGGTGAATGCTGGTTGAAACTAACGTGCTTGGGATGATAGGCTTGCAACTGAAACTAACAGAGAAGATGCACGTGAGAAACGTACAATTTCATCATGCTTCCGTTACGGTCAACAGTACGAATTGTGAATGGTTCAGTTATGTGCACTTGTGAAAATGTTGAACGACTTAACTCCAAGAAAACGAGTGTAAGAAGCTAAGAACATCGAGAGAGCAATGAAGAAAACAAGGAATATCCAGATCCGCGTCCATCTTTCAAATCCTGTTGCTCTTGCAGCCTTGGCTTGCGCATATAATGTCGCTTCTGCGCAGGCCGGATAAGCATGCAGTACCACTATTCAGCGCGTTGTGAAAAGCACAATTCATTAAATTCTCCGATACTGCAGACAATCGTTAAGGTAGGAGGGAGTTCGGACTTGAAGCCTACTCGACGGAAGTAGAACAGTGGAGCTGTAGCATTTGTAAGGAAACAAAGTCAGGAATATGTAGGAAGGTCAGATTGACTGGATTTCTAGTGATCTTGAACAAAGACCAGGAAGGCTGTCGACACGAAGGCAGAACCTTCCGCGAAAGCTTGATGCTAGAGGAACAGTGGTTTCGAACATTTCCAATGAGAACCATGAACTGGCAATAGGGACGAATGGAGACTTACCGACGTAGGATTTATCAATGAACAGCGAGAGAACAGATGACTGGGACATTACATTTAACATACCCATGATAATGTCGTGAATACAAGTGGCATATAGGGTCTGAGACCATTACAAGGTACAATGAAGAAGTACCAGCCATATTCCTTCTCAACGACTCTTGAGAGAGCGTCTCAAAGATTTTGGAGCCGCAGCGGATGTTCCGTTTTTACCGTGTTTCATATACTCTTGATCTAACAAAGGGAGGGCCCCACGTAAAAGTGGCCACTTGAAATAGGGCTCAAGGCTAGGTGTGGCTGATGTTCAGGTGCTGGTCTCGTATCTGTGTTCCGAATTTTTTAAATGATCCTCACAAACAGAACGAGTTATGAAGGTGGTTTAGTGTAAGTGCTTAGCATAGAACACAGAAGACATGAACATGACTGCGCCCCCGCCGGCAGCATAGGGCAGCGGAAATCGTGACGTCTGGGTTGGGTGAGCTGCATGGAGCAGCATGACCTCATGGATTGGGTTTCGAGAAAACAGAATTTTGCAATATGCGTGGCTTCTTCTTCCAGTAATAGAGATCTGTTGTATGCTGACTTCATCGCCCCTAACTACCTTTTTGATGTATGAGGTGATCGGTCCCTATCCAAACCACTCAACATCCACATCCACAATTTCTTTGCTCTTTTCTTAAATTCTGCATTCGAAGTAAGATAACTTCGTCACTTCATGAGCAGATAGGACTGTATAACACAAAATGTTTAACCCATTGGCGACCGCGCCTTTTATACTGTCCTTACATTACTTTTAGTTTCTCCTATAACTGTAGATTAAAATGAATGATTCCTAGACCACAATGCCTCAAGATTCTCTGGAAGCCTAAGAGCGCAGCTGATACTTGAAAACATGAAAAAATTATAAGAACACCTGGTAAATAATATAAATACTACAGGAGCACGATATGGTGTGGCCCGCCAGCGGGCCACGCGAACGTCAATGGGTTGAACAACGAGGTGTTCAGAAAAGGAAGCGGCTAATCAGAAATTTTGTCACGGCCGCTACTTTACAATTACTTACTAGACTATAACTGAATTGTGTAGGCTGTCAGAAGCACCTGTATGGGACCAGCAGCATGCGGTAGCAAAAGAGAAATCTGATAATTTTAGTCCAGTCTAATTCGATTCCCCTTCCCGGGTTCTTATCGTAGCTATGTCGGGAAAAGTGGAATGCTGCAGAATATTTCTACAGCAGGCCAGAATCATAAGCTTTTGGCCTATGTAGCCAGCAGCAAAAAGGCAATGCATAACTTTGAAAGAGTGAATGGCAGCAGAGACTGACCGCACGGCCCCTTCAGATCTGCCTCTCAAGGCCACAAATCACAAAGTGTGCTTTTTATTCGAAGATTTTAGTTTTGCGCAAGCGAGAAGACCGTGGCAGTAATGTACTACTCAGGTAGGAACCGAATCACTTGAAGCATTAAAAAGATAGCTGAAGACGGTAAAATCAGCACACAAGATTTTCCAGTTTTCGACAAAAAAGACACGCCTTATGCAAAAATAGCTTCCCTTACGAAATGGGATCCATGATGTCATATCATGAAGCGTCACTACTCCAAGGAATCACTGTTAGTGCAGCCCGTTTTCATTCGAAAAGTGGAAGTGGCGATTGGGAATATTTCATCGGTAGTGAAGAAAGCGAGAGAATTCGCCGATTTGAGAAAAATATGGATCCTAAAAGTAGGGAAAATAGAGAGAGATTGCCATGACGGAACTAACATGGAAGGGGTATTCGCACGAGATTTCAGTTGTTGCAATTGCACTAGGAGCTGACTACACCAAGCCAGGACTGTACAGAACTGCCTTTCATTGTCGCTATGGGTCAGGACAAGTTGTTTGAATTTCCTACATGGGTTCCCTTGTGATCGGTGCAGCCTATACAATGCCGTTGAAACTCGTCCGATGATACACACGGGCCAAACTTGAGCCTTTAAACCCCCTAACTGGGCCGTTTTCCGAACTAATAGTGCCAGATATGGTATACGCGGAGGCCATCATGTGGGGGAATCTCAGAAAACATTTTCACGTGAACTATGCCTCTAAAACGTATACATGGCACTAGGCTAGAATATGATTCTTGGAACGAACCTTATACACTCTTCTCCAAGCATTTCTATTATCTTCCAACATCCTTTTCCAGAGAAGATTAGTAACTTGGTGAAAGCCATCGTATCTGAAATATTCGTGTGGAGAAACGATAGTGATGTAAGCAGAGCTGAACGAAAACATACACCTACTGAAACGTGTAGTTAGCGATCTCCCTCATTTGCGAACCTGTTGGACCCCATGGATCTTCATTAGTAGCTTCGTAGACAAGATTTTCAGCTTCGGTATAATTCATGACAATTGTATGACTTGAACGAGAAATGTATTAACGAGTGAAACAGAGTTGAAAAGCCAATGCCTGTGGCTATGCTTATTTAGCGTGGTGGCCCGTCAACGTCAAGAAGCGGAGCGCTACGATTAAAGACAAAGTCCACAACTGAAATGAATCTAGGATTCCCTCGTCCAAATCATGATTTTACTTTCTTCTGAAGCCTTCTTGATAGTGATACTGACGCATATTTCAGCGATTCCACAGATACTTTTGCACTACACTGGAGTATCCTTTCGAGTATTGGTCCGAACTAGACACCCCAAAATTATCATGAACAAGACTGAAATCGGAGCGTAGCACAGCAGACATATTGGAGGAGACCCCATAGGCGGTGGATGTTAGAACGAGGCAATATGTTGCAGGGTGTTGGTCGATTGCGTTGGGAAGAAATGTCATGCTGCACAGTCGACATTTAAAGCTATATGCTTGATGTCTAACGCTCATCCGCCATCGTGAAGTTTTAAGACAGCCAGTATTGACAAAAAATGCTGTATCCTTACGATGCCTTACTGAGCAAAAGAAGTCTCGCAGGCCATACAGTACGCTATTACCGTAATTACGCTTGGTGAGCGAAAGAGCTGCGACAAAGTGTGAAGGTGAAGCGCCTTACAAACGCGTTTGATCTTGATTACGAAGTAGGAGAATATGTCATGTGGGGGGGGGGGTGCGCTTTGATTATAGCAACACACATTCCCTTGGGGCGTATACACTATGGGGTGAACCGTGGATCTTCTCGCAGGGCAGCGCATAATGCAAAAAAGGCGCAGACGTGCTGCAAGACCAATTTCCCAGTATTCATTACGAGTGAGGTGTGGCATGCTTCCCGCCGGAGCTTAAACCTTTAGACTGGGGTTTTTTTGGAGAGGAAGGCTTGTATTAGGTTGTAAGGAAAGTTCTGGCCGTTCCGTCAGCTATTTTTCAAA
Source organism: Haemonchus contortus (assembly GCA_000469685.2). NCBI lineage: Eukaryota > Metazoa > Nematoda > Chromadorea > Rhabditida > Trichostrongylidae > Haemonchus > Haemonchus contortus. The sequence goes on along the minus strand of LS997567.1, from coordinate 21,479,078 downwards.
ACATTATAACTCATATTAAAGTGAACATTTTTATTCATAGTAAGCTCCATTCGATTACACATGTTTGCCAACGTGAAACGAGTTTGTCTATCCCATCCTTTTAAAAGTCCGGAGATCTGGATTCCGAAAAGTCGAGAAAGGCAGCTTCCACGTCGCCTTGATTTTTGAATGCTCGTTCCTTCAAGAAGCTGTCCAGTTGTTTGAATATATGGTAGTCAGTTGGCGACAGGTTTGGTGAGTAGGGTGGATGAGGGAGAGCTCCGATTCGCAGCTCGTTCAACTTATGGAAGACAATTCGAGACACATGTGGTTGTGCATTGTCGTGTAAGGCCATTAGACCGTGGTGGCTGACTAGTGCTGGATGCATTCGCCCCAGTTTTGTGTACTTCTTGTGAATTTGATCACAGTATGACTGTGTGGTGATAGTTTGACTTAGAGGAAGAAACGCGGAGTGGATTAATCCATGGTTGGACCACCAAACTGTGATCATTGTCTTCGTGACGAGTAAACTTTGTTTTGGAAATTTTTTGGAGGCTCATTCACACCCACCCACTGAGCAGAACGCTCCCTGTTATCATACAGGATCCATTTCTCATCACACGTTACAATACGATGGAGAAAAGGCTCAGCATCATTTCTTATCAACAGCGAACTTGAAACCTCGAAGCGCTTCTCAGTTGTTGCTGCTCCGTGAAATCGTGTGACACCCCTTGTCAAGCTTCTTCACTATTCCAAGCAGCTCGAGGTGGGCAGCGACGACTGTGTGGGAGACACCCATCTTCTTGGCATTCTTTCTCAAAGGTTGACGTCGATCTTCTTCCATTGCTCTTAGCAAAACATCGTGATCAACTAAAGATGGTCGACCAACTCGCTCTTCGTCTTCCATTGACCCGTCTCCACTTCTGAACTTCTGAAACCAGCGACGAACCGTTCGCTCTGATGCAGTGCCTTCTCTCCATACAACGTTAATGTTTGTGGCTGCATCCTTCGTAGTTCGACCAAGTTTGAACTCGTGAAGTAAAACCGTTCAAAAAGCAGTCTTATACCTGCCAAAAAAACCTCCCAAAGATCCAAAACTTTACAGACTTCGGGGAAAGCGCTATGACAGGAAGAGCAACTCGTGACTTACCTAAGGAACACAATACGTCGATTAATCTGAATGGACAGCCGCCAAAATTTGAATTCATATAGCGCTGGCGTGGAAACGGCCAGAACTTTCCTTACAACCTAATATTTTCCCTATTTCCACCTAAACTCTATCAAGGCTTCCCTTTGCAGAGAACGAGAGAGATTAGATGTGAACTGCATGCGTCTGTAATCGAGTCATTTCCGAAAAGACTAAAGCAAGTTATCGATTGAAAGGAGGTCCCAACAAAAAGTCAAGAGTGAATCCTCGAAAGCAATCAGGCAAACGTCTGATCCAATTCTCATTTCTTTCATGCATCCTACTGAAGAAATTCGATTTTGAGTGCGTAGCGATATTGAATGCGCACCCTGTCAACTGCGACGTGAATTAGTGCGTCATTGAGGCAGCGGTTGAGCATGGCCTTTGAGGATACGTGGGCTGCGCTGCAGCGCAAATTTGAGGGGATAAAAGTATATGCCTCGGCGCAGAGTCGCACTCCGCGTTTGCATTGATTTGTCAAAATCGAGACATGTAGTGATGAGTGGAATCACTCTCGGAACAGTCGTGCACAGTACATAAGAATGGATAGGCAGTGTAACAGCGATTCATAAGTTGAAAAAAGTTAAAAAAAAGTGTTTGTAAAATCCATGCATTACTTCTGAGTCTTTCACCGCAAGGTGAGGCATTGCCGAACGTCAACCAACTTGTAAACCAGCAGAATAATGATTGATGACCCGAAAGTCGATTACTTCAGTGAAATTCGATGCGAAACATGCTCCCAACATTGTGACACAAAATCAGAGGACTACAATGCGTCGTGGGGTAGATTCAATCTTCGGTTCAAGATTTCAGTCGTTTGAGAAGATAGGATAACGAGGAGATTCTAGATCAACTCATGCCGATCCAAGACACATGCGCCACACCCAAAATATCAGTTGGAGCAACAACATCTTCCATCAGAAAAACGAGCGGCAATGTCGAACTAAAAGGGACACGATTCCAGGTCTCGATGAGATCTCAACTGACCTGCTTCGTGCAGGTGAGTCACCAACTCTACGCTCTGGTCGCTGATCACACGACAACCTACTTTCGTAATGGAAAGATTCAAGGCCAGCTAAGGAACTCAGCATGACCATCCTCCACAAAAAAGGAGACCGCGATCATCTTCGCAATCACTAGCTTGTCAAGCAATCCTTACAAGCTATTTACGCGATTTCGCGATCAATGGATGAAGCGCGAACTACCAAGCAAGCGGGTTTTCGTCAGAGATTCAGCTATTCAGACCACAGTCAGTCGCTATGGTCATAGGAGTGTTCAGAGATTTTCGAATGCCTCTTGCCCTTACCTTTGTAGAGTACGACAACATTTTCGACAATATGAAAACGAATGCTATCCTGTAAGCGTGAGTGGAAGTGTACCCGTCTTGTGAAAGGACACCGATCGCCTGTAGCCGTCGCGGCAGCGCAACGGTGCAACTCTTCCAGCGACCTCTCACCATCCAACTGTGGAAGGGTGTGAGACAAGGCGACGCTCGATTGGAATGTGGAAGGCATTCATGTGGACCGACGGCACATTTAGAGTTTGCGCTTCGCCGACGACATCGATTTCTTCTCAAACAATCCAGCTGACGGAGACGATTCTCGCTGCATGAAACGAAGGAGGAAAGAAAGAGGTAGAACGAATGTGGAATTAAGATCGACGGGACACCCATCAAGGAAGCTATATCATACATTTATTAAAGGCGTTACATGAACGCGAACAACGACATGACCGAAAAACCAACAAGACGATAGAGAGCAGTGTTGGAAGTTGATCCACTGAACGAGATTACGAACCATCAGGCTGATTCAATTCTTCAATTCGCTTCTGTTGGATTGTAAAATTCTGCCAGTAATCTGTTACGCGGTTGAGGCAGGGGTGACCAGTGCATAGACGTCAAAAAACCTTGACTTTAGCTTACAGAGCGCTCAAGTTATGTCTTTTGAGGTATAATCGATTTACTCAAAATGGGCAGGATTCGGCAGCTCAGATTTACGTAAATGTTCCTGCCTCTGTGATTCAGAGGCGCACGTAGCAAACACCATGCTACGATAGCCCTTTTATATCATGAGAGTTAATGACAGGTGGTCAAGAAGAAAAGCAAAGAACGAAACGAGTGGTTTGTTGCCGGCGCTTGACGCAGGTCCCACGAGTAAGTTTGCTGTGGAATGTGATTGAGAAGCAAAGGAATTAGCGAAGCTTCTTTCCTTCTCCTTCGTTGTTTTTGTTGAGGAAAACGCCATCATTTCAAAAAAATTTCTGCTAGAATCACACGTCTATGGTGCTATGACTATTAGCACCCTGTGATTTAGAGCGTATGAACGAACAAAGAAACAGAAGCGATCTACATGGTTTTTGTCGTGAAGCCCACGACTCCATAACATCCGGGCTGTCACTACACGGCGCACATACAACTCGACGAGCACTACCGTCGTCATCGATTGCGCTGCGCGCCGTCTGAATCGATTGCCACGTGGCATTGGGCGTGGCGCCGAGTGTGCACTCAACATCTTGCCATTCTGTGTCATGTCAACGCGCCGAGCGGTTGCTCTTCCTTTTCGGGTGTCGTACTCTTGCATTATCGTCAATATCGTTTAACCTCGTCTCGAAGGGATCGGAGGCACTCAGAAGATCGCATTGCCGAAGGAGGAGGAATGAAAAGAGGCTGTGCGAGCAGGAGAATGGAAAGTAAAGAGCTGCTAGCTCTCGCCGGCCAGCTAAGGTCACGAGCAGCTCGTGAGAGATGGGAGCGCCATGGGGCCTCGGGTCTAGCGAAGGAACTCGGGGCCGCGGAGACGAGCGGTCCGTGCACGACATACATCTGCGGACACCGCGTCGGTCTCCTCCCCCGAGGGTAGAGTGCCGACGACGATGAGGTAGAAGCTTGACCCGTAGGGCATATCTTACATTTCCTGTTATATGGAGATAAATGTAATAACTCTTATGTCTCTTTTCTCGCAATAGCCGTGATAACGGGCAAGTGTTCCTATGTCGCATTTTCTATCATTTCTTAAGGTGACAACATTCGGTAGTTTAATCGTAGAGGTTCGCATATAGACATATATTTATACCAGGCGGCTACGCACGCTATCGCGTCCGCTAGGGGCTCTAGCCATGATAGACGGAGCCACATGAGCTGATCTTCATTACAGATCTTTATCGGTTTTATGAGTTTCCTCTCAAACCCTGCCTCCTGTGAGCGGAGTCCGGCCCTGCCACTCGACATAAGTGTTCTCATCCTGTCGCCTGTACTCTTACCAAGTTTGAACTTTCTAGGTCCATGAGGACAGGAGTTATGAGTTTTCGTATATAAATGTAAGAGGGGATGTGAGCTTCGAGGCACGCTCCGCCAATTGTGGGCGGGCCTCCGCTGACGTCATTTATGCTGAAGACACCTTCGACATTGCTTCTACCACATCAACTTTTCCTGCTCTGTTGGCTTTCTCCAAACCGAGTTATAAATGTTTTCATAAAGCATTACATTTTCGGAGAACGCCCCGCCCATCGGGGGTGGGTCTCCCCAGTTGGATCTGACTAACCAATGCACACCTCTAGCCACCTTTACACCCAAGTTTTGAAGCCATCTTGTAAGTGAATTGGAAGTCATGGTCCTCAGTACAACTCATTTCGATGCACGCCACGCAAACTGTGAGCTGGACTCCGCCAAGCTGATGTGTGCTTTATAAGTCTCGGGACATGGCCCACCCATCCCACGCTTGACCCGGTCTCTCCAGGCAGATCTAAAGGAGCTAAGGAATTTCGTGACAGACATACAGACAGACAGAACGACAGACAGACGACAGACGAAGCGCTTTATAGTGAGTAGTATAAATGCAATCCGCACGAACGACGGTGCAGAAGGGGTATACTCGCAGCGGCAAGGGGAGAAGGCACTGGCCATATTCGTTTTCCATGGCAGTACCCTCGACCTAGCCCTCGCTCTCATCGCGATCAGGGGACTTTAGGAAGGACCGCCTCAACGCGTGGCCAGGCGAAACATCAGCGCCCTGAACGTAGGCCCCTCCGTTTGCTACATGGTGCATCGGACTGAGGTTAGGCAAGTGGCAACAAACGTCTATCCTTAATGTTCGAACCTGTCGCGCTGATGGGCGACCGAGGAAGCCGGAAATCGCGCGGATGCGCCAACGGAACGGCTAGCATAATCCGAGGATTAGCAGAGGTCGCCGCGAAGGAAGTGCGCGAAGGGGCCTAATCTTACCAACCTAGTGGTCCCGTGTGCAGCATGGAAGCTGGAGTGGCACCGGCGACCATGTGAAGCACGCGACCCTCCCTGGAGACTAGGGAGCGGGAAAATTACGCTGCTAAGGTCAACGCTTGTAGGTACGCGGGGGGCACTGTGGGTAACGCTGGAGCAAGATGCATGGAGGACTGCTCGGGGGGACGAGATTGCCCAGCGAGGTGGCGCTCTCATGCATCCCAGTTAGTGACGGTCCGTTGCGGTTAATCCGCCCAGTGGGGCCCGTCCAAAACCTCGAATTGGCTTTAGACTGCAGCTCCGGCACGCTGGGTTCAACCTGTTGATTCTCGAAAGATGCGCCCTTAGATTAGCCGGTCGTTCCGTGAAGCCGCCTGGGTGAGACCTCGGGCGACCGTAGTTGCACATCAGGAGGTGCAACCCTGCCTTCAGATTCCATCATCGAATCCTTTTTGTCGCATATCCATCGTAGTTCCATCATTGAAGGGCCATTAACCTCGAGGTGTACTGCTTATTGTGGGAGGCTACTGCAGAGCCATTCCTACGACGTTGCCTTCTTTAGTTTAGGTTTGAGTTGGACAGCTGCTACCTTCTGCCATCCATGAGAACATCATTGCGTGCGACTCCAAGCTAACGAAGGTCCCCCCGGCACTATAGGCAATCACAGGTAAGATTGGAGGATCCGCGTAGGAGTGAATCGCCATCGATTGCCGACGAGTGCCTCCTTCTTGCTAATCGTCAAGAAGGGCTTCAGGCACATTTTCGAACATCCGCGCAGTACCATATGCCGTATGAGTAACATCATACCTTCTTACCCGTAGTTAGTAGTTTAGACAATTTAGTAGCAGATAATACACCTTGTTAGATTTTATAGTAGACTTCAAGACAGAGAATGCGATATTTACAATAGACAGTCTTATCCATGCCCTCCATACCATTTCGAAGGGGCCGCTTGCGGCTTGGAACTCTCGGAACGAGGCCAAGTAACATCTGGTAGGACGACGATGACGCAGGATATTGGTAGGAGACGCCAAGAGAAGTAGCTCGTCATGAGATTGTCGACCATCCAACGCAGATATGTACCTTCTTCTCGGTCTTCTTCTAGAGTAACATCACCGCTCGATGTGACGAGCACAGCTCCATCAGGTTCGTCATTCAGCAGATGTAGCATTACCCAGCGATCCAGCTAGTAACGTCTATCTCCAGTTCTCGAATAACGCACTTCCAACGCGTTTGGCGCGTGCTCAAGATCGCAAGTGTTCCATCGTTCGAATTGCGTCTTCGTGAAACACGTTTCCGTAGGACACGCGCATGTACTACCTCTATGTCAGTAGTAACTCACATCTACATCGCGAGATCGTCCTCTCTTTGTTGGAGATGATTGAGAAAAGGCCAGTCTCGTCGCTCTTGTCACCGTCCACCGTGTAGACATCACTCAGGCGATCACTCTCAGCTTCTGTGTAGACATCGTCAACTGCAAGAACAACGCAGACGACGGGGTCTACGTCAGCATGACTCTTACAGGTCGTGCAGACACGATCACGCTCGCAGAGACGGTGCTGTTCCGTCTAGAAGTCCGTCGTACGACGGCCACAGAAGCTACACCATCAGTGAGCGCTCGAGGTCTGCATCGCAGGATAATTGTGGATGAGATTACAGACCATGAGCTTACTCCCAGCAAATATTATAGTCGTTTGCCATTTAGGGCACTTTTCGTCAAACCGTAGATAAGCCGTCTCGAAGCTAATAACCAAGCTCTTCTGAGCTATGCGTTTTCGAAGACGTCGACAAGTGTGTCCGTGTTTGTTGCGCACACCATCTTAGTCGATTCGAGTCTTCTTCGATACCGTGTTTCGTTATGGCGAAGTCGAATACCAACGGCCTCAAGCCAATAGCGACATCACGATTAGAACGTCTAGCAGTTCTCATCAATGTCCGCCTTGCGCAACACCTTGTAAACCAGTTGGACCCTAACATTCGCCCATGTACGTCTTCTCTGATTCGCATCAACCCTATGCCACATATCCATCTCGACAGCGCAACATCTCTGTTCAAAATAGGGTTCACATCGTTAGGGACATCCTAGCGTCCTTTCGGCAATGCAACATCACCACTAAGCTCCACTGTGTCGCATTGCAGGATGACCCTGCAGATTGCATCACACGTGGGTTGCAGCGAAAGACGCGCAGAACCATCCTTGGTGATTAGGTCCATCAGTTCCACGCTTGCCACCATCTTCGGTTTACTATGTCCGAGTTTCGCTACCTTTCAGCAGCGAAAAGGACTGCGAATCTGAGATCCAGGTAGCGCATACTGTGCATAATGTTGAAGCATAACGTTGAATCGCGTCTCTGTTTAACCGTCTGCCGCATTAACAGCTTGAGAAAGCTGCTTGGAATAACGGCATATATCCTTCGTTTTCTGCGTATGCGGATCTTCGATTGCATTTCGCCGTCATTGCAAAGCGCTTATAACATCTCGTACGGCAGGTGGTTCACTAAAACATCAATCTGAGTCGCGCAGCCGTCGAAAATGACAGCCGCAGAGACGTTGTTCGTCTTAGCGCACCGTCGCGAGGATGAACACATCCTGCAGTGTTAGCCATCGTAGCAGTTATACGCACAGAAACATCAGCTAGAACTTCCTCACTGTCCATTTTGCGTAGGTCAGATCTTATTGCCGTCAGTCTTCATATTACCATCTTGTAGGCTGGCTACGATTCTGGTTTGACATCATTACCTGCAGCGTAATCCGTGGGAGTTTACTCCACCACAGCTTTACTTCGTAGTCTAGTAGTTGAAACTCTCCGCGCTTGTGTCGTCTGTAGAAAAGTCAGTAGTTACGCGTACTGTAATCCGTTAATACCAACACCATCGGAAGGACGGACAGCACTTCCCCCGTATCAGCCCGACGGTATCGTCTAGCTTGGCTTTTCAGGTTATCGCATCGTCTACATCTGCTCAGGCATGCCTTATAACATGCAGCGATACCAGTATACTCTTAACTCGTTACGAACAACATAGTTCAAGAATTCTGTCAGTCTTCGCAGGTTTATAGCAGAAGCATTTCAGCCATCATTTCTAGCGATAACGCAATTACATCTTATGCAGCAGACGACGCTCCGTTGGCCGTCGTACACGCTTTAAGCTTTTGGCGTCAATTGTAGATTCTAGCGCTAACCGCAAGATCGCTTGGCGATTCATAATACCATCATCTTCCTGAAAAGGAGTAGCCTTATGCGCGCAAGGTTCAGCTTTTTGATCCGCTCTGGTAAGCAGCTAGCTCCGTGCTGGTCGCGTACGAAGAGTTTTAGATCGTCGCTACTAAGATCGAGGCGGTCACAAATCCTCGTCCTACAATCCCCTTACGAGAAGCGCAGCCGTCAGTCAGCGAATTGAGACCGACAGACCATGCTTCGCTGCAAGTTTTTCCGCAAGAACCACCTTTAGATCATCAGCTCAGCGAATTCACAGCTACTATGCAGAAGTTCGGCTCGTAGTACAGGGATTCTCTTGAGCCAACGGTGCATTTTTGGCAACTAAGGCGCATGTACCATCTTGTAGCGTTAAATCAGCGTAATCCGCTGCGCATAAGACCATCTCAATACGTTGCAGCGTCGTGTAACATCACCGACGTTATTATCGCTGATGAAAGTTGCCCAGAAGTCACTCACCACTAGAGCTTGCAGTAAAAATCTATAGTAGTTCAGTCGGTAAGTTTCCATTCGCAGATGCTCGCGCGTAAAGCGAAAAACTTTCTACGCGAATACTAGCGCATTTGCACCTTTTTGCAGATTTAGGTGAAATGTAATTGTACATCAGACTAGCAAAAGCAGTGGAAAGATCAACATCACAGCTGCCGGAGAAAACGCAACCTATTCGAGTCGGAAGGGCACAAGTTCATCCGTAGCTGATCGTTGTGCGATATATTTGCTTCGTACGTCATTTGACCGAGACCGAGGTAAGTCCAATAAGCTCTACTGGAACAAAATGTGCTCCAACCATACGCGAGCACGGCCGCGGTAGAGCTTATTTTCGAAATCCGGTTGATCACACGTATGTTGCGAAATCACTACCATCTTCGCGCTTTCATCCGCAACGATATTGCTATTCTTCACTCTGCCGACACATGACATGGTATTCTTACACGCACCTTCTTTCTTCTCTACTATCGCAAGGACGATGGACTGGTCAGGTAGTGCAGTTGCGTTAGCCTTAGTATTTTTGAAGTTTGTTATCTTGCAGTGACATTGATGTCGTTCGCAGGTCATTTATTCTTGTTAATTCATTTCTCACATTCTTTGGCACTTCCTTTTCCTTCCTCTCCTTTGTTGCGCGCGCACTTACGACAATTTTAGGCGCACATTCCCTTTTCATGTTCATTTTCCGCACAGTCATTTCATTGTAAAGCTACGGCCAATTTAGGCTACCTATCAAACATCGTAGCTTTTACTGCTTGCTGTTTTTTACTCCACTCTTTCGCAGTGGCTTTATTGGCGTGCGCCATACCGCCACATTTACGGTAAGCGCAGTTACTTTTCGATTGACGCACTTTCTTATATCATCATTGCGTCACAATTGTGCGAATCACTAATTATATGGTTATTTATCGCAATTTCGTACTGTGCGAAGGCATTAAGTCTCTTCAGGCTTTATGTTATCCTTCTAACTTCCATTTTCAATGCAGTTACAACGCTATTGCGCTTCATATTAGCATAGGTAGTTTCCCATCATATTTAATCACCTTTGTGCCTTTTATTATCCTCCTCTCTTTCTATTCTCACTTTCTTCATTATTATTGAACGACATCAACGCCACAGAGTGCTGACGCACTGACCAAACCATCGGTACCATTTTCATTTCTTTTCATATTTTCCTCATGACACTTTACCGCATTTACTCTGCACACTTATTTTGTACATGCACTTATATCTATCGTTTCGGCCGTGATACGTGACGCGTTATTACCATCATTAATCGCAGTCTCGTATCAAACAATTTGAGGTAACTGAGTAAACACCGGGATTGACCTCCCGAAACTAGTAAAATGTCTGAGAATGCTGGTCGTGAAGGCAGACTTTATCATCTACAGCAAACCGCATCGCAGGCAAATACGGCACAGTCCTTTCATTGGCGAACATCCCATCGTATACGTCTATTTCGCAGGCTCAGCAATCGTCATCGAGACAGTCTCAGCCGTGTCCGCAGTCACTATCGTTGCTGTCCCAGCCGCACCTACGATCGCGGCCGCAGGGAAGAACAGCCGCGGTGGGTCCACTTTCTGCAGCGCAGTACCGCATAACATCTGATCAGGCGTGCAAGCGAAGAAGTACGAGATCACGCATTTGAGACAGCAACTCACACGTTCGAGAGCAGATGAGCCGTGCGCAAATATAAGAGTGCCGGAACCACCTCAGGGGTAAGAGGCGATGCATATGTATATGAAAGGCCATCCAGAGAGAAGATCAACCGTTGTGGAGCGCCTTCTGTCCTTGGCACGCAGGCACAACCCAGACGTCGCATTGCGCCTAGGTGAGGACAATGAGTCCCAGCTCGCCGCAGTTTCATACGAAGATAAGGAAGATAGAGCCTTCCTTTTCCTTCTCCAGCGCTTAACAATCTCGCTAAACCCTGACACCATCTTCAACCCGAACATTTGGGAGCCCATGACTACATTGCCATCGACGCATTTCTGCGCTCAGACTACCATCGCATGATACGCAGTCACTCCACAAAGAAGATTATTCTGCCCGAATAAGAGCAGCAAGAGCAAACGGGATACCCATATTTCGCGGCTTCGAGATAAGACAGAATTTTAAGGGTGTTCGCACCCTTACGCAGGAACTTGTAGACTATATCGCAGAAGCCTCGCAGAAACAGAGTTTCTCAGACGCAGCTAAAATTTTTACGCAAATCGAGCACATCCATAGCCTGGTGCATAACATCGATCACCGCAATGTTTGCTTCTCAACGCAGTTTCAAATCCAACACTACATGGGGCAGCAACAGATGCCGCGGCTAATAGACTTGTTGGCGTACTATGATGTACATTGGGCAGATTTGCAGGAAGTAGCCGCAACAGCCACAGCAGCGATCGCAGAGGCGAGGGCTGTGCTCGGTGAACTATCTTCGCATACTCGCATCGCAATTACAGCGAACGCAGTATCCGCGGCATCGTAGAAGTAGCGCTCAGGTAGAGCCCCAACGCGGGACAACACCGCCGCATATACAGCCGCAGCAAAGGGAACGTCCAGGACAGTTACCACCATCGCAGCAGCCGCGCACAAGCTGATCGCAAAGGCCGCGCTCACCGTCACCGGAACGCTTTACACCACCATTTCAGTGGTTTAGTATACCACAGCGACAGCACAGTTCCTCGCAAGAGTCCGCATAGCAAGCGCAACCACGAAGTAGCGGGAAACAATCGCCGCGACGCCCCCAGGCTCCTCCCACGAGTATGAAAAATCAGACAAGGGTGGAGCAGAGCATCGGGAGAGATCACAGTCCTCGTAGATACGTGAAGAACACCCATCCGTGAGGTGCTTCTCTAGTGGAAAGCCTCACTAATCCTCAGGCTGCAGGATACAGCCCGAGCCTGAGGGAGAGGATGGCGATCAACGCAGAGAAAAGAGGCTGCTTGTAATGCGGAGCGATTCACGGGGAATAATACTGCACGAGCACCGCTAAATATAAGGCATGCGGTTCAAGGAAACATCACACAGCGTTTTGTGCGTGTAATAAGAACGCGGAAAGAGACCTGGGCGCGCTTGAACACGGGGAACACGTAAAAGACGCAACGGTCTTTGCTCGTGGGTTCTCGGCGGCGGCTCAACGTGCTCTAAGAGGCACGCAGGGGGTAAACCCTCAGCGCATCGCAGATTCGGTTTCGCAGTGGCAGAGTGCTTACTCTAAGCACTGTTATTTAGGCCTAGCCTCGCATATACGTAAGTCGCAGTTGCTTTAAAAATAATACCAGCTCCGGCTTCGCGGTTTCGATACCTCGCATGCCCAAAAAGCAACATAGTGCCTCGTGCACATTCTTTGGGGAGGCGGTAGGAGACCGCTTAATTCATTTCGCTTGTCCAGAGATTTCCACGTGCCTTCTTTCGTCGACCCTGGGGTTCCTCTTTTGCAGCCGTGCGGTAAAACCTTCCCCTCACAAAACCGACCTTCGAGTGGGATTATTCCTGTTCACTTCCAAATCTTCCCGCAACGTCACTCGTCCTCACTGGTCTGCTTCAACGTCGTTGAGTCGCATCTTTATGTATTTACCCTTGTCTGTATCTTGTTATTTAGAGTAAGCAATGTATGTCTCTGAAGTCATTTAATCCCTGACCCTCAAGCTCCTGCACACGTGTAAGGTTACGGAAACACACGTCGACCTAAGCTTGTCCGGTAGTCGTCGGTTCTAACTGGTTTGTCGTTTGTAGGTGAGCGCCACTCGATTCCTGTCGCAGTGCGGCTTGTTGTCGTTGTCGCCCCCAGTGTTGTGAAGCCCACGACTTCATAACATCCGGGCTGTCACTACACCGCGCACATACTACTCGACGCGCACTACCGTCGTCATCGATTGCGATGCGCGCCGTCTGCATCGATTGCCACGTGGCATTGGGCGTGGCGCCGAGTGTGCGCTCAACACCTTGCCATTTTGTGTCAATTCAACGCGCCGAGCGGTTGCTCTTCCTTTTCGTGTGTCGTACTCTTGCATTATCGTCAATATCGTTTAACCTCGTCTCGAAGAGATCGGAGGCACTCAGAAGATCGCACTGCCGGCTCCAGGGTGCGAGCAGAATGGAAAGTAAAGAGCTGCTAGCTGTCGCCGGACAGCTAAGATCACGAGCAGCTCGAGAGACATCGCACCACCAGGGAGCCTCGGGTCTAGCGAAGGAACTCGGGACCGCGGAGACGAGCGGTCCGTGCTGACATACGTCTGCGGACACCGCGTCGGTCTCCTCCCCCGAGGGTAGAGTGCCGACGACGATGAGGTAGAAGCTTGACCCGTAGGGCATATCTTGCATTTCTTGTTTTATGAAGATGAATGTAATAACTCTTATGTCTCTTTTCTCGCAATAGCCATGATAACGGGCAAGTGTTCCTATGTCGCATTTTCTGTCATTTCTTATGGTGACAACATTCGGTAATTTATTCGTAGAGGTTCGCATATACACATATATTTATACAGATACAATCCGCACGCACGACGATGCAGAAGGGGTATACTTGCAGCGAACAATCCGCACGCACGACGATGCAGAAGGGGTATACTCGCAGCGGCAAGAGGAGAAGGCGCTGGTGCCACAATCCTTTTTCATGGCAATACCCTCGACCCAAAATCCCACTCTCATCGCGATCGGGAGGTTTTAGGAAGGACCGCCTCAACGCGTGGCCAGGCGAAACATCAGCTCCCCAATCGTAGACCCCTCCGCGACAGTTTTAGTAGGAGAAATCGAGTTAAATAACAAAAAAAGTCCTGAAATGCGATAAAGTTACCACAAAAAAATCTTAGGCCTAAAGGAAAAGGCACTGACGATTGCCAAAACTTCAAATCCCACAAGCAAATCGCGATCATTTTCTCATGCATATGTATAAATTACCGTCAATGGCTACAGGCCGCCGCTGTATGTACTGATACATCTGTCTTCTATGTTCGCTTACCTTAAATCATCACAACTCCGCAATCGGCTATCTTGGGAAGCAAATCGATGTTCACTTCGACTTGGTCAGCCATTTGCGTTAAGTATGAATTTGTTTTTCATGGAATTCTTTCATGCTCCTTGCTGCATCGATTTTCCATACTTGTGACATTCCTTCGTACTGTGAGATTTTATAGACATTTCGCTACTACTAAATAAAAAATGATATACGAAAAAGAGCGATGAGGGTGATGCCGATCAGGAGTGCGGAGTACTCTCGCAGGGCTTCGAATTCTAAAGCCATTTGAATTTGAACAAGACTGACTAATAGCGCAATGCTACTCCTGTCTCGCGGTTTTCACGTCAAAACTTCACGCATGAGGTCAATCGCAAACTCTGAATACGTCCATTTGTAATCAAGAACAGTTTCGCAGTGTATAGGTTTTGTTTCTTGTTTCTTGATGTCGTCCTTAACCCCAGTTCCATTGAAGTACACAGCTTCTCTAGTCCTTTCATGATGCCAAATGAGATCGCCACAATATTTCGTCATGTAATCAGGTGCACCGCGGTAACACGTGGTAAGGGCGATAGGCATAGCTTTGCCTACTGCACGAATTGATATAAGAAGACCATTTTTGAGAAAGACGCTCTTTTAATAAATGAGTTCGCCAAGTGTGGCGGGTGTCGTCTGAGCATGGTCTAATTGTTGCTGAAAACTGATTAGAACAAGGAACCGTGTATGCCCAAGTCGCGCCTCCCGAAGCCTTCGAAGTGCTCTCTTCAATTATCACCGCCTCGATCTCATTAAATAACTACATGAGGTTGTGAGTCGAGCAACGTGAAGTCACAAAACATTTATGTTTTCTGATCGGAAACCTTGCGTTATGAAGAAAATTGAACAACATCCAGATAAAGCGCACGATTCGTTGGGAAACGAGACAACTTCTGTTCAACTGCAACGTACGGAATATACTCTGTACAAGTACGGAATATACTCTGTACAATCACGAAGTATATGACTTATTACTCGGCGGCTATACAAAAAAAAAGCGAGTGATGCCCCGAATAAGCTTGAAATCATCATATGAATACTATTTATCGTCGTCTGAGTCGACGATCCCCCTCCCTCGCTGCTCCAACAGTCTAATACAACGTTCTAAGGGACGCCGACATGATACGGGGGACAAGCGTGCGTACCACCAAAAAGCGTGTTCCCTAGTCTACCGCTAGCGACTTCAGGGGCGACACGTGGATTAAACCTTAGCTACTTGTACTTTCTATTATACCTCATTACTTTTACATTTATTGCCATTCATTGCTTTGCCAAACCATTTACATGGCACTATTTACCCTTTACTGTCCCACTTTGTCGAAAATGGGCTGGATCTCTATCTAATTTTTTTGAAGAAGATGAAACCGATAGAAACATGCTTAGAGGGGTAATTTGACCCGTAGCATACCAATATCGCACCCACTCGTCATAAAAATGCCTAACGCTCGCGCCACAGGCGCTGGCGTCAAATGAAGCCGGGATCGACACAGTTTGAGATCGACAAAATCAACATGTGATTTACGGTGAAATGTCGATATCCTGCAGGCAATCTAGACAGCTGCGGATATGCTTTCCATGAATCGGACGTTATTGTTGTTCCTGGTCACATGAATTTGAGAATAATGTTCGTCAGGGTAGCAGTATCACGGCGCCTCACCTAAACCATAAATGCCCGGCCATTACCTCTCTCGATACCTCCGAACAGCCACTCCTTCCTCCACACAATTCTGCCACGGTTGTACTTCCTTCGCGTGACGTTCGTTTCGTCAACTTCTACAATTGCTCCAGGTCTGCCAATGATTGGAAGATGCCCTTCACAGAACCGAGAACAGATGCTCCTCAAACGACGCTCCCAATAGGTTAGCATTTTGGCACTCACGCCAAGCTCGAATGACTTGGTTCGGAAGGATCCAAATTCACGCAATCAAAAGTAAGCAGTTGCAAAGATGGACTCCGGAAGTTTGGAGTTTGCAAAAAAGCTTCCGTGCCGAACAGACAAGGATGGCTTCGTTCCTTCATTTGTCCTACAAGCGCGTTTATGGCAGATCCATACGTCGTCTTGAGGTCGAATGTTCATGGTTCCAGAGCATATTGGGCACACTGGAACTGCTTGCGATCCTTGGCTCCGTAACCACGCTCGAAGGTCGTCCGCGTTCAGTTTCAGCTTTTCAAACAAGTCCAACCACTTGGAATCCTTCAACTCCATCATGCGATTATGGCGAAGCAGAGCGCTGAGAGCCACGTTTGATGCAAATGAGAAATTCGTGAACCTGGCAACACATCATTTGATTTTGGCGCAAAAACGCGCCTTCGGTTTTGGCGCGCACTCTAGCGACGTCCCATGAGAATGTCGCGCAGAAAACGCGTAGCGTGGCGCCAGGTGTTTTCATGACGAGTGGATGCGATATTCATGTTGTACGGGTCAAACTACGCCAGGGAGCATGTTTTCAGAAAGTTTGGTGACCCAGCGCCAGGCATTTTCATGACGAATGGATGCCATATTCGTGTTCTACGGGTAAAATTATCCCCCAGACAAGTTTCTAGTTGGTCTCGTCTTCTTGAAAAAAAAAAAACTCGAGAGAAATCCAGCCTATTCTCGACAAAGTGGGGCAGTAAAGGGTAAATAGTGCCTATCTTTCGACTAATCAAATGACATCGAACGTGGTTCTATCAGCAAATCTCATTGATTTCAACAAAATAAAGCAAACACAGAGAAAAATGTCCCTCCACTTTCATAAAAGACCAATCATTCCTAGCGCAACAACGCTTAAGAATTCGATCGTGCGCTACAGGGAATATACAGTCAGAGAAGTTCACCCCGCAGTAGATGGAGAGAATTACGAACAATATAGGTCTGCAATGGCGTTATTGGAAAGTAACATTAGGCAGGTAAACGATTCCAGAAACCCTAAAACGAGATCAAAGAAGAGTACAATGCTTGTAAAATAAGGCAGATAGAAAGGAAGTAATGCTCAAAATAGAGCAAATAGAGGAAGATTCAAATCTTCACTTTGTAACGGCCGATGCGTACGAGCTTGCCTTTGTGCTAGCTGCGCGCTTGACGAAGCAAAGTGCGCAAAGGACAGATTAGACACAAAATTAGGGTACACCACGCCAAAAGTCCAAAGGCTACAAGAGTTGACCCTGGGTGTGGTGCGTTAGAAAGGCTACAAGAGTTGACCCTGGGTGTGGTGCGTTAGGAGCACTTTTGTTCTTGTATTGCTTACCTACTGCTGCATCCCGCTACATTCCTTCGCGCGTGACGCCCCTCTCACCACGACACGGTGAGAGGGGGCGTCACGCGCGAAGGAATGTAGCGGGATGCAGCAGTAGGTAAGCAATACAAGAACAAAAGTGCTAATAGTAGAAATATGCATAAAATAATGATCGCATATCGAATGAGCTGTATTAGCAACGCTAGAGCTGTAATAACGGCGAGTGAGTGGTCCGCGACAGCCGCGTGCGGCGAATCAATTAGCCACAATCGTTCCTAACGCCCGTCTCCCGTTGACCCTAGATGGAGATAACCATTGCCCGCCAACCAACCCGCATGGGGGTCCTGAGCAGGGCCCGAGCAACAGTAACGGGAATCTTTCTGTAGACAACGCAGCAGAGCTGTAGTCTTCAGAAAGTACAAATCCGCCAAGAAGTGGTCGCTCACTAAGACCGCCTCTAGTGCTCCTGCCCAAATTCTACGGGGACGCCGAAGACTTCCCAGAGTCTTGGGCAGTCTTTGAGACATTGGTTCATAAAAGGGGCGAGCTAATGGAAAAAGTACTTTTGCTAAAGGAAAGCTCGATGGGGAAAGCGCAGAACTCTCTAAAGGGGATAAGACTAATGCCTGAAAATTATAATTAGCTAGTTCAGACCCTCCAAAGTAATTATGTAACCTTTCCGCAAATAAGGCCGAAGTAGTCTAAAAGTTGGTAAGGTTGAGGTCAGATGAGAACTTGACAGAAAGTTGTTTAAGTACTTTCGACCAAATACAAGTTCTGGTCCATCAAATGATATCGGCAGGCTACGACGAAAGAGAAACCTGTGATCTAATAAGGTGCGAAACCATACTATCGAAATTTCCACAGGATGTTGTAAACCTGTTCTGATGCAGGGGCAATCTCAAGATAGTCTCACAGCGGAAGACCTGATGGCTCAATTAAAGGCACCGTTAACTTAAATTTGTGTAAAGCAGAGTATGATGAAAAATGGAAGACAAGATCGAAACTAGTGCGACTGAGGTGAAGGAACAGCGTGCATCGGTGCTTCCAAAGTGAAAAAAGGCTTCGAAAAACCGTTAAAAAGGGGGCTGGACGAGAATGAAACAAGAAGAAGGTGGGGTGCCCGGACGAGCTTAACAGTGCGTTTCACTGCGCACGTGTGGGTTCTGGTGCGAATAACAGACAATGATAAGCCAAAATTCATTCACTCATAAGCATAAATAAACAAAAAAAACCCTAGTAACAGCAAAAGTAGCTCACCTTTTTCAGCCTCTAGAAGTAGGAGATTAAATAAGGGATCGCAGCAGCAAAAAGAAAAACAGAGGAAAAAAGAATGGGAGAAAAAGCATCGCCTCATCACTCGGCGATTAGCTGATTGTGCGTGGGTCTTAGAACGAATAATAGCAATCTGTATTGTCTCGACACTCGTCTAACGTGACACCGATCGAGAGGCGGGAACGCGAACTACGTCAACAACGGGGCTTCCACTATGCCCTAAGCGCCGAGATTGTGAAAGCGAGAGGGTCCCTTCTACCACCCATGGGGGTCGCTGAGTATTCCTAAAGGAAGAACTCAGTAACCTTTTTATCGTGAACGGTGCCTTTGAAGTGGGAGATTGCTGCTAAGCAATACGTCGCGGGTAGGCTGGGTCATGCGATAAGCAATAGCTAAATCGAAAGGCATGGTATGGCAACCAACTCGCTCCCCTAAACTAAGGATAAGTGTATTTTTGCCGTGGGGGTAATCACTTATCGCTTACATGTAGAACCGCCGCGGATCAAAGCCATCGACGAAAAAATAATAATGGAAGAGAATAGGTGTTGGAATGCTGCTCACGAGAAAGCAAATTGCACCCGATGTGGTCAAAATCACGTTTCGTTGTGCGTCAAAAAAGGCCACATGGTAGAGGGACAAATCCATCTTTGGCACCCGAATCAAGGCAAAAACGGGAAGAGTTTCAGTACTAAGAGCTATCAGAGAAGTATTCGAAGTAGGCTTTCCTCTAGGCCTCAAGGTAAACAAAATAGGAATCATTATAACGTTCAAAAAACCGGAATGTTACTAGAAATTTTTTGAACACTAACACCCATATGAGAACAGAAAACCCCGTTCCATTTGCTACTGAGCAAAAGCAGGCAAGTTCGCAGCTAGTCTTAATGACTGTAGAAGGGAACCTGTGGAATTACAGGAAGAAGTACGACAAGTTCCTTTTTCGACTCAGGAGCTCAAAGACAGTCGTAGAAGAGGAAGTTGCTGTACGATCTGATCTCCCTAAGTCCGCTACCGAAATATGCACAATGTCGGGTATTGGTGTACATACTGACAGTTCTAAAAGTCGCGTAGAGACTGCAAAAGTATGCACTGCACTGGAGAAGAACTCGACCTAAGAATAAAAACAAAACCAGTAAGTATCGGCGGGTTCCCCTGCGTCAGATTGACCAACACAAATATTGATTCTTTGAAAGAAAACAATATCTGCTCAAAGCTTCGAGGGGAACAACAACGCCCTCACACTTCAGTAGGGTTAGACCTTGACCCTGAGTTAATATTGATACAGGACTCCACGAGGAAAACGACTTCGTGTCTTCATATTGCAAAGACAATATTTGGGCCCACCTTATACCGTAAGGGGATACTGGTAGAAAAATCTATCGCACCCAAAACAAAGCGTACCACTTGGCCATTCAACAGCATATTAGATCACTAAAGTCTAGCGCATGAACGAAGCATTTGCAAGGGAACATTAGGGCGTCACAAGCAATACCCGGGTCCGGGAACTTCTCCCCTAACACGGCGTCGCACACGTCGCACCCGCCGCCTATCGCAGGATTGCGATGGAAGATTGGAGCGCGCAATTTGTGAGGTAGGGAGTCCTTTAATTATTTGGATTGGTTAGCCGCTCTTACCAATTCCAATGCGGTCTTGACTGTCTTTTATATAGGAGGAGTCATTTTAATTAATCAAGTCTAATAAACATGAAAACTAAAAAGAAACAGAAGAAAAAAAACGATCAAATCCAATGAAAAAGCAAGCCAGTCAAGGAAAATCTTCGAGACACTGACTCGGTTCACTTTGATCGATCATTATATTGCTGTTCTCCGAATTACATACACAAAAATATTAGGTTGGCAAATAAGTCTGCTACAAAAAATTCGAAACGTTGAAAATTTGTACCAACAGTGTGAACACGGTAGCAAGGATGATAAACTTGTAGGACATTCCCCGGGCAATCAACACATGAGCAAATAATGGCACGCGTGGGGGCTTTAGCAGCATTACGAGCAGCAATGAATGGACAACATCCGATTCGTACCATCACCTTTTACCAAGCACGCCAAGGAAAAAACGCGGGTGTAGCGGCTCGAAATATCAGCAATCTATTCGATGCCAGCACTGCTCACCGATCGACGGTCAACAATCGGTTGGATCGCTTCATTGCAGGAGATACTAGCCTTTGGAGTAACGCAAGCATCGTCCTTTAATTTGATGGAAGTTCAAGGAATCCATCCACTGTGAGTTGCTAAACGTGGAGTAGATGGACACAGCTATCGCTTGCAACTATGATACCCTTTATTTGGCCAGCCGGTTTAGAGAAGGACGATCAGACCGTAAATCAGGTCCCCACAGAGGGAGAACGCACGTCGAAAATTGGCTTTAGACTCACGTCAAAAGTTCACCGATCCCGCTTGGTTCCAGGTTACTCATCAGTCGTACTCCCGGAGTGTTCCACCTTTTAGCTACCATGTGCTCCGCCTTTTTGAGCATCTCGTTGTGGAAAGGAAATTCGTAACTTAATGTGATCCCAAAACGGCAGTCAATTACTTCTTCGAATCACAGCTCCCTCACTCCTGAAGAGATGGCATCAGTGATTGGCTCAAAGGATAAAAGAAGGTTGTTGACTTCTACAGTGAATATTTTTCCGAGAATTGATTTGTATGAAAAAATTTAGAAATAATTTAAAAAAGGTCTTCATTTTATCGCAGGATTTATTTGCCAACCTAATACTATAATTACATAATACTAAAACGGACTGTGACCATACTACACTCCAACTAACTGCTTGCAGTTACTATTTATTCATGCTTGCTTTTAACGCTATCCTTACTATACATAAACCACATCCTTGGTGTGTCTGTATGTTTGTCTGTTTGTTTGTCTGTTTGTCTGTTTGTCGTCGCAAATTTCAGTATCATCTGACGAAGCAACTGTAGAGATCGGGTCAAGTTTGGAATGGGTCGAGCATAAGGCAGGACCAACAGAGCACACGTGAGCTCAGCGGAGCTCCGCCCCCAAGGGGCGTTGCGTGCGCAGGAATTGGGCGGGGTCATGGGCGAATTCTTCCAATTCGGTCTCATAACATTCCAGACACCGGAAAAAATGTGCAAAGGTGAGGGATGGGTCAAAAATTAAATCCTTACTATACATAAACCACATCCTTGGTGTGTCTGTATGTTTGTCTGTTTGTTTGTCTGTTTGTCTGTTTGTCGTCGCAAATTTCAGTATCATCTGACGAAGCAACTGTAGAGATCGGGTCAAGTTTGGAATGGGTCGAGCATAAGGCAGGACCAACAGAGCACACGTGAGCTCAGCGGAGCTCCGCCCCCAAGGGGCGTTGCGTGCGCAGGAATTGGGCGGGGTCATGGGCGAATTCTTCCAATTCGGTCTCATAACATTCCAGACACCGGAAAAAATGTGCAAAGGTGAGGGATGGGTCAAAAATTAAAATAAAGGAAATTTACCGGCGGTGGGCGGGGCGTTCTCGCAATGGACGGTACTTTCCACAGAGATTGATAACTTGATTCAACGAAGGCGTCGAGGCCAGGAAAAAAATAAAAAGAGTGAGCAAGGCCTTATGCGCGCTGGGCATGCGTAAGTACAGCGAAGACCCGCCTACGAGGGGCGGGGCGGCGTTGAGGTGAAAGGTACTTTTCAAAAATTAGTGTAACTTCGTTCGGAAACGTTCTAGAATGCGGGAAAAAAGTGATTGGAGGTAATGGAACAAATGTGGTCAAATTCTCGAAGTGGGCTGGGTTGGCACCAAAGTGGGCGGGGCTTAGATCAAAAATTCATAACTCTATCAGAAACGTTTTAGGGTGCGGCAAAAAGGTATTAAGGTGAAAAAGAACAAATGTGGTCAAATCCCAGAAGTGGGCGGGGCTGGCACTAAAGTGGGCGGGGCTTAGATCAAAAATTTATAACTCTATTCAGAAAAGTTTTGGAATGCGGCAAAAAGGTAGTAGGGTGCAAAAGAACAAATGTGGTCAAACCCCAGAAGTAGGCGGGGTTGGCACTGAAGTGGGCGGGGCTTAGGTCAAAAATTTGTAACTATATTCAGAAACATTCTGGGATGTGGCAAAAAGGTATTAAGGTGTAAAAGAACAAATGTGGTCAAATCCCAGAAGTGGGCGGGGCTGACACTAAAGTGGGCGGGGCTTAGATCAAAAATTTATAACTCTATTCAGAAAAGTTTTGGGATGCGGCAAAAAGGTAGTAGGGTGCAAAAGAACAAATGTGGTCAAACCCCAGAAGTAGGCGGGGTTGGCACTGAAGTGGGCGGGGCTTAGATCAAAAATTTATAACTCTATTCAGAAATATGGCGTAAAAGAACAAATGTGGCCAGAAGGCGCAAGTGAGCGGGGCTTACATCAAAATTATTAAGTCTTTTCAGATGCGTTTTAGAACGCGGGCAAAAGGTGTCTGGAGGTAATAAAATAATTTGATTCGAAGCTTGAAGTGGGTGGGGTTTGCAAAGAGGGGAGGGGGGCTGAGATCAAAAAATTTATCCATCTTTCCTTCCCACTAACCCTGACTACATAGGTGTACAATTAGGAGATACCATTAAACTCTTTCAAAAATTAGGCTGTAAATTTTCTGAAAGTTAGTATCCATGATTCCACACAAAGTATTCCCTTCTACCCAAGAGCAAATGCGTGTAAATGTGAATGTGAAGACGTCTAAATCCCTACAACTGCCCAAAGGGGCTTTCCTTTCAAAGTTAGTGTTCATGGCCACACACAGCCCAAACTACACAGGGTTTCTACGACTACATGGACTGCATAGGTATTTGATTTGGATACATCGGTGTTCTCTTCATGGCCACACACAGCCCCATTTCACATCCCAAAAAGAGATGGCCGCTACAGAAGTGTCCTGGAAGAGGCTCAGATGATAAAGTCTATAATGAAAATCAGAAGCTCACGTGGCTCCTTCCCTCATCCTTACTATACATAAACCACATCCTTGGTGTGTCTGTATGTTTGTCTGTTTGTTTGTCTGTTTGTCTGTTTGTCGTCGCAAATTTCAGTATCATCTGACGAAGCAACTGTAGAGATCGGGTCAAGTTTGGAATGGGTCGAGCATAAGGCAGGACCAACAGAGCACACGTGAGCTCAGCGGAGCTCCGCCCCCAAGGGGCGTTGCGTGCGCAGGAATTGGGCGGGGTCATGGGCGAATTCTTCCAATTCGGTCTCATAACATTCCAGACACCGGAAAAAATGTGCAAAGGTGAGGGATGGGTCAAAAATTAAATCCTTACTATACATAAACCACATCCTTGGTGTGTCTGTATGTTTGTCTGTTTGTTTGTCTGTTTGTCTGTTTGTCGTCGCAAATTTCAGTATCATCTGACGAAGCAACTGTAGAGATCGGGTCAAGTTTGGAATGGGTCGAGCATAAGGCAGGACCAACAGAGCACACGTGAGCTCAGCGGAGCTCCGCCCCCAAGGGGCGTTGCGTGCGCAGGAATTGGGCGGGGTCATGGGCGAATTCTTCCAATTCGGTCTCATAACATTCCAGACACCGGAAAAATGTGCAAAGGTGAGGGATGGGTCAAAAATTAAAATAAAGGAAATTTACCGGCGGTGGGCGGGGCGTTCTCGCAATGGACGGTACTTTCCACAGAGATTGATAACTTGATTCAACGAAGGCGTCGAGGCCAGGAAAAAAATAAAAAGAGTGAGCAAGGCCTTATGCGCGCTGGGCATGCGTAAGTACAGCGAAGACCCGCCTACGAGGGGCGGGGCGGCGTTGAGGTGAAAGGTACTTTTCAAAAATTAGTGTAACTTCGTTCGGAAACGTTCTAGAATGCGGGAAAAAAGTGATTGGAGGTAATGGAACAAATGTGGTCAAATTCTCGAAGTGGGCTGGGTTGGCACCAAAGTGGGCGGGGCTTAGATCAAAAATTCATAACTCTATCAGAAACGTTTTAGGGTGCGGCAAAAAGGTATTAAGGTGAAAAAGAACAAATGTGGTCAAATCCCAGAAGTGGGCGGGGCTGGCACTAAGTGGGCGGGGCTTAGATCAAAAATTTATAACTCTATTCAGAAAAGTTTTGGAATGCGGCAAAAAGGTAGTAGGGTGCAAAAGAACAAATGTGGTCAAACCCCAGAAGTAGGCGGGGTTGGCACTGAAGTGGGCGGGGCTTAGGTCAAAAATTTGTAACTATATTCAGAAACATTCTGGGATGTGGCAAAAAGGTATTAAGGTGTAAAAGAACAAATGTGGTCAAATCCCAGAAGTGGGCGGGGCTGACACTAAAGTGGGCGGGGCTTAGATCAAAAATTTATAACTCTATTCAGAAAAGTTTTGGGATGCGGCAAAAAGGTAGTAGGGTGCAAAAGAACAAATGTGGTCAAACCCCAGAAGTAGGCGGGGTTGGCACTGAAGTGGGCGGGGCTTAGATCAAAAATTTATAACTCTATTCAGAAATATGGCGTAAAAGAACAAATGTGGCCAGAAGGCGCAAGTGAGCGGGGCTTACATCAAAATTATTAAGTCTTTTCAGATGCGTTTTAGAACGCGGGCAAAAGGTGTCTGGAGGTAATAAAATAATTTGATTCGAAGCTTGAAGTGGGTGGGGTTTGCAAAGAGGGGAGGGGGGCTGAGATCAAAAAATTTATCCATCTTTCCTTCCCACTAACCCTGACTACATAGGTGTACAATTAGGAGATACCATTAAACTCTTTCAAAAATTAGGCTGTAAATTTTCTGAAAGTTAGTATCCATGATTCCACACAAAGTATTCCCTTCTACCCAAGAGCAAATGCGTGTAAATGTGAATGTGAAGACGTCTAAATCCCTACAACTGCCCAAAGGGGCTTTCCTTTCAAAGTTAGTGTTCATGGCCACACACAGCCCAAACTACACAGGGTTTCTACGACTACATGGACTGCATAGGTATTTGATTTGGATACATCGGTGTTCTCTTCATGGCCACACACAGCCCCATTTCACATCCCAAAAAGAGATGGCCGCTACAGAAGTGTCCTGGAAGAGGCTCAGATGATAAAGTCTATAATGAAAATCAGAAGCTCACGTGGCTCCTTCCCTCATGGCTAGAGCCCCGAGCGCACGCAATAGCGTGCGTGGCCGCCTGGTACATACTAATTATGAATACGCAATTTCTAAATTATATGACTGATAAATCAATATGATCACTGAACGATATACCAATATCTTCCCGCTGCCCAAATCAACCCAGATCCGAAAGAGGGATTAACCTCAAAGTTAGAGCAGAGCCATTTAACAGCGTCAGGATTGACTTTAAGGAGCCAGCTGACTTTGACGATCCGTCTGTTGTACAGGTTCCTTCATACACACTATAACGGCTGCAAACCTCATCGACTTGATCATTAATGGTCACCATGTGAGCGTTGAAAGCTTTACAGGTAAACAGATTGTCAAGAGAAGCAATTATGCATTCACTTCCTCACTGTATTACTAATTCTTTTTATTTCACAATAATAACCACTTCGTCTCAGCTGTTTCAAGTTTACAAGTTTCATAGCTCTCTGTGTCGGAGCAATATCTAGGTGTATACGCATAACATATCCGGCACGCCTGGTTCCAACGCTTCAAAGCTGGAAACAAGAAACATGAAGGTGAGCCACGCTTCAGTCCGACCTACTGCGATCTCGCAGGACGGGCTGAAGAAACTGGCGGAACAGCATACATATTGAGGTGTGCGACATCTTGCTGCAATCCTCAGCTGTTCAGGATCTAGAGAAGCCAGTGGCCTGCGATCTCTCGAAATGGTGAGAAAACTCGGGCAGGGGCTTCCAAATGATATAACCAACAGCAATCGAAAGGGACGCTTGGACGTCTGCACTCATCTGCTCTCCCGAAGTAGCACATTTCACGAACATATAAAAATAGGTCCTCTACATCAACAACACCCACAAACCCGCCTGATC